>NSJW01000465.1:23351-1223351 GCA_019955255.1 Castanospermum australe
AAGCCTGTCACGACAATGGTACTTAATTTAACGAGTAACGTTGTTTCCTTTGGATTTAAGGAAAATACCGTCGATCGGTGTATATATCTAAAGGTCAGTGGGAGTAAGTTTATATTTTTGATTCTGTATGTTGATGACATCTTGCTTGCAACTAATAATCTTGGTCTTTTAAGTGAGACTAAGACATTTCTCTCTAGTAACTTTGAAATGAAAGATATGGGTGAGGCAACCTATGTGATTGGAATAGAGATATTCCGTGACAGATCACAAAGATTGTTAGGCTTGTCTCAGAAAGTATATATTAATAAAGTTTTAGAGAGATTTGGGATGGAAAAGTGCTCATCATCTCCGGTTCCAATTCAGAAAGGAGACAAAATTTAGTCTCATGCAATGTCCAAAGAATGATTTGGAATGGAAAGAAATGGAAGCAATTCCATATGCATCGCTTGTTGGGAGCTTAATGTATGCTCAGACTTGTACGAGACCAGATATCAGTTTTGCAGTTGTAATGTTAGGAAGATATCAGAGTAATCCTGGTATGGATCATTGGAAAGCTGCAAAGAAAGTTCTGAGATATTTGCAAGGAACAAAGAATCACATGCTTACTTATAGGAAATCCAACAACCTTGAGGTCATTGGATATTCAGATTCAGACTTTGTCGGATGTGTGGACACAAGAAAATCCACTTTTGGCTATTTGTATCTTTTAGCTGGAGGAGCTATATCATGGAAAAGTGCGAAGCAGTCTGTAATTGCTGCATCCACTAAGGAAGCTGAATTTGTGGCATGCTTTGAGGCCATGGTTCAGGCTAAATGGCTACGGAACTTTATTTCAGGGCTTGGATTGGTCGACAGTATTGATAGGCCGCTAAAAATTTATTGTGACAATTCCGCAGCAGTCTTCTTTTCTAAAAACGACAAATATTCCAAAGGTGCTAAACATATGGAGTTGAAATACTTTGCCGTTAAAGAAGAGGATCAGAAACGTAGAATGTCTAATAGAGCATGTTAGCACCAATCTTATGATAGCTGATCCCTTGACGAAGGGATTACCGCCCAAAATATTTACTGGTCATTTGTATAGTATGGGCATTATGTCAGCTAATGACTGTTGAAATCATTATTATTGTAATTATTGACTATTGACACTCTGAGCTCATTAATATATAAGTTTCTGAATTTTTTCCTGTTTTCAAATTTATGTATACATGCATGTATGAATGATGATATTGAAATACAGGATTTTTCCCTAATGAAGACATTATTGTTTGTTATTGGACATGATGTGTACTTCTATTAAAGTATCATATTAGGAAGAAGAGCTGATATAGTAGTACATGGAAGGAACTATGCCGATTTGATAGTGTAGAACCGCCATGACTCTTGTTGGTTTTATTCCTAATTATGAATTATGATGCAACTAATGTATGAAACCTTTAGCCGAATTTATGCGCACTAAAGTTGATGTTTTATTAAATCATGACATGACATTTACCACATGAGCCAAGTGGGAGAATGTTAGAAATGTGTCTCATGTTTAATGGGAACTAATGATGATTTAATTAAAACATATTAAAGGGCTAAAAGGTAAATTAGTTGTAAGGGAGGATAATTAAGTAATTGTTTGATGGGAGCAATTATCTAATGATTATAGGATGTTATCCTAAGTGATAACTGATGGTTTTGAAATTCGAAAAGAAACCGATAACTGATGATATTATCTTATGGGTTTCGAATTTCAAATTAAACCCCTATATATTCAGTCTCTACCCATAAAGATAGACCAACCCAACAGTTTATTTCCATTAAAAAGTGAAAGGTGTAAGTACGAAAGGGGAAGGGACCGATAAAGATTCAAAAAGGTTTTCAGATCTGAAGTTCATTGCGCATCATGGATAAAGGTTAGTACCATTTATTGATTTAATTTTAATGTGTGTGAAAACCATGAATTCCTAATATCCTAATTGTGTTTTAGTATGATGATCCATAATGTAAAGGACACAAATTGAAGTTTATACAAGTTACCATACCACTACACGGTCAATAGTCTAGAAACCTTAGTTTCGCATGGTTCTAATTCTCAATCAAAAGTTGAGGCCGACTATTCACTGCACAGTTTACATAAGTCCAGAGTAGGCCACTGTTTATGGTTGCATGTAACTTTAAGATTTGTTTTCAGTAGCTTATTTAAATAAGGTTTTAATAGGATTCAACCCCAATACCCTTCTGCATGTAATCGTGGCTTTAACTGTGATAGATAAATATTGGTTTTCCTTACTACAGCTCACGGTTTATGGAGAGAAGAATGGAAGATGAGAATCAAAACTAGAAAATGGGTATTGTCAAGTATTTATTGAGCTATAAAACAATAAGATAAATTGACTCACACCCAAAAACAGAAAAAAAGAAATGAAAACAGAGCATCACCTACGATGGTCAGAGGATAAAAGAAAAAAAAATGAGGGAAGGACCCATACACTTCCTCTTAGGGCAGAACAGGAAATCAAAACTTCAGAAGTTTATACTACCAAGATTATATAGCCGTTGGTTAAGAAAGGCAATGTTCTGAAAATCAAAGCCATTGACTAGAATATAGAAGAAAAGAGCTAAATTAAATTGATGTTGTGGTCACGGTCACGGTTGCTATGATTGCGGGTATTGTGATTGCTGTGATGAGAATTACGAACGTTGCAGTGTGAAATTTTTTTATGTTTACACAAAATATAAAAAAAAATTCTTATAATCATTTTAACTTTTAATATATCTTTATTTATAATCTTGAATAAATTTTTATTCATTTTATAATATTTTATATTATGTTAATGAATAATTTAAACTAAATTTATAATAAAAAATTATCATAATTATTATGATAATAGTTATACAAATAAATTATAACAATTATCAATCAAAATTTAAACTTTAACTTTAATGTAAACTATTAATTTTTTTGTCCAAAAAAATAAATTTTATTTTATTTATTAAGTGTAAATATTTAATTATTTAATTTCTAAAACATATTACTTAAAAAGTCAATTAATAATTAACTTAAATTTAATTTCTAAAATTCTTCAATTTTTACTTAAAAAAACTCATAGTATATTATAAATTTTAAATTACAAAAAATTTAATTTTTTAATCTTTTAATTTTTTCTCTTCTTAATTATCTCAAAAAAAAAATTTTTCTCCCACTTTTATTTTTCAAACTCTCTCCAAATTTTTCTCTTTTTTATTTTCTCAAATTTTCTCTCTTTTCTTTTTAATTTTTCCTCAATCTCACACTCCAATTTAATCAAATATTTTTTTCTAAAACAAAGAATCCCTGTCCCTCGCAGCACTCGGAGACCCATCCCCATCACTTTCTCTCTCTCCTCTTCGTCACTCACAGAGCCTTCCTGTTTCTCCTCCATTGGTTCCCGTTTCTGCTTCTCCCCCATCGTTTCCGTTTCTCCTTCTCCACCTTTTCCTTTTTCGGTTCTTCCTCTCTCCCTCACCTCAGAGCACCTCCTCCCTCTTTCCTCATAGCAAGGCCAGGCGACACCCACCACCCCCTTTTCCCTTTCTTCCTCTACACGCACAAAGATGAGCGAAAAATTGTGGTTTAAAGGTCATAACCTGCTAGAGATGCTGATCTGGTGTGATGGAGATGCTGATGCGGCTGAGAGGTGCAGAGGTTAGCGTCTTCTTTCTGAGTTTGATGTGTGGTACTCTGAAAAAGGTGTTGCGGCTGTTGCGGCGGCAACACCATTTCGATGTGGCGCAACACTGTGATTTCAAATCACCCCGCAATTGGTTGCGGCTCGCAACCGCATTATTGCTGCCACATTAGGTGATGCGATACGTATTTTAAAACTATGGTTCCTATATTTATGTAGAATAAAATTATGGATAAGAAGAACCCTCATTCAGTCACAGCCATGTAGGGGAAAAATAGAAATGAAAAGCATTTTGCCACATGCAACCGTAGTCCAAGAAGAAGATGATGAGAAAAAGAGTAAATCCAACTATAACACTCAAAAATAGAGAATGAAAGCTCTAATTACTACTAAAACCACACAGAGAAAAGAACAGAAAAATGGAGAGAAGCAGAAAACTTTACCTCTTGTCTCACGAAAATGGAAGGAGTGGGGTGCTGGTGATAGGGCTAGGTCTTCTCTACAGGTTGTTCTTCTAAAGTTAGATCAATTTCTCACTTCTCCTCCCTCATACAAAGCAGAACCGTGCTTTCCCTTGTTGTACGTCCCTTTCCTGGTCTCTCTTCCTCTGGTGTTTTTCCTTTCTTGTTTCGGAAGTTGAAAGGGTGGTGGCTTTTTAAGGGGGCTGGCCGTGCTTAGATTAGTTTAGGTGGGGTTAGGTTAGCTTGATTATAGTTAGGTTAGTCTTATTAAATTATTTATTTATCTAAATTCCTATTGGTTCCTTTGTGATAATTAATTTATAACATTTTACATAGGATAAAATTCTCCTACCAATAGGTTAGTCTATCCAATTAAATTTTATGCAAGGTCTCTTATAAAATATTAATTGGTAAAATTTTCTCTTTGCTAAATTTTTATTTTATTTTTTCTTTTTTGCACTTACTATTTTATTATTTATTTATTTATTATTTTTTATATTTAAGGTTACTTTGGGTCTAATCACTCCCACTAGTTCCTATGCATGTGAGATGGCTTTAGTTCAAAGTTTCTTGAGAGTTAAGTATTAGGACTTTCCTTAATTATTTTGTTTTCTAAGTACACAAATAGGTAAACAGGGAGTGTTACAATTCTCTCTCCTTTTTTAAGAATTTTGTCCTCAAATTTTAGTTACCTTAAATAGTTCTGGATAAGACTCCTTGACTTCAGTTTCTAATTCTCACGTTGTTTCTTTTGGTGATAGTGATAAGCCTTCCCAGGCCACTTTCATCCCCACTTTCACCAAAGGAATTTCCCCTCCTCTTAGTTGCTTGACAGAGGTATCTAAAATTTGTTATGGCTTAACTTCATAGTTAAATCATTTCTTGTTTGCATTGGCTCATTTTCTACATATGTGAGGAATCAAAACAGTATTTTTTGAGTTGAAACACATGGAAAGTATTGTGGAGGTTTGAGAGATTTGGGTTGGTTCCATTTGTATGAAATTATACGCTCAAAGGAAAGCGGAAATATGAGTACCAAAAGATTGGTACCAAAGTCATAAATAATATGAACATAATTAACTCTAAGTAACAAATGGTAGCATAAATGTGCTTGTAAATAGTTATATATGATGTAAAGTATCAACATGCCATCAATGAAGTAGTATCTATAGACCAACCTTCCCACAATTAATTGTTTTCTTTTTAGTATGTATGTTTGATGGTGGCACAACTGTAAAGAGGTGTAATTTATTTTGTTGTAATATGTATATCGACAATGATAGGGAGCTATGACCCCTACTTGAACTTCAAATAGTTTATGGTGTTAAACAAGTAGTGACCCCATATCTCTCTTTAAGTTTTTATTATGCTTGGGTTAAAATAAACAAAGATAATTGCATATAAGGTCTTGCAGGCATAATATGTAGTTTGTCTTTAAATTTGTGATTGCCCATTAATAATTAACCTTACCATATAGATGTGAAAAGTTCAAACCTACCATCTTATCTTAAAAAGGGGAAAAAATTGTAAGTGTGAGTAAATAAAGAGGGCACCATGTGACAAGAAGGATGCAAACCCAAATATTTTTAGTTAGATATTATAAGGAACCTTGTATATGTCCATTTTCTGTGCTATCTTAAAAAGAAAAATGTACTAAGTAGCTACCCACCTCCTAATAAGATAAGACATACGTGAATATTTCTTCTTATAAGAAATAGCCCATAAACCCTACTAGGCTTTACATTTCAAACCAAAACTTTCAAAGATAACCTCCAAAAGATTAATCACATAAGTAACTCATCAAAACATCAAAATGGTTGGATAATTAAGCATCAATATTTAATAAAGCTCACACTATGAGTCTAAACATGCTCTCACAAATCAATTTGAAGAATTCTTTAGTTCTCGAATGAGTATATGCAAATTAGGCAACCTATAAATGCCTCCAATGAATAGAATGAAAAATCCCTACTCTTGTCTCTATTAATGCAATGCAAACACTTTATTGAGGATCATTAGGAGTTAATCAACCTTCAAACATCAAAGTCTCTAAAATTTTTCTTTTTTTTTTTTTTTTTGAAATTGGCTTAATGCAGCTTGAACTAAAAACCATGTGCTTACCCACACATCAAAAGCTCTAGCCTACACTTTATTTTTATTTATGTATATTATCTCTTTCTTTTTCATAAGGACTTTTATCCACCCCCACACTTATCACTTTCTTACTCTTGGGTGGGCATATTTAGTTGTTTTTAATTATTACCTAAATCATCTCCTTAACTCAATAATGCTTAAGATTTTTATATAATCAAGGAGCAGTAAGGCAATTAGTTGTTACTCATAAACATATACCTTCTCTTAGAACTCAAAAATTTAATGCAAAAGATTTGATTAAACATGCAAGAAAAATGGAATGCCCAATGTTAAATAAGAATAAAATATAAAAGTCCTTCCATCAATGCTTTTCAAGTTATCATACAAAAATTTCCTTTGTTTCTCTCTAATTGTCTCTCAAAGCAATCCTTATCAAAGAAAAAGTTAGTGTTTGAATTGAATAGAACTTGGGAAATCCTAGCTAACCTAAACTACGTGCAATGCAAAACATGCAAACTCTAACTAGACTAAGAAAAACAAAAGGAAAATCTTTTTGTTGGCCGACACTATATACATCCCCATACAAAGACACTAAACTCTAGGAGACACTTAAGCCGACTCACTAAAACACTAAACTAACAAACTAAAAAGTTACAAATTAGATTAAAAAATTGAAAAAAAAATTGCAATAAAATTAAGCTATAAAAATGAAAAATCTGAACACTCAACACCCTTATACTTAATCTTGACATTATCCTCAATGTCATGGAGTTCAAAATAATCAGTCACAATAATCAAACATACAATAGTAAAGGGCAAGGTAAGATAAACATGGAGAGAAAAAAGAAGAATGGGTAGAAACAGAGAAATACTTGAAGAAGAATTTGAAATAGGGTTAAACAATGGGGATATGGAAGAATTTTAGATTGGGTAGGATAGGAGAAATGGGATGGGATAGAAAAGGGAGAAGGAGAAGAATTAGTAAAGATAAGGATAATCTTAAAGAAGAGGTGAAACTAGAACTCATAGAAAAGGATAAGGATATGGGTAACAATAAAGATAAGGGTAAGAATGAAAATTAAACTCATAGAAAAGACTCCCCCAAACTTAAAACCTCAAATAAAAGATGAAATACCTAGGAATAAAACAAAGGAACAAACTAAACAAGAAAACTTAATCCAAAATATCAAATAAAAGAAAACAATAAACAAAAGAGTGAAGGAGAGTAAGAGAATCAAATATGGTATAATGTGTTCCTCTTCCATTGGGTTGCCTTCTAATAAGCGTTTGGTTTAATGTTCTCAGCCCGACTTAGTCCACATCTTCATCCTTGATTGTCTAAGATGTTTGAGGAGCTCTTGCAATCGATTTCACCTCCTACATAATACTCTAGACACTTCCCATTCACTTTGAACATCCTATTTGAACTTTCCTTTGTTACTTCTATGGCTCCGTGAGGGAGTAACTTAGTTACTATGAAAGGTCCATACCATCTTGATCTTGGCTTTCTATGAGGCAACTTAAATTTTGAATTGTAGTGGAAGACTTTTTGACCGAGCTTGAATTCCTTCTTTACTTTATGCTTGTCATGGCTAGTCTCATTCGAACTTGGGGCCTTAAGGTGATAAAAATTAGGAAAGTCTAGTTTGGAGTAGGATTCTAGATATTAGGCATACTCCTTAATGGTTTCCTCCTCGACCTCAAGGATATTGGAATGAATCACTTCATTGCCAAACTCCATAGTGAGTGTGCCATCATAAACATCTATCTTGGTTCGGGCTGTCTTCAAGAAAGGTCTCCCCAATAAAATTGGTGTTGGATTAGGAAACTTCTCATCCTCTATCTCTAGAACACAGAAATCAGCTGAAAAGACCAATTCATTAATCTGCACAAGGACATCCTCTACATCTCCTCTAAGATATGCATTAGAACGATTAGCAAGTTGTACAATAACTCCAGTTTCCTTAATGGACCAAGATTTAAAGAAGTATAAATAGAATAAGGCATAACATTAATAGATGCTCCTAAATCAATCATAGCTCTCTCAAACCTAGTGTTCCCTATGGTACAAGGGATAGTGAAAGTACCTGGATCCTTCAATTTAGGTGAAATTTTCCTTTGAAGTACAGCAGAGACATTTTTTCACACAATTACCTTTTCATCAACTTTCAACTTCCGCTTGCTAGTGCACAATTCTTTAAGAAACTTGGCATAGCGTGGCACTTGCTTGATAACATCTAAGAGAGGTATATTGACTTCCACCTTGTGAAAAGTCTCCAGAATCTCCTTCTCTTGTTCCACCTTCTTAGGTTTTGCAAACCTGCTAGAAAAAGGTAGAGGGGTAATATAAAAACGAATAGAAGGCTTAGAATTTACCATAGGGAGCATAACTTGTTGTGAAGTAAGTGGTTGAACACTTTCTTCCTTATGAGCATCCTCCTTAGGCATCTCTGAAGGTTGTGGAATAGTCGGTGTCTCATGTTTTCCCACTTTTTAATGCTATAACACTTACATTCTCCTTTGAATTTACCAAAGTTTGGGAAGGTAGTCTACCTAATGCTTGTGCCTCGAACCTACTTATTCTCATAGCCAATTGTTGAATCTGATTCTCTAGATTTTGGATACTAGTTTTTGTCTCTTGTTGAAATTGCAAAGTACTATATGCAAGAGTCTTGGCTGTGCCTTCAAGAGATGATATGGAATTTTGTCGAGCCTATTATTGAAGGACTTGTAATGGCTGTTGCATCTTTTGAAAGCTAAGTGGTGGATTAGGATTAGGATTAGGATTAGGAGCTGTTGGTTGTGAATTCCTCAAATAGCTAAAATTTGGATGATCTTTCCATCCTGGATTGTAAGTATTTGAAAAAGGATCATACTTTCTGTGTTGAAACGGAAATCCTCCCATGGCTTTAGCTTGGTCTAGCATGTTGCCATCTTGAAGAGTTGGGCACATGTCAGTAGGGTGGCCTATGTTAGAGCAAATTTGACAAGCTTTCACTTGTTGCATATTCCCAACTGCCAACTGTTGAACAAGAAAAGCAAGGGTGGCTAATTGTTGTTCAATAGAGGATGTAGTGGCCTCCTTGACTTGTTTAGATGGTGGTGGCTCATGCTGTGTATTAAACTATTGAGAGTTGGCTGGAATATTAGATATAAGAATCCTAGCGGCTTTAGGAGTCATGTCAAATATAGCTCCTCCACTAGCGGCATCAATCATACTTCGCTTCATGGGCATAAAACCTTTATAGAAATTAGGAGTGTTCATGAATCGATTTGGTTTAATTTAGGGGAGAAATCCCAACCGAACCAAACCAATCAATTCTCCCCCTAGATCAACTAATCGATTTGGTTTTTGTTGAAGAACCGAAACGAATTGATTTGGTTCGGTTCGGTTGATCAGTTTTTGTCTAGATTCTTTTTTTTTTTGAATTTGTGACAAATAGGGCATGAATTAGGATCAATCTCAGTATTCAGTGGAGTTACTAACTCAAATAACATTTAATATTTATAACCAATATGATGTCAATTAACAAACATTAATCCAAGTTTATGCAATGGTAACGGTCTTCATCAAAAAATCACAGAAGTTTTATATTTAACTTGATAATATTCTTAAACTTATATTTTAAATATTAAAATTGTAAGAATAACTTGAGACAAAATAAGTGTATACTATGTCATGTATAATAATGTCATTGCAACATATAAAAATAATTTAAGTTCTGAGCGGTATAAACGTAATATCACATATAAAAAATAATTTATAATATATATTATTACCTTGGGTTTGGTTTGGTTTTGGTTTAGTTTTCAAAATTGGAATCAAAAACCAAACTAAACCAATTGTTTTTTGTAAATAAACAAAAAAAAACAATTTCGATTAGTTTCGATTTTTTTGGGATTGCTTTTTCAGTTTTGATCGGGTTGGATCAATTTTGAAACACCCTAATAGAAATATTGGATGAGCAGTTATTCACTAATCTGATGGTGTGGGAAACTTGCACAAAGTTTCTTGAAGCGCTCCCAATACTTATATAATGATTCTCTATAAAATTGCCAGATGCCACAAATTTGCTTTCTGATGTTAGCACTTTAGATGCTAGAAAGTAATTCTCTAGAAGAGTCTCTACATCTCATTCCATGTAGTGATGGATTCGGAGGGTAGATAATATAGTCATTCCTTTGCAGAATCTGCCAGAGAGAAAGGGGCTTCAACTTGAGCTCTGGAAGCAGCGCAAAACCAAACCAAGGATTGTTCTCCGTCTTTGCGGAGAAACCCAAGATCTACTCGGCAGATTTCAGTGAAGAAGTTAAAGCGGTATGTGTGAATCTCATTGGGAATTGATCAATAAGGCTCCTTCTAGTGTAGTGTGCCTATGAATATATGATTGATTACAATATCAGAAATAGTGATGATCCTTGTTATTGGTTCTTTGCATATTCAGGAGAGAGTGCTGCGGCTGCCGCGGCGGCTGAGGCTGAGGGCAGCGGTGGAAAACGGAAGGCGGGAGCTGATTTGGGTGAACCCTCAGTGCTCGAAAAAGAAAAAGGGTCGCACTGATTCTGCAGAGGTTTCCTCTTCCGAAATCTCCCCATGATTCTGGGGAAGGAAACCCCTTAGCTAGCTGCTAGATTGCTAAAATTAAGAATGCGGTTACAGGAATCTGATTTATGGTGTGGTTTTTACTATTTTGGTTTTATAGGGTTGGGATTGACAGTATGCTTCTGAACCTCGCTCTCTGCTTTTACTCGTACATCATGATTGGGGAAAACTGTTTCTGGCACAGACATCCACAATCACATGTTTTATCCATCCGTTCAAAAAAGTTGTTCAAACTATATGGTTGCAGTATTATTGTTTGTCTGTTGTGGAATAACATTATAGTGTCACTTCTTGTGCATTAAATGCTGTTGGCTTTCTGGCTAATATTTTCCATTCTGTGTGATGTTATTGCCATATAGCATATGCATATTACCATATAGGTAAGAGCAAGCGACCAATTGGGTGCCCGGAAAACTTGGAAGTGGATTTTCTCTATAGTAGACGGGCCCTTGTGGCTCCATCCTTTCCGGAAGTTACCAGTCTGGCAAGTTCTCCTTCTACCTTGGATAACCCTTCTTTTAAATCAGTGTTTCCTAGATCCTTACAAAATGATGTCTTCATCGTTATTATCAACATATGTCTTGTCCAGAATCCACAACTAGTTCCATCTTTCTATTTTTGTGTTTGGTATTATTTATAGCTTGCTCTTATTTAGTGATTCAGTTAGTACCGACGTTGCCAGCCAAAGCACCATAAGCTGTCTGGGTAGTTGCTTGTCTAGTATAAATGACACTGCTTGGTATATATAATTTTAGGTCCTGATATTCCCTTCTGACGTTTCTGCAAAATGATTGAAGTTATACCATATATATGATATAGAGTTGTATGTCTGTTAACTAACTGTACATATTGGCTGCTATTTGCTGTGCAGTAGGTTTAATTGGCTGCTATTTGCTATGCAGGAGATTTAGTTGGCTTTATTGCCACTTACTCTTTATGCCATTCTCTAAGTTCTTGTGCTGTTCTGTTTTATTTTCTTCTTGATATCTCTGTGACTCTACATTTCTACCTAGGTTTAGGGAAAGCCATTATTACGTCCTTTAAAAAGTTAGGAATTAAAGTGATTTTCACCAATGCAAAAACTGAGAGTTTGGTTCTCTCGGCGACTCCATTCTTTCAGAGGTCTCTTCTCTTCTCTTCTCCTATAATAGCACCATATTATTGCTGCACCACTGAACTCATGGTCATGGGATTTTGCTTTATCCTAATGATGCCTTCATCATGTTAATTATAACGGTCTTTTCCTACAATCCATAACTGGTAGTCCTTTCTTTCTGTTTTGTCTGGTACAATCTGTGTCATATATCCTATATTCTCTATAGTCTATAAATAGATTGCTACCAATTTTGATTCTGGAAATAACACACACACACACACACACACATATATATATATTGGCTGTTATGTTTGTCCTTAAATAGTAGTGGTACTGCTTGACTAGGATTTCGATCAGCATTGATTTCCAAAACCACCTCACTTGATCTTACCTTCACAAGTTGAATTTCACACTCACTTTTTCAGTTCCTGTTTATTCCAAGGGTAAATTTGACCCTTACCATGTTTGATCTTGAGAATAGGTCTTAACACTCTCAATCACATAGTTCGCCTAGAAAAATGATTACATGCTTCGTGGTTAGTCGCAAGATCAGAAAACACAATGACTGCATGTGTGTTTAATTACCTGAGAAGCTTACGGGTTCAGATCTTAACTGATCATATGGGTGTGGAAAATGAATGTGAAAATGTTGAGCTTAAACTTGAGCTTCATATCTTCGCCAATTGCATTTGTTTCTCTTAATTTAAACACGAATTTGTATGTGACAAAGTGCATCAAGCCAATTCAAAACTCTTCTACCCCATATACAGTTACAGGCATGTCTAGCTAGCCCTCAAGCTTGATTAGTCTGCCCAACCAATTACACGCACTTTCATTGACTCCTAGGCAATCGGTCTAAGTATATTTCTTTATGAAGGAAGCTTTTAGCAATTAGCAGTGCAACTTTGGAGGTGAACTTTATTATACAATTTGTTTTAATCAACGTCTAATCACCAATTCTCCGTAGATTAGGACATTTTATGATAGACGACTCAATATTATTTAATTAATGAAAAACTCTTTAATCCTCAGCTAACGCTTTACTTGACATATATTGGAAAGACATCTAAATCTGGTACTCTCAGGCTGCCACCTCATCACCTTAATGCGCACCCGAGTTTTTTTAATGTAAATCTACAGTTTTTTTTTTTTCTCAGACAACAATCTTATTTTCCTTAATATTTTACTTAGACCGAAGATGTTTTCTGAGGCGTTCTTAATTAGAATGTGGTCTCATGAATTGAATATAGTTGGCTCGATTTTGTTAGGAATAATTGACACTAATATATAAAATGATATGATATAAAATAAAATGAATCTTACGCTAGCTTTTAGCCATATGTTGTATCTCTCACTTCTCGTCGTTTGCTTCGTCTTTCGATGAGTTTTGTACACCTGAATCGGAATATTTTAAATTTATCTCAAAACAAATGTAATGTGCTTTACTGAGCACGTCATGACTATATATAGATGTCTGTGACTTGGTTTAGTGAAAACTTCAATTTTTAATACATGATTCGTAGTGCTTAACCTAAATGTAGTGTAAATTTCACACTGTATGATTATAGTAATTAGGCCTTTAAAAACAATTTGTGTATAGTTCCAATTAGTTTGGTAATATCTTATGATACCGAATTAATTACAGTTTGTTGTGATTTATGAACTAGTACATATTACACATGTGCAAATTGCTTCGCTACTCCAAATGGATCACATCTACTCTAGAGGGTTGATTTTGGGCTATCAAAATTGATTTTGTGACATACCCCCGTTGCTTCCTCATTTTCATGCCCTATTTTCTGTTTTGGGTTCAAATGCAAGGGCTGGCTAGTTAGTTTGGTAACTGGAAGATTTCTATTTAAATATTCCCAATGAGTATCAAGGTCACCTGCAGTTACACAAAACAAAAATTTATAAAAATATATATACCCTATGAATACAAAGATCCCAGATCATATAATAATATTTGTATTGTTTTAGGACAAAATAAACATTAGTTTCCTTCATTTCCGTTTTAGGAGGGCCTATACTCCCTATCTTCTCATTCCTCCCTTCTTCACCATTCATATGATTAAATTAGATTTCTAATTCATTTAGTTTGCAGATAAATCTTGAACAACTATTATTATTATTATTATTATTATTATTATTATTATTATTATTATTATCTTTATTATTATTTCCTTTGCTTAAAATTAAGAAATTTTCATGAGAAGAGCAGAGTCAAAAAGTACACTGATATATAATAAGAGTCATATGAACACTAGAGAAAAAAATCAAAAATAAAATAAAATAAAAGAGAGTTAAAATTTTCAACAAAACAAAGCTTTTAGTCCTTTTGCATATCAAACAAAAGAACTACTTTGGAAGAACTCATTCGTCAAGCAAAATAGTGAAGCCGGAAAGACAAATTTATCTCCTATATACATGACAAGTTAAAAACTAAATAAATTATTCTGTAAATATTGATCTGTTTCTTCCGTTGGTTAGATTGTGATCTAGGAGTAAATTTTGTATATTTTAATTAATTAAATCTTTGGTTATCTTCTTGTTACCATATCATATATAACTCTATATGTACGTCTCTCACATTAATACGTGCAGTCTAACTTTTCTAGTATCTTTTCTCTTCCTTTCTTGAACAAAGATCATACATATATTGGTTTTAAATGTTTTGGTACTTTTTTTTTAGGGAGTATTAATTGCACATATGCACGTCTCATACATGTATTTCTATTCATTTATCAGCTAATTAATTTAATTAAATAACAAAATTTAATTCTGTTAAATAAATGTGTGTGAAGCAATCAGTCAAGTCATTAAGACAAATTCACCCACCAACAATAACAAAATTTGATGATAAGTCTACGCAAAAAATAAGCAACATGGACCGTGCGAGAACAAATGACTAGGGTTCTCAGATTTATTGGCACATTCACACCGTGTCACAACTTTAGTTTATGGACTTTCTTTTGTTCACTAGTGGAATCCCACAGGAATGGTCTTTGACCAAATACTTGTGGCAATTTTTCAAAAAAGGTTCATCAAAGCTCAGAAACCTTATTGATTTTCATTTTGAATTATGATTAGTGTTTGAAGTGCTTATTAAGATCTCTAAGTAGCTGCGGCGTTGAGCTAAGACTTTTCAAGTACTTTTTGGATGGTTCTTTTTTTTTTCTGAGTTGAATTTTTGGAAAATAGTTACCATGAGCATGGAATACATAGATTATAGAAAGAACAATTATAGGAAGAGCTACCTTAGTTATGTTTCTATTTTTGGGTTTAAGTTTTCTTTTTTTTTTTTTGAGGGATTTGAATGAATTAGAGTTGTAAATTTAATTATTCATGAGATGTTAGCATAGTAAAAGTAAATTATGTCCCAAGACATAAGAATTATAGTTTGATTTATGAAAGTCGCATCTCATAGAAAAGATTACATTGTTATCACTATCGACTCAATGAGATTAGGCCTATGGTTCGGTTTAAATGAACTGAACCTTAATTATAAGAATACTCCTTATCCAAAAAAAAAAAGACAAATTTAATTGTTCTCAATTTCTCTAGGCTTTTTATCATCTTTCTAAAATATTTGGTAGAAAGAAAAAAACTGATTTGAAGTCCAATACTTTCCTTTCCCTTTCACCCAAATCATGATTACTAATGCTTTGTTTGATATTTTATATAAAAAGAATGGAATAGAAAGGTCATCTATAGATAAGGGAAAAGAATGCCATGGCACTAGTCACCCATAATTGTTTGCAAAGATGTTCCCCTCTTAAGTCAAGTGCAAGTTTGATATCCTAATCCCAATATACGAGAAACAAAATAATAAATAAAAATGAAGAGCTAGATTGTGCTACAATGTATTGTTTGGCATGAAATAAGAAAGGAGAAAATGTACAATTTAAAAAATATGAAAGTAATTTTCTTTTTTCGGTAAAATAGGGGGGCCAGAGGTCCATTATAAAAGTAATTTTTATATATTTTAATATGTGAATAAATAATAATAAAGTATTACTTAAATAATAGGTTGCTTTGTCCTAGTACATACGGGCCGTGCCTACCCTCCTTCTCTCACGCCAAAACAAAATGAGGAGAGAACTTGTCATTTTATAGCATCCTCCTTCTCTTTCGCCATATACAAAACAATGGGCAAGATGTTTTCATTAATTCATTATTTTTTTTCTGAGACATGTTGATCAATGGGATCAGTGGGAGAGGGGATATTGCAGATATGTTACGAGCCATGAATTAAGACCCCAAATGGGTGTAGCCTCCATATGCTAAACGAGTCTTGAGGATTTGCATTTGCTTGCACCACTCACTCACCTTGTGTGCCTAAGCATCATGTTATGCTCATCAAAGTAAATTACATTAATTTTGTTAAAAAAAATAAGGTAAATTACGTTAATTTTGTAAGATTATACAATTTTAAGAAGAAATGGATTTCTCTGTCAAAAAAAAAAAGAATGAAGAAATGGATTTCGTTTTAAAATCAAAAAGAAGAAATATATTTTGATAGGATCATATGAGTAAATTATTAAATTACAATGTCAAATATCCAGCAGGTTGTGGTTTTGTAAGTAAGCTGAAGTCTTAATAAGGTAAATTTTATCAGTAATATTATATGTTTGAATCTTACTAGAATACATTTTATAGAGAAAAATAGTCTTTAATATTTTAAATAAAGATTAGTCTCATATCAAACAAGTAAGATTATCTCTCAAAAAAAAATTTGTCAAACCTAAACCGGAGATAAATGACATGTTTACTTAATTATAATCAAAACAAGAAAGTTGATTACTCTTCTCAAACATTTCATTTAACTTAAACATACTTTTTATGGGCTAGATAATAAGCAAAAAGTTTTTAAAAAAAATAAGAGAGAGGATTATTAATTTAACAATGTTATTGCACACTATTTTTGTGTTTAAAATTATACTATATATAACATTTAGTAACCAATATATTTCGCTTGTAATAGTAAATTGTAAAAGTTATGATTATATATATGGAATAATGAAAACTATCAAGCGAAATTTAAGATATTAATTTTTATGAATAAGTTGAAAATTTATACCAAAACAATGATTGGCTAAAAACATATTGGATAATATATAAACAACATTTCTATGCCAATATATATATATATATATATACACACACACACACACACATACACAGTAGGTGTAAGTATTGACGTACTTATAGTCTAATAATTTTTTTATAAAAATTAAATTTTATTAATCAAAACTATTAGATTGAAAGTTCTTATGAAGTAAATTAATTTTACAAAATTTTATATAATTTAAAAATTAATTAATATTTTATTACATCACTTTATTTTAATATATAATATATTTTTTAAAATATAAATAAATATTAACTAATAAAACTACATACTTATAAATATCTAATTTATTTAAAATTTAGTAGATATAATCATCAAGATAATATGATAATATTCGATGGTTGAATTAGTTAAATTTGCATTCTACAAAAAAGTTATTAGACTGTGTAAATAAATTTTCACACACACACACACACATATTATATATATATAACATTAATAATTTATTTTACAATATATAAAAAATCTCTCTCTCTCTCTTCTCTCTCTCTCTCTCACACACACACATATAGATTTATTGATTGATCCCACATCAAAACACATAGTTTTACTTAAAGAAGTTACATATCATTGAATGAATTTATACATGTATTATATATTACTAATGAGACTACCACATACAATCTCACATTTTAATTTATTTTACTTTTTTTGCCTAATTTTTTAAACTTGAATAATTTCTCTTTAACATATAATTTGAGTAATTCTCATTATAATTTCATGTGATTTGTGTATTTGTGGAGTTTGTCTATGTGTAATTTGTCAAGTTGTTGACTGATCTCTCTTCATGTATGTGTACGTGATTCTGAATTAAAATTAATTTATTTCTATTTTTAATGTCTATATTTATTTACAATTTTGCAAAATATCAATAGATCATATATTATAACATTGATAGCTTTGATTATTTAAAAGTAAAAATATATAAATTTTGTAAACAGTTAATAAAAATATTATTTATCTTTAATAAATTATTATTAAAATTATATTATTTAAATTATAAAAAAATAATATAAAAAATATATTTATGTAATAAAAAATTGATGAATTTCATGGAGATATAGGTTAGTTTCATTTTCTATTTTAAATACTATTTATCTAAAATTATCCTGCAGAATTTTTAATCAGTTAATTAGCTCATTTCAAGATGTTACGATGAAAAGCAGAGAAAAAGAAACCAGATGAAAAACGGTTGAATTGGTTTTTTGTTGGAGATGCTAATGTTCTGTTTGTTTTACATTCTCCACAACGCAAACGCGCGTTGGGGGAAAGGAATTCCTTCCTTTTAAAAAACGTTTTCGGCGAGTGTGTCACCGCACTTTTACGGTGAATAAAATCTAATCCAAACGGACTGTTATTGATGGAGAAAAAGGGTTGATTAGTTTAGTTGAAGGTAATGAAAGGAACCGATTGCGACAATTTTTTATATATCTTTTGAAAAATAAAAATCTTGAGAAACCACCGGTTATTTAACTGGGACTGCCCGGACCGGGAATTCGCAGAAACACCGCGCCACCGCCGACCACCCACTACCAGCACGCGCCACCGGGAGTCTCAGAACCACCACCAACCCCATCGTAGAACCCCTCCGTAGCCGACCTAGAACCCCTTTCGCAATGGAATTTTCCGGTGAACCCACGACCATGTTTCTCTGCCCCAACCTGCCCGAAACCGTTCCGGTGAACAGGATCATCGCCACGACTCTTGCTGAATTGAGAATGATATCAGAAGGAAAAGAGTACCTCGACAAAACAGACCACGGCATGGTTGCGGAAAACAACCTTGTGGGGACCCATTGGACCCTGACAAGCATTAGGACAACCTCCGATTCCGAGGAGAACAACCCCAGTGGATGCCCATCGGGTGCGGGTCCGCTCCTTAATACCAGCGCGTCTGGTTCAGGTTCAACTTCAAGGGCCTTGGAAGAGCTTCAGTGCGGGGTTCAAAAGGAAAGTACCCTCTGCTTCTTCCGTTTTGCCAAATCGGAACTGGAACGCGCCGGGATGAACAGTGCAGCAGAGGAATTCCAGAAAAGGACAGAGGCGAAGACCCCCGCTGAGGTCGAAGAATTGGGCTCTATCAAGCTATGGAATCACCTGAACCTGCCTTACAACATGCTCCTCGAGATGGCACACCTGGGATTCACTGTTTCCCAGACGCCGGTGGTCTACGTTCCGCCGGTCACTGCCTCCTTTGTGACTCCTGCACCTGGGTGGACGCCTGCCCCTTCTGGAATCAACCCAGAGATCGGTGTTGCAATTGAAGGACCCATTGAAGCAGCGCCATTCGCCGACGAACCTCTTGTTGTTGACGTTCAGCCAAACCAAGAATGGGTCTGCGTCTCTGCGACCAATCCCGAGATCTGTTTGGCAAATTCCAACAAAGAAGTGAAAGCGGTATGTGCACTGGCATAGCTGGCGCCTGCCATGGCACCCCAAATTTTGTTTAAATTTGACATTTTATTTGAAATTTTTTAAAAAAAAATTTGTTCTTTTTTTTCGGAAAATTTTGCCCCCAAACAATGAAATCTTTTTTCATCTAGCTCTAGCCCTATGTGAATCTGATCAGGAATTGATGAATGCTCCTTCTAATGTAGTGTGCCTATGTATATATTATTGATTACAATGATCACAAATAATGATTGTTGGTTCTCTGCATATTCAGGAAAGGGCTGCGGCTGCGGTTTCGGCTGCGGCTGAGGGCAGCGGTGGAAAGCGGAAGGCGGAAGCTGATGTGGGTGATGCTGTTGAACTCTCCGCGCTGAAAAAGAAAAAGGGCCACACTGATTCTGCAGAGGTTTCCTCTTCTGAAATCCTGCCATGACCCTGGGAAAGGAAACCCGCTATTGGTTGCTAACAGGGTGCATTTACAGTTACAGGAATCTGAATAAGATGTGGCTTTTGCTATTTGGGTTTTTATGGGATAGGGATTGACACTTTGACAGTATAGAGAAATGATTGGGGGTATACCTGGTCTAGGCACAGACATCCACAATCACATGTTTTGTTCATCGGTTAAAAGAGTGGTTCACACAGAGTTACGTGGTTGCAGGATTGTTTGTCCAGTATGGAATAACATTAAAATGTAAGTTCGTCGCTTGTTGTGCATGAAATGCTATTGGGTTTCTGGCTAGTGCATTCCATTCCGTTTGATTTGCCATACAGCATATGCATTAAGGTAAGAGAAAGCAACCCCATTGGGTGCCTTGGAAATCTTGGAAGTGGATTTTCTCTGTAACGAACAGGGTGGGATCCATTCCATCCTTTCCAGAAGTTACTAGTCTTGCAAGTTCTCCTCCTACCTGGGATAACACTTCTTTTACATCAGTTTCTCCTTGATCTTACATAATGATGTCTTCATCATTATTATCAATATATGTCTTTTGTCCATAATCCACAATTATTTCCATCTTTCTATTTTTGAGTTTGGTGCTATTTGCTGTGCAGTAGGCTTGGATTTATTGCCATTTATTGTTTATGCCAATCTGCTGGTTCTTGTACTCTATTCTTTCAGAGGTATCTTCTCCTATAATAGCACCATAACCATTATTGCTACATCACTGAACTCATGGCTTTTGCTTGATCCTATCTAATAATGCCTTCATAATGTTAATTATAAAGGCCTTTACCCACAATCCATAACTGGTAGTCCTTTCTTTCTGTTTTGCATTGGTACAATCTATGTCCTATATCCTATATTCTCTGCAGTCTATAAATAGATTGCTACCAATTTTGATTCTGGAATTGCCACATGTATATGTTGGCTGTTATATATGTTTGCCCTATATGGTATAGTAGTACTGCTCGACAATGATTTCGGTCGGAATTGATATTCAATAACACCCTATATATCTTTCCTTGATTAGGTGAATGTCACAGTCGCTCACCCTGTTTGATCTTTAGAATAGGTCTTAACACCCTCAATCATGGTAGTTCGCATATTCATTGCCTTTGTTGCTCTTAATTCAACCATGAATCCATGTGACAAAAGTGCATCAAGCCACTTCAAACTCTTCTACCCCCAATACATTAATTACACTCATGCCTAGCTAGCCCTGAAGCTTGGTTAGTCCTTTCAACTAATTAGACACACTTTCATTGACTCTTGGCCGTCTAAGTGTGTTTTAGCAATTCTCCAAAGATGAGGACATTTTATGATAGCGGACTCAAATATTAAAATATAAAATTAATTAATAGAAAAATCCTTAATCCTCAACTAAGTCGTCACAGATATCGATAGACATCTAAATCTGGTGACTCTCCGGCCGCCACCTCATCACGTTCATGCGCACTCGATTTTTAAAATACGTGTAAATTGGGCACATGATTGAGCTGGAAAGTGGAAATTAAAGAGAAGCAAAAGCACAAACTGGAAAAGTGGAAATTGAAGGGAAGCAAAAGCACAACTTTTTCTCTTCCATTTTCATACTACTTGGACTGCCCCCGTAGGAAAGCTCCCTATCGGGCAGAGTAGAGATCGCAACATACTCAATCTTCTTCAAAAGAAAACAAAACTGATATTTATCAAATTCAGTCCTAGAACTACAAGTATTTTTAGCGATTAATTAAAAATTCAGAAGGAGGAATTTGGCTCGGTCATTTACTCCCGGTGATGAATAGCGTTAATTAATTTAGTACAGATTATAGTTTGCACACCTCAAACAACTGAGTTTCATTTATAAATAATATGTTTGGTAAAATTATATTCGAGTTGTTGTGTTTGAATATAGATTTTAGATTTTAAATCATGATTTGAGTAGAAATAAAAAAAAATATTTTTTAATTGAATCTATTAAAATTTCATATCATATGTCTCTATTTCTAGAATGTAATATATTTATTAGATAACTTTAATTAATATTAACTAATTTTAAGTTAAAATATAATATAATATCAAAGTTAGATTATAATTATCATAAAAAAAAGTCAGAATACAATTGTGTTGTGTATGTCTGCGTCAACTCCACTTCTTAATATCAATTGGTAACTAGAAACGTTACCTACAATGAAAAAATTATTTTTTTAAAATTATTTTTTAATAAAATTTTAATTATAAATTATTTTAAATATAAAATAAACTAATTGAAATAGCTTAATAACTTATCATGACATGCTCGTCCTTTGCTTTTGCCCGTCCCATCTACCATATAGCTTTTTAAATATTTAATATTTTTCATATTAAAAAAGTTATTCAACCAAAATCAGCTAGGGCCCTAACGGAAGATAAATGAGAATAATTTTTTTTTAAAAAAAGTATCAAATTATTTAATTTTATTAAAAAAAAGCTCTTTTTTAACTAAAAGTCTTAATTACCGCAAGAAAATTATGGTTGTTCGTCATATTTCAGGGCAACCCAAACATGTTCAGGAATCAAAAGGCAAGGAGACAAAGACTAACGAAGCACTATCAACACAAACGACGTTTTCACTAAGCAAGCCACCAAAACTACAGAAATTTAAATTGGCACAAATTAAAGGTCCAGCAACTAGAAATGCATCTTATTCAAAAATCACCTTATAATGAGAAGCAAACATTTTTGCATTTGACTTGGCTGTAAAGGTTAGCCTCCCCCAACTGAAATTAGAGACTCAGCAAACCATTTGATCCATATTGGCTAAGACTATCTTAATTTCCATTACTAACTTTTTTGTTTGTGGAGACCAGCTGGTTGATCAAATGCTTTGGTACGTAAATCAAAATGGTGAGTAACACTAATAATTTTGTATTGAAAAGCAAGGAAAAATAGTTTTTTTTCATTAAGTATATGTTTGGTATAGGAGTAAAAGTAGAAATAATTTTTTTATGGATGAATTTTATATATAATTTTATATATAAAACTTATTCATGAAAAATTTACCCTTACTTTACCCTCATACCAAATATACATTAAAAAAAAAAAGACTTGAGATTATGAGTTTTGATTACTAAAGAAAAAGAAAAACATCGAGAAAACTTACAAAATCATAATATTATATGCAGGAAACAGTAATAGGGCATACCTATGACATTCCTTTTTTCTTCTTTAGTGCTGAATCAAGGCTAATTAATACAATACCGCATGCCCTTGACATCCCCAAAAGCTTGTATGCTTTTTTCTTTTAATAACTAAGAAGTTTATAAAGCTTGTAAGTTGCTTGCTTCTATATATAGTTGTGGACTTATTGCAGCAGAATCAGATACGGTTCATCTCATTCACATCGTTGGCCGGTTTAAAGATATCATCAACATTTGGTATTAGTGTAACTTTTGATTTCAACCTAATTCCGTTTAATTAATTGAAACTAAATTTACCTTAACTGCTTATGATAAGTAATTAACATAAATAATTCATTAAATTAATTAATAAGCAGTTAAAATCAAATATTTTTTATTTTAATGTAATTAATATAAAACTAGAGGTTTTAATTAAGATTAAACATGATTTAAATAAAAGTATATAAAAATTCAAGCTTTTTTCTCGAAACCCAGAGCGTGTATATATAAAATAAAAAATAAAATTTTATTTACAAATTAATCTAAAAATATATAATTTAAAAATTTTAAATAATTAACGGAAAAAGCAACAGGTAAAGGTAAGTATAGTAATTAAAGATCAGTGAGGAAAAAAATAGAGAATTTTATTTTAAATTCTCATTTACAATTATAATTCTCTAATGATGGTTGATCTAGCTATATATTTAATAAATAACTCAAACAAAAATATTTCGGTGTGGCAATATATTCAAATTGCAAATTACCTCTATCTCCTCCCTTTGTTATTAGCTGTATAGATATGTTTCGTGTGGCACTATGTGACTCTCATCATGAACATAAGAGGTGTTTATTTTATTTTATTTTCCCAACAGCTTGAGTTGACAACGACAAGAAGCATTAATTTAGTGAATAATTAAATGAAAAAAATTCAAATATAACTCCATCCTTAACTACCCGGGGTAAAGTTTCAGGTATAGAAATACTCAAATTTTATGAGGTATCAATTTAAATGACTTCTATTTTAAGAAGAGATGTACGTAATTAGAAAAAAAAAAAGCAGTTCTACCGCACTTTATTGATTGAAAAGGCGAACACATTCACTAATGATCCTCACAATTTGTAAAATGCAGATGCATTGTAAGGTTATCTAAGGATAACAACAATAATTGTTTTCTTTTTGGTATATTATTAATTACTCTCTTTATTCATATTTATATATTATTTAATATTTTTTATAAGAATTAAAAAAATTATTAAATATTTTTAATTATAAAAAAATATAATTCAAAATAACTAAATTATCTTTTTTTCACTTCATTAATATTTTTTTTCAGTTTTACTTACTCTACTCATTATCTCTCAATTAAAAGATAATAGTAAAATTAAAAAAAATTAATTAATACTTTATTAATATTCTTAAATGACAGATATTGATAAACAAAAAATATTCTTACACAACATATAAAAGTAGACGGAAGAAATATATATACGGTCGAAATTCGCTTACACTATGTGTAAGTTTTCGTATACTTACTACGTTTGTTAAATTGAAAGTTTTTATAAAGTAGATAAGTTTATAAAATTTCATATAATTTAAAATTTAGTTAATATTTTATCACATCACTTTATTTTAACGTATAATATATTTTTAAAAATATAAATAAATATTAATTATTAGATGATATATTTATAAATATTTAATTTATTTTAAATTTAATATATATAATTATTAAAATAATATCATATTATCTAACGATTAAATTAAATTAATTTTTATTTTTATAAAAAATTATTAAATAATATAAATATTCAAAACTTATACATAATTTCATATATAAGTATTCATTCAATCAATTCAAAGGACAAGGAGTGCCAAATTATTGTATGGCTTTTTTAGCATAGATTACTCCAGACACCATAACAAATAGTGTACAAGAGAAAGATTCTCTCAAGCTAGTATAATTATCAACCATCGAGTTGTTTGAAACTTTCGGTCCTCGTCCTCTCCCAGTCACTCCCCTCCGGAAGGTTTTAGGTTGCTGTCAGCTTCTGTGACCTTGGGTAGGGCCCGAAAGAAAGTCAAGAATTGCGGCCATTGGCATCTTTTTGCAGGGAGCACGACGCGTGGCAATGAAAGTCCATTTATATTTCTCCATACTCAACCGTGTGAATGTGAATATATTAAAGAGTAATGTATATTATAAAAAAGTAACGAGATGACGAAAACAAATAATCTTATATTTTTTAATTAATTTTTTAAATAATTTTTTAATACTTAATAAAATAAATATTAAATAAAAAATAAAAACTAATATTTAATGTCTTCAAATTTTAAAGTGTATTCAATATTTTTTTATTTAATAATTAAAATAATTATTAGATTAATAAATTAAGAGGATATAAAATTATTTTATATAAAATATAAAAAAAAATTATAATTATGATTATTTTTAGATAAATAATTCAAACAAAATAATTCAAACCCCAACATATAAGTTGATAAGAAGCATTCTTAGTGAATGAATCAATGAAAACAATTCAAATAACTCCGTCCTTAACAAAGCGGGGTTAGTTAGTTAGTTTTTGGTATAATTAAGCATACTCGAATTTTAATTTGTTAAGTACCAATTTCAAAGAATTTTACTAAAGAGATACGTGATAGAAAAAAAAAGCAAAATTTTGTAACAAAAACCACATTCACTAATCTGAACCTCAAAATTTTGTATAGTGTAGATGTATTATATAAGATTATCCAATTAATGATAACAACAATAAATTTTTGAGTGTAGAAAACATAAAATGTAGACACAATTCATGCATAATGCATTCAAGGAACAAGGAGTGTCCAATTATTGTATTATGTATTACATGAACTCACAATGGCATTATATTCTAGTATTTAGTTTTTTAATATTAGTATTTTAATAAGTTGTTAAATATTTTGTTAGTTATTAATTATTAATTCTATTTTATAAACTTTGAAAATTTATGGTGAAAGGTAATAATAAAGATTCCGAAGCAAGTGGCTAACAATTTGTTTGAAACTTTTGATCCTCCCTCTCAGTACCCTCACAGCTACGCGACCCACCCTTGGATAGGATTTGTGCGAACGTTCTTGGCAACTTCAGTGCCCTCTGCCACTCATACTCTGCTCATAATTACGAGGTCCTTACGTCACTGCTTTGCGTCATGACCCTCCCACCATCGCCATGAAGAAACATTCCCAAAACCAACATGTGTCACCAAACAAAAATTAAAAAAAAATAAGCTTATAAAAAGAAAAATAGTAATTGATACTCATTACTGGAAAGTCGCATTTCAAATAACAAATATTGGATGAAATAATACCTAGATCTCATTACAACTTAACAAGTATATTTAACAGGGGAAAAAACCAAACTGTTATTACCATAAAATATATATACATGCTTCGGAAGATTACAACTTCAATCCCATCTAGTTAGTTTCTTTTTTTATAACTACAACACAGATTTAAATGCATGGAGGCTTGCTTAATTCAAACACATTTTTGAATTTTTAATTTTTTTTAAGTTTCGTAAATAAAGGAGCCGAAATCCACAAAAAAAAAAGGCAACTACGTAGAGTACTAACTCTCAACACATTAGCTAACAAATTCCCAAATTTCTATATATAGATTAATTTGTTAGAATTGATTATAGAAATAACTGTAATTGAAGGGGGAAAAAGTACAAGAGAAAAGGGACGGAGGTCTAAGGCAAAATGTCCGCCTTTATAGATTTAGGTCATGTGTGGTTTAATAAATAAAAGATGAGAAAAAAATATTATTTATATTTATTTAATATAATAAAAATATGCACATGAAAAATTAAAATAGACGATTTTTGTTTTAATTTTTAGTCTTAATTCAAAATTGGTTTTACAGTACCTTGTTATTTTGTATCCTTCCGTTTCCTTTCCACTGCTTTCTTGTTCAATAAGATAACCTCATTTTGGTGCGCGCGTGGACCTTTCTTCGTTTTTCTTGTTAAAGACAAAAAAAAAAAAAAGTAAGTGGACAAGTACGTGCACCGATGCACAGTTGAGTTCGTTTTATTACCAAAAGAAAAACATGATTTAAATTTTAGAAGAATGACATTTATATATTATTTTCATCTTAGTATTCTCACATCAATTTTTTCAGATAATAAAACAAAAAATATACATTTTAATACATATTATTTTTATGTTTTTTCAAAAATAAAAAATTCTGTGAAATAAATTATGTGGAAAAAAAAACATTTTTCTATATTTTATTGTAACGTCGCTGTTCATGAAAGTTGATGAAATATTTAACAAAAAAATAATAAAAAGAAATTGAGGTCAGAATAATTGAAGCAAATAGAGGTACACCTTTTTCCTTTTCCTTCTCTCGCTCCTTCACCTTGGTCTTTCTCCTTCACTTTCTCTTTCTCTTTCCGACTCTCTCCTTCGTCTTTCTCTTTTCTCCTTCTTTCTTGTGCAGCCAAAATCCCCCACCAAAAGCTATGAAGATTTTCGGCAAACTGAAACTTCAAAACCCTGGACCTTTCTATGATCTGAAGGTCAAGCTTGTCTCTATGACCCTCACTGATGCCCGTATGTCCAAAGAGGTTGTTGAACGCTTCATCCAGAGAATGAAGGGTAAGGAACCAGCTCATGGGTCCTTCCTCAAAAAATTTACCCTCTTCATCAAAAACAACCTTCCTCGCTCCTGGTTCGTGAATTCCCCTTCTGACCTCACTGAGCCTCTGCATCGCGAGGCTGCAACGGAGCTTGCAAATTGCTGTGCCTTGATCTATGATTCACTCTATCATGTCCAAGATCTTGAGTACCGCGCAAATCACCTCTGGACCAAGGAGCAGCTGGAGTCAGCAATCGAAAAGGAAACCGTCAGGTATCTCTTTGACTTAGTAGAGTTCTCTTTGAAGCAGGTGGGCATGGCGGAGGAGGCCGAGGAGTTCAAGGTCAAGGTCAGAGATGATGCTGCTGAGGTTGCGAATTTTCAGTCTGTGAACCTGTGCAAGGGCGAGATGCTGCAGATCGAGAGCCAAAAGGTGAAATTGGTGGATGCAGTGGTTGAGATTGATCAGGAGGATGAGAATCTTCCAAGGTTTCCAACTCTGGTTACTCTGCACACCGCAGTTCTACTTCCAACTCCTCCATCGAACTGGAAGCCGTCCGAGACTTCTGCGACCATGGCAAGCAATGAAAAAGTGGTATGTGAATTGATTATGGGTACAGTTGAATACCGTTGCCCATTCATTGTTTATATTTGTCTCTTCTAAAGAGAAGTTTTTTTTTTTTCAAATTATAATTTTCAATCACGGTATTATTGATCGCTATATATTAAATAATTACAGTATTCCCTTTTCTCAAAAAAAAAAGAAAAAAAATAATATGCCTTTTTATATTCAGATTGAGGCTGTGACTGGTGTTGAGGACGGCGGTGGACAACCTGAGGCTGTGGCAGTGGCTGTCGCTGAGGGCGCCAGTGGCGGCAGAGGCAGGGCAGTTGCTGATGCTGTTGAAGCTGGACCATCGTCGTTCAAAAAGAGGAAGCTCTTTTGATTTTGACAACAACAACGATGAGTCAATGGACAGTACTTCCGTCCTTTTTAGCTTTTTGCATATTGCTTTCTAGTTTTTATGGTGAACTGTACTCGACTTTTTACTGCACTGCCCTTTTAACTATATTTGCATGACATTGACACTGCATCTAGTGCGATTTATCTCATACGCTTGATGGCCTACTGTGGTTTGGAAACTTGTGATGTGTGTTGATTTCAGAATTCCACTGCTCCCAATCTACAGCTTTGCCCCATCAATCCAGTACTCCAATCAGTACTTGCCATTCTCTCAAATTAGGGGAGGGGTAGCAATTTTGGTCACATGTCTTGAGTCTTATTGGGGTTCATATTCCAATTTTTTTTCCTAATATTGAATTGTTCAGACATAAACTTTTTTTAAAAAATGGATCATATTGTTTCTTGTTTGAGTTAAACGGGTTCTTGTCTTGTCAATCCAGTGTTCCTCTCAGTATTTTGAGTTAGATTCATGCCGTTTTATTACATGGAAGTGTCATTTCCAACTCAATGTTTCATCCTCCTACACGCTGGATCCACCCTAAACTTTTCCTTGATCCCATAATTATGTCTTTATTGCCTTCACAAAATAATATGCGGCACTGATAGTTTTGAATAATGGAAAATGAACACACAAGACTATAGCATGATATCTTGTTTCTCATGATAACATCGATTGCGGTATGATTCTATATATATAGGTGCTCGTACACTATGACTAGTCTGAAGTCTGTATTGTTTGTAGAAAGCTTAATTACCAACACTGATTATCCAAACACTTTGTTGGCTACAAACTTGCTTGCCCTGAGGCATTACATTTTCAAAATATCTAATGTGGTTATTAGGTCATTACATTCTGTGATCCTAAGATGAATATTTGTAGTCATAAATCAATCGTTGTTTCACTTTTCCAGTCCTAGCTGATCTTATATCTTTTCACACTGTTGAAAGGAAGGGAAGGCTTCAAAAGAAAGTGAATACAAAGAGAAGAGGAGTGAAAGCATGATAATTAATTACACTCCCTTTTATTAAATTGGAGTGTAAGTGATTAATGTTGCCTTCTCTTCCCTTTTGGAATGGGAGAAACTCTTGACACAACTTGTATAGATTAAGTCAATAAAAAATTAATACATAATTATTTTACATTAAATTGTAATGACATAAAGTTGCTTGCATACACAAGAATTTCTCTTGGAATGGGGAGGATTCCGTTTTGGAAGACAGGGAAAGGGAGGGGATGCCTTACCTTTATTTCCCTTCCTCTTTTTTTCAGGATGATGGGTGTTCATACTTAGAAATTATTTACTGTTCATTTTTCTAGTTCCAGTTTACAATGTTGACAGAATATATAGGAGGAAAAGACAAGATAGGGTTCTTAAAGGGGAAAGAAAGTAGAGGAATGGTAATTACCATCCCTAGCCTCATATAGATGTTTATTTAAAGAGTAGGAAGGGGAAGGAAGTAATTCATCTTTTTCCTTCATTCATCTTTGGATTCTATAAGACAACTCTATCTACATATTTGAAAGGAAGGGGCAAGGATGGCCTAATTTCATCCCCTCTTGTAGGGTGATGAGTATTTGTCGTAAAAAGACATTCATTGTTCACAAGAAATGTATATAGTTGGAAATAATTCATATTTACAGTGTTGGTTTATATGCTGATATATATATTGGAAGGGGAAGAGAATCGTGGGAGAGCCTTCCCTTTTTTGGCTGTTTCATTAAATGCATCTTCTCATTCGCATTCCTCTAAGGGATGGCTTTGTGATCTCCATTCCCTCTTTTCCCTTGTTTGTAGAGTACTTCTGTATCCAAGTTCAAGGTTTTAACTGAAGAAAAGCATATATAAGAGAATTGAGGGTTTTGGAATGGAAATGTGAATGGAAGGAAGCTAAAAACATGTTAATCACGCTATTTAATTAGAAGCATAAAGAGATGAATAAACTTGTTCGAGAGGAATGAGAGGGAGAACATGAAGGTGAAAGGAAAGAAAATTAGTTGTGCGAGGGGACAAACTTGTGTATGTCAATGCTTTACATATCTTGATTTCCTGTTCTTCCATCATAATTTTTATTTCTTTCACCTCTCTCAAACAATTTAAGTCTAAACCTAAAGTTCACTTTTCTTAAAAGACTAGCTAGGCTCATAAAATCACAACACAATAGTTGCATGCTTACTTCAGAATTTCTTAATTATTTCAGGTGTTAATTTATAGAAAACTGGAGATATGGTTGAGGAAATTGAGAATCCTATGTTACATTCGCATTTTCAGTGTTATGTCTCTTCCCATATTTCCTTTGAACTCTTCAAATTAACATGAACACACAACAGAAAGCAAATATCCTAACTCTTCAAACTTGCTTTTTTTCTTCTGGCATTTCTTAATACTTTTATTTTGTTCAACAATAAGATGGGCCTTGAAACTTGGGTTAGATTAACACTTGGGCTCAACGCCCATTTGGACCCATCTCCTTCGGTGGACCTAACAAATGCATCCCTCACTCACAAAAACATACCCAGAAGTATTCCCCATTTTCACGTATTCAATTGCTTCTCCCTCTTTCTTCCTCGTGAAGGCGTCGGAGATTATTCTACACCGAAGAACCTATCTAGCTCGCGCTTCTCACGAAATATTTCTTCTCATTATTCACAATTCATATATATCTGACTGAAACCCACCCAAGGATCCGAAGTCATCACCATCAAGAGCTAGATGCCACAAGGATATCGAACAGAAAAAATATATATATAGAACACACCTTGATATATACTATTTTTTTCATAATAAGTATTCTTTCTTAATTAAAATGTTAATTTCAGTTGCTTTTAATGTACTAATTAGTAGGTCACGCTCACTAAAAACCAAATTCAACATTCTTCTCCTCATTTAGCTGCTAGCATAGTTCTTAATTATTTTAAATTTTTTTTATATGTTATGGATGAAACATAAAGTAATCCAGGTGAGAAAGCTATATATATAAAAATGCGAATACTGGGACCATGGTCAAGATGGCGGCAAAAATATTAATGTTCATCATGCTAATAAAATATTTGGACAACTATTATAATAAACTTATTGTGGAATAACCTAACGCCACATCTCATCACCAGTGTTCAAGAAAGAGCATAACCTTTAATTAAGATATTATTGCTCTTCTTTTTCTTAGCTCAATATAAAAGAAAAAGTCAAATGCCTTGTCATTTTTGAGTGGTACTAATCCAGTACCTTCATTAATTATTAATAATTATTTATTGATTTTTAGTTATATTTCAAAAACTTTAGAGCATTAAAAGATTTACTAAACTTTTTAACAAATAATAATTTTTTTATAATTAATTAAAGTATCAATTTCTTAAAAAAATCAAAATAACGTAACACAACTCTTTTAGAGCAAAAATTTTAAAATAGGAATACTATTTTTTATAAAATGATAATAAACTTGATATAAAAACAGAAATATTGTTTAATACTAAAGTACACGCTCACGTGTGGGTGGGGGGCCTGGTTTCCTCCAAGGAATCAAAGTCAGAATGCGGAGAAAAGTTCCGACACGGGAAGGTGATTGGGCAATGATGTGCGACGCAGAAATGACAAGTTTTCTTACTAGATAAGATAACAACCAGTAGCGGGACCCACCCACAGAGCCTCGAACCATAGCATGTATCTGTACGCATTATTAACGAAAGTGCAAATGGAACAAAGAATGTTCCTGTGACTTCTGATTGTTTGCTGTGTCGGTGCTTTCCAACGTGTACTCGTGCTGCTGACCCTCAATTATTAAAACACACGCTATTGCCGTTGCGTGGTCAAGTAACCACACAACGCTAAATTTGGGTTTATCGGCCAAAAATTGACTTGGATTACTTAATTTGTTCGCTTGCTGGATATTTTTCTGGTGTTGGAATTGTCAAACTGAGACTTTTGACTTCCACACTCATGGCGTTGCTACTCGGTGAATAATTAATTATTTATAAAAGCAATAATCTAATCAAAGAATTTTGGGTGATATATTTTTCTTTACTATATATCCATAAAATTGTCCTCAGATTTTATATAAAAACCAGTTATAAACATTCATTTTGCGTGGTTTTTAAATTAAATTAATTATATGAAATAGAAACTCGCGAAGAGCTCTTTCTTTCGCTAATCTTTTTATAGGTTATTGCTTCATCATCCAGTTTTTTTCTTGATGCCTCATTCTTCTTTATCCCCGTAACCAAAAGTGGCTAGGATACAAGAGCCTTTTACGTACCTGGATGTGGAGGAGACACAGTTATATTTTAACGCTATTTCATCTTGTGTGACTTTGAACATATTTTAAATATTTAACAACTAAAGCACTTTTAATTTTAGAAGCAATAACAACTTCTCTTTTTTTTTTTGGTAGACAATGAAAGAAGATGCCTTCCACACTGAATATTACAAATCTCAAAAAAAAAAAAAATTCTCTTCATCCATTCATAATTGACAGCCATATATAAATATTTTTGTGGTTTTCATCATCTCTCGTTGTATTCATCAAAGATTTCTTCTCGTTATATTGGCCTTTTATTTGGATTGTAAAATACGGCAGCTGCATCATCCAGTGGCCGACCGCCAAAGTGGGTCCTTGAGATCACAGGCTCACGGCTTCCATGCTTTTTTGCTTCCTTTCAAATAAAATAAATCACCAACGTCGAGAAACCGGCATCACAGATTAGGTTTGAAATTGCTAGGCTCGGCTGCAGGTTCGGACTTTTTGGTGTGTACGTTACCTAGTACGAAATAATAAGAAGAAAACAAAAATGGCCTATTATAGCTTTTCTGGCATGGCTAATGAGAAAGAATGAAATTAGTGGACAATTTTAGATGATATATATCATTGAAAGAAAAGTGGGGGACATGAGTGTCAGCTGGTGGATTCACTGATGCAATACAAGAAGCCTCACATAATCAAAAGTCAAGTACAAATGAAAAAGTAGAGGTTTGGCACCATATTTTAAAGTTCCGCATTCTCAATGTATCCCTCATTTTAAATTCCTTGTAATGCCTTTGTGAGGGAATATAATATGTAGTGTAGGGTCTATATATAGTTTGGTAAAGACAAGAGGTAAGCTGAAGTTTATGGGCAAGGACTTGAAATCAATACATTCATATAAACTAGGCACAGCATAATTAAGTAGTGGAAGAATAGGATTATCATATTAGCGTATAGGGGTCTTAAAATTAACTTCATTCCATTTCCAGTAGGAAGAAAATGTTAAAAGGGAAAAAAAAATCAGTTAGGGCAGGTTTATCCGTGTTAGTGTCAAATGAGATTAGAAAAAAGTTTAGGTAATTAGGTTAAGGTTAAGATTAATTGTTATATAAATCAAATAAATGCTTTTATCTATTTATTTATATATTTTGATGGACACTTTACTGTTTCCATCACCATCACCAATGTGTGCTCCGTAGCTGCTGGTTCGGAGAGCACGTGGTGGGGATAGATAGCGCCGCCAAAATGGCCTAGACAACGACAAAAACTTCCTCACAATGTCAGTGTCAATGTCGTTATCACCGACAAGTCAGTGTCCGTACATGAGAGTGACAACAACTATTATTTTATTCACCAACCACTGGTTCTGTAGCTATATAAAGCCAGCTACCCATTCCATTTTTCATCCCAGTACCATAACCTGAGCTTCTTTGAGCCTCGCCAGAAAGGCACAAAAAAGTTTCTATTCCATTTCCATGGCAGATCCTCCAAGGGCACCACCCACTTTTGGCCGCGCCTGGAGAGGCCCTGCGGTGAACTTCAACGTTCTAGTCCTAGCAAGTAACCTGGCAGAAGAAACCAACATCCCTCTTCATGCCCTTGTTGGTTTCATCTTCCCTGCACTCCTGGGCTTCATCCAGATAAAATATCCACAAAATCCCACCCCATTTCAACTATATCAATACACGAACTTGGTCTCTATTGCTAGCTTTATTGTGTATTGCTTGGCTTTTTGGGGTAGGCTCCAGTTTGCCACATGGGCTCCTCGCTTCGGCACCCTCATGGAGGTGTTTGGTTCGCTCTCGATGGTTTCCTTGGTGTCCATGTTGCTACCGGACTCATGGGGGTCAATCCGATTCGTTATGTTCGCCATATGGTTCATTGGTCTTGTGCTAGCCACGGTCCGAACCCATGTCAATGCGACACGCCTGCGACCTCAAGAAATGAGAGGGAGGGTGCGTCCACTCCTGCCAACGACTTCGCTGGATCTGAATTAATTACTTTGATATTGAAATTTGTATCTGTTACGTTTTTTGAATTTGTAGTTATGTTATGTTATGTCAAGTTTGTTCATGTTTGTTTGCAAGAAAAAAATAAAATGTATGTTTTCCCCAAAAAAAAAAAGAAAAGAAAATGTATTCTCTGTAACTCAGCATCGATTTGGTATTATTCTTGGTCTACTTTCTACTTTCCTTTTCTGTCGCACACAAAAGCTTCTTTCAAAAGGGAACTCATTGATGATCGAGCAATAACTGCAGAGTTAACAGTACTTTAAATTGAATTTTAGTAGAAAATCAATTACATATATAATTCTGGCAAACCAAATAAGAAATACAAAAAAGAGAGGGAGGGATCCGAAAACGGAACCCCCATCGATTTGCAGATGCAGAATTAACGGATCGGAGAAAGAAGAAATCGATCTAGGAATTCCAGAGAAAATGGCGAAACACACACAGGCACACTGCGATCTAGCGATCGCAACGGCGAACGATTCCTTCCAAGGTCAAGCTAGCGTCGTCTTTGTTCTCCTCGAAAAACAGCAAATCCCAACTGACCAAGGAACGACGAAGAGAGATTTTTATTCCCAGCACCTTCGGGAATGACACAGAGAGACTGAGGAGGGAGAGGGGCTGAGAGAGATTGAAGAGGGACAGAGAAGCACAGAGAGATCGAAGAGAGAGTGAAGATGAAGGGCGGCGCAAGACGCTAAGGGGAACTGTTTACTGTTTAGGGTTTTTTGTGGATTGGCCGTTTTTTTTTTTTGGTCATTGGTGGATAGGCCTTGAAACTTGGATCGATTGACACTTGCTCAACACCCATTTGGGCCCGTGGCCTTCAGTGGACCAAACTAAGTGCATCACACTCACAAATATATTCCAGTACTATTATATTGCCTCATTTTCACCTAAGCTCAATATAATAAGGTCAAAATGCCTTGTCATTTTTGAGCTGCATTAATCCAAGTACCTTCATTAATTATTAAGTATTTAATAGTTGTTCATCAACTTTAAGCATTTATTATAAAAATTAATAATTAATAAATTTTTAGATAATTTCAAATACCGGTATTTTTTTAGCAAAAATTTTGAAAAAGCAAAATGTTAGAGGAATAAAATGGCTCATTTAGATAAACTGAACGAAAATGTTTTTTTTATATGAACTTCTTTTAAAAGATCTTTTATAAAAAGTAAAAGTTATTTTTATGTTTGGAGGTTTGTTACGAACTTTTTTTTTAATGTTTGAACAACTTTTTTATATTTTAAAAGGAAAAGATGCATACAAACTCCATCAATTTTAAGTTATTTGAAAATAACCATATAAACTATAAAATTTTCATATTAGGCCCTTAAATTTATTGATTTGTTATAATAGATTTTTTCATTTAATTTCTATCAAATTTATAACAGCATCTTCTTTCACGTGACTAATGCATTCTTTAATCGTAAATTAATAAATTTAAAATTATTTTTTATTTCTTTATTTTTATTTTCACACATTTTTAAACATTTATGTTAATTTTCTTAAAATGTTTAAAAATAAAAATAAAAAATAATTTTAAATTTATTAATTTAGAAATAAAAATACACACTAATCACATTAAAGAGACTGCCATTACAAATTTGATTGAAATTAAATGTAAGGATCATCATTAAGACATTAATGCACATGTGTGAAGCAAGAAGTTAAGTCATTAAGACAAACACACCAACAATAACAAAATTTGTTGAAAAGTTTACAGATTCATCTCTTTTAAAGTGAGAAGTTCATTTTATATGGTAAAGTAAGGAATATTAACTGTTGATGAAAAAATAAACAGTTATAATTATGATAAAACACATACATATATATAACAAATTATGATATTATTAAAATTTACTTTATTGATTTTCTTAATTAATAATTAATATTCTTCACTTTAATCTTTAAAGTAAACTTTTCACTTTAGAAAAGTCAAATCCAAAGTTACGAAAAAAAAAACTACATGGACCCTGCGAGAACAAATGACAAGGCGTCTAAGAATTGGACTGGCATATTATTTACACCATGTTACAAATTATCGAATGGACTTTCTTCTGTTCACTAGTGGAATCTCACAGGAAAGGTCTTTGAGCAAATAATTGTGGCAATTTTTCAAAAAAGGCTCATCAAAGCTTAGTAACCTTATTGATTTTCATTTTATGATTAGAGTTTGAAGTTCTGATTAAGATCTCTAATTAAGTGAGCTAAGACTTTTTAACTTTTCGGATGTTTCTTCTTCTTTTTTTTTCTGATGTGAACTTTTGGAAAATAATTAGCATGAAGCATGGAGTATATATATAGAATATAGAAAAAGCAATTATAGGAAAGAGCCACCTTATAAGTTATGCTTTTATAATTTTTGAGTTTAATTAAGTTTTATTTTCCTTGAGGGATTTGGATGAAATTCGTTGCGAATTTAATTAGACTCAGTTTCTCTAGGCTCTTTGTCATCTTCTTCACCATGGCCGTTGGTTTAGTAGCTAGTCACCTATATATGCACAGATGTTCCTCTCTCTAATCAAGAGATTGTGCTAATGTATTGTCGATGAAAGAAAGGTGAAAGTGTACAATTTTAAAAAATTTAAAAGTACTTTTATATATTTTATAAACTAAAAGAAAAAAGCTATATCAGAAAAATATTTTTTTAAAAAAGTTTGTCCAAACGAGACTTATTCATTTTTAACATTCCTTTTTCTCTTATGCCATACAGAACAATGCGTAAGATGTTTTGGTTTCTTCATTATTTTTTTCCTTGTATTAATTTCTGAGGCATGTTGATCAGTGGGAGGGGATATTATATTGGCAGATATTTTAACAGCTGTTCGTTTTTTTTTTTTTGGTGAAGAACTTTTCTTTGATTTGTCTGTGCGTAATAAGCCATAAATTAAGACCATAAATGGGCGTAGGATCCACACAACACACATGTGTGTGTGTGTGTGTGTGTGACAAGAATTTGCTTGCATATACACGCTAATTAGCTCGTGTTTTTAAGCATCATGTTATGCTCATTAAATCAAAGTCAATTACATTACATTTCGATTTTCCTACTTTCATTTTGTCATTTTCTCTACTCAGCATCTCGGATCCCATTCTACTCTCCTTTTTCATTAAATTTCATGGTTGGGTCCAATTCAAGCAGTGCCAAGCGTATGTTTTATGTTGTAATAAGGTCACTGATCCCCAAAAGTTCGAAGATCACGTTTTCACTTTTATTTAATTTAATGCATATTTCGCTCCTGATTTCAAAGAATTCACTGAATTTATTAAAATTTGACAATAGATAATTATATATCCATGCGTTTATATTATGAAAAAATGGTCTGAATCATAGGTTAATTTTGTAAAGATTATTTAATTTTACAAAGAAGTGGATTTCATTTGAAAAAGAAAAAGAAGAAACAGATTTAGATCTGATCATTAGGGTAAATTACTAAATTAAATAGTCAAATCTAATTTGTTATAAGCGGTAGTGACCCAAAACCGGTGACCGGTTTCCAATCCAAAGATGATAAGAAGATGAATATTGAATATTGAATATGTTGACTTGTAATCAAAACAAGAAAATAAGTTGATTACTATTCTGAAACACTTTATTTAAACATACTCCATTTTTTTTTTCTTACTCCGTATTCCATCTTTTGTGTGACACTAAAATGTGACAACGACTTTTACCCTAAAAAAAGTTGAAAACAATTATTTATGGGTTAGATTCAATGAAAAAAGAGTTAAAAAAATAGAGAAAGGATTAATAATTTATCAATGTTATTGCACACCATTTTGTGTGGTTTAAATTAAATTGCACAATTTTCTATAACATTTAGTAACCAATATTTTGCTTGCTAGTAATAAATTGCAAAAGTACGTATTAAATATATATGAAATAATAAAAATCAAGGGGAATATATATAAGTTATTAATTTTTATCAACAAGTTAAAAATTTATATTAGAAGCAGTGATTGGCTAACAGATATTGATAATATAAAAACATTTTATACGTACACAAAATCTCGCACACACGTGTTTATTATATATATAGCTCATTTCAGACGTTAAAATGAAAAGCAGAAAGCAGAAAAGACGAAAGCATAAAAGGGTTTTTTTTAAAAAAAAAAATTTCAGACCAACATAAAAAGGGTTGAATGTGAATGTGAATGTGAAAGGAAAGGAAAGAAACATGGGCCGCAAGGATATGAAGGGCATGGTGCGTGGGCGCGTGGACGCGCGGCGCAAGGACGAAAGGCAATAACGGTGCCCAACGATTGTGAATTTTTTAAATAAAACGGTAGATAATTCTTGTTTCGTATGTCGTTTTACCAAAATACTTCAGCAGGAAATTGTATCTTTTTTATTTTTCAAAAAAATAAAGATCTTGAGAAATTACTGGTTCTTTTAACTACGATTTGGAGTTCTCAGACACACCGCGAACACCACCACCCCCGCCACCGGGAATCTCGGGATCACCACCCCCACCACCCCAATCGTAGAAGCCCTCCGGAGCCCACCCCAAACCCTTTTCGCAATGGAATTTTCTGGTGAACCCACGGCCTGGTTTATAGGCCCCAGGTTGTCTGACACCGTTCATGTGAAGAGGCTGGTGGCCATGGCTCTTTCTGAATTGAATATGATTTCAGAAAGCAAAGAGTACCTCGACAAAACAGATCACCACATGGTTGAGGAAAACAATCATGTGGGTGTGGGAACCCATTGGGCCCGGACATGGAGTGCGACAATCTCTGAGTCCGAGGAGAACAACCCAAGTGGATGCCCAGGGGTTGCTGGTCCGAAACTTAATATCGATGCGTGCGGATCAACTTCGAGGGCCTTGGAAGAGCTGCAGTGTGGGGTTCAAAAGGAAAGCACCCTGTGCTTCTTCCCTTTTGTGGAATCAGAACTGAAACGTGTTGGGATGGCCATGGCAGCAGAGGAGTTCAAGAAAAGGACACAGGCGAAGACCCCCACTGAGGTCGAAGAATTCGGCTCCCTGAAGCTATGGAATCTATTGAACATGCCTTATCATATGCTCATGGAGATGGCACACCTGGGATTCATTGTTTCCCAATCGCCGGTGGTCTACCTTCCGCCGGTCACTGCCGCTGCCACTTCTGTGACTCCACCACCTGGGTGGACACCTCCCTCTTCTGTAATCAACCCAGAGATTGGGGTTGAAGGACCCATGGAAGAAGCGCCATTCTTCGACGAACCTGAGCCTGTCGTTGAGCCAAACCAAGAATTGGTCCGCGTCTCTGCGACCATACCCGAGATCTACTTGGCAGATTCCAATGAAGAAGTTAAATCGGTATGTGAATCATTGGGAATTCAATATGCTCCTTTTAGTGTGCCTATGTATATATATTAGTGATTACAATTTCACAAAAAGTGATGATCTTGGTTATTGGTTTCGCTTCTTTGCATATTCAGGAGAGGGCTGTCGCTGCGGCTGCCTCTGATTCTGATGCTGATGCTGAGGGTAGCGGCGGAGGACGCAAGGCGGGATGATGAACACTACTCCGTGCTCAAAATGAAAAAAGATTTGATTTTGTAGAGGTTCCCCCTTCTGATCTCGCCACGACACCCGCTAGCTACGTTGCTAAAAGAATTGATGCGGTTACAGTAATCTGAATTATAGGATTTGATTTTTGCTATTTTCGTGTTTATAATATGGGGATTGACAGTACATATGCTTCAGAACCTCCCTGACTGCTTTACTCGTATATAGTACAGAGAAATGATTGGTCGTAACTGCTTCAGGCACAGTCCACAATCATATGTTTTTATCCATCGGTTCAAAGAGTTGTTTCACACAGAGCTATTTGGTTGCAGGATTGTTTGTTTGTTGTGGAATAACGTTTAATTGTCACTTCTTGTGAATGAAATCCTGTTGGCTTCTGGCTAGTACTTTTCATATATATAGCATATGCATTACCATATCGGTGAGGTAAGAGGAAGCAACACATTGGGTTTGGATGCCTACAAAGTAGAAATCTTGGAAGTAGATTTTCTCTTTGACAAACAGGGTCTTCTGGCTCCATCCTTTCCGGAAGTTACCGGTCTTGCTAGGTCTTTTCCTACCTAGGATAACACTTCTTTTAAATCTGATTTTCCTTGATCCTACAAAATGATGTCTTCAATAATCTTCATCATCATTATCAATGTATGTCTTTCTCCATAATCCACAACTAATTCCATCTTTCTATTTTTGAATATTTATGGCTAGCTCTTATTAGGCGATTCTGTATTCTCTTTGTATATATATAGAATGCCTTCAAGTGGTGCCGATATTGCCAGCCAAAGCACCATAAGCTGTTTGGGTAGTTGCTTGTCCAGTATATATAAATGGTACTGCTTGGTTAGTATATGGGATTTTATATCCTGACATTCTCTTCTGACGTTTCTGCAGAATGATTAAAGTTATGCCATAATCATATAGAGGTTGTATGGTTGTTAATTAACTAACCGTACATTGGCTGCTATTTGCCGTGTAGTAGGTTTGGATTTATTGCCACTTATTGTTGATGCCATTCTGCTGGTTCTTGTACTCTTCTTTTCTTGATATCTCTATGACTCTACATTTCTATCTAGGTTAAGGGCAAGCCATGCATCATTTGGTCCTTCAAAAAAAACCCTGGAATTAAGTTGGATTTCACCAAATCAGAAACTGAGAGTTTGCTTCTCTCAGAGACTCTATTCTTTCAGAGGCATCTTCTCCTATAATAGCACCATAACCATTATTGCTACAGCGCTGAATTCATGGCTTTTGCTTGATCCTATCTAATGATGCCTTCATCATGTTAGTTATAACGGTCCTTTCCCACAATCCATAACTGGTAGTCCTTTCTTTCTGTTTTGTTTTGTTACAATCTATGTCCTATATCCTATATTCTCTATAGTCTACAAATAGATTGCTACCAATTTGATTCTGGTATTACCACATATGACTTATGTTGGCTGTTATATATGTTTGTCCTATATAGTATAGTAGTACCGCTTGACTAGGGTTTCGATTGGAATTGATTTTCAAAACACCCTATCTTTCCTTGACAAGGTGAATGTCACCCTCACCCTGTTTGATCTTTATTTAGAATAGATCTTAACACTCTCAATCATATAGTTCGCCTAGAGAAATGAGTACATATGATTCTTGGTTAGTCGCAAGATCAGAAAACACAATGGCTGTGTTAATTAGCTGAGAAGTATGGTTTCAGATCTTATCTATATGATATTCATAGGCGGTGTGGAAACATTGATTCTTTGATATATTCTTCGCCATATTGCCGCCTTTGTTTCTCTTAATTCAAACACCATTGTATGTGACAATGTGCATATCTAGCCACTTCAAACTCTTCTATCCCCAAGATATTACAGGCACGTCTAGCTAGCTTAGTGCTAAGCTAGCTAAGTCTGCCCAATCAATTCGACACACTTTCATTGACTCAAGTATATTTCTGTATGTAGTAAGCCTTCAGCAATTAGCAGCGGTAGTGAACTTTATAATAAACTTTGTTTTAAACTTTCAATCAACTTATCACCAATTCTCGAAAGATTAGGTCAGTTTATGATAGACGACTTAAATAGTAAATTAATTAATGAAGAAAATCTTTAATCCTCAACTGACTCGATCTTTTTTCTTTTTTTCTTTTTTTTTGTATAAGAACTGACTCGATCTTTACGTTACAAATACTGATCGACATCTAAACTGGTGACTCTCAGGCTGCCACCTCATCAGGTTAGTGCGCAAGCGATGTTTGAAATACTTGTAAAATTGGGCCCATGCTTGAGCTGGAAAGTGAAAAGAAAAGCAAATTAAAAGCACAAACTTTTCCCTTCCAATATTTTCATCCCCAAAATTATTGACAAATTGCCATCACGACCAAATAAAGTAATAAGCAATTCAAGGGAGACTTGGAGAGCCCCTGTAAGGAAAGCTTCAAATTGTTCAGAGAATAGAGAGCCATCTAATCCTCTTCAAAAGAAAACAAAACTGATATTTATATAATTGAGTCCTAGACACTACTAGTATTATCAGTGATTAATTAAAAATTCATGAATAGCATTAATAAATTTAGTCTAACTATACTTATCTATCATGAGAAAAAAAAAAACTTACATTATTTGTTTTATGTCATTCAATAGATTCTTAATTGAAATTTATATTTTTAAAAATAAAGTAATCTACATTCACAGTCAAAAAGAGAAAACTAAATTATACATATTTCTCAATTATGTTGTTGTAAAACTCTAAATAGATCTCCATATACAACTAAACAAAAAAAACTCCCTGAAAGTCTCTTAACTTTAGACTATCAAAGCAACTGGAATTTTTCTTTACTTTCTTTCTTTGTGAAATATTCAAAGGATTGCTTTACTATAAAAGTGATTCGGACTTCGAAATATGGTAGTTTTTTTGGGATTTGGAAACTTGAAACATTACTTATAATCTACTTCTTAATTAATTTATTTGGTTTTGTTTCCATGAAAGTGTTCCAACCAAATTCCATACTAGCTTGTCCCTTTCCTGATTTGTCTTTGTCCAAGTATTTGGGCACTCTTTGGGTAGAAGTGCATTTTCACGAAGTTTGAACCCTTCACATTATAAGGTTTTTTCAATTGTTTAATTCAAGCTTACTTACTATTTGAATCGCAGTCAGTTAACAAACCAAGTTTGAGTATAATATCTTTATTAAGCAAACTGAAACCCAAAACTTTTAGATCTAAACAGCTATTGACTTAATTATGACTAAAATAATTTACTTATTATATAAATACTTATTATATTTTTTTAGAATATATGAAACAATTTATACATAATAAAATATGTTGATTAAAAAAGATATTTGAGTATTTTAATGATTTATCTCTTTTTGTTGACTCTTATTTTAAAGTTGGGATTTGTCTCGTCACTTTAAAGTGGGGAGTATTAATTATCAATAAGAAAATCAAATAAGTAAATTTTAACAATCTCATAATTTGTTATACATGTACATGTATTTTATCATAATATTAACTGTTAATTTTTTTATCAATGATTGATAGCCATTACTTTAACCTAAATTCTTAAAAGTGAACTGTCTGGCATTAAGATACTTATTAATATTAAATGAGCTTCTCAAACTCGACTCATTAAGTTCAATATATTATCAAGCAAGTTGAAACTTGAATATAGTTAAACATTAGTCTATTAAATGAGTAAAGTCTCTAAATATTTTAATTTTCAACTCAACACCACTGGATTACTCCCTTTAGTTGCCTCCTTCCAGTTAAGTTCCAGCTCTTTATAAAAGCCAAGCCCTGTGAAATCTTATTCTCAATTACCTCCTTTTATTATTCCCATACTAAACATACCCTAAAAGTCTGAATTACAGCAAGAAAATTATGGTCGTTCGTCTTGTTTCAGGCCCAAACATGTTTAGAATCAAAAGACAACGAGAACAAAGACAAACGAAGCGCTATCAACACAAACGACGATTTCACTAAGCAATGGAGGCTGAGCAAGCCCCCAAAACTACAAAAATATAAATTGGCACAAAGGTCCAGCAACCATAAATGCATCTTCTTCAAAAATCACCTCATGAGAAGCAAACATTTGTCTTGGCTAGCACAAGGTTAGCCTCGCCCAACCGAAATCAGACACTCGGCAAACCATTTGATCCATATTGGCTAAGACTATCTTAATTTCCACTACTTACTTTTTTTTTGTGGAGACCAGCTGGTTGGTCAAATTCTTTGGTAAATAAAAAATGGTGAGTACATGCATAATTTTGTATTAGAAAACGAGGAAATACAGTTTTTTTTTTAGTTAAAAATAAAAGGCAAGACTTGAGATTATGAGTTTGATTAGTAAAGAGAGAGAAAAACATTGAGAAAACTTGGAAAATCATAATATTATATGCAGGTAATAGGGCATACCTATATATGACTTTTCTTGCTTTTTTTTTAAAAAAAATTTTCTTTAGTGCTCAATTATATAAGGCTAAGACAATACTTCCCAGACATTCTCAAAAGCTTGTATGTTTTTTTTTTCTTTGTAATTGAAAAGTAAAGCATTTGCAAGTTGCTTCTGTAGTCGTTAACTTATTGCAGCAGAATCAGATATGATTAACCACAATACATATATATCTTCGTTGGCCGGTTTAAGATATCATCAACATTTGGTCTTAGGGAAAATTTTGATTTTAACCTGATTAAGTTTAATTAATTAAAATTAAATGTACCTTAACTGCTTATGATAAGTCATTAGCATAAATAATTAATTAAATTAATAAGTAGTAAAATTAAATATTTATTTTTTAATTTTAATGTAGTTAATAAAACTAGGTTTTAATTAAGATTAAACATGGTTTAAATAAAGGTATATCGAAATTAAAAGTTTTTTTTTCTGAAAACCCAGAGCGTGTATATAATAAAATGAAAAAAGAAAATATAATTTAAATTTTTTTAAAAATTAAGGGAAAAAGCAACAGGTAGAAGCAAGAATAGTAATTAAAGATCGGTGAGAAAAAAGCAGAGAATTTTATTTTAACTTTTCAATTACAATTATAATTCCATAACGAAGGTTGATCTAGCTGTATATTTAATAAATAATTTAAACAAAAAAAGATTTCTGTGCGGCAATATATTCGAGTTGCAAATGACCTATATCTTCTACCTTTATCATTAGATGTATAGATATGTTTCGTGTAGCACTGTGTAACTCTTATTATGAACATATAAAGTGTTTATTTTATTTTATTAATTATTAAGAGGAGATGCAATAAACACAAAGCAGTTGTACCACCTTTTATTAATTGAAAAACTGAACACATTCACTAAGTGATCTGAACCTCTCAATTCGTAAAGTGCATATGCATTATAACGTTATCTAATGATAACAACTATAATTATTTTTTTCTTTTTGGTACAATATTAATTAATTGTACACGTAGAAAATATAAAATGTAACATATAATTAATAATTAATTGTATATATAACCATTCATGCATTCAATTCAAAGGACAAGGAGTGCCAAATTATTTTAAGGCTTTTTTTAGCCTCCACACACGAATACCAAATAGGTGTCTAAGAAAGATTCTCTCAGCCATCAAGTTGTTTGAAACTTTGGCACGCCCCCCCCCCCCCCCTCCTTTGGAGCCGTCAACTTCTGTGCCTTCTGCCCACTCAGCTCTTACGAGGTTACTTTACTTACCACAAGATAAATTCTTTATTTATTTTTAGAATAATATATCAAACTAAATGTAACATAAAAACTCAATGTGTTGTAAAATATATTAAAAAAATATTAATTAAATGTATGGCCTTCCTTCACCATGACGTGTCTCCTATTAAGCACTAAAACACGAAATACACCACAAAACCGCAATGTGTCAATGCCTAAAAAATTAAAGAAAAAAAAATGTAAAATATCATTACTTGTGTTCGTGTCAGATGTTTTTCCACCAAATCCCATCATTATTTTTTTCATTTTATTCTCGTCCAAATTCCTAAAAGGTTTTTTTGTGATAATTAGAGTTGCTGATATCGTAGATTGGCCATCGCCATTATGAAGGTCGATTTAAAAACTGTTCGAGTTAGAAATTCCTACTATTATACGTCTCCTCCCGGTCGTGTATGTCCTTCAATATCTCAAAATATATAAAAATAATAATTGCACATACGTATATTTTATTATTTATTAAATAATATAATTGATTTTCTTATAAATTCTTTAAATAATCCATATATATATATATAGTTTTAAAAAAATTAAAATATATCGATAAAAAACATTGAGACAGGCACGTCGCGCAGTGTTACTGTGTTACAGCTGGAAGAAAAAGAAGGGCACTCATAGGACCAGAAAAAAAAAAATATGCTTGGGTAGGGCCTGAAAGAAAGTCAATAATTGCGGCCATTGGAACCTTTTTGCAGGGAACATGACGCGTGGCAGGGAAAATCCATTTATATTTCTCCAAACTCAACCGTGTGAAAGTAAGACCCAAAAATAAACCGTGTAGAATGTGAATATACAAAATGTAAAAGAATATTACAATTATGATTATTTTAGATAAATAATTCAAACAAAATAATATTTTTTTCGTTATCATGAAGACATGAATAAAAAGTGTTTATTTCATTTTATTGCTAAATGCTAATGATAACAACATATGAGTTAATAAGAAGCATTTTTTGTGAATGAATAAATGAAAAAGATTCAAATAACTCCGTCCTTAACAAAACGGTTGTTAATTAGTTTTTGGTATAAGCATGTTCAAATTTTAATTTGTTAAGTGCCAATTTCAAAGAATTTTACTAAAGATGATACTTGATAGCTAAGAAAAAAAAAGTAAAATTTTGTAACAACAACCACATTCACTAATCTGAACCACAAAATTTTGTAGCGTAGATGTATTATGTAAGGTTATCCAATTAATGATAACAACAATAAATTTTTGAGCGTGGAAAACTTAAAATGTAGACACAATTCATGAATAATGCAATCAAGGAACAAGGAGTGTCCAATTAATGTGTTATATGTATTATTACATGAACTCACGATGGCATTATATTTTAGTATTTATTTTTTTAATATTAATAATTAATAATTATATTTTATGAACTTTGAAAATTTATTGTAAAAATGAATAATAAAGATTGAAGCAAGTGGCTGAGAATTTGTTTGAAACTTTCGGTCCTCCCTTTCAGTGCCCTCACAGCTACGTGACCCACCCTTGGATGGGATTTATGGGCAAGTTCTTGGCAACTTCAGTGCCCTCTGCCACCCAGACTCTGTCTGCTTTAATTTCGAGGTTCTCACATCACAGCTACATGCGTCATGACCCTCCCGTCGCCATGACGAAACATTCCCAAAGCCACCATGTGTCACCAAACAAAAATTTAAAAAAACAAAGCCTAAAAAAAGAAAAAATTGATACTCATTTCTAGAAACTCGCGTTTCAAATAACTCATCTTTTTTAATATTGAACGAGATTTTTTAATTATTTCATTAATTTAAACTGTTAGCATTTATGAGGAATGGTGAAATAGTTAAAGTGGCCCCCTTTCGGAGCCGCCTGCTAAAATAACTACGAACAAATTTATATGTGTATGAGCTTTTTTTAATATGAATTTGAACGCGTTTTTTAATATAAAATAAGTTTTTTAATTATTTCATTAATTTAAATTGTTGGTATTTATGAAGAACGTTGAAATAGTTAAAGTGACCTCTCACCTGGTAAAATAATTACAAGCATATTTATATATGTATGAAGTTTTTTTAATATGAATCTAAACGTGTTTTTTAATCTAGAGTGGGATTGTTTTTTTTGGCAGCAAATTAAAGTGCTGAACTTTCAAATCAGTCAAGCCGCAATTGATTTGTCCCGTTCAATGTAGTCGGTCCGATCCGATTTTTAAAATAATGAGTTTAGTTAATTTCTTTTTTATAATTACAATACAGAGATTTAAATACATACAAGTTTAGTTAATCTAAACACATTTTTGAGTTTTCTATTTCTGTAATTCGTTAATACTGTAATTCCCAAATTTCTATATATAGATTAATTTGTTAGAATTGATTATGGAAATAACTGGAATTGAAGGGAAAAAAATACAAGAGCAAAGGGACGGAGGTCTAAGGCAGACTGTTTACGTTTATTGATTTTGGTATTGTGTGGTTGAATAAATAAAAATGAGGAAAAAAATTAAGGATAGAAATTATTTATATTTATTTGTTATAATAAAAAATTGTAAGTAAAAATTTAAAAATATACTATTTTGTTTTAATTTTTAATTTCGATTCAAAATTGACTTTAGTGTACCGTCTTATATAGTATCCTTCCAGGCTCCCACTTCCTTTCCACTATTTTCTTGTTCACTCAGACGACCTCATTTTCAGTGCACGAGGGGATTTTTTTTTCTTCATGTTAAAGACAAAAAAACAAAAAGTTTTTAAGGGGTAAGCGAATCAAATTTTTAGTGAGTTACTCCAATTCGGTTTCTCTCTTCTTATATAGTAAATCAAACTAGTTTGAGTATAATATTTAAAATCTATTTAGAGTAATATTAAATACACATACTTTCATTTACATAATTTTTACTTTTTTTTTGCAAGCCACTAGATAAAATCTGGACCCCACTTTTTACATATTTAATTTGTTTTAATAATATGAGATTATGCTCTTATCCTCCCATGTGAGCGATGTAAAGGCAAGGAATGTGCAAATATCATTTTCGATTTTTTTTATTAAGCTAACCAAACCTAAAAATTTTAGAACTAAACTGTTAGTAACTTAATTGTGAATAAAAGAATATAAAATATTATTAAATCTTATAATTTGAAATATTTTTATAGTATATGAAACAATTTATACATAATAAAATATATTGATTAGAAAAGATATTTGATTATTTTAATTCGTTAATCTTTCTGTTGACACTTATATTAAATTTGAACTTACTCACATTAAAATATTTTTTAGACTAAAGCTCCAAGTTAGTCTTTCAAAAATTATGTCGATATCAATTTATTTTTTAAAAAAATATCAACATCAATTTAATTATTAAATTATAAAAGTGGTATCATTTTAGTCTTTTAAAATAATTGACATCAATTTAGTTTTTCAATTATCCAAAATATCATTAATTTGATCTTTCAATTATACAAAATTAACATCAATTTAATTTTTTAATTATAAAAATTATATCAATTTAGTTCTTATCTATATACAGAATGATGATTTTAATATCATATTTTATGATTTAAGGACTAAAATGATGTTAACACTCTTTTAAAAACTAAAATGATATTTTTTTAAAGACTAAATTAAGAATTTACTCTATTTTTTAATATTAAAGGAGCTTCTCAACAACGACTCATTGAGTTCATTTTATCAAACAAACAAAACTTAGATTTAGTTAACAAAATCTAAATTTTTTAATTTTTCAACGCAACAGGACTCAAACACTCTTTCTATCCTATTAGGAATTTTTCTTAAGAAATTTAACTTAATTATGAAAAATGAAAGCAGCAAGAATCAAATTCTTAACCACTTGATCATAGAGACTTTGATACTATGCCATGAACTAATTATTTTAAAAGTTTAAACAGTTAAGTGAAAATATATAAATAATTTTTTATATATCTAAAAACGACGACAAGAAACATTTAGTGAATAATTAAATGAAAAAAAATTCAAATATTAATCCATCCTTTTTTTATTAACTTTTTTCTTATTAAATATTAATCCGTCCTTAGCTACCCGGTGTCAAGTTTGAGGTATGTAAATACTCAAAGTTTTTGAAGTATCATTTATATGACTTCTATTTTAAGAAGAGATGTAATAGAAAGAAAGCAGTTCTGCCACCCTTTATTAATTTAAAAACTGAACACATTCACTAATCATCTGAACCTCATAATTTTTGAAGTGTAGATGCATTTTAAGGTTATCTAATGATAACAACAATAATTTTTTCCTTTTTGGTATACTATTTATTACTTGTGCTTGTAGAAAACTTAAAATGTAACATATATATATATATATATATATATATATATATGTGTGTGTGTGTGTGTGTGCGTGTGTGTGTGTGCGCGCGCGCGCGCGCGGGTGCGAGTGCACGGCGCGCGCGCGCATATGGAATTTTTAGTATATTCGCGCGTACGCGCATATGGATTTTTTAGCATATACCAAATAGTGTATAAGAAAGATTCTCTCGAGCTTATATATTTATGAACCATCAAATTGTTTGAAACTTTCGGTCTTCCCTCCCCCAGTCACTTCCCCCCTGGCAGGTTTTAGGTTGCTTTCAACATGTGTGCCCTTTGCTACTCAGCTCTTACGAGGTTACTTTACTTGTCACAAGATAAATTCTTTATTTATTTTTAGAATAATATATCAAACTAATTAAAATATGACATTTGACATAAAAATTAAATATGTGTTGTGAAATTAATTTTATAATAAAATATACAAATTATTGAATCTATTATTCTGAAAACACATAAAACAAAATTATATCAGAAGTACATGACCTTCCCTTCACCACGATGTGTTTCCTATTAATCACTAAAACACGAAATGCCTCGACCACAAAACCACAATGTGTCACCAAAAACAAGAATCAATGCTTACAACCCAAAAAAAAAATGTAAAACTCATTACTAGAAACTCGCATTTCAAATAACAAATATTGGACGAAATAATATGTGGTTAGATCTTATTAATTATCAAAACTGTAATATTAATTGTACAAAAAGAAAAAAAACATAAGACTAATAATTATCACGAACAAAAGTATGTTAAATGCTACACTTGCTGAAGATGTTGTTCCACCAAACCCCCATCATTTTTTTTTTTAAATTTTACTAATTGATGTATTCGTATCAGAATTCATGAAAGGTTCTCCGTGATAAATAGCATTGTTGATATCGTAGATTGGCCATCGCCATTATAAAAGCCAATTTAAAAACTGAAGTTGGAAACTCCTGCCATATATTATACCTCTCTTCCCCCTGTCTTGTATGTTATTCAATATCTCAAAATATATAAAAAAATAATAATAACTACACAAACTTATATTTTATTATTTATTAAATAATATCATTAATTTTGTTATGAATTCTTTAAATAATCAATAAAAACATTGGTATAGGCATCTCACGCAGTGTTACAGCTGGGGGAGAAAAAGAAGGGCAGAGCTGAGCCATTAGGTAATTCAGAATAGGAAAAGCCAAACAAACCATGCTTGGGTAGGGCCAGAGAAAGAATTGGAACTCCCTTTGGCAGGGAGCACGACGCGTGGCAGGGAAAAATACATTTAGTCAACCCTGTGAATGTGAATACATAAAATGCAAAAGAAAATTACAATTATGACTTATTTATTTAAATAAATAATTCAAATCAAATTAATCTTTTCTGCGTGGCCATATATTCAAAATTTAAATTACATATAGCTTCTCTTTATGAACCATATGGAAATGTTTCGTTAGCACTAGTCCACTAGCTAGATAACTTTTATCATGAACATAAAAAGTGTTTATTTTATTTTGTTGCTAGATGCTAATGCTAACAACATATGATTTAATAAGAAGCATTTTTTTTGTAACATAATAAGAAGCATTTTTAGTGAATAAATAAATGAAAAAATTCAAATAACTCAGTCCTTAACAAACCGGTGTTAATTAGTTTTTGGTATAAGCATACTCAAACTTTAATTTGTCTGCCAATTTAAAAGAATTTTATTTATGATGTGAAATAGGGGAAACAAAGCTATTCTACCATGCATACAGTGTATATGATATGTAAAAAAAACCACATTCATTAATCTGAACTCCAAAATTTTGTGAAGTGTAGATGTATTATATGAGGTTATCTAATGATAACAACAACAAATTTTAGAGTGCAGAAAACATAAAATGTACTATATATAACATTACGACACAGTTCATGGATATAATGCATTCAAGGAACAAGGAGTCAAATTAATGAATTATATTATTATATGAACTAACAATGGCATTATATTTCCGCATTTATTTATTTTCATAATGAAATTTCAATAAATTGTCAAATATTTTATTAATTATTAATTTTATTTTATGAACTTTAAATATTTTGAAAATTAATAATAAATATTTTGACAATTTTGTATTATTTTACGGTATAACAATTTGTTTAAAACTTTTGGCCCTCCCTCTTTGGAATGTCCATGGGTTGAGTTAAATTGAGTTTGTGATATTTTTACACCTAATCTGTTCTTCAAAGTAGTAGGTTGGATTTAAATTTTTTTTTTTAACTTGAATCAACCCAACCCTTACATGAGTAGATTGGGTTGAGGTTAAACCCGTGGGTCCGATATATATTAAAAAAATTATTTACTAAATTAAATGTCAAAATTAGTACAAAATTAAAAAATCATCATACATCATACTAAATAACTTAATAAGTTTTAACAAAAGATAACATACAAAAAGTCTTAAATAAACTAAAAATTAAATATAATAAGTAACAAATTATAAACATAACATAATAAGTCTTAATATTAAAAATGAAAAGAATTATTACAAGTCTCAAAAGTCAAATATAATAAGTTACATAAAATTTAAGAGGAGAGAAAAAAAGAAATATTAGATTTAATATATTAAATATAAAAAATGATATTATTTTTTATAAAAAAAAAGATAAGTTAGATTGAATTGAATGAGTAGAAAATTTTTTAACTCGAAATTCAACTCATCATCATCAGGTTAAAAATTTTTAAATTCAACTCAATTCATAAATCTCATCTAATCTATTAATTATATATTATATTAAGTTAAAACTCATAAATTTACAAGTTAATCCAACTAATAAACATCCTTGCTCCTTCTTAGTCCCCTCCCATACACAGCTACGGGACCCACCCTTGGATGGGAAGGTTCTTGGCATTTGCCCCTCGGACTCGGCTCTTACGAGGTCCTTACATCACACTATCGCAGCTACATGCCACATGGTTTCCTATTAAAAATGGTAAACACTGATATTTGTCTGAAAAAAAGATGGTCTCTTATTGTACACACCCAACAGGTATATTTATACAGTAACAAATATATTTAAATGCACGTTTATTATTAGAATAAAAATAAGAATAAAATTTTTATAAAAAGATTTTATATAAAAATTATATATAAAATTCATTCACAAAAATTTTTTTACATTAAAATTAAAAAAAATCTAAGTGTTGTTACTTTAAAATATATACATGCATCGGAAAATTACAATTTCAACCCCAACAAGTTTGGTTAATTTTTTTTTTAGTTAAAAAAACAGAGAGATATAAATACATACACCTTTAGTTAATCTGAACACATTTTTGAGTTTTCTATTTCAGTAATATGTACGTTAATACTGTAATTCTCAATTTTCTATATATAGATTAATTTGTTAAATTTGATTATGAAAATTACTAAAATTGAAGGGAAAAAAGTACAGGAGGAAAGGAACGGAGGTTTAAGGCAACTGTTCATATTTATTGATTTTTTTTTTGTGCTCATGTTTATTGATTTAGGTAATGTGTTCAGTAAATTAAAAATGAGAAAATAAAAATTAAGGATGGAAATTATTTATATTTATTTGATATAATAAAAATATGTAAAAAAAATTTAAATGTGCTATTTTTATTTTAATTTTTAGCTCTAATTCAAAATTAGTTGTACTGTTTCCTCTTATTTTGTACCCGATCATTTCCTTTCCACTAATTTTCTTCTTCAATCAGACAACCTCAATTTCGGTGCACGAAAAAATATTTCTGTTTTCTTATTAAAGACACAAAGAAGTACAAAATGGATAAGTACATTGGACTTATTTGGGTTAAAAAAAAGTAAAAATTATTTTATGTTTGAATATAATATTTAAAAAATATTTTTGAAATTTGAATGATTTTTTATGTTATAAATTTTTTTAAAAAAATATAAAACTTAACTTTTAAAATTAGTATTTCAGGTTTTTTTTAAAATTCATTTAAATATATTGAAAGATAAAAAAGTACTTTTTTTAAAAAAAGTACTTTTTTTAAAAAAAGTTATTAAAAGAAATACATTTAAATGAACATATTAATTGATGCAAAGTTAAGTTCCTTTTATTACCAAAAGAAAAACATTATCTAAATTTTAAAAAATTATTTTTATTACATTATTTCTATGTTACTTTTTTCATAATAAAAATAAAAAACACACAATTTCTTTTACCAAAAAAAAAAAACAAAACAATTTAACATACTTTTCTATTTTTTTCTTAAGTTAAAAAAAACAATATTTCTATAAATTTGATTACTACGTCGCTGTCCATGAAAGTGATGAAATGTTTAAAAAAAAAAGAAAAGAAATTAAGTTCAGGGAAATTATTAAAGCAAATAGAGAGGTGGACTTTTCCTTCCCTTTCTCTTTTCCTCCTTCGTCTTTCTCCTTTCACCCTCTTCTGCATCTTTCTCTTTCTGCTTTTTTCTGCAACCAAAATCCCAGCTATGAAGCTCTTCAGCAATCTGAAAAAAATCCCTGGACCTTTCTATCATCTGATGGTCATGCTTGTCTCCATGGCCCTTACTGATGCCCGTATGTCCAAAGAGGTTGTTGAACGCTTCATCCAGAAAATGAAGGATAGGGAACCAGCTGATGGTTCCTTCCTCAAACAGTTTACCCTCTTCATCAAAAACAACCTTCTCCGCCCCTGGTTGGTGAATTCCCCTCCTGACCTCACCGCTCCGGAGCGTCTTTATCACGATGCTGCAACCGAGCTCGCAAATTGCTGTGCCTTGATCTATGACTCACCCTACCATGTCCCAGATCTTGAGTACCGATCAAATCACCGCTGGAACAAGGGCGAGCTGGAGTCAGCAATCGAAAAGGAAACCGTCAGGTATCTCTTTGACTTAGTAGAGTTCTCTCTGAAGCAGGTGGGCATGGCGGAGGAGGCCGAGGACTTCAAGGTCAAGGTGAGAGATGATGCTGCTGGGGTTGCAAATTTTCAGTCTGTGAAGCTGTGCAAGGGTGAGATGCTGCAGATCGAGAGCCACAAGGTGAAAGTGATCGATCCTGTGATTGAGATTGATCAGGAGGATGAGAATCTTCCAACTCTGGTTACTCTGCACACCACAGTTCCACTTCCAGCTCCTCCGTCGAACTGGAAGCCACCCGAGACTCCTGTGACCATGGCAAGCCACAATGAAAAAGTGGTACGTGAATTGATTATGGGTACAGTTGAATACCGTTTGCAATATTTGTCTCTTTTAATTAAGGACAAGTTTTTTTTTTAAAATTATAATTTTCAATCATGATATTATCAATTGCTATATATTAGCTAATTATAGGATTCCCTTTTCTCAAAAAAGAACAAAAAATATAATATGCCTTTTTTATATTCAGATTGAGGCTGTGACTGGTGTTGAGGACAGCGATGGACAACCTGAAGCTGAGGCAGTGGCCGTCGCTGAGGGCGCCAGTGGAGGCAAACGTAAGGCAGTTGCTGATGCTGGTGAAGCTGGACCATCCTTTCTCAAGAAGAGGAAGCTCTTTTGATTTTGACAACTCCAACACTGATCGACAGTATTATCCTTTTAGCTTTTCGTGTATTGCTTTCTAGTTTTTATGGTGAGCTGTACTCGACTTTTTACTGCACTGCTCTTTTAACTATATTTGCATGACATTGACACTGCATTTATTGCAGTTTATATGATAGGCATGATAGCCTGCTGTGGTTTGGAAACTTGTGATGTGTGTTGATTTCCGAATTCCACTGCTCCCAATCAACAGCTTTGCCCCCATCAATCCAGTACTCCAATTAGGACTTACCAATCTCTCAAATTAGGGGTAGCAATTTTGGTCACATGTCTTGAGTCTTGCCCGGTTTCATATTCCAAATTTTTTTCCTAATCTTGAATTTTCTTTATTGCCTTCACAAAACTCCCAAACATAGCTTAATGAAGGGATAGGAAGGGAAAATGAAGGAAGATAGAAGTTTATTATAAGATTATTCTTTATTTAAAAGTTTTATAAAAGAAGAGAAATAAAATGAGAATTTTTAAATAATCTTTAAAATCTTTTTTGTTAATTTTTGTAAATATTTTAAAGTTTTTTCAACTTGGAGGATTTTAAAAGATTTAAAACATACAAATAAGGAAAAGAGAATTTATTAATTAGCCTTCTATTCTCTTTTCTTCCCTTGTCCTTCGTCTTCTTTAAATCCTTTTAATTTCTTCTCATCCCTTCTAAACTTAAGGCTATGCTTGAGAGTTTAGAAGGAATGGAAAGGAAAATGATTTAAAAAAAATGAAGGAAGAGGAAAGAAAGAATAATAGAAGGCTAATTAAATAATTCACATTCCCCGTTTGAATGTTTTAAATTTTTTAAAATCCTCCAAATTAGGAAAACTTTAAAATGTTCACAAAAATTAGTAAGGGGGAGTTTTGGAAAATTACTTAAAAACTTTCATTTTCTTCCTCTTTTTTTTATAAAACTTATAAATAAAGAAGAGACTTATGATAAATCTCTCCATTCTCTCATTTTCCCTCCCTAACCCACATCCAAACATATCATAAGTGATTAATGTTTCCTTCTCTTCCCCTTTGGAATTGGGAGGATTCCTTTTTAAAAGTATGAGAAAAGGGAAGGGATGTCTAACCTTCATTTCCTATTCCTCTCTTTTCAAGATGATCGAGTGTTCATAATTAGAAATTATGCATTTTTCATTTTCCTAGGTCCAATTTATCATGTTGACAGAATAGGAGGGAAAGACATGATAACTTATTATATATGTTTAGAAGTTTGGAGGGAATGAAAAGGAAAGAAATTTAAAGAAAATAACGGAGAAGGGAAGGAAGGAGAATGGATTGTTAATTGATAAATTTCCCTTTCCTTGTTTGGATATTTCAATTCCTCCAAAATCCTTTAAATTAGAATAACTTTAAAATATTCATAAAAATTAATAAAGGTGAGTTTTGGAGGATTACTTAAAAAAAAATTATTTTCTTCCTTCTTTTTTATAAAACTTTCAAACAAGGGAGAGGCTTATGACAAGCCTCTCCCTTTCTTCATTTTTCTTCCCTAACCCCCACCCCAAACAGAGCATAAAAGGAAAGAATGGTAGGGGACAGAAAGCAAAAGAAAGGTAATTACCATCCCCCAACCCCACATGGATGTTTAATTAAAGAATAGAAGAGGGGAAGAAAGTAATTGATCTTTCCCTCCATTCATCTTTAGATTCTAAGACAACACTTCCCCTTCTTGCAGGGTTACGAGTATTTGTCATAAAAAAAAATCATTGTTTACAAGAAATTAATGTATATAGTTGGAAATAATTCATATCTACAGTGTTGGTTTATTATGCTGATATAGAATGGAAGGGAAGGAGAATGGTGGGAGCCTTCCCCTGTTTGGCCATTTCATTAAGTATAATAGGAAGAAATGCATTTTCTCATTCTCATTCCTCTTATGCTATATTTAGATAAGGAATTAGGGAGGGAAAATGAGGGAAGGGAGAGGTTTATCATAATCCTCTCCCTTATTTGGAAGTTTTACAAAAGAAGGGGAAAGAAATGAGAATTTTTAAGCAATCCTTTAAAATTGTCCCTTACTAATTTCTGTGAATATTTTAAGGTTTTTTCAATTTAGAGAATTTAAAAGATCCAAACAAGGGAAGAAAAATTTATTAATTAGCTTTCTATTATCCTTCCTTTTCTTTTCCTTCATTTTCTTTAAATTCCTTTCCTTTTTATTCCTTCCAAACTCCCAAACATAGCCTTAGGGGATGGCTTTTTGTGATCTCTATTCCCTTTCCCCTACATAAGGAATGTCCAGTTAGAAACCATTTGTAGAGTACTTCTGTATCCAAGTTCAAAGTTTTAACTGAATAAAAGCACAAGTGAAGTGAGGGTTTTGGAAAGGAAATGTCAATGGAAGGAAGCTAGAAACATGTTAACTACACTATTTAGGAGGATAAAGAGATCAATAAACTTGTTCGAGAGGTAGCGAGAGGGAGAACATGAAGGTGAAAGGAAAGAAAATGAATCATGTGAGTAGATAAACTTGTGTTTGCTATGCTTAACATATTTCGGTTCTCTTCTTTCATCATATTTTTATTTCTTCCGCCTTTCTCAAACAATTAAGTCCAATGCTAAAGTTCAATTTTCTTGAAAGATTAGGCTCATAAAATGAAAATCACAACGTAATGGTTGCATGCATATTTACTTCAGCAACTTCTTAATTATTTCAGATGTTTATAGAAAACTGGAGATATAGTTATAAAGGAAATTGAGAATCCTATGTTAAATTCACATTTTCAGAGTTAACTCTCTTCCCATATTTCCTTTGAACTCTTCAAATTAACATGAACGCACACCAGAACGCAAATATCCTAGCTACTTGCTTCTTTTTCTTCCGGCATCAGTTCTTAATACTTTTATTTTGTTCAACACTAAGATAGGCCTTGAAACTTGGGTAGATTAAGACTTGGGCTCGAGACCCATTTGGGCCCAGCTCTTTCGGTGGACCTAACAAAATGCAACACTCACTCACAAATACATACCCAGTACTATTGACTCATTTAATCATTTTCACATATTCAATTGCTTCTCCCTCTTTTTTCCTCGTGAAAGCATTGGAGATTATTCTACACCGAAGAACCTATCTAGCTCGCGCTCCTCACGAAAGATTTCTTCTTATTACAGTTCATATCTCACCGAATCCCACCCACGGATCCGAAGTCATCACCATCAAGAGCTTGATGCCACAAATCGAACTGAAAATATATAGAACACTGCTTGATATATACTATTTTCTTTTTATATTAAGTATTCTTTCTTAATTAAAATGTTAATTTTAATTAGACCCATAAAGTATTAATGTAGTGAAAGTGAACTACGCTCTCAAATATAAAGAATATGATTCGATTTCGAGAGTCTCATTTCATGAGAAGTGTTATATTATTATCACTCCCGACCCAATGAGATTAAACTTATAGAACAATTTAAATAGGTTAAAATTTGTGAGATACTTCTTATTCACAAAAAAAAGTCATGCTCACTAAAAATCAAATTTAATATTCTTCTCCTCATTTAGCTGCTAGCATAGTTCTTAATTATTTTTAATTTTTTATATGTTGTGCATGAAACATAAACAAATCTAGAAGAGAAAGCTATATATAAAAATGCGAATACTGGGTCCATGGTCAAGATGGCGGCAAGAATATTAATATTCATCAGGCTAATAATATTTGGACAACTATTATAATAAAGTTTTTGTGGAATAACCTAACGACACATCTCATCACCCGTATTCAAGAAAGAGAATAACCTTTAATTAAGATATTATTGCTCTTCTTTTTCCTAGCTTAATATAAAAAAAAGTCAAACGCCTTCTCATTTTTGAGTAGTACTAATCCAGTACCTTCATTAACTATTAAGTATTTATTAAATTTTAGTTATATTTCAAAAACTTTAGGTATTTATTATAAGAATTAATAATTAATAGTTTTTTTATAATTAATTAAAATATTAATTTTTTAAAAAAATCAAAATAACGAAACGCAACTCTTTTCGAGCAAAAATTTTGAATAGGAAAAATATCTTTTATAAAATGATAATAAATTTGATATAAAAAAAACTGAAATATTATTTAATAATATATGCACGTGGCCATGGTAAAGCACACGCTCACGTGTGTGTGTGTGGGGTCTTGTTTTCTCCAAGGAATCAAAGTTAAGATGTGGAGAAAAGCTCCGACAGGGGAAGGTGATTGATAAGTTTTCTTAGATAAGATAACAACCGGTTGTGGGACCCACACGACCCTACTCCTGCATGTATCTGTACGCATTGGTAGGGAAGGTGCAAACGGAAGAAAGAATGTTCCATGATTTCCGCTTGCTTTGCTTGTGTGGGTGCATTCCGACGTGTACTGGTGCTGCTTACCCTCAATTATTAAAGAATAATTTTATATTCATTTATTCTATTTTTTAATAATTATTTTAACTACGAAATGAAAAGAGAAAATTTTAAGATAAGATAACAAAAACTCATTATTAAAACACGCGCTATCGCGTTGCGTGGTAAAATAACCAAATCTTCACGCAACGCTAAATTTGGGTTTATCGGGCAAAAATTGACTTAGATTACTAGATTCTTTTCGCCAGGTGGATTTTTTTCTTTGGTGTTGGAATGGTCAAACTGCAACTTTTGACTTCCACACAGACACACTCACGGTGTTGCTACTTTTTGCTTTAATTTTGCTCCACTGTTAAAATAGAGCGCGTCATAATTGGTGAATAATTATTTATAAAGTAATTATCAAATCAAAGAATTTTGGGCGATATATTTTTTACTGCATATCCATAAAATTGTCTTCAGTTTTATATATTAAAACCAGTTCTAAACGTCCGTTTTGCACGGTTTTTAAATTAAATTAATTAAATAAAATAGAAACTCTCAAAGAACTCCTTTCACTAATCTTTTTATAGGTTGTTGCTTTATCATCCAATTTTTTCTTGATGCCTCATTCTTCTTCATCCCCTTAACCAAAAGTGGCTAGGACACAAGAGCCTTTTAAGTACCCGGATGTGGAGGAGACAGAGTTATATTTTTACACTATTTCATCTTGTGCAACTTTGAACATATCTTAAATATTTAACAACCAAAGCGCTTTTATTTTTGATTTTAGAAGCAATTGCAACTTTTCATTTTGTTTTTGGTTGACAGTGACAGAAGATGCTTTCCACAGAGAATATTACAATTCTTTAAAAAAGTAAAAAGACTTCTCTTCATCCTTCCATAATTTACAGCCATATATAAATATTTTTGTGGTTTTCTTCATCTCTCGTTGTACTCATCGAAGATTTCTTCTCAAAGATATATTGATCTATATTGGCCTTTTATTTGAATTTTAAAAGACGGCAGCTGCATTATCCAGTGGCCGACCATCAAAGCTGCATCGTCAGCTGCATTTTTTTTTTGTTTTTTTTCCTTTCAAATAAAATAAATGAGTAACATCGAGAAACCGGCATCACTGATAGGTTTGGAATTGCTAGGCTCGGATGCAGGTTCGGACTTCTTGGTCTGCACGTTACATAGTACGACAAATTAAGAAGAAGACAAAAATGGCCTATTATAGCTTCGCTGACGAGGAAGAATGAAATTAGCGGACATGAAAGAAAAGTGGGGATATGAGTATCAGCTAGTGGATTCACTGATGCAATACAAGAAGCCTCAAATATTCAAAATTCATAAGTCAAGTACAAATGAAAAAGTAGAGGGTCGGTACCCATATTTTAAAGTTCCTATCAGACAGTCATGATATCCTTGATTCAAAATTCCATGGAATATACCTTTGTGAGGAAATATAATATTTAGTGTACCGTCTATATATGGTTTCGTAAAGACAAGAGGTAAGCTAAAGTTTATGGGCAAGGACTTGAAATCAGTACATTCATATAATCTAGGTACAGCATAAGTAAGTAGTGGAAGAACAGGACTATCAAATTAGGGTAAAATTAACTTAATTCCATGTAAACCAGTAGGAAACAAAATGTTAAAAAGGAAAAAAAAAAAATATCATTTAGGGCAGGTCTATCCAGTGTTAGTGTCAAATGAGATTACAAAAAATGTTAGGTAATTAGGTTTAAGGTTAAGATTAATTGTTATATAAATTAAATAAATGCTTTTATTTATTTATTTATTTATTTTGATGGACACTTTACTGTTTCCCTTCACCACCTTGTGCTCCGTAGCTGCTGGTTCGGAGAGCACGTGGTGGGGATAGATAGCGCCGCCAAAATGGCCTAGACAACGACAAAAACTTCCTGACAATGTCAATGTCAATGTCGTTATCACTCACAAGTCAGTGTCCGTACATGAGAATGACAACAACTATTATTTTATTCACCAACCACTGGTTCTGTAGCTATATAAACCATCTACCCATTCCATTTTTCATCACAGTACCATCACCTGAGCTTCTTTGAGCCTCCCCTCGAAGCCGCAAAAAGTTTCTATTCCATTTCCATGGCTGATCCAGCAAGCGCAACGCCTACTTTTGGCCGTGCTTGGAGAGGCCCTGCGGAGGTCACCTTCAACGTGCTAGTCCTAGCACGTAATAACCAGCCGGCACAAGAAACCAACATCCCCTTTCATGCCCTTGTTGTTTTCATCTTCCCCGCGCTCCTTGGTTTCCTCCAGATTAAATATACAGAAAATCCCACCCCATTTGAACTATATCCAAACACGACCTTGGTCTCTATTGCTAGCTTTATTGTTTATTGCTTGGCTTTTTGGGGTAGGCTCAGGTTTGCGACATGGGCTCCTCGCTTGGGCACCCTCATGGTGGTGTTCGGTTCGCTCTCGGTGGTTTCCTTGGTTTCGATGTTGCTACCGGACTCGTGGGGGTCAATCCGATTCGTTATGTTCGCCCTGTGGCTCATTGGTCATGTGCAAGCCATGGTCCGAACCCATGTCAATGTGACACGCCTGCGACCTCAGGAAATGAGAAGGAGGGTGCGTCCACTCCTGCCAACGACTACGATGGATCTGAATTAATGACTCTGATCTTGAAATTTGTATTTGTTCTCTCCCGTTATGTTTTTTTTTGTTTTTCAATTTGTTGTTATGTTATGTCAAGTTTGTTCTTTAATTTGTCGTGTAGTCTTGTATGTTTGTAAGAAAATTAAATATGCTCTCTGTAATTCAGCATCGATTTCGTATTATTCTCAAGTCTACGCTCTACTTTCTACTTTCTACTTTCCGTCTCACACCTTGAAGAATATAATTACACAAAAGCTACTTTCAGAAAGGAAATCATTTATGATTGAGCAATAACTGCAGAATTAATAGTACTTCAAATTGAGTTTGAGTAGAAAATCAATTACATATATAGTTATGGCAAAGGAAATAAGAAACACAAAAACACAGGGCGGGACCCGAAAATGGAACCACCCATCAATTTCCAGATGCAGAATTAACGGATCGGAGAAAAAAGAAATCGATCTGAGAAGATGGGAAATCCAGAGACAACGGTGAAACACACACAGGCACACAGCGATCTACCGATCGCAATTGCGAACCCTTCCTTCCAAGGTCAAGCTAGCGTCGTCGTTGTTCTCCGTGAAAAACAGCAAATCCCAACTGATCAAGGAACTACGAAGAGAGATTTCTATTCCCATCACCTTCGGGAATGACACAGAGAGATCGAAGAGGGAGAGAGAAAAACAGAGAGATCGAAGAGAGAGTGAAGATGAAGAGCGGCGCAAGACTCGAGAGGGGGAACTGTTTACTGGTTAGGGTTTTTTGTGGATAGGCCTTGACACTAGAATAGATTGACACTTGGGCTCAACACCCGTTTGGGCCCATCGCCTTCAGGGGACCTAACTTGATGCATCACACTCATAAATACATTCCATTAGTACTATATTATATTATATTATATTATATTATATTATATTGCCTCATTTAATAAGAAAAAGTCATATGGCTTGTCTCTTTTGAGCAGTATTAATCCAGTGTCTTCATTTAATTATTAAATATTTATTAATTATTCATCAACCTTAAACACTTATTACCAAAATTAATAATTAATACCTTTTTCATAATTCCAAGCACCGGTAGTTTTTAACATAACTCTTTTCGAGCAAATATTTTGAAAAAGAAAAATGTTATAGGAATAATAGCTTTTAGAAAATAATAATAAATATATAATATTATATCATGTGTATTTATCTAAAATGAAATTGTATAATACTATAAAAACTTAAAAACAAATTTGATAAAAGAAAAAATGAAATGTTATCTAATAATATGCAGGTGGCCAGGCTAAAGTACACGTTCTCGTGCGTGTGTTTCCTCCGATGAAACAAAGATGTGCGATGCAGAAACGACAAGTCTCTTAGATAACAACCATCGTCACTCTGATTGCGACTGCCGCAGTACTAGTAGTGGGACCCACTGTAGGACACTATAACGATGGTGCCCATGTTTGCGTTAGGGAAAAGACTAGCATAGGCTTTTTCAACGAACGTTATCAGAGAGATTTTTTTTTTTAAAAAACTAAATAAAAAAACTAACTTCAATCCAGGTTAAGACTTGCTCGAAATTAATTGTGACTAATAAAAAAATTTAATAATTTAACTTAAACTATGATAAAATAAGAATGAATAATTAATTAGATAAGTCAACTTAATTAGCTTATTATTTAAATTTTAAGATTAAATAAACAGGTTGTATATCATTTACAAGAATTGGCTCGATCTCGGTGGTTTCCTTGGTGTCGATGTTGCTACCGGACTGGTGGGGGTCAATCCGATTCGTTATGTTCACCCTGTGGTTCATGGGTCATGTGCTAGCCATGGTCCGAACCCATGTCAATGTGACACACCTGCGTCCTCGAGAAATGAGAAGGAGGGTGCGTCCACTCCTGCCAACGACTCTAATGGATCTGAATTAATAACTTGATCCATAAGGTCAAGCTTTGTTAGCTTGAAAACTGTATTTGTTCTCTCGTGTTATGTTTCTAATTTCTTATCAGTTTTTCTTGAATTTGTTTTGGATGTAGTTTATGTTGCTGATTTCTTATCAGTCTTCTTTAATTTGTTGTGTCGTCATGTATGCTTGCACGAAAATAAAATGTATTCTGTGTAATTCAGCATCGATTTGGAATTATTCTTAGTCCAATTTCCCTTTCCGTCGCACGCACCTCGAAGGAAATTTTGGGCGGCTGGTGGAGAAAGATATGAGAAAATGGACACAACACCCACTTCTTTGGGTTGGGTCCCACCACATTACGTAAACACTGTGACATCATTTTTAAGGATAACCTTTCGTTTCAATAATGCATTTTCAACTTTCGGTGGTTTCACTTGGCTTAATAATTGCACCATTATGTTGTTTCATTTGTCAACTGAGATTGTGTCTAGGAGATGATGTGCTGTGCTGCTGCGTGAAGATCAATTTCTGTCTACCTGTGCCGCAATAGTCCAGAATAATAAAAAAAAAAAAATTCATTTTTCATAAAACCTTCTAATCAAGAAGGAATTTTATTGGTGATTGAGCAATAACTGCAGAATTAACTTCAACTTTTAAGCTTATTACATTTTGAAACGAGTGACCTGATTCTAACTCTTACAAAGAGACTACAGCAAATGGGGGGAAAAAGAAGCAAGCCTAAAATCCATTCTCTGAACAAGTATCAATTAGCTATAAAACTTAATTATACATAGATTAATAAGATATACAAAAAACTTAATTATACTTAATTATACACTTGTCTATCTACATCGATGGTAGCTAATTAACGACCACCTAGAAATATTATTCTTTTCATCGATCGTCAAAGCCATACATTAATTTATGAGAATGTTGTCATCCGCGTGGAATCCCACAAACTTGAGATTACTTTTAGGAAAAGTTTTCAAAATTTTGATTTTAATTTTAGCACTGTTAATTGTGATAATAACAAAAGCCTGTGGATATCAAATGAGGTTTTGGCTTTGATTTCATCAAAAACCTAGAAACTGCGTAAATGGCCGTCCACCCAAGTGGTCCTCTAGGATTGAGGTGACACATTTTCTAAATATTTTAATAAGCAACCAGCGTGATTGATTTTGTCATATTCAGGTTGGAAGCTGTTCCAAGAAAGGGCAAACATGCTTCCTTCCATGTGGGATGTTTAGAACTTTTGACTTTGTTTTCTTTTTTTCATTGTTTGGAATCTGGAGTAACAGTCCTTTCTTGAAAATTGTAAACTGAAATATGCTCTTATTATGTAATTTGATGATTTTTTAAGAATAATTCTTCAGAGATTCCAGATACAACCACTCCCCCTCATATCATTCTTCTTGAATTCCACTCATATAGTTTCTTAAATAAAAAAGTGATACGGAAAAATATATGAAAATTTGCCACACGCTAAGAAATTTTTTATTAAAGGAATATGAGATCCCCACATTTACTTATTTTCAAAGAAAGTTACAAAAATCAGCAACTGTCATCGACAAAGATAGGTTTGATGTATATATATATAAAAAGTAAATTTACTCATTTTTTTTATGATGACGAATATTTATAAACATGTCAAGCCTTATACACATAATTAACAAGTTATTAGATTTTGAGTTAGATATTTTTATCAAGCTAGGGCCTGCTTCGGTGAGGCGTAATTCACAATTTGTTGATTCAAAAGCCCTACTCAAGCCGTCGAGTTTAATTTGTAGCATTTGGATTTAAGTTTTTTGTATAATATTTAACCCTAATTCGACTTTCAAAACATTTTAACGGTACCTCATTAATTCTCTTTCCAAAAGTGCTATTTTTATAAGTAAGCAACTTTTTATGATGATAAGAATGAGGAGCATCATTAAGATTCAACTTTTTATAGCAGTGGAGGTGATGCAAGGTACTAATTTTTGTGAATATTAATTAGCCGTCCTTTCTCTAAATTCAAAGACACCAACGGCAAAAGCCAAAAGGGAAAAGAAAAGCGACGACCTTTGTGCCAGCGTCGTGGCTGCTGATTGCGAGTGAGTGTGACTGATATTTGGTTTGCGTGCTTGGTGATGCGTGTGATTGATTAGTTAGTGGAGCCGTCAATCATGACATCTGACAAGGTGTGTCCACGTGCTACCTCTCTGTATTCCACCTATAGTGGAGACAAAGTTTTGAGAAACGCATCACCACGAAATACATATTTTGTTTTAGTATAATGTATATTTTTTAAGATAAATTATTATTATTATTATTATTTTAAAAATAATGTGCAAGGTTAGATTGAATAAGTCAGATATATTTTAATATTTCAAATTATTTTAATTTATAAAACCAATACATTTATTAATTAAATACAATAAACTATTTTTAAATTTAATAATAATTACATATAATGGTATTCATATATTTAATTATTACTTTTTAATTAGCAAAAAAACTTCATTTAAGTAAGGTAAACACAACAAAATCTATGCAGATTTAAATTCTCCTGTGTCATGTTGTAAAAGAAAAAAAAACAGTATCATGTTATAAAAGGAAAAAATACAAACTAATTTTGTGCATGGATCGTTATATAACTAATGATGGATATTTTATCAGTTGTATCTTTCTAACTTAAAACATATTAAGAAGATTCAATTCCAATCTAATCAAGGAAAGTGTGTGGCGTTTTTTTTTTTTTTGATTAAAAAGAGTGTGGTGTTTTGTTGATTACGAAAAGTACAGTGTGACGTGACGTCCTAGTGTTTCCATGTCCCAACTTTTTAAAATGTTCAGCAACCGCAAGTTTTTCACGCCACTTTCTACGTTGTCAACAAGATCCCAGAGCCCCACACAGAAACTAAGGTGGACTGGACTTGCATGTAATAATTACTAATTGGTCAAGGAAGGCATCATTAGTTTTTATGGCTTTATTGCCCAAGAAAAGGAAAGGGGCTTTATTAATATTAGTCTTGGATGGACATGACTCGACTACATCACTTACCAAACCAAACTTGTCTTGGTCGGTTGGTCCCACTTCACTCTGTAAATTCAAAGCCAGTGCCTGTTTTCCTTTGCCCCTCCAACTCCATCCTCTCTTCTCCTGCTCTCCAATCTCTTTCATTCTTCATTTGGAAATCAGATCAATGGCTTTGGAGAACAGAAACGCCGCCAACATGAACAACTTTTGCTATCTTTACATGCAGGAACTGGGCATGTCGGACCCAGCAAAGCAAGAGTTCATGTACAGGGCAGAGACAGCAACAGGACTTGAAAACTTCGAGTCCTTGCGAATTTGGGAGATATTCACCCAACCTCGCCAAGTTCTGGAGCAAATGGTTGCTATGGGGCCGTTTGAAATGGCTGAACCGGAAAGCATCCGTTCTGTGTCTGAGTCCGTGAACAATAATCTGGTTGCTGTGGAGCCAACCGAGATTGAGATGGGTCAAAAGCCTCTGCTTCCTGATCTCAACGAACTCCCTGCTTCTGCTGAGGATGAAGAAGCACCTGCGGATTATCAGCAGCAGATTATGCAGGTATCTGTATAGAATCCATGTCTTATATCTTTTCTGACAAATTTTCAAACCCCCTATTTGAACAGATATCCTTAGGTAAAGATTCAATTTCTGTACCACGAACCATGTATTATATTTTAATTTTACCCATTTCCTAGATATATTGCTGTTGACAGAGAAGGGTACAAATGTACAATGCTGGGCTATGATTAATTAATTGGTTTTCTCAATGATTGTACAATTTTGGGATCTAAGTTGAATTATAGTGGTATTGGTAATTTAATTTAGACACATCAGTTTTCATGTTTCACTCTCTTAATTAGTATCTATTCTGCCATTGTTTACTGGTGTTGCTGAGCAATTGGGTGACAAATCAAATTTAGGTCGGTCCTGTTGTTGAAGCTGAAGGCAGTGCTGCAGGGAAATGTAGGATATCGGGATGCCAGGGTGGCTCCAGCTGGGTTAAAAGGATCAAGGCTGTTGCTAATAGAGTGTTCAAGAAGGTGAGCCCTGCAAACAAACAGAAACATAAGGCTGTGATGAAGTCTGCATAAGTACCTCAGGCTGAGTGAGGAAGGAAAGTGATTGTGTTCCTGGCTGTCATGGTTTTTATTTCTTTTTTCTTTTCTGTCTTGTAGTTTCAAAGCCTTGGCACCAGCTTAGAGTCTTTGACAGCTTCTAGTCTCGATAAGCTGGTCCTTTTACCTGTCTAATAGCTGTTCTTGTTTTCTGTTTTCCCACGGCTAGCTCAGTACTGGGATGTACTCAGTGGCATTCATGCGTCAGTGTTATTCCGTGTGAAACTTGAATAAATTAGAATGTGATTTAGAATGTTCAGTTACAGAAGAATCAAATTGGTTCTGTTACAGAACCAGATAGCCCTCCTACATAGTTAGCAACGAAGAAGAAGAGAGATAGAAGAGAGGGAACGATGAAAATGAGAGAACTACTAATCTTATTTCTCAACACTCACCACAATCACTAACTGAAAAATAACAACATAGAACTACTAATCTTAAGCTCACCTTCAGCTAGCAACCCTCTGATAAGTGATAACTAACTAATCCTATCCTACTCTTTTACACATGAGGCTAACATGCCTTAACTGTCACTTGTATCAATAACTGCCGGTCCCAAATCACCCTTGTCCCCAATGATGAACTAGTTGTATCAAGGAATTTGATTGATGCCTTCTTGTTGTCCCTGCAGCATAATGTTTTGACCTCAGTTATTAATGAATCTTACGGTTATGCTCCTAAAACCCATACGAACTTCTCCTATGGTTGAGAGCCACTGAACCCCTAAAAATCATATCAGGACCTGCCAATGGCACCGCAAGGAAGTCAGCCTTGAATTCACAATCATGTATTTTCCACTCTTGTTGCTTGCATATGGCTAAACTATTAGTTGCTGCCCATTAGCCATTGAGAATTTGAGATCAGCATCTCTTGCTCTCAAATCCTAGCCTTTTGGTCAGCAGTGAATCTACAAAATTATGGGTACTTCCAGAATCAATCAGCACATTATCCCTTTGATTAGTGAAAAATCCTTCAAAAGTCATTGTAGTATTACCTGTAACACCAGCCATTGAATTTATGGAAAATACAGCACCTAGCTCATGATGTTCTTTTGCTTCCCAATTCACATTTTCCACTGCAGACTCCAATATTTCTAGATCAAAGGCCTCACGACTATCAACCACTATTTTATATAATTGCAGAATTTTGCATTTATAACCTAGTGACTTAAGCTTTTAGTGAAGATAGTTCTTGACATGCTATTAAAGTCTCTATTATCAAGTGGTCAAGAATTTAATTCTTATAGCCCCATTCTCCATAATTAAATTATATTTCAATACAAGGTACATACTTTTTCCACACTTCAAGCTGAAAAGACCTTTGCATGAAGGGCGTGTTAGGGATAAAATCTATTAATGGCTTCCAGTAAAAGCTTAGACTTTTTAAGAGTTTTGGGGTACTTGATAATATTGAAACATAGCAGAGAGATAAAATCAGATCTAATCTTATATCTGAACTAATTGATTCTCCATGCTAGTAAATCTAAACAAAAATCATATATAAATGTGCCGCAAATATAAAAAATAAAAAAGAAAAAAGAACCTGGGAATAATTGCATAACTTTTTGGAAATCTGGAATCAAATGTGAATAAAAGAAGGAAAAACATACCTCGCATATAAGATTGATAGATTTGAAAATAGTATATAGTCTTCAACTGCACAATAAGAACACCAAATATCACAATTCTTAACCTAGTAATGCAAAATCAAAATGTCTATTCAGTATAAAGAAAAAAAAAAAAAAAACCTAATCTTGAAGTTCAAATCGAACTCAAATTATTGTCTTCCCCAAAGCGCGTGGATAAAGAGGGGAAGAGAGAGAGAGAAGGAGTTAGCGGGGGAAATCACCTGTGGCGAGAAACACATTGAAGGCAACAGAAAATCACCCAGAATTCATCAGATCAAATCGGAAATTCCTGCTAATCCAAGGAAACAACTTAATAAATAAATAAAAAAAATCCCAAATCTCCTTCACACAAGACACGAGTCGGAGAGAAAAAAGCATTAGAGAGAGTTAGAACTTCGAAAGATGGGAAAGGGTTAGAGAGAAGAGAGCCAGAATCTAACTCTTGAACTGCGAGAGAGAAAGGAAACCAGAAAAAAAACAAAGCAGGAAATTTTAAACTTCGAAGAGAAAAAGGAGGAAAAATTACGCTGGTAAAAAAAATTAAAATCAATAATATTAATTACTTATTACTTAATTATTATTTAAGAATGTTTAAAAAGATATAATTTTTTAAATAGAAATATTTTGTAATTAAATAACAAATATTGAATATAATATTTTTCCCCAAAAAAAAATAATTCCCAACTTTTTTTTTGTTAATGTGAGGGGGCAAAAGCCCCGAGAAAAAAAGAAAAACTAAAATAGAATAACTCTGGGAGTACAAACTCCCATTACATCGTGTAATAGAGCAGAACCAATAGATGCTGGAGGAGAGTCCCATAAGCATAACTGATCTGTTTGGAAAAGGCTAAGATTAGCCAAAGAGTCAGCCACAATATTTCCTTCTAACACAAAAGCATGACACTCACCTTCTATAATTTATTAGGTAAAATATAATTTACACAATTAAAATTTATTTCAATATCAAATTACCTTATAAAATTTTTTTATCTGACTAAATCTTGTTAAACTTTGATCTGACTTGAAAACGTTAATTTTGTTATTAAATAAAATATAAGTTATTCTAATGTATACACTATGTGACCATTTAGTTAGAAGTTCTTATAAAATAAAATACAATTTAACATTTGAAGTTTATCTATGTATCAAATTATTCTATTAAAATTTTTTTTCATCTCATTAAACTCTTTTAAAATTTGGTATAACTTAAAACTAGATATTAACTTCCGTTTTATTTAATAGAAAAATTAATATTTTCAAGTCAGACTAAAATTTAAAAAAATTTAGTAAAATAAAAAAAAATTTAAAAAAAATTTAATATTAAGATAAATTTCAGAATATAAATTATATTTTACCCTAATTTATATTGAAAACACCATTACCTTGAGCGGCTTGGCATGTAACTCAAGCAAGTTGGCATAATAGTTAAAAAAATATATTCTTTCCTAACAAAAAAAATGTTTCTTATCTTAATTATTTGAGTTTAAACTTCATGTAAGTACATAGTACTTTTATATCTTTATATCTGAACTTATTTATAGTATATTTGGTATGAGAGTAAAAATTAAATAAAAAATTTATAGATGAATATTTTAGGCATATCACCAAATTTTGACACTAAGATAATTAATTCTTTTAAATACATTAGACGTCGTGGGAGAGCGGCTCTAAGATCACTTGAGTAGGGACTTAAGGTTCATTTGGATGAGTAAAAAATAATTTATTTTACAAGATATTTTTATAAAAGATCTTTTATAAAAAGTAAAAGTTATTTTATTTTTAGATGCAATATTTAATAAGCACCTTTTTTATATATTTGAGCAATCTTTTTATATTTTTAAAAAAGTTCTTTTTACAAAATTACAAAAATCTAACTTTAAAATAAGCACAAAATGTATTTTTTTTTTAGTGTTTCAACCTTTTTTTTTAACAAAAATCCACTCAAGCATACTAAAATTTTAAATGAAAAACTTTTAAAAAAATGGCTCATTGGATAAGCTACACAAAAAAGGTATTTTTTATATGACCATTTTTTAAAAGATCTTTTATAAAAGGTAAATGTTATTTTATGTTTGGATGTTTGATAAGTACATTTTTTTAATGTTTGAACAACTTTTAACGTTTTAAAAAATGTCTTTTTCATAAACACAAATATCTAGCTTTAAAAATTTTAATGTTTTAGCCTTTTAAAAAAATTCACCTAAACATATTAAAATTTAAAAAGGTACTTTTTTTCTTTATAAATTTTTTTTCCTATTAAGAAAAGTACATCCAGATGAGTACTTAATCTCAATTGAAGTGAAAATTGCCCAATGATACCCTTAGTGTGCAAACAAAAAAATGAATTGCCTAGTGGCAAAGACGACGTGTTCCTTGCCTTAACAACTTATGTTCAGAGTTTGGGTTAGGATTAAAGAAAAATATTTTTTTTTACATGAACCAAACCAATATAGGAAGTGTGCTTTTAATATCACTTAGAAGGAGATTTAATCTCCATTAATGTGAAAAACTTGTCCAATGATAAATTTGCCTTAAAAAAAAAAGGACAGATTGTTCAATGGGTAAGGAGGCTCCAACCATTTCAGCATTTAAAGTAATGAAAGATAATTGGAGGAACAAAATACTTGTTAAATCCAGGTTGTATCGTAAACTGTAGTTAGATAACTAATTCACACATTTATTCCCTACTTTGTCAAAACTAGGGCAGAAATAAAACATATTTATGAGGGTAATTGAATCACTTTACACAATTACTCTATTAAACCCAACATCCCAACAAATGTTTCAATCCCACAAAAATACCTCACATCTCTGCTACCATGGCATATAGAACAAACCTACTTTAAGAGCAAAAACCTTGATCCAATGGCCATCATCAATGTGCAAAAGACTTCCATATATATCTCCGCTACTATGGTATGCATTTATGGATGTCATAGAAATAAGTTTCATTAGCATTTATAATAGAATTAGTGATTGAGACGAATTTAATAAGTTTTTAAAAAATTTGAGATAAAAATAAAATAAAATATTATTATTTGATAGAAATAAAATTTAAAGTAAAATTAATGGACAAAAATATATTTTGTCTTTTTAAGTTTGGTAGTTTTAGAGTATACTTTAATAACAATTTTAATGCCTGCAAAAAAAAATTAATGAATTTTAAAAACAACTAAATGAAACATATCTCAAATTTTAATATAAATTCTAAGAATTAATAAAAAAAGTAATAATATGCATTATGCAACTAATATCTTATAAGTTGCTTACCAATAAAAGGATTCTAACAAAATTTACTTCCAGCTACTATTACTATTGTCATTATTAATTATTATTAATGTTGCAATAGGGGACTGCTTCCGTCATGGGTATTTATTACCACGGTTTTTATTTTTTTAACAGGTACAATATTAACTACCTTGGTAGTTGGTACCACCGTTCCCCTTACCCTGGCCCTGGATATCGCAAATTTGAAGTATAGTTAAAAAAAAAAAATCATTTTTAAATATTAATTAGCTCAAATAATAAATCTTTTTTTTTCCTCTGCGGTGTCTTTAAGCGCAAGACAAACATTATATGCTTATAACATCTTCGGCATAGATTTTCGATTTCGTGTGCTCCTTTCTTTCTCTTTCTCTTTCTCCTTTTTTTTTTCTTCTTTTCTTTGTGTGTGTGTGTTTTTAAATGAATTTTTGGGTTCAGTGTATCCTTCGGAATCTAACTTTGCTCTGCCATCTAATCTTCCTTTCTCTGCTCCTCTCTAATCTAACTTCGAAATTGCAGCGCAACCCATTTCCGCCAAGGATCGGAGCGAGGGACATCCATGGCGGCACAGATGCGCGATTTCTTTATCTCCTCACGGCATCATCGTTTTTCCGTTGAGACTGCTTCTTTCTCTCCAAGATGGAATTTTTTTGTTGGGGTCCAGATTCTGGGATGTGGGTATTATATTTCTATCCTTAATTCTTTGTACAATCATCGCGTGCTTCGTTGCTTGATTTTCTTCTGCTGTCCTTTGTGTTTTCTTTTTTTTTTTTTCTTTTCCATATTATGATATCATCTTCTGTGTGTGTGGAGTTTGACCATAATAATACCAAATTGTCGAAATTGAATTGGGTCACAACGTTGCTTGGCTGTCAAGCATGCGTTTGGCAGCTTTCTGTTAGGAGGCAATGCGGACTTAGGTAGAAAAATAGAAAATAGTGGTTCATTTTTGTCAAAGCATATGTTTGCACTCTAGCAAATTAATGTCAGTATTGGTAGTACTGTGTTGATAACAAGCTGAGAAATTTTCCGAGAAAAAAGGTTATACAAACAGTTTTTTGCTGGCTGGGACTTTGATTTCTAAATTTTAACTGAGAATAGAGAGACCAATAAGACTATTATTCTCTGATATGACAAGAATCTTCACTGTTTTGATCTAATAGTATGAGCTGTACTATTTCCATATATTTGATTGATGCTGGAGCATGGTAAGCTACAATTTTCTATATATCTTACAACAGCTTAATGTAATGAAAAATAATCTCTTAGTTTTTAGAAAGGAATGCGTATGGATCTGCAAAATACTTACTAGTTTATCCTTTAATTCATTCAAGTATTTTATTTTTTACTTGTCTATCTATCAGTAGTTTTCTAATCATAGTTTTTGAATCTGGATATCTGATAGTTGTTTGTTTCTTTGGTGACAGTGGATGCAAATGATGCATTTCTAACATGGATATAATGCAGTGAAAATTTATGACAACAGCAACATATAATTTCATGTACAGAGGAGCTGCTTACTTTTCATACAAGGCTGATACTTGTGTCATGAAGGTCATCTTTCTCCTTTGCTGAACATCTACAGTTCCAGCTGTCAGTAGAAGAGAATTTGAAAATTTTAAGTAGTAGTAGCCTGAAGTACAAAACTGGTTAACCTATACTAATTAAATGGAATCTTAATAAAAGTTGTATGTGAAATTGGATTAGTAGATGCTGATGCGATTTTCATTAAACTCACTGAATCAATTTGACTGCAGGGTTTCTCAGCAGACGTGCATGGATACATATCAGCAAGTGTTGATGCAATTGATATTTTCAAGATAGTGGATTTGGGTTGGTTCTCATGAAGGGAATTTTTCAGCATTTGTCAGATGATTCATTTGGTGATTTACTATTATTTTTCTGCAATTATATAGTATCTGATAATTCTTATATCAGTTAGTGGTATTTGATTGGCAGAATAGGATCAGAAGTGGTAGAAAAGGATGGAAGTTTTACACAAAATTTTGTTGCAAGATGATTCAGAGAATCCAAATGTTGGGTGGCCCATGCCTGAGGTGGTTACATAAACATGTATTGCTTTTGCTTTTGTGTCTTTTCATTGATGGAAGGTTGTCATGTTCTTCTAAAAAGTAATTCTGTTTCCCTCCTTCCGTCATCTTTCTCTTTTTACCTGATTTTCTCCCACTTTTAGTTGATGTTAATCCTGAATTAGATGTATGCACCTAATTCATGATATAGTCGTTTCCTAAACTACCTTCAGTCAAAGAGCACAGATCCTAAAGCATCAATTTTTTTAATGTATTAGTATTTGGTTGCTAATTTGTCTGCTTAAGTCTTGACTATCATCTATTACATTGTAAGTTCATCCTTTTGTGCAGTAAATAGAAATGATTTATACTGATAAGAAAAAAGTTCATCAACTGATCAATATCCCCATGAAGAGTGAAATCTGCAAAAGTCCATAATGAGGTAGATTGGATGCTTAGAAAACAGAGAGAAAGATGTTCGTGCCTATTTGGTTATGCCAGTTATGTTGGTAAGATTACCTTTAGCACTTCATTCATTTATAAGATCTTAGATTATTGATTCCCATATGAGTATGACTATGTTGTATGATTTGCATTCATGCTTGGCAGATCTATGGAATCTGTATTGTGGGGAATGGTGGCAATCGCTTTGGTCAGAGACCTAGTTATTAGGGTTTTCATAGTATAAGTATATCTGCAACTGATTTGGATGTTTTCTTTTAAGATTTAATATATGGTTTTTCATAATGATATTGAATCTTAATTTATTTCAGTGTCATCTGTTATCATAAAGATAAAGCAATATGAGACATCACTGCAGTGCTCACAGTAACTTTATGAGACATCATGAAGATAATGCTCGTGGTAATGTTACACTGCCTTGAGAGTTCCTGTTTACTACATTTCTGTGACTGTTTAAGATTTTATAAATGAGAATTTCTCTCTTTTTTACTACATTATAATACTATATTTAATTCATGGGGGATGGATATTGCATTATTATATATTAAATTAGATTGTATTAATACTCATTTTTTGTTATATAATCATATTGAAGCTTGAAAGAGAGCCTAACTTGTTATGCAAATGATCAGATTGAAGTTTGAAAGTAATCCTTGGTTTGCATGTGGTAAGCATTCCGAGTAGAAGTGAGTAAAGTGGTGAATGCAATTAAGAATGCCAATAGTTATTTGGCCCTTGCAGGATGATCAAGCCCTTAAGAATCTCAGCATCTCTAACTACACATATTTTGTTAATAATTCATCTAGCTGATAATTGTACTGTTTTTGCTTGACTTGGAGGCCCTTCGAATTACTGTAATGTGATAAGGCCGTTTGATTGTATTGGCCAACATCCTTAATTTACTGTTATCTTACTCTGTTGTTGAGAGATAGTTTCTTATCATGACCATTGTATTTGGATTAGAAATTCACCATAAATGGTGTTCTCTTCTAGCTGATTTACCATAAAATAACCCTGGGGAGGGGTGGTTGGGGGAACAGAACCTGTGCATTGCACAGGACAACAACTAGTTCCAAAGTAGGTTGTCACAAGTGTATGTTATTTTTCTCATTTAAAAAAAATTATTTCCTGTTAGGAAATCAGTTATCAGAGAATGGAAAATAGGAAAATATGTATTAATTCACTGAAATAACTCTCCTTAACACAGCCCTGATATGGATTCAGTGCTGAAAACCATTACAAGTAGCAAAAGAAATGAAAACTACACTGAAACAGAAAGATAATGCAAACACTTTGAGGGGTCTGCAACCTCCCACCCAGTCCTCTTACTTAATTCTCCCTTAATCTCTTCTCAGTTTTCCTCCCCTTCTATATCCCTGCCTTCACCTAATTCCCCCTTGCTTTCACTCTCTCCTTGCAACGTATGAATTCTGTTATCCCAGTCATGATTGGTTTTCCTTCCAGCATGATTTCCCATGAGTGGTGGTCCCATTTCTCCCTCCTCAGCAGCTCCCACGGGTGGTGCTCCCCTATGATCCCTGAATTTCTTCCTATGATATACTCTTCTAATGGGGGGTCTAACATTTCCCAATTATATATTGTTAGGCACCTTAAGGTTAAGAGACATTTGAGAAAGAAAGGAGGGGAGAAGGGGATTTCATTCCCAGTTCCCGCGTAGGTAGTGTGAAGGGTGTGACCTCATGTAAACCACCCACTACACACGTCTTAGCAGGGTGTATGGAAAGCAAGGGAGGGATTCAGCTATAGGAGGGAGGGAGGGAAAACAGAAAGGGGTGAGGAAGAACTGAGTGGAGGGAATTGGAGGGAGAGATCAAGGCCTCTCGAAAGTCTTCAGCTATCTATATTTCTTTTCAGTTTCTCTTCACCATTTTCTCTGTAATTCAGTGATATCACACTGATATCAACATCAGGAGTGATAATATACATCCCATTATCTTTCTTTGTTCTGGTCCAGTATCTATCATTTATTGTTTTCAATCTCCATATAGTTTCATCTTGCTTCTTTTTTCTTGAGAAGTGTTTCAGCTTGCTTATTGAATATAGACCTTATTCTCTTTAACATCTTCAAGTGACTTTTGATTTTAACAGATGCTATTTTTCTTGAATTTGGCTCAATTATTAACAAGGATCCTGAATATCTTTTGGAATCAGTGTTAAACAGTGGGTGTTCAGTTTTCCTCTCATACCTACGGGTTTACCAATATTGTGTTGTGCCTTATATTATCCTAATCTTGTAAAATTCCAAATTCACCCTTCATATCATCATCTTGACAACCCTTCACCACGTTCACTACTCTTGTTGTTGCTTCCAAGACAATCATGCCGCCTCTATGCAACTACTACAACCATTAATACTATTTATGTTGTCATGAATAAGATCATCACCTTAAAAGCAATCCAAAAGTGGCATTTTTTGTGTGCTTTTTTTTCGATGTAGCATCTTCTATGCTATGTTTATTCCTTTTTTTCCCCACTGTATTATGCTTAGTTCAGCAATATAAATGAGGTGTTGAACCCCAATAAGAAGGACCTAAGCCTCGATTCTGTTTCTTTATTTCACTTCAAAAAGTAATGTTAATTTTTGTTATTAAGTCTAAACTATCCTTGGGCGCTTTTCTTCCTGTTGATTGTTGCCTTATTTTGAATCAAAGGAGTGAAGATGTTACTTCTCTATTTCTGAAAGCAGTGTCCTATTTTGGAACTTTTGATTTTAGTTGCTATGGCATAGCTCTACTAAGCATAGGAAGGAGTAGAAATCTACACTTTTTCTTTAATTTTGTTGGTTTGATAAACAGAAGCAAAACAAATATTTATAATTCTCTTGGGATACTTCTAGACTTTTAAGGATTTTTGTTACTGAAAAAGGAGTTCAACTCAAAAGACTTTCTGCATAATTCATTCATTTTCTTCTCGTTTCTTACCTATATCTTTTAGAATTCTCCCAAATTAAATAGCTTTTGAAGTTACTTTGGCAGCTGCTACATACTCTGCAGAAAAGATTGAGAAATAATAGTGTTTCTTGGAAGCCCACTAGCATACTTCTAACCCAAGGAGGAAAGGATATGCTGAGGTGCATTTCATATAATTTGTTAGAGGATAAGAGTTAGGCTATTATCTGTTATTGTTATATATGTTATTGGATTGGGTCTATCCTTCCTGTACTTATCCTTATTTCTCATATAAATATAGAGATAGGGAGACTACCAACATCAAGTTAGTCATTTTTCCATTCTTAATTCTCTTTTCATCTTCTCTAACATAATTCAAGCATCCAGCCTAATCATTGTTAATAATGTTCCCGATTAGTTTTGCATCTTTTACTCCCCTGTACATAATTCCAAAGTTTATTGTTCCTGGCAAGTACCTCGGTACTCTTTTTTGCAGCTCCAAAATGAGCTTGGTTTGGTTTTTTCTTGCTAATTGTAAAATATATGAGACTTCCAATCAGGCTTCTGTTGCTTCCTTAGCTCCATCTTCTTTTGGTAGCTTCTGTTTTGCAGGCCATTTGGTTTGCACCTAAGCATTTTTTTGAAAATAACTTCTGCATACTTCTTTTGGGAAATGAAGATCCCATCTTTCCTTTTAGACACCTCAGTAGATTTGGACATAAAGTATGCTATATTTTCATCTTTGTTGAAGTTTCTTTTCAGAATCTTCCAAGAGCAATCTTGAATATTAGGGTTTATAGGTTAGATGAAAAATTTTCGATTAACTGTATTCTTTTCAAGAGACTGTGGTGCTAGAATCTATTTGCTGATGTCAAGCATACTCAACTCAAGATCCATCCTATTCAGATGTCAGAGTATCTTATAAGTATTTGACAGAGAGCAAGGGTCCAGGTTTTCTTATTATTATTTTCAATCACTGTCATGTTTTTTGGAGGGGGGGGGGGGTTTAGGACCTTATATTAGGTGCCTTTATCAAGCTAAGAGCCTCCTAAGTAGGTGGTTAATTTGTTCGATACCAAAATCCACGTTAATTGGTTGGGTCACTGAGTGGTATTTATTTTCCTTTTGTTACCAGACTAAAATTTTGAAACATTTTGAAAGGTGTTCTTGATCAGCAAGCGAATTTCTGTCTTTACTTTTGAGATGGAAATCCACTTAGCAGAATATCTAAATGTTTAAGATAATAGTGTTGCTTTTCATCTCTTTCTCCTTTGCTGTCTACTTTGAATTAAAGAATTTTCTAATGAAACTCTTCTGGATTTTAAATTTTTAGTCACTTCAATATGTATAATATTTTTTATTATTATTGCTCCATGCTTGTCTTGTTTTTGACACATGAGCTCAATTATTTAAATTATGGTCTTCTGCAATGTATGCCCGTTCAAATGAACAGTTTTATTAGGAAGGATGAGGGAGGAAGTGGGGGAAGAAATTGCTGCTGAGCATATTGACATGCTTCATATTTCATTGCTTTTTTCAATTTATTTACAGGAATCATTTTCTTATAATCAGCGTTGGTGCTGCATTATTACCACATGTGATTGAGACTTGAAGTGAAGGACTTTGAGGTAAATTAAATAGTCCCTTTCCTAGCTTCCATTGTTTTGACATTGGACCTTGATGCATGAAATCGATTGTGTATTACAGATTCTTGGTGTGCCAATAATGTACATCATGCAACCCAAGTACTCAATCGAGGCAAATATTGGCGGAGGTAATCTAGATACTCTGAATTATATTACATTTTAGTTAAGATAGATTTTGTTGTTTGAGTGGTTTTTGCTGGATTGATTAATGAACTTGGAAACAGAATAAAGCAACTAAGGCTGAATTTCAACTTAAGTTAACATTAGATAAACTGTCAGTATGTAAAGTTTGACATGTTATTATAATTTTTACTAGACATTTTTATTAAAAATAAAATTGTTAAACCTATATATAACATGTAATTAAATATCTTGGATGCATTATTTTCTTAATTGGATTAAAAAATCTATTAAAGTTAATTTACTTTAATTTATTTAAAATTATGATAAGCTTAATTTTAGAAAGAGTATATAAAAATGGATGGGTGTCATGCTTTATGTATGAAGTGTTAATAATTCTATATATCAGTGTAATCAAATATTAATCAAATATTAATCCTTAAAAAAATATTAATCCTCAAGAAAATTCCAACCTTGTATCTTGCTTACGATTATTGCTTAGGATTATCAACCAATATTTTCTCCTTTTCTGACCACAGTACAATTGACGGTAAATTGTAGATTCCAAAACTTCATAATCCTATAGTCAAATGTGTGTATAACTGCACTATTCTAGAGAAAGGGGGATTAAAAAAAAATATCTAATGCATGATAAATCAAATATATTCGTACCTAATTTTAACTGCGAACTATTTTAGGAAAAATTAACCAATATTTCTCCTTTTTGGCTACGAAGTACCATTGACAGTAAAATTGTAGGCTGCAAAACTTCAAAAATCCATTTTGACCACACACACAACCTATCAAATACCAACATCGAAATCCTGCATACATAATGTACGTTTAACTGTAAGTTCTAAGTATGGTATAGCAGTAGCAGAAGCATACACGCTTATACAATAAAGGAATTCGGCAAAAGCATGTGTCTCCAAATCAGCCAGCATTACCAGATCTGAATTCAAGAAGCATTCTCACTACCAAATGATAATATAACATTGTCCATGATTGTCTATAACTGCTAGTTTATTGTATATAAGACATCCTCATGACAGCAATGCTTTATAAAATTTTCCCATGTTGAGTCTTGGCAATAATCCCCAGAACCCTTAGAGCTGATTACTGGGAATTATTGCCAAGACTCGGCACATGGAAAGGTATAAAGCATAGCTGCTATAAAGAAGTTTTATCTACAATAAACTAGCAGCTTTGGACAAAGTTATGTTAGTATTTGGTAGTGATAATTCCTCTTGAATTACCTACATCTCATAAAGAATGCCCTGTGTAGGCGTATATCACCATTCCAATCAGGATATTGTTCTGGAATTATTGCCAGGGAACGGCACAAAGGGCAAGCATTGCTCTTCAGAAGCCACTTCTTAATGCAGTCCGCATGATACACATGAGGACAGTAGTAAAGGCTTGCAATTTTATCTGAATCTTTAAACTCAGCCTGCTCAGATACAAGCAAGAATACCATTAGTTCATGAAAGAGCAATTAACCTACATTAGCATTCGGTGTCAGAATAAATAGGCTAGTGAATCTACAAATGATTTCATGATCCCATACCATGCATATGCTACACACGTCCGAATTTTCACTCATGGCTTCTAGCTCAGTCAAAGTTGTTGATGAACCATGAATTCCTGTCTTTAGACGCCTTGTGATAACATCCTCAGACAACCCAGCTGTCTCCTTGCGTAGTTGCTCCTCCAGAAACAAACGCAGATCCTGAAATTATGCCTGGTTAATATATCCATCACTCTATAAAACTGATGTCAGCAAACAGATTAGATGCAATAAAAGCGAAGGCACCAGGACCACCTCATCATTTAGGTCGTTCGCTAAATTCAAAATGCGGTAGTAAGTAACCAGAGTGTCCATGTCTGAAGAATCAAGCAGATATGACACTGTCCACTTAGGCCATTGGAATTGTGAAGTATTTGCAATTTTCATTAAACCCTGAATTCATCATTAAAGAGTTAAGTACATTGCACAAAGGTTCATAGTTAGCAATTAGAAAGAAATGAATCAATATCTACAACGGAAAAATTAGGAGCATGTTTGGATTGGCTATTTTCTGCACTGAAAACAGAAAATAGGTATGAAAACATGTTTGGTTGTAATTTACTGAAAATGTTTTCTAGGAAACATTTCTTAAAATAGGACCAAATATGAAAATAACAAATAATTATTGTCATCGTTTCCAGAAACACAAAGCTGAAAATTTGGTAGGAACTATGTAATTTATAATAAAAATTTTATACTAACGAAACATGTTTTTTCAAAATTTTGAAAATTCTGAAAATGATTTTCAAAATTTTGAAAATTCTGAAAACGAAAATCATTTTCAGAAAATGAATAGATTATATAAACAAAACATGTTCTCACAAACATGTCAGGGATCAAGAGTCTACTTCCATCCAACTCCTAAAGTCGTCATTTGGTGTTGTAAGAGAAGCATGCTCTTGATGAGCACTGTCCTGAGTATTGTTAGAATTTTCATTGTTTAACACATCCTGGTTTATTTGAGCTTGATTCATGCTTTCCATTTCCGCTTGAACTCCTTCAGGGACATTAGTTCCTTAAAAAACACAATGCAAGACAATTTCGTCAGTCAAAAGAAATACTAAAACGTCACTAGAGTACAGTTGAGTTGGAGGCACTCACTTGAACTTTCTGGACATGAGCTATTGTGACTGCCAAATGGAGGCGAAATATCATGGGAATCACTCGATTCACTTTTCCGGCTTGCATCTTCAACCGTAGCATAATTTTTCTCTCCAGCAACTTCACATTGCTTTCTTTCATGTTGTGTTCTAGAATCCTGTGTAGTAGTTCCTTTTGCATAAGTGGAGGCTGCATCTCTTCCACAACCTGGAAGTGCCTCAACACAACTTATGCATTAATAATGTTTGAAAGGAAACATCGGTCAACAAATGAACAAGTGTAATATAGTTTGTGCGAAATCTAGTTTTTCCCCGAATCAATGCTAAATTTGAATATCGTTCAGACTTCAAACTGAATTATAATCTTTTTTATATGAAATTATGAATCAACCTGATCATGTACTTACATGTTCATAAATGGCTTGACCGCTTGAGAAATAGATGATTGCCATGATGGTGATGCTCTTTAAAGATATTTATTCATTAACATACCAAAAACTAAATATCAGCATATAAGTTGCTTACTGATTACATAATAAAATAGAATGCTGTTTTAGTATTTTCTTTTCCATCTAAGAACACTGAATATTCAAATCAACTATTTAAATTATCTGTCAAATAAATTAAAAGCATATCATAATTCTGAACAGCATATAATAATTTAACTAAATATCTGGAAACTTAAAATATATTAACTAGATATGATAATTAGTTTAGCTCTAAAGAAAAGTGCTAACCAAAAATAAATCCCACAAAAAATGACGAAACACATCAAACAAATGGAAAGTTTATATTAAAGACATTGTTATCATATAATCACTTAGAGATAATAGGTAATAAAACAAGAAAGTAATATAAAATATAAAATTATTTTAAGTAAGATTGTACCTGTTATTGTTTCTTTGACACAATCTGCAGCTTAAATTTTGGAAGGTGGAGTACTAGGATTTTAAATAGTAAATTGTTTTCTCTTTTCTGCTTAAAGTTCAAACATAATTTAATGAGTTTTCTTCTCTCTTGTTGTATACAATTTTGCCTACACATGTATCTTTTACTTATTTTTTTCCATTCAAATCATAAATGTCCGCCGTTTCATGTGTAACATAATTTGATGAGTTTGCTTTTACTAACATAATCTTTTTATACATAATCTTTTACTAACATAATCTTTTTATACAATTTTATTACACATTTCTCTTCTACTATTTGGTTCATCAAATCTAAAATACCATGATGACCTCTATTTGCTTTTGCTCCCTACCATAACCAGGGTGCAATTTCAAATTTACTATGGTATTTTATATTTGGACTACTGGCTGAAATTTCTCCCATACTTATGAAGTGTATCCACCTCTGTTAAGGTAATCTAACAGCAAGTTGGGCATTGTAGAGAAACTCAAATGGGTTAGATGAAACTAACAAAACCATGAATGGTAGATTTACCCAAACCAGTAGTGGGCAAGGTATAAGTAGTTCCTAGTAGCTAACTCATGAAATTTCTTCGCCCAAAGTGCACGTTATTAGTCACCAAGGTCGAATTGACATGAAAATTACCATCCAGTTTTTGCTTCACACTTCTTTGCGCCGATTCTATGATTGGCATGGTCTCATTTTCTTCGCTGCCCAACATATTGTCCATTGAATGATTTCCCTCATCTTGGTTCAATCTTATAGTGATGCCATTTGACATAGCACTTGAGCTTGCTGTAAAATTCACATGTCTACCTGGCTCTTGTTTCAATGAACCTCTTTCAGAATCCCTAAGGTGATCGTCCAAACTGTCCACATGTTTTCCTTTATCCTCAGAAGATTGTGATTGGCTTGCAGGGTTGTGGTTTATTGAAATGGGGCAACATATGAATTCTTGATTTAGCCGAGGAGCAGAAGAAGTACCTGAAAAGATTAAGAGAATGCAAGAGAAACAAACAAAATCAGGAAACACAACAATGATAACATTATTCCAGTACAATGCATAGTAGATATCAAAATCACCTTCGTATTGTAGATTTCGCTTCTTAGAATTCTCATTCACACCATGGCTCTTGTGTACGGAATCCATTTTCTTCAAAAAGTCTGCACAAAGAAAAAATGAACTTAATTATGCATGCTATTTGTTTAAAATCCATTTGAGGGTTGGTTCACATCCAATCCGAATGGAGCCCGAAAGGTTTACATACAAGATAAAACTGCGTTTGGAACTTATGAGAAGTTCCTAGTAGTTCTTGGTGGCCTTTGTGCTTATAGAACCAACCACCTTCTAAGGGTTGATGAACCATGTTTTACACCCATATAAAGATTCATTTTGGTGTCTGTGAGGTGTGCAACTGGTTGTACAATCAAACTACTTACAAAATGGGAAGAGTAATGATAATTGCATATTATTTGGGATATATTGGAATTAGGAGTGGCAAGTGGATCCATTAATCTATGATCTATTTGATTCATCTATATCTAAATCCAATCTAATCCATCCAATTACAATGAGGAAAATTACATTAACCACACTTGAGGTTTAACACTTTATACATCTGACACCCCTCTCGTTTGAAAAATTATATCTACATCTCTCATTTTATGTACCATTTTCACACTTGACATCTTTTTTTGATAAATTACATTTGCCTCCCCTACCTAATGTATGGTTCCTACACTAATTCCCCTTGTAAATGACAAAGTAAGGGAGGTAGATGTATTTTCTCAAACAAGAGGAGTGTCGAGTGTAATAAACATTAACCTCAAGGGAGGTCAATGTAATTTCCCATTATAATAATAGATTTAATGAATTAGATTAGTTTTAGTTAATGGATGGTTAACGGACAAACCAAAATATTTATTGGATATTCAATATTCATATGGTTTGGAGAATAGAATGTACTTGGATATAGGAAAAATCTAAATGCATTTAGTTGAAAATGAATCGGTGATTGAATATTTATGGATGAATTGGATATTTATCCATTAAACTAAGTCTTGAATGGTTTTAAAAATTTTTAAATGGATCATAAATGGATTATTTGCTTTTTTTTTTTATCTACACATTAATGATCCAATCCAAAATCCATATAATTCATCTATTTGCCACCCTAATTGGAACGTTGTATGGCCGAGAAAGAAACACTACTAGAAAGATGTGCAACTGAAATTTCTAATGAAACATTGCAAGGGCTAAACTCCTCCAAATTCATTAAAAAAAAAATAGCATTTGAAAGTTTCAAACAAGAAGAATAACCCAAAATTTGAATTTAGGACACCCAAAAACATTAGAACACACGTTTGGAATGTGAAAAACTGGACCAAATCAATTTGATCAAACTAATTGTTTCTTTTACCTGGTGCCCTTTTGTTTATGTTTCTTGTAGCCATTTGACTCCCAAAAAATCCTTCTACATTCCTGTACAAACTCAATTCCTCTATAATCTTACCTTGAACATTAGTATCAGGAACCAACCTTTCAATGCATCATATCAAACATGAATTCACTTCTTTATCATTCTCAATGTTAGGGTTTGTATAAAAAATTCTGGATTAAAATAATATCCAGCTGCATGCAAAGGGCTATGAAATTGCATGTCCCATCTTCTATCAATAATTTCAGACGCATCCTTGTATTTGTCTTCATTCTCATTGAAGTCTTGGCAATGGCTTCTTTTGCTCTATCCATCTCCTTATAAATGTATCCCATTGGAGGCTTTTTCTCACCATCAACCAATTGAAGTACATGAATCAAAGGGCCAGCCACCTTAAGTGAATAACCAAAATGAAGTATTAAGAACAATTTTACTTACTCGCTTGCCTCTTTGCTCCTTTGCCCATTTGCTAGTTGTCCATTCTTTAGAGGTGAATATCTCTCTCACATTAGCGTTTTGTTGGTGGATGCTAAAGAGCGATAAAGGAAGTAGCAAATCTAGTTTTTGCTAGCCTAAGTAGCTCTCTTTGCTTTGTGAAGCGCCTCATCAAGTTCAAAACGCCTGCCTACTTCATTGTGGAAAAGAAACTTCTTATCTTCCAAATGTCCTCCAACATCAAATCTAAACAATGTGCAGCACATGGAGTCCAATGTAAGGGCCTTTTATGTCTTGGCTTCTTAGGAGGTTGCATTTTAGAACTTTCATGGCTGCCTGGCTTAGAACTCTTTCACTTGAAGGAGGCCTCTTTGTCTTGCTGCTATTAGTGAGCATTTTTTGGTTTCCCAGAGTATCCCCTTACCCACTAGATGAAAGACTAATCTCCCGGAATACGATATCATCCTCAGTTTCGTCATCCGTTAAATCAAAATTCTCATTGGCAACTTGTTGCAATAAATTTCTTTGTTCTTTGAGCTCAATTTCTTTTTTCCATAAACTGCCTAATCTCTTCTTTAACATGGCAAGACATGAAACATAAATTGTGACATTTCTATGCCCTCCAACAAAATGCTATTTGGCTTGTGTGATGCCACCATAAATAACTTTCTGGCAAAAATTATAAACCGCCTACTTTCTACCATTAGAATTTGGACAAACACAATACTTCCAAGCTGGACCTTCCCTCTTAGACTTACCATAACTCACTTAGGAACCTATAAAACACAAATAATGGGTTTTGGCTAAGGTGTGCCGAAACAAAAGAGAGAGGAGAGAATTTGAGAGTAAAGAGAGACAACTTGGGTTGTTGTCGAAACAGAGAGTTGGGGCCTGGGTTGCTGCCGAAACAATGTGCTGGGGCCTAGGTCAAGGTAAGGGCTATTTGGTCTATGTCGAAACAGAGGAGAAGAAGGATGTTGGCTTTAAGTCAACACTAAAACTAATAATAGGAGGCTCTACTGACAAATGAAAAAGAAAGAAATGAGAGATGGGGTCTAGGACAATGCCAAACAGTGGTAAAGGAGGCTCAGGGAATGTGTTTTAATCCAACTTGTCCCTAATTTAAAAGAAATGCAAGGTTGCTTGCGTTTTATATGTTGCTTGTGTTGCACGCGCCACACGCAACACAAAATAGCGCACCACGCGCAACACAAAATAGTGCATGTTGCGCACATTGCTAGGCAATGACAACTTTGTTGCCTAGACCTGCATAGCATGCACCACAGCGCCATGGCGCGCGCTATAGCACGCCATTAATAACTATGGGCAAAAACACATGAGATGGAGCAATAAAAAGCACAGCACAGTGATAGCTAGGTATAAGAAAGGTAGAGAATGGGTTCTTTAATGATGAGAGAGAATGGGACTAAAATCAAACCACGTCGTTTGACATGTTAGGGTTTCTCTCTCCTCCCTCATCACGCCAGGGTTTCTTGCTCTCCCAAAACCCCCAACATCTCCCCCTCTGCCCTCTTGGTCTTGTCTTTTACTCGCTCCAGCCTCAATTTATGTTCTGTCGGCAATCCCTCTTGGAACTGTCTGCCACGCAAAAAAATCAAGGAGAGTTTGTATTCCCTAATCCAAAGCAAAGCTTGCTCATAAGCAGGCAGCCAAGTTAGGGAGAATAAGAGGAAGACATCGACATTCGCTACTTTAGATTTTTCTTTGTAGTATTGTGGGTAATAACAAATGACTTGGTTGATTAACATTTTTTGGGGGTCAATTTTGTTCATAGAATTGGACATAGTCGAGACGCTACAAAGTTAGTCTAGCAAGTTAAGAAGGCTTGAAAGAATTCCTGCACATTTTGTTGGGAGGGCGCACATTTTCCTTCTCCCAAAACTTAACTTTTGCAATTCATCACTATGTGTTCCTCTTGTCTGAGTTGGTTTAAGCCATCACCCTTCAACGTCGTTGTATGGATGTTGATAAAAATGCTTTGTAACATATTAGCGCCATTAGTTGTCAGATAAGAAAGTTCTATTAGTTGTTATTACCAAATCGTGATTTGGGGTGTTTTCTACTAAGGTTTAATAGTTCAACGACCAAATTGAAACCAAAAAGATATGAGACCAAAATAAAAACAAAAAATAAGTTGAGAGGCGAAACTATTCTTTTTGCATAAATACTAGCATATATTTTCAATCAGCATAGCATGGATTACCCTTTCTTTTTTCTTTTGCCATTCATAGCATGTATTACTCACTACTATACAAAAATGTAAAAGAAGTTATAAGAAAAAAAATGAAACTGTGGAATCACAAACTAAGCAAAAAAAAAAAAAAAAGTGTGGAAATGGAAGACCGGATCAGAACAAGTGCTGCTGGCTCAACAGAGGAACACTCCTTTACAGTATTGGAAAAGAAAACGCAGTTTGTAAATTGAATCATACAAAATAAAAGGCTTGCGGAGCATGAAGAGTTTTAGCCCCATGGAACCATTTTTCATAATGAACTTGTTGCAGAATCACATATGCATATCACAGATTCAACCAAAACAGCATACTGATCTTGTATCAGTATATTTATAACAAAACCAAAGGTAAGCCGGACGATTCAGAGATCCAAAAGACAAACATAGAACCACACACCTGAAATAGCAGATCTAAACAGATCGATTAAAAGTTGTAGCAAGTTTGCAATCCAAAGCTTCACTACAAAATAAAGCTTGCTGCAATGGAGGACCAGCGAGTTCCAGAATGACTTGGATCAGGGAAGAAGCGAGGAAAGTCGCCAGGGTTAGTGCTTCGATGTTATCATCTCGTGACGACTCCACTTTTGTCTTTTTCCTTTTTTTATTTTTCTTTTGCTGAGACTCTTTTTTTTTTTTTAAGATTATCTCTTTTATTTTATTTTTTTGGCTGTAAGACCCGGAAGATTATCTCGAGCATTAAATATTCCAAGAAAAAAAAAAGCTAGCTAAACTATTAAACTTCGAGCCAATTAAAAAAAAGGGTATTAAACTTGCCCAATGGATCCATTTGTGGACGAGACGTGATTAGGTGTTTCGCACGACTCTTTCTACTCATTATTAATTCCTCGGGGCCAAATAATTTAAGTTGTTGGAGTGGGTGTTGACGTGTTGTTATTATATTTTAATTTTTGTTAAGTATTTATATTTTGAATAACTTTTTAAATATGTATTAATTGTTATTTTCTGTAATAAATATTTTAATTTAAAAAAATTAATAATTAATAAATATTTAATAATTAATTTATTAATATTTAAAAAATATAAAAATAATTATTTGTTGAAGTAATATTGATAAAAATTATTTTTAAAAATTTAATTATAAAACAAATATTAACTAATTAAATAATTTAATTAATTTTTTATTTATAATAATTATATAACTTGATTTTGAATCATAAAATTTTCTCAAACATAATAATTTATCTTGACTTTAAAATAAAATTTTTTTTTCTTCATTCTATACACTTATGTTAAAAATTAAATTAAACAATGTTTGATTTTTAAATTATAAAAAATTTTAAATTTTATTAATAAAATATACAGCAAAAGACGACTTTTAATGAAATAAACGATAAAATATTATTTTAACAAAACAAATTTACTTGTCATGTAATAATTTTATTGTTTTCTTTCACATAATCATATTTAACGAAAATGACATGTAAGAGAGATATGTATACATGAAATGATGTCACTAGTTAATTTTGAAGTATGTAAAAATAAGTAATTTTATGTAATTTTTTTTATTTTAATTTTTAATATTCATAAATTCATTTTAATTTTATTCTTTTATTTATATATCTATTATTAATTAAATAGAATTAATAATTTATTATTATTAAAAATAATATAACATTATTATTTTTTAACCTAATACCTAATAATAATTTTAATATTTAAATTTATTCATAATTTAATTTTTGATATTTGAATTTATTTATAATTCGATATCTAACATTTAATTTAAGTTACAAAATGATAATATTTTTAAGTGAAATAAATTATGTAAATTATTATTTAAATATCATATTATAAGTTAACAGTATTATATTATTTTTAATAATGACACATCATAATTTTTATTTATTAAATGACGAATATACAAACTAATAGATTAATGTTTTGCCTGGTATCAAGAAGGAAAAAAAATATAGATATAATACAAAGGACAAAAAAAAAAAAAAAAGTAGAAGTGAAAAAAGTTATCATTCACTTTATTTAATATCATCTAATAGAAATAAATAAAAATACATATAAATTACTTAAGGTTTTGTTAAATAAAAAGTAAAATTTATTACATTTCATTAACTCATCATAATTATTTAAAAAAAATATTAAATATTCTTTTAAATTTTTAAAAAATTAAATATTTTTATTTTTTATTTAATAGTTTATATTTCTAATTCTTTAACCTGTATTTTTAGGACATACGTTAAAAAAATTTATTATTTTATTATTTTTTTAATTTATAACATCATTTACTTTTAATATAAATAAAATAAAAAAAATTTAAAAATTTTATTTTTCTCTTAATTTCATAAAATTTAAAAAATATAAAAATATTAAATTTAAAATTTTTTTATCACTTTAAATATTTTATTTTTTAAAATTAATACTAAATAAGAACATAATCTAATCTTTAAGTTCAAAATTTTTTCTTTTCAACTCAAATAAATAAAGATTAAGATTTGATATTTAAAAAAAAAATCATAAATATCAAAAATTTAAATAAAAAACTTAAAATTTCAATGACAAAATTTAAAATAAAAATTAAAATAGTTTTAATCGAAAGCAAGTTACAAATCTATTTTCAAAAGTCATTGTCGTGGGCCTCGTGGCCACGTGCGTGGTGGGTCCCTGTCCTGTACATATTCAGTGTTCGTAGCTTTTTTTCCACGCTTCCCACTTTCCAAAGTAATTTCGTACCGGGACCACCGACCGCTCTCTTTCAAAATTCAATTTTAAGAACTTTTTAAAATTTCGCGTCTCTATCTTGTCCGCTAAAGTTTTTCACAGTTTTTTTAGAGTATCTCGATAATAATGAGACCCTGTTGGTAAACGCAACGCCGTGGAGGGAGCCAGGTGGCTGAAGATTTTATGATTAATCAGCCGGTGGTGGCAAACGGTTTAGGAGCCCGCAGAACCAGCATTTTCATACGCACCCTGGGAGACTTAAATTTGTGTTGATGAGGATTTAAAACACTGCCTTGATGTTTAAATGCGATTATAGGAGATTAGCATCATGTGGAAGAAGAAGTGGCAGAGTTATTGGAGAGCTGGGAAGCCCAGATGAAATTGGCACCGTTTATGAGGTATTTGCTATGTGGAGTTTCCTCCTAAGTCCTAAATATCATAGATTTTTTTTTTTTTTTGTCTATGGAAGTGTTTCTGTCAAAATTTTATTTTGCAATCTAGAAATATGGAATCTTATTTAGATTATAACTAGTATATGCCTCCGTGAATTTGAATTTCACGGATGTGTTTTATTTTTTTGTTTATAAAAGAATGGATGACTGAGCCGTCCAAGATGGTACAAGCCCAGTCCCATGCATGCATATATATAACATGCAAAACGAAAAGTAAGAACAAAGAATGTTGTTTGAGAAAACATCCGAAATCAGTTTCCTTCTTGCTCTCTGATTCTCTCCACGAATTTGGGACTCAAACTCTGTTTCTAGTCATTCAATATGTGGATTCACGGGTATGTTCTCTTGTAATATACTTCACATGATCAGTATATCTATTTTAATCCATATATGGGACCATTTGCATGAAATGATGATTATATGAGTTATAATCTACATTGGTAATCAGAGCATAGGGTTATAGATATCTGAACATTATTTTCGTAGTTGAAATATGATGAAAATGTGTGTGTTTTGGTGAATTCTGTGAATTTTTGAATTTCTGGAAACTGTTCATTAACGTGTTCATGATGCCTTGTTCGTCCAAATTTCTGTCCAATACGTTGCGAATTATTATGAAATAATTATATGAATGAAAACTAGACATTTCAAGCTTTCCATTGATATATAATTTGTATTATTTGAATGAGAAACGAGGGAGATATAAGCCTTCAAATATGTCGGTTTCACCATTTCTTTCCAGAAATGAAACCGATTTTGACTTCCCCAGAAAACGGGTGTTTTAAGCGTTTTTAATTACGTTTTATGCAATAAAACAATTTGGAATTTAGTAAACAAGAGATCTGGGCACAAAAATCACAAATTTTGATTCAGGAAGGACCCCAAAAACGTGAAAAATAGAGTCGGGTTAGGAAACGGGTCAAACCGAATAGAAACGGGTCGACGCGACCCGTATGGATGAAGAAGACGACCCAAACGACAGGTCGTTTTGATTCCACAGTAAAACGACACGTCGTTTCACTTATAAACGACGCGTCGTTTTGACAACAGTAATAACCGCCGTCAACCGCCACGCCACGTGTCAACATCACACGGAGACACGTGTCGAGCATCGCGTTGACGTGTCAGCGACCACGTGGCGCGTATCGTTCACGCGCTGCATTTTGGCTGCGCGTGAGGCTTGTCTAGTGGCGCGTGATATACACGCTCCCGCACGGTAACATATCGGTGGACGGCGGGTGGAGGCGTGTGGGACATGTTCTGGTGGCGCGTGAAACCTCAGTTTGAGATGCAATTTTCACTGTTGGACTCAAAAATAAATTTCTGATTTTTGGGTGATTTTTATATAATTTTTTGAGGATCAGAAATATTTATTTTGAATTTATTTTAGTTAAATTCTTTAGAAAAGGAGGAAAATTTTTTTTTTCTCTCACACGATTTTTGTGTAATAAATTATAAATTAATTAGGTTTTTCTAATGAGATAATTGCATCTTAAAATTCGAAAAAATTCTTATTTCTGTATGTGTTACAGAAAAATTTGTTAACTGTTTGCTTAAATCCATCGATAACTCCTTGTTCTTTCATTGTATCAGTTACAATGGTTAGGTTCAGAAGAAACTCCCACAAGGAGGGAAGTAAGGAAACTAGTGAAAAGGAAAAGAAAATTGAATGAGTATCGATGGAAAGATGACATTAATATGATGGATCATGTTAAAAATGTTTAACAAGATGATGCAAAAGGTTATAAACAGCAGTTATACCTTATCTCAATATGAAAGGATGATGGCATTAAAGAATACTCTTACTGAACAATGGCAAAAGGAGATTGATAACCTTTGGGAATTAGAAGGAAAAATTAGACCATTCGTATATTATAAGGAGCTAGTTGTAACTTTTATGAAAACTTATATTAAGAAGGGATCTAAGAGAAGTTTAGTACTATCCATGAATCCCACGTCACGTAAGTCTTCGAAATCTGTTAAGTTTTTTCCTTGGTTAGAGACAATGATTGTCAAGCTACCTATAGGACTTTTATCAGTCTATTCCTAAGAAAAGAATATGGATTAGGCGATAAAGATAAATATGTTCTACCTACACGTTATCTTTGGATTACTTCATGTATCTATCTTAAGTAGATTAGTATTATTGAACATGCTCTATTTGTTCTCTGTTTCTATATTATAGATACATTAATATATATGTTTTTTTTGATTTATGCTAAATACATATATGTTATCCATATTTATTTGAGTGAGGAATTTTAAAGTTTAGTGACTTTAATAAGATTATCATTTTAAAATCAATTGTATTAATATTAATTTCAAATTAGATCTTCAAAGTTTGATTGGGAACAAAGTGAACTTTTGATTTCGAAATCTGATGAGGAATTTTATTAATGCAATTGATAATTGGATATGATATTGCATAAATGTTGGGCATTAATTATGTATATGTATATGTAGAATTAATTTGTCAAATACAATGGCTTCCGCATCAAAGAACATTGTTGCTGAGTTGAATAAGAGTGAGAAACTCAATGGCGACAATTATGAAATCTGGAAATTAAAAATCCAGTATGTGCTTAAAGAACAAGAGGTTCTTGAGACACTGAATCAGGTTATGCCAGAACCTGAAGATGGAACCACTGCACAGCACAGGCGTGACAAAGATGCATATGTTGAATGGAAGAAGAAAAACTCTCTAGCTCGCATTACGTTGCTGAGCAGCATGGAGAATGATATCATGCGAGAGTTTGTACGTTTTGACAACGCCGGGGATATGTGGACGGCATTGGCTGTTAGGTTTGGTAGCACTTCAGTTTCGAGACTGAGACAGCTCACTGTGAAATTTTGATTAATATAAGAAGCGACATGCTCAGACAATGAAACAACATCTGAGGCATATGGCAAATATGATAAGTGAGCTGCGAGATACTGGCCACGTCCTCACTGATGAGCAACAAGTGCAAGCGGTGATTCGTTCTTTGCCAAACAGCTGGGAACACATGAAAATCCACCTCACCCACAATGACAACATCAAGACATTTGAGGATGCTATGCGTCATATTGAGTTGGAAGAGGACCGCTTACAGGCGGCTAAACCTGAAAGTGATATCTACTTTGCAGGTTCTAGCTCACAAGGAGCTTCAGGCTCCAAGCGCAAGCATCATGGTGGTGGTTCTCATAAGAGGAAAGGCAAGGGTCCCGTCCCTCTTCGTCTAGCAAAAGGCCAAGGAATAACCAACCTAGGAAAGGAAGGCGTCTTTTCAAGAAAAAATATGTCAAAGGTGAAATGCTACAATTATGGCAAGAAGGGTCACTTCACTCGCGATTGTCGCGATTCAAAGAAGGTAAACACCCTTAATCCACTTGAGAATAATGTGTTTGTCTCAAGTTCAGTTTTCTTATCTGAATCACATCCTTTGTGGACTGTGGACTCAGGAGCCACCGACCATGTAGCAAAGGACAGGAATGCCTTCGTGGAATTCCGGCGTATTCCACATGGAGCAAAGTGGATCTATGTAGGAAATAATACGCGAGTAGCTTGTCAAAGGGATTGGCACATGTCAATTGAATATGCGCAACGGACGCACCCTATTCCTACATGATGTCCTCTATGCACCTGACATACGACGGAATTTTAGTTTCTGTAATAGTGTTGGTTTAGACTTGGTTTTTCAATAAACTTTCATTCAAATGGTGTAAATGTATTCTTAGGAACAACATTTTTCGGCTCAGGATATTTTTTAAATGGTTTCATTGTATTATATTATGACTTACATTCTGCGAATGTTTGTTATTCCTTAGTTACATCTTCTAGTACTTACAATGTTGATGTTACTTTATGGCATGCTAGACTTGGTCATATTGGCCAACATAGAATGAGCAAACTGGCTGAAATTCCTTTGCAATTAGTCCATTCAGATATCTGTGGTCCAATGAATGTGAGAGCAAGGCATGGGGCTGTATATTTCATCACATTTATAGATGATTATACTCGATTCAGCCATGTCTATTTGATAACTCATAAATCAGAGGCATTAAATTGTTTCAAAAGATATATGAGTTTGGCTGAAAATCAATTAGACAAGAAAATTAAGGCATTAAGGATTGATCGAGGTCGTGAATATTTATCTGCTCAATTCAGAGAACTATGTGATGAAAAAGGAATAGATAGACAATTAACTATTCCTTATACTCCTCAACAAAATGGTGTTGCGGAGAGACGGAACAGAACCCTACTTGAGATGGTTAGGTCAATGATGACACATGCAAATTTGTCAATCTCTTTTTGGGGAGATGCATTGTTAACTGCTGCCTATGTACTTAACTGAGTCCCTTCAAAATCAGTAACTACCACACCATATGAGTTATGGACAGGCAGACGGCCAAACTTGGAATTTCTAAAACCATGGGGGTGCGCTGCCTATACTCATGTTCCTTCGCACAAATATGGAAAATTAGGTGCACGAGGTATGAAGAGTATTTTCATACGATACTCTGAACACTCTAAAGGATACGTGTTTATAGATGAGCAGGAAAGTGGGAGTAAAACTGAATTTGAATCAAGGGATGTCACATTCATGAAAAACAGAATTTCCTAAATGGGGTGAAATTGGTGAAAACCAATTCCTCTTTGAATCACTGGATCAAAGTACTGGCAATACGTCAACTGTACGCGTTGAGATACCATCACATCTAAGTGGGAGCAATGTGAGAAGTGGGGAATTAAATACGAACCAGTCTCAATTGCAACCACTTGATAAGCCATTTGATCCGAGTGGGAGCACCAATGAGCATAACGAAGCTCAAGATGAACAACTTTTAATACGACGATCAAATCATAAAAGCGTTCCTCGAAAACGTTTTGACATAGAAGGGGAAGCTTTCATGGTTGCTCCACTAGATGAGGAAGAGCCAAAGAACATAGAAGAAGCTCTATCATGCCCTGTAAAGGAAAAATGGATGAAAGCAATGGAAGAAGAGATGGAGTCTATGAGATTAAATCAAGTTTGGGAATTGGTTGATCTCCCAGAAGGACGCAAAGCCATCGGAAACAAATGGGTCCTCAAAATAAAGCGAAATGCTGATGGATCAATTGAAAAATATAAGGCTCGCCTAGTAGCAAAGGGGTATACTCAACAGGAAAGAATTGATTATGAAGAAACATTTTCTCCTGTAGTGAGATTTACCTCGATTCGCCTTATCTTAGCTATAGTAGTAAGTATGGATCTTGAATTACATCAAATGGATGTAAAGACTGCATTTCTAAATGGAGAATTAGAAGAAGAAATTTATATGAAACAACCAGTTGGTTTCATAATAGAAGGCCAAGAACAAAAGGTATGTTGACTTTTAAGATCGATATATGGCCTTAAGCAGTCTTTAAGACAGTGGTATATACGCTTTCACGAAGCAGTAATAAAATATAATTTTGTCAAAATTGACGAAGATTATTGTGTATATATTAAAAGATCCAAAGATCAGTTTGTGATCTTATCATTATATGTTGATGATATACTAATAGCTGGGAGCAGTAAGGAGTTCGTCAACACTGTCAAAAGTTGGTTAAATACCAATTTTGAAATAAGAAATATGGGTGAAGCAGCATATATCCTTGGAGTTAAGATTTCAAGAGATCGTTCAAGAAAACTTTTATCTCTTTCACAAGAAATATATATAAATAAAATTCTTGAACGTTTCAACATGAGAGACTGCAAACCCATTGATACTCCTATTGCAAAAGGCATAGGCTTGAGCAGAAGGCTGTGTCCTCAGACTCCACAAGAGCAAAAGCAAATGGAAAGTGTTCCATATGCAAGTGCCGTTGGAAGTTTAATGTACGCTATGATGTGTACAAGGCCTGATATTTGTTTTTGCTGTTGGAATGGTAAGCAAAAACTCTAGGATTGCGTAGAACTTGATGTACTATATTATTTCCCAATTTAATGCCCACATTTGTTGAACATTTATGCATATACATATATATTTAATGTTATGTACATTATCTTTATTAAAAGGTATGCCGGACAGATCTTAGATTAGCCTACTCACACAGGTAATCGTCTCTATTTTCTGTGTGTAAAATAGAGATGAGACTATTTCAAGCTAAATTATCTAAGTGATAATTAAGAGCTCGGGCTTGAAATATGAAGGTCGCCTTAACTAAATGTTAAGATGGGGATATATTATTTGTTATATCCAAAAGTGAAAATAACCCACAATTTTACTTTATCTGTCTTATGCCAGATGAGAGTTCTGTTGATTTATAACAGAGTAGATTTGTGAACTCAGGTTAGACATTGGAAATGTCTGAACCATCATCTGTACAGTATTTAAAATATAAAGGCATACACTCCATGGGAAAAGAGAAAAATACTGTAATACGTATTTCATACTACGTATGCATTATATATGCGACAAAAGAGATGGCTAAATTTATGATCTCATTATTTAAGTCGTGTGAGACTCTGAAGTTAAGAACACCTCATTTTAGTACCCTTAAGACTTTTACCTTGTTTTCAAGATTGTGTTTGATGTTTGCTATCTTAGGATGTTGCCAATGGTCATGAACGATTCGATCGGATGGAACATTCCTAGAAAAGCGAATTAAACACAAATTAAGAGATCTAAGTAAAGAGGAAGATCAATTTGAGATATCTGTCATATTGACTTGTATTCACTGGTCGACCAATTATGACTATATTATGGTTAGTCATAGTTGTGAATACAATGAACAAAACAAAGTTCAAAATGAGATCAAGAGAGTTGTGAATGTGACTGATTGATCTAGGGTACAACATACATGATCTACTCAAAGTCTCATTGTGAGCTGTTATATACTCCTAACAGATATATAGCAACGAGCTTTATGAGTATGCTGGTCGCACGGATTGTTTGCCTGTATGAACTGCAGAGTAGAGAACTTGACCCATCAAGGGCGAGTGGGAGATGAAGGAATGGATGACTGGGCCGCCCAAGATGGGCCAAGCCCAGCCCCATGCATGCATATATATAACATGCAAAACGAAAAGTAAGAACAAGGAATGTTGTTTGAGAAAACATCTGAAATCAGTTTCCTTCTTGCTCTCTGATTCTCTCCACGAATTTGGGACTCAAACTCTGTTTCTAGGCATTCAATCTGTGGATTCACGGGTATGTTCTCTTGTAATATACTTCACATGATCAGTATATCTATTTTGATCCATATATGGGACCATTTACATGAAATGATGATTATATGAGTTATAATCTACAGTTTCATTTACATATGATATATTTTTCATTGTTTTTTAGATTTCTGTTAATATAATTTTAATTTTGTATAATCTATGTCAATCTGGTTTTTAATTTATGTTAAGCTAAGCTGAGTTGAAGAAGAGTTGAAGACAAGAAAACAAAATTCAGAGTAAAAAAAAAAACTATTGAAAAAAATAACAAAAAAAAAAGAGAAAGAATTGAAACTAAATTAAGGCCACATGGCCTTGGCGAATGAAAACTAATAAGGGCCTCTGTCTATGGGTCAACATAGTTGATAAATTGGGTGAGCCACCCTGCTGCAGCAATATCTTCCAAAACAAAATGAAAATGAAGAGAGAGAGAGAGAGAGGGAGAGGGGTATTAACTGATATGTATACATAGAGATATATAGTTGGTGAGTGGTAAACTAAATTTGAGCAAGAAAAATTATATTTGAATTAGATTTTGAAACTATCATGTGACAACAAAGGCAGTTCAATTAGTAAAATATATAATGGATATATCAATCAGGTCATATTGTTGGGTTTGAATCAAATTCCTATTTTTATAAGTATTGTAATTTCATACTTTAAATTGTATTGATATTATAATGTTTATTTTTTGATAGGAAACTAAAAGTAAAGTCCTTATTAAATAAGGAGAATGGGGTGGTTGAGTGTCAAGTATATTCTTATGGATAATAAATACTTGTATTAGAAAATTGTTTGGGTTATCGGAATGAGAAGAGGAATCATAGAGAAAAGATTGTGAGAGGTTGTGGGGTTCCACAAGGGTTGTTAGAGATGTAGGGACAGTGATGAGATAATTTTGGGATAGAGGAGATTGAGAGTGTACATTGTCCTCTAATCTTGTTTATAATGGAATTGTTCTCTTCCTATCCGTGGATGTAAGCATGTTGGTTGAACCATGTTAAATCTTATGTGTGATGTTATTTCATAGAAAGTATTTATACGGACTATGTAAAAAGGGGATCTAATTTACCCAACCCACACACACACACACACACACATATATATATATATATAAGATTGTTCCCTGTACTCTGTATGCATATACAGCTCCACTAGCATAGTGTCCCCAGTTTCATTCCGCTTCTAGCTGAGAATAATCTTTTTCCTAATTCTTATTGTTTATCTTGCTGGGTTGTCTTTTTTGCTGAATCCCTTCAACTCTGTCAAATTTTCAATGCTTTAAAAATCAAACGTTCCGACAATTTTATTGATTTTGTACTTACCTGTGAAATGGCAAGTATCTAGTTCAAGTATCACGCGTGATAAGTTAGATGAAGAGAATTTAAAGTCATAAACTTTGAGAACTGAAAGGTCACCGGGCCTATATAGCATGACAGCTTAAGTTATTAGTGTAGCCTCCTTATCTGTGTTCATGTTAAGGGAATGGTAGAGTGACTAACTGGTTGCTAATGTGGGGTTCATGTGCTTGAATCTTTTGATATGAAACGTAAGGGGTAGAAATTATAAGATCCACCAAATCATGGGAGTTAGACATATAGGACTAAACAAAGGGATATTATAGCAATATAGCGTAGACTTGCCTCCATGTTCTCAAGGTATAGACAACCAAATATGAGTTCTGTTTTTGCCTTCCTGCAGCAAATTCTTGCAGATGCCAACAAGTACTCTCCCTGCTAACTCATAACAAAGAAATTGTCTATCCTATATGACATAAATAAATATCCATTTTTTATTTTATTTAAAGTTTATATGAACATAAGGGCTGCTCACTTTAATAGTAGTTTATCTCCTATTTTTTGTGAACAGCAGTTCATAATAATAATAATAATAATAATAATAATAATATCAATTCTTGAAAGAAGAGAGAAATTTTAGCACTTGTGATAATTAATCCGATATATAAAACATTCAGTCAAACTGAAAAGATGAAGTTACTTTACTTCATAAGTGTACACCTTTAGTTACACTAGAATTGCCAATCCTTGATGCTCAAAATCTGTGCTGAGAAACCTAGGCCGATACTTGTGAGTTGTGACTTTGAGGTTCAAGCTGGAACTTTCCTCATATTCTTAATCTTATGCCGTTATACATCTAGAAGAGTATGATTTCCACCATTTGAAGAAGAAAATTAATATTCTTACTTTCTTATAAGATAGTGTTACTGACGACCTCCGCTTCTTTGCAGACTTTATAGGAGAGAATTTCTTATTCTTACTCGAGAAAGCAATCAATAAGGAGTTCAAGCTTCATGCTGCAGTAATAGTGCTAACTGTTAAGAAACCAATAAGGTATTTTGTTTTTGTCTGGCTACTTGACACTAATAGTAATGACAGTAAAGCAAATTGCTGAGCAGAATTTGTCATAAGGTGGCTTTTTTCTTATATAGAGTCACCAATGACAAAATTTGTTAATGGAAAGAGAAGAGGAATGCTATAACAGATGAAATGAAGCATGTCTTATTAATGAATTTGTTTGACTTGGTGTTGGTCCTAATATCATATTAGATCTACGGGACTTTTTTGGGTTTGGATTGCTCTTGTTCTGTCCTTGGCTTCTGCTGCTGCTCTTATTGCTGTTGTTATTTTACAATTTCAATTTTACTTCTTTTTTCTAGTTTTTTTTTTTTAATGGCTTCAAGATAGCTTCTTGTATACCCATGGTTATTTGTTTGCATTTTTTTTTTCCTTAACCAGCAAAAAACTTGGTAGGTTCTTAAAACTCCAAGATATTATAGCAAAGTAGAAGCTGGGACAGAGTGCAGGATATGATTTTTAGTAGAGAAGAGAAAAAAAGATTAGGGGTGGAGATGGCAAAAGGGATGCAAAAGTTTTGGCCCCAGTGAGATTTACAAAATGACCCAATTTGCATATAATGGTAATGCCATATCTATCACGTCTTAAATGTCTTGAGGAATTTGTGTAAGTTGTTCGAAATAGTGTTTTCTTTCTGGTATTTAAAATTTATTATTTTTCTTGTAAAACATTTGTACTACATGGTCTCAAGCGATTCTAAATCCTTTCCTTTTTTCTGTCTTGTACTTTTCATAGGTCCACTGTCATAATGTCATCAGACCTGTGAATTTTTAGCTTCCTGCTTTCGAGGTGGAGAAAAAACTATACCCTGCCTTTCCATTTTAGAGTCACATATTTGGGAAACTCTAAATGTACTCTTGAAATACACGAAAGGATAGAGAAGCCTGCTAATGTTTGGTTGATTATATATAGGAGAGTTTTTAATTTAGTAGTTTTGCATAGAATTCTGTTATATTTTTCTGCTTTGTTACATTTTCTGAAAATCTGATTTAAAATGCAGTGGTAATCATGTCGTATGCGAGATTCTCAAGTGGCAATCATATCGCCCGAGAATATCTTGACCTGAATTAATTGATATGCTTATGATTAAATCATTTGTATTTGCATCTTAGTATGCTTTGAGGAAGCCATTGTTTCTGCCAAAATCTTAAGCTAATTTTCTTAATAATATTTGCATTTTGGAAGTTTGTGAACTATTTCCGTGTTTTAAAAAGCCAAAATATCAAATTTCTCCATAAGTTAAGGATTACCAGGCATTTTGCGTGTGCGGTCTATAAAAGTTTATGATTAAATTCAACCAAATAGTTAGTCTGTATTTTATTATATAATGAAGACAGTTTTAATAAATAAAAAAAAGATAGAATAAGATAACAAAATAAGATGGATAAGATTTTTAAAATAATATTAATTTTAATTTATTTATAAACTAAAGATAAATTAAGAATAAAATAATTCTTAAAATACTAAAGATAGGATAATGATAAAGATAAAGGTTATTTTCCTTTATCAGAATCTAGTTTTTCTGTTGTCTTTGGACTTGAATATTTTGTAAACTTGGATTGGAATTAGTAAGTAATTTCCAATGTGTAGTTTGCTCTATGTCTTTGTACCTTGGCCACTTTTATTTGATTTTTTACTTATTTAGAGTTGAGTTTACGCTCATTTTGAATTAAATTATAGGCTTCGTTCACTTTCATTCAATTATTTCAGGCAGAGAGATTATGCTGTCTGGCAAGGTAGACACAGAGATGGTTGGAGTAAAAGGATAAAAATCAGGTTCAGTGCACAATCACAATGATGGCCACTACAATCTGTAACCAATTAGTACTGCGTACGCAGTTTCCATTATTAATGTACAATGAATTTTGAGTTGGTTGTGTTACATGTGATGACAATGAATGAAAACTTACAGACTTTTAAATTCTGTTTTGTAATGGAGAAGTTAATTATGTTTAATATCCTTTGGAATAGTTCTTTAAGTTATTAAACATTGTAGCTTGGGTATAGAATCAAATATACAGGGGTTAAAAAAAAATATCTGAGGCATAATAAATCAAATATATTAATAACTAATTTTAACTGTCAACTTTCCAGGAAAATCAACCATTGTTTCTCCTTTTTGACTAGAAAGTACCATTGACAGTAAAATTGTAGATTGTAAAACTTCAGAATCCTTTTTGACCACACAACCCATCAAATACCAACACTGAAATCCTGCATACGGAATGTATGTTTAACTGTGAGTTTGAAGTATAATATAGCAGAAGCATACACGCTTCCGCATTAAAGGAATTCGGCAAAAGCATGTGTTTCCAAATAAGCCAGCATTTCCAGATCCGAATACAAGAAGCTTCCTCACTACGTCTTGAATTACCTAGAATCTTAGAAATAATGCCCTGTGTAGAAGTGCATCGCCATTCCAATCAGGGTATTGTTCTGGAATTATTGCCAGGGAACCGCACAAGGGGCAAGTGTCGCACTTTAGAAGCCAGTTCTTAATGCAGTCCGCATGGTACTCATGAGGACAGTAGTACAGGAATGCAATTTTATCTGAATCTTTAAACTCAGTCTGCTTAGATGCAAGCAAGAATACCATTAGTTGATGAAAGAGCTATGAAGTTACATTAGCATTCTGTGTCAGAATAATTAGGCTAGTGAATCTAAAAATGATTCCATGATCACGTACCATGCATATGCCACAAATGTTCGAACTTTCACTCAAGGCTCCTAGCTTAGTCAAAGTTGTTGATGAACCATGAATTTGTGCCTTTAGACGCCTTGTGATAACATCCTCCGACAACCCAGCTGTCTCCCTGCGAAGTTCCTCCTCCAGAAATAAACGCAGATCCTGGAATTATGCCTACTCCTTAATATATCCATTACTCTATAAAACTGATGTCAGCAAACAGATTAGATGCAATAAAAGCAAAGCCACTAGGACCACCTCATGATTTACGTCGTTGGCTAAATTCAAAATGCGGTAGCAAGCAACCAGAGTGTCCAAGTCTATAGAATCTAGCAGAATGACACTGTCCACTTAGGCCATTGGAATTGTAAAGTATTTGCAATTTTCATTAAACCCTGAATTCATCATGAAAGAGTTAAGTATATTGCTCAAAGGTTCATAGTTTGCAATTAGAAAGAAATGAATCAATACATACAAAGGAAAAATTAGGAGCACGTTTGGATTGGCTATTCTCTGCACTAAAAACAGAATGAAAACATGTTTGGTTGTAATTTACTGAAATGTTTTCTAGGAAACATTTCTTAAAATAGGACCAAATATGAAAATAACAAATAATTACTGTCATCGTTTTCAGAAACACGAAGCTGAAAATTCGGTAGGAACTTTGTAATTTATAATAAAAATTATATACTAACAAAACATGTTTTTCAAAATTTTGAAAATTCTAAAATTGAAAATCATTTTCAGAAAATGAAAATAGATTTTTAAAACAGAACATATGTCAGGGATCAAGAGTCTACTTCCTTCCAACTCTAAAGTCATCAGTTGGTGTCGTAAGAGAAGCATGCTCTTGATGAGCACTGTCCTGAGTATTGCTAGAATTTTCATTGTTTAACACATCCTGGTTTATTTGAACTTGATTCATGCTTTCCATTTCCGCTTGAAATCCTTCAGGGACATTAATTCCTTAATAAACACAATGCAAGACACTAAAACATCATTAGAGTACAGCTGAGTGGGTGGGAGGCACTCACCTGAACTTTCTGGACATCAGCAATTGTGACTGCCAAATGGAGGCAAAATATCATGGGAATCACTTGATTCACTTTTCTGACTCGCATCTTCAACCGTAGCATGATTTTTCTCACCTAAAACATTCTCTCCAGCAACTGCACATTGTTGTCTTTCATGTTGTGTTTCAGAATCCTGTGTAGTAGTTCCTTTTGCAGAACTGGAGGCTGCATCTCATCCACAACCTGGAGTGCCCCAACACAACTTATGCATCAATAATGTTTGGAAAGAAACATCGGTCAACAAATGAACAAGTGTAATATAGTTTGTCTGAAATCTAGTTTATCCCCTAATCAATGCTAAATTTGAATATCGATATCGTTCAAACTTCAAACTGAATTATAATTTTTTTTTATATGAAATTATGAATCAACCTGATCATGTACTGACATGTTCATCAATGGCTTGAGAAGTAGATGATTGCCTTGATGGTGATGCTCTTTAAAGATATATATTCATTAACATACCAAGAACCAAATATCAGCGCGCATATTAAGTTGCTTATTGATTGCATAATAAAATAGAATGCTGTTTTACTATGTTCTTTTCCATCTAAGAACACTGAATATTCAAATCAACATTTAAAGTATCTGTCAAATAAATTAAAAACATATCATAATTATGAACAACATATAATAATTTAACTAAATATCTGGAAACTTAAAAATATATTAACTAGATATGATAATTATTTAAGCTCTAAAAAAAGTGCTAACCAAAAATAAATCCCACAAAAAATGACGAAACACATCAAACAGATGGAAAGTTTTTATTAAAAACATTGTGATCATATAATCACTTAGAAATAATAGGTAATAAAACAAGAAAGTAATATAAAATATAAAATTATTTCAAGTAAGTTTGTACGTGTTATTGTTTCAAAGAAACACAAATGCAGCTTAAATTTTGAAAGGTGGAGTACTAGGATTTTGATCAGTAAATTGTTTACTCTTTTCTGCTTAAAGTTCAAACATAATTCAATGAGTTTTTTTCTCTCCTTTTGTATACAATTTTGCCTACACAGGTGTCTTTTACTTATTTTTTCCCATTCAAATCATAAATGACTGCCTTTTCATGTGTAACATAATTTGATGAGTTTTCTTAATCTTTTTATACACTTTTATTACACATTTCTCTTCTACTATTTGGTTTATCAAATCTAAAATACCATGATGACCTCTATTTGCTTTTGCTCCCTAGCATAATCATGGTGCAATTTTAAATTTACTATGGTATTTTATATTTGGACTACGGGCTGCAGTTTCTCCCATACTTATGAGGTGCATCCTACTCTGGTAAGGTAATCTAACTGCAAGTTGGCCATTGTAGAGAAACTCAAATGGGTTAGATGAAACTAACAAAACCACCAATGGTAGAGTTACCCAAACCACTAGTGGGCAAGTTATAAGTAGTTCCTAGTAGCCAACTCATGAAACTTTTTTGCCCAAAATGCACGTTATTAGTCACCAAGGTCGAATTGACATGAAATTACCATCCAGTTTTTGCTTCACACTTCTTTGCGCCGATTCTATGATAGGCATGGTCTCATTTTCTTCGTTGCCCAACATATTGTCCATTGAATGATTTCCCTCATCTTGGTTCAATCTTATAGTGATGCCATTTGACATAGAACTTGAGCTTGCTGTAAAAATTCACATGTCTACCAGGCTCTTCGTTTCAGCGAACCTCTTTCAGTATCCCTAAGGTGATCGTCCAAACTGTCCACATGTTTTCCTTTATCCTCAGAAGATTGTGATCGGCTTCCAGGGTTGTGGTTTATTGAAATGGGGCAACATGTGAATGCTTGATTTAGCCCAGGACCAGAATAAGTCTTAAAAGATTAAGAGAATGCAAGAGAAACAAACAAAATCAGGAAACACAACAATGATAACATCATTCCAGTCCAATGCATGGTATATATCAACATCACCTTCGTATTGTAGATTTCGCTTCTCAGAATTCTCATTCACACCCTGGCTCGTGTACGGAATCCATTTTCTTCAGAAAGTCTGCAAAAAGAAAACATGAACTTATTGATGCATGCTATTTGTTTAAAATCCATTCGAGGGTTGGTTGACACCAATTCCGAATGGAGCCCGAAAGGTCTACATAAAAGATAAAACTGCGTTTGGATCTCATGAGAAGTTCCTAGTAGTTTGTGGTATTGGCCTTTGTGCTTACTGCACCAACCACCTTCTAAGGGTTGATGAACCAATGTTTTAGGCTCATACAAAGATTCATTTTGGTGTCTGCATTTGACTAGCTCCGTGAAGGAACCCTGTGAGGTGTGCAACTAGTTGTACGATTGGACTACTTATAAAATGGGAAAAAAGTGATGATACTTGCATATTATTTGAGATTTTGGAATTTTAAATTGCAAGCTGCAACAACATTTCAGTGGGGGCACACTACGATTTGCAGACTACACCGGTTTACACCAGATTACAACGATTGCAACACAACTGCAACCATGATCGCAACTCAACGACAACTTAAAACATTGTTTTAGATATAATGAAATGTTGTATGACTTAGGAAGAAACATTGTTAGAAAGAAGTGCAACTGAAATTTCTAATAAACATTGCAAGGGCTAAACCCCTCCAAATTCATAAAGAAATAGTATTTGAAAGTTACAAACAACAAGAATAACCTAAAATTTGAACTTAGGGGACCCAAAAACATTAGAAGACATGTTTGGAATGTAAAAAATTGAACTGGCTCAAATTGATCGAAACAGCTTGTGACTGGAAGAGAATAACTACGCATTTACAGAGCCAGATAGAGAACCAATTAGAGCCAAATAGCGGCAAGAATACAATAACCAACGCAAGAATAAGAACCGAATTGCCTTGATGGAGCCAAACATGGGGAAGCGAGTCAAACAAGGAGAAGCGGGTCAGACAAAAAGTATGTTGGAATAAAGCTAATTTCAGGCAAAAAGAGAGAAGTAGAACCAAATACATGCAAAAACACAGTCCCCCACATAGAAATAAAAGTCAAGTAGGCCTCTCAGTAGCCAAATAGGTAGGAACAAGCCAAAAGCGGGAGCAGAGTATCTCAGGATCAAGATCCTCTTCTGTCGTTGAATAACATGAGGGTCAAAATTTGTATAATCTCTTTCTAACATTAGAGGAGAGGATCCACGTCCGCATGTCTCATTCAAGAATAGGGTGAAAAAAATGAATTTTACGGCGATGAAATCGGTAAGATTCTTACGAAAAAAAGAGAAAACAAGCCCGGGCTTGACTGGAATGTTTGAAGTGTCCTAGTCCGTAAGAGATTTTAGGAGAAAAAAAAATTCTAGACACTTTTTTCTTTTTGACGAGGAAAATTCTAGATATGTTGATGTTTGGCCAAAAGACCGTAAGAGAGGCAACACGTGGATGACCAATGGACCTGAAACTTAATGGTCGAAAAATTGGTGATTCAGTCACTTGGCCGGTCCGACTGAAGAACATGACCGGATTTCTCAATCAAGTGTTCAAGTCCGGTGATAACTCGTATAAAATGGTTAAACTAGATTTCACATTAGAAGCACACAAAAGGCAAAGAAGATTAAGAGCTCAAATCTTATAAGAAGCACAAAAATGCAAAGAAGATGAACTAATGCAAAGATGAAATTTCATCATCTACAAGCAAATATATGCCACAACAACTATTGCATACAACTTAGGCAAGTCTCTGGCTTCCCATTTACCCTCAAGTTACTTGCAATTGCTGCTGTTATCACAAGTTGTAGAAAGAGAGAAAGGGGCAGGAGTTGGAGCGGTAGAACGCACAACCAGTGATAGCTAGGTATAAGAAAGGTAGGGAATGGGTTCTTTAATTTGAGAGAGAGAGAGAGTTACTTGACAAGCTGCAGAAAGAGACAAAAAGCGGCAAGAGCTGGAGCGGCAAAAGCGCTTGAGATGGAGCGATAAAACGCACAACAAAATAATAATCTTATTTCAAGGAGATCTTCATGGAGCAATTAGAATAGCATTTATAGAAGCTTGTAATAGAATGAAACAAATAGATGAAAAGCACTAGTTGAAAAGCGAATACAACAAACTATGCATTTACAGAGCCAATCGGAGACAAAAATCCAAACATACCTAGCAGCCAAACACATACAAGAATAGAGTACCCCAAACAGAAATAAAAGCCAAAAATACGTAGCAGCCAAATAGGCAAGAACAAGCTAAATAGAGGTGGTAGCAGAGTATCTCATGCAAGAAGTAAAAGGACAATAGGGGAGCCAAACATGGGCAGCCTATGACCAAGGAATGGTGAAAATTGATGACTGAAACAGAGATCTGGCTGGAAAAAGAGAGGCAGCCTGATATGGGTTGGTTACCAACGAAGATGGCGCCTCCACGCACCGATGCATGAGACTTTAAGCCTCCAGAGAGAGGCGGTGCATGGAAACGTCTAAATTGAAAAGTTAATGACACGACGACTTGGCCGGTCCGGTTGAAAAACATGACCGGGTTTCTCAATGAATCAATCAAGTTCGACGAAAAATCAAAATTTTAAACCAAATTTCTCATTAGAAGCGCACAAAAAGCAAAGATGAACAACTCAAATTTTATAAGAAGCATAAAAAACGCAAAGAAGATGAACAATTGCAAGTATGAAATCTCATCATATACAAACAAAATATATGCCACAACAACTATTGCATACCACTTGGGCAAGTCGCTTGCTTCCAATTTACGCTAAATTTACTTGCAATTGTTGCTGTTATCACAAGTTGTAAAGGAGAGAAAAGGGGTAGGAGTTGGAACTGATTATCTATTATTTGAATGATATAAACTTTTTCAACAATTTTTATCATATGAACTCATTCACTAAAAAAAATTTATTGTAAAATAATAAAAATGAATATATATATATATATATATATATATATATATATATATATATATATATATATATATATTCCCATATCATCTCAAAGAAGCAGAGAAAATTATAATGTGTAAAGTCTTAAAAAATAAATAAAAAAATTGACGAGTATTATAAGTACCTGTGAGGCGGGTGGTATGATCCATGTCCTCGTCTCCATTTATTAAATGAGTACGCATCCACACCCTGTCTCAGGTAATCCTTGCAGATCCTTATAGATATGAGGATTTATGCCATCCTTATTCGATGCAAGCAATTCAAGTCAAGTAAGACTTGGTTTCAATAAAAAATCGAGTTGGACTCGAGTCAAAAAAATAGATTTGATGCATTTTTGAGTTGAAACTGGGCCACCATTTGAGTTGGCCCAACCCAACCTAAGATTAAATAATATTTTATTTTTTAAATATTATTTTATATTTATTATTGAGACTAATAAAGACATTATCATATTATCTCTTAAACAAAAAAATATTACTTTCTGAGTTTTTTATTTTTAAATACTAAAGTTTTATGACTTAATTGATTAGTTATACATATAAAAATCTAAAATATATTCAAACTCTTGGCCAACCCGGTCCTAGTTAGGCCACGTACAAATCCGAACATGATCAAGTTTACTTAAGTCTAGAATCGGTCCCAGCCAAAAAAATTAACTCAATCAAAATATCAAGTTGGGCAGGTCAAACTCGACCTATGAACACCCCTAGCTTTCATAATAGTTTATAACCAAAATGATAGGAAGTGAGCTTTTGGCTTGTTTTTTTTTAGTAAAACAATAAAAACCAAACATGTACTTTTCTATTAAATGATGACATGTCAATCGAATACTAATGTGGTAGGAGAAATTATTATGTTAGAATATATTTATAATATATTTAGAATATTTTAGAATATAATATATTTAGAATATTTTTAGAATATTTATAATATTTTTAAAATATTTTAAAATATTTTTAGAATATATTATGGAATCAATTAGTCATCCAATTGAAGAAGCAATTTTAGAAATTGTTTCCTAATTTCATTTTGTTTCTTGATTTATTTTTATATTTGATTAAGGTCAGTAAAATATAAATAAGAATTAATGTTTTACTTTTTGTATTACATTATATACATCTAGTACTTTTTTTATATCAATTTAATAATATTATTTAATCTCCATAATATCATAACAGTATCATCTATCTTAAAGAATCTCTCTTTTTTCATTGTGTCGAATTTTATAAAATACCTTTATTATTTTTTTTTAATTTATTTTTTTATTTATTTTTTAAGTCAAATTCGATGTCTTTTTAATTGTTGTCAAAGGGAAAGATTTCGTATATTTTTTTATGGTATTTTTGGTTCTCTGCAGAGTCACGTATCTCCATCATTTTGTGTTTTATGATATATATGTTTAGGTGGTGTTCTCATTATTTTATGTTGTTGGCTTCCTGATGTAAAATGGATATTCTCCAAGACATTGTCTCCATCATCTATCATAAGCCTCCAATTATGGATTGAATTCGCACACTCCACTCCTATTCAATTTGACTTCTTTCGTATACCACTATTTCTTTCTATATTTTTTTATTTTTTTATTTTTCTGTTATTGTGCAAAGGAAAAGTGGCATTTTCATTTCGACATGACCAGCTTTAACCATAACAGAAAAATATATTACGGTCATGGCAAAAATAATAAATTACAGTCATAGCAGAAACAATATTACTTACTCATCCAATGCTCCCAAATGGAGCAATACGCTGGGCATACAAATTAGACAAAATGAATAGATGAAAGAAACAAAGAAATTGCAACTAAAACTTACTGATCCAATGAAACGAAAAAGAAAGAACTATGGAAAACTATTAAAAAAAAAAAGAAAACTGCACCAAACTTTCAAGGAATGACAAAACTTAAAGATCAAAGAAATTAGGCATAGTTCAAGTAAAAAAAAAAAAAAAACAAGTTAGGCATAGAACCATATAAGAATAGACGTTACTCAATATTTTGGAAAATATGAATGGTTTATTCTCACTGTACATAACCCCATTCAGTATTACCCTCCTTTAGCTATGAAAGAAATTTGCAGATCACGAGCTATGTAGTTTTAGCAATGTACTGAAAATTAGATCAGATCAATCGGTTCAATAGATCGGATTGAAAACCGATCTGCTTATCAGTTTGAATTATCTTCTAAAATTGATAAGATCAAAAATTAATAAACTGATTCTAAATCGATTGAATCAGTTAATTCGGTATCGATTCGTACAATTAATGGTTTGAATTTTTTGTTTAACTAATACTATGAAAAACAACGCCGTTTGAGTCATTTTTTTAATAAAAAAAATGATGAAAACGGTTTTGCGGATTGAAAAGTTGTACCAGAAAGTCATAAACAATACTATCTCACGCGAATGTCAAGAACATGTAAATTAATGAAGAGGGAGGGAGAAGAGATTGTGGTCAGGCGGTGCGAATGTCGAGAACAAAAAATGCATCAGATAATGCGGGAACAGTGGGAAGAGATGGTGGCCAGGTGGTGCGAATGTCGAGAACGTGTAAATTAATGAAGAGGGAGGGAGAAGAGATGGTGGTGCGAGTGTGGGAGGAAAAAGACAAGGCACACGTGAAGGTCATATTATATTTTGTTTATTTATATTTTAATATTTTAATATTAAATAATTATAAAATTTATTTTTAATATAAAATTTTGTTATTCAATATAATTTTTTTAATAAATATATCGTATATCATTAATTAAATTATGAATTATATATATTATATTTATTTTAATTAATTTATATATTATATTATTATATAAATTAATATTGTGTTATTTATATAAATATAATATTTTTTTATAATTTTATTTTTTTATATTTTAAATAATTTTATTATTAATTTATATTATATTTTTATTTATTTTATTAATATATAAATAATTATATTTATATATAAATATAAATATATATTTAATTATATTTTAATTTAACTACAATTTAACTATTATTTAATTATTAAACTTTAAATTAATATTTTAACTAATTTATTAATCGATTTAATTTTTAAAACTTTGAGTTTTAGTAAGAAAAGCTTCAGAGTCAATTTATAATCAAGCAAGACAACATTTTGCTGTTCTCCTGTATCTTCTACTCCTTAACTACAAATATATTGTTTTTGAAAAAAAATAAATAAATATATTGTCGAAAGAAGAAAGGATTAGTTTGAGTTTGAATATTATATTTTTTATTCTATCTTTAGTTTAATTCATATAATTTTTAATTAATACTTAAATTTAATATTGTGTTTAATTGTAACGTGTTAATTGAATTTCTTGTTTTCTTTAATCTTCAACCGTTAGTATTGTCATTTAACACGTTATTATAACAATTTTGGATAGAAATTTTCGTGAGAAAAGCAATGTTTTTAAAACAAAATCAGGTAATGAATTGATAATATTTTTGATTTAATTTTAACAATTTAAACTAATTGATCAAATTAGATAATATTATATAAAATAATCCATACACAATTATATAAAACTCATAAAAAAATATAAAAATGTAAAACTATTAATTTTTTTGAAAAAAATAATGACCAGGCCTATTTTTTAACAATCCAAACTAATTTTACTGTAAATTTAATTATAAGGTTATGAGACTGAGTTAAAACTTGTTGAATATTCAATTCACAGTCAGAACTTCCAATCCAATCCTGACAATATGGTAAATAGTTAATAAATTAAGATATTACAATAAAATTAAAAATAAGAGTTAAAACGAAGATACAAATACAATTAAAATCTTAATTAAGCTTATAAGAAATATTATTTTGACCGAATTTAATATTTTTAAAACCAATCACTTTTTTTTTATAAAATCTAAATAATGCTTCTTTTAGGGTAACAAATGGATCTCAGTTTTTTACTCAACAAACGTACGTTTGGATTAAATTTTAATTGAATTAATTTTAAAAGAATTAATATTTGAAGATTTTGAAAGAGTTCATGTTTTAAAAATGAATTTATATTTGGGAATAATATTTATAAATTTAATCTAAAAAATTTAATTTTGTTTAAATGAAGAAATAAAATCACTTTTAAAATATAATTATATGTATATATATATATTTAAAAATTTCATAGATCCAACACTTAGAATCAATTCTCTTTGGCAAAAAAGAAAAAATTATACTTATTTCAAAATCAGTTCTATAAATATGTAAAAATTAATATTTTAACTCATGTAATCTAAAACAATTATTTCTTATTTTTACGTTAAATATATTTTTTTTCTCAAATATAAATTACTTCATTTAAACTCATTTCTTAAATTTGTAAAATTAAATTTACAAAACTTAATACAAACACACATATAAAAATCTTTTAAAATGATAGATTCATTTAAAAAAATAAAGAGTCATAATTATTTATGATAAAATTAAAAAAAAATAAATTTTAATAATCTTATAATTTATTTTATATATACATATATTTTATTATTGATGAAAACGTTAATTTTTTATTTACAATCATAAATCTTCACCTTTTTTCTTAAAAAAATAATCCCTCAATTTAAAACAATCAAATATAAAGATAGACAACTTACTCTAAGATTAGCCCTGCAGTCGGGATAGTAGTTAGGTAAAGTTTTCTTTAAAATAACACATTTTTAAATAAGTGTAATACAATGACTTCTTATAAAGTTATCAGTTTTAATACTATTCTCATCCAAGCACGCTTTATTGATTTTAAATAATTTTTTATCTAAAATTATTTTCAAAAAAATTGTCAAGAAATATCAAATAATCAAGAATGTTCTAAAATAAATATTTAACACAATGAAAATATAACATAAAAAATTTAAAAAATTATTTTTAAACAAAATAATAATTATGACACAAAAAAAAGAAATTTAGAATGTAATTTTTCTTATGTTAATTATTTATGAGAAATTTTAGTTTTTTTAATAATAATTATATAAATTATATAAAATATCACTTGAGAATTATTTTTTTTTTGTCTTTGACCAGGCCAATAGGGTATCCTTACAGACATTACTATAAGACTAACCTTTCAGGTCGGGGATAGTTGTTAGGTAAAATTTTTTTCAAAATAGTACATTTAAATAGTACATTTTTAAAAAAGTATAATATAAAGACTTATAAGGAGATTATAAGTTTTAATATTATTATCGTCCAAGCACGCTTTACTAATTTTAGATAATTTTTTGTCCAAAATTATTTTAAGAAAATTGTCAAGAATATCAAATAATCAATAATATTCTAAAATAAATATTTTGCATAATAAAAATATTACACAAAAATAGAAAATTATTTTTAAACAAAATAATAATAATTATTGCAACAAAAAAAATAAGAATCTAATTTTTATTATATTAAATATTTATGAAGAATTTTAGTTTGTTTTATCAATTATTATATAAATTATATGAAATATCACTTGGGAAAAGATTTTTTTTTCTTTTTGTCTTTGACTAGAGTATTCACACAGACATTACTGTAAGATTAACTCTTCAGGTCGAGGGTAATGATTAGTTAAAGTTTTTCCTAAAATGACATATTTTTAAAGAAGTGTAATATAAAAATTTATCAGGAGATCATTAATTTTAATAATACTCTTATCCAAGCATGCTTTACTAATTTTATAATTATTTTCAAAAAATTGTCAAAATATCAAATAATCAAGAATATTCTAAAATAAATATTTGACAAAATAAAAATATTACACAAAAAATTAAAAAAATTATTTTTAAACAAAATAATAATTATGATACAAAAAAATAAAAAAATAGAATCTAATATTTCTTATGTTAGTTATTTTTAAAGAATTTTAATTTGTTTCATCAATGATTATATAAATTATATAAAATATCACTTGAAAAAGTTTTATTTTTGATCTTTAACCAAGGTATACTCACAAACTTTATTGTAAGATTAACCCTTCGAGTTGAGAATAGTAGTTAAGTAAAGATTTCTTTAAAATGACACATGTTTAAATAAGTGTAATACAAAGACTTTTCAAAAGATTATCAATTCTAATACTACTCTTATTCAAGTATCCTTTACTAATTCTAAACATTTTTTGATCTAAAATTATTTTTAGAAAATTGTCAAAATATCAAATAATTAATAATATTCTAAAATAAATATTTGGCACAACAAAAAATATTACACAAAAATTATAAAAATTATTTTTAAATAAAATAATATTTATGACACCCAAAAAAATTTAAAAATAATTTTTTATGTTAATTATTTATGAAAAATTTTAGATTATTTCACCAATAATTATATAATTTATAGAAAATATCACTTGCAAAAGGTTTTTTTTTTGTCTTTGACTATAGTATCTCTACAAGTATTACTGTAAGACTAATTCTTTAAGTCGGGAGTAGTTGTTACGTAAAGCTTATCCAAAATAGCATATTTTTAAAGAACTGTAATACAAGGACTTTTCAAAAGGTCATTGGTTCTAATACTATTTTTATCCAAACACGCTTTATTAATTTTAAATAATTTTTGATTCAAAATTGTTTTAAGAAAATTATTTAGAATATCAAATATTTGGATTGTAAAAATAGAGGCAAAAGAAATGAAGGGAAAGAGTAATATAAAATATTTTAAACTTAAAATTTTAAAATAAATCTTTATTTTTTTTGTGGTATGGACAGGGCCCGAAAGCCCAATAGGAAAAGAACTAGACAGCAATAAGTCTGGGAGTCGTGAGTCCATTACATCATGAAACATCATATCAGTGATAAAAGTAGGAGGACGATACCAAAGCCAAGAGCCTTCGTCCCAACCAATGCTCCAATTTGCCAATTTGTCAGCCACCATATTGCCTTCCCTGTATACGTGTTTAATTTCAACCTTCCAATTTCGCTTTAGGAGAGCTTGAATCTGTTTTACCAAATTTTTTGTTTGAAGTCCGCCAGCTTCCACACTGTTAATTAGCTGAATTAATGCTGCAGAATCCATCTCCAATTCGATGCTTCTATAGCCTTTGGACCAAGCAATTTTTAGACCATGCAGAACAATCTAAGCTTCGCTGTTTTAAACATACCCTGTATGTGTGAAGAGAGTACATTGAATAAATCCAATAACAAAAGCCAGTGACACTTACAAATGGGTATACTGGTATTTTAAATTATTTTTTTCAAAATCAGAGACACAAAAATAATTTTTAGTTGTACCTAAATCAAATTATATCAAAATAAATTCATAATTATTTTTACATAATTTAAAAAATTACAACATGCAAGTGGGCAACAGTTGCCCAATGCGCGCATCTGCATGAGGTTGTAGCCTCATCTTCTTCCTCCCTCCTCCATGGTTGGGACGTTGAGCTACCTAAAACCCTAATGGGTTTCATCCAAAAACCAGCCAAATCACGTCATTTTCTTCTGGATTTTCGCGGTAATGCTTCAAGCGTCAAGTTTTTCCAAAAATCCATGCGATTACGTTGACAGAGACGCATTCATTTGCAGAGCCCAGGAGCTTGAAACTCTAACAACGACAAACGCACACCATAAATGTGAAAGACGAGGTTTCGATCCAAGAAACCACATTTTATTACTTGTTAGAGTGAAGAGCATTTAAGTTGATGATGTCTGGCTGGAGAACGAGTAAATGAAGGACTGAATTGGAAGTTGGCATAAAGGAAGGACTAGATTGTAATAATAAAAAAGTTAAGATGAAAAAAATAAAATAACACAAAACTTTGAATTACCGTTCATAACAAGTAAATATCTTGGAGCATGGATACTCCAAAGGCCTTTAGGAGCATTGTAGAACGCTCCCTAAAGATAAAACATCCGTTACTGATTTCGCTTCCTACTAATTTTTCTTAATTTTTAGGTAGCTGTCATGTGTCAAATTTGTCGCCATCTTTTTTTATTTTTTTGTTAGACATGGAAAAGTAATAGGAGATACATGGAAAGAAACAATGTCTAACTAACATGTCAGCATCATTGTCATTTGTTTAATATTAAATATTGAAGAGTTATTACTTATTAGTGTGCGTTAATTTATTTTTAACACCACCACTTTTAATATGTTGTTACCATATTTTACAATTAGATAGAGCCGGAGACAAAATAAGTTCATGGTTTAATTTGACATTTCAAATATATTTAACATAAATTAAATAAAATCAATATAAGTACACATTCAAATTTATGACTTCAATAACAAAATAATGAAGTATTTATTGAAACTGAACTTGCAGCAGAAACAAAAAGTCCAAAGATCATAATCAAAAAATTAATTGGAAAGGTGAGCTGTACCCCACTCAGAATGAGCAGTACTTCACATAAAACGATATATATATTTTTTTGTTTTTAGGATATTTTAATAAATATTATTTTTAATATTTTATAAATATTTTCTTTTCTCGCTCAATCTTCATGTCACTTGCTTCTTCAATTTTCTTATCTCCCTCATGCTTTTTCCATCCTCATAAATTTCAGTATCGCAGGGAAGTCTGGAAACCTTTCAGGGAAAAGCATGCCACTTTAGAGTCACATATTTGGCAAACTCTAAATGAATTCTTGAAATACATGAAAGGATAGAGAAGCCTACTAGTGTTTGGTTGATTATATATAGGAGAGTTTTAATTTAGTAGTTTTGCATAGAATTCTATTATATATTTCTATTGTTACATTTTCTGAAAATCTTATTTGAAATACAGTGGTGATCATGCCTTTTTGATACGAAAGAAAAAAACAAGATTGAGAGACTTTTTATGTTTTGATCTTAAAAATTTTGCATATTTTTTTTTATTTTATTTTTTTTCTTTGTATCATATCAAACATGTAAGAGATTCAAGTGGGGATCATATTGCCTGAGAATATCTTGACCTGAATTGACTGGTATGCCTACGAAGAGATAACCTCTAGGTCCAAGACAGTGTTGTTCTACTTCAGTGAAGAGGGTCTAGCTTCATCGCATTAGCAGGTGCTTTGTGTTTTCCTCCACTACCTTCTTAAATAATCACAGCCTTGGATTGAATAAAATAGATTAACGAAGAACAATTATTACAATTAAATATCATTACAGGAATGCTCAGATTTGCAAGTAACAAACAAAAAAAAAGCCATCGAAATGGACAATGAAACTTATGGCTCTTTCCTTGAGCTATGTAGTCTTCCAACCAACAAACAGGGGTGTGGAAAAGATGGTGGTTGGTGGAGGAAGCTCAACAATTTATGGAACAACAATTATTCCAGCAACGACCAACATTTTGTGCATCATGTATGTCAGAATGAAATAGCTCCATAACTTCAATAATTCAAAATTCTCAAACCCAGTTACCTCTACCTGAACTTTCTTTGAAATCTTGTGCTTCTTTTAGCATTCCAATCAGCAAACATGGAGAAATGCTGAGTGTTTTCCTTGTAGAGAGAAACTAGTTTCTCAGTGGTTCAGGAATCCGGTGAGGATAAAATATAATAAGATATTTTAAAATAAAAAATATTTTCTTACATTATAAATAAAAATAAATAAAAAGAATATTACAAATAGAAATAGAAAACACGTGAAAGATAACGTGTTAACTAAAGTTGACTAGTAAGAAGTGATAGTGGCAATGATGCCTAAAGGAAATTATAGGAACATCTTTTAAATTGTTTGGCTTCATATATTTAATTCACTTTGATTATTTTTTTTTATGCACTCAAAGTATTTTTATTCAAAAAATGAAAGATTAATCTTTCAACCTTCGATCGTGCTTTTTGAAGAGAGAAGGCCTAACAACAGTGCATATTTCATTCACATCTATCAAGAATCAAACTCCTTAACATAATGTTTAAGGGACTCAAATTACTTTTATTTAGACTAACGTATATTGATTCACTTTGATTCTCTATCTATTCATTTGGATTTTTTTTTTTCACTATTATTTACTTGTGGGATGAGATGTGAATCAAAGTAGACAATTTGGTAGTAGCGGAGTTGATTTATTAAACGCGACCTTCAATTTAAAAGAGAGCATTCAAATTAGATTAGTACAAATCACCCAATACAAATAAAACAAGTATACCAAAGGGGGCATTCAATTAGTACAACTCACTCAACACAAACAAAAAAAGTATACACAAGTATATGGGATCCTGTTGCAATTACAAGTTTACATTCTAATTTTAAATATATAAAGTTATTAAAATTAATATTCAAAACATCCAACTTTTAAAATTAATATTCAAAACATCCAACTTTCCTCTCTATGCTCTTCTTTTGATCCTTTATTCTTGTTTTCTAAGCAGAGGATAGAAGCTACTCTAGTACATTTTTTCAAGTTTAAGGACCTTTCATTTGAGTTTAAAAGTTTATAATAATTAATTCAAAATGTGATGAAATTTAATGAGCGTACATTTTTTTTCTATATTGAATAAATTTTTAATTTATATAATCATATGTTCTCATATTAAGATTTTTTAAGTAATTATTATTGAAGTCAAACTCCTAAGATATTAATAATGTAATAATACATAATTAAGTGATAATATAATATGTTTTTACATTGAAAATGAATAAAAAATAAACTAATTAACTTATTTTAAAGTTTAGATTTACTCTATATTATAGTGCACCATACGAACTTTTATATATAAAATAAAAATTCTTAATAAATTTCGATAGACTAATTAATAGCAATACCATATTTTTTTAATCTACGTTTTACGAAATTGTAACTTTTTGTTGAAAAGTCTCAACTCTTCTATTAGTGCTATAAGTGAACCTTAAATCAATTTTTTTAAATTTATTCTTTTGGATGTCCTTAATTACCATACAATGAATGCAAGACTCTACTCAATCTTTATCTATTAGGAAAACTAGTAAGATCACTCATGTGATGAATGAAAAATAAAAAATTGAAAATAATAAATATAAAAAAAATTAAAAAAATTAAAAATTAAGAGAAAAATAATTGTTAAATAGAAAAAAAAAATTAAAAAAAAGAAAGGAAAAAAGTTATGAAAGATCAATTAAAAAGTTTAACCCATGAACTTCTATACATATAAATATTATTTATTAAAGCTAAATGTCAAAACAAATTTTTAAATTACATAGTCAAATTTCACAATGTAAAGTCAAATAACTATTCTCTTTTTATATACTAGTAATATCACCCGTGTAATGAAAAATAAAAAAATTTGAGAATATTAAGTATAAAATTTTTTTAAAAAAATAAAAATTTTAAAAATGAGAAAAATAATGTTAAATAGAAAGAAGAAAAAAATTAAAAAAAAAAGAAAGGAAAAAAAATTGAAAGATCAATTAAAAAATTTGACCTATGACCCTTCTCTTCTAAAGGATTAAAAATCATAATCTATTAATTACCTGAGACAATAAATGTAATATAAAATCTAAGATTTACATGTCATTACTTACCATATAAATATTATTTATTGAAACCAAATGTCAAAATAAATTTTTAAATGGCATAATTAAATTCTATATGAAAAAGTCAAACAATTCTTTTTCTTTTATATATTATAATAGATGATATATAACTAGAATTTTTTAATTAAAATTTTTGATAGAGTAATTTGACATACTTTTTAACTTTTGAATAGATAAGTGATTTCTATCACTTCATTCCATGCAATAATCACCCTTAATTCTAACTAAATTTTGTAAAAAGTTCTAACTAATTTTTTTAATTGTGTAATATTACTCTATCCATTAATATGTGAGCTAAACAGTGGCAAACTGTAAATCAATTTTATCTACCCAAAAAAATTGTAAATAAATTTTAATATAGCGAAAGCACTTATATATATATAAGGGTCTGACTACATATATGGTTCAGTATGAATAAGAAATTTATAACGGTTGTTGCCTAGAAGTTATTATGTTTTGAGATTTTGAAGTGTTGAAGTGTATAAATTATTAAGTAAATTTAAGTAAACTAATAGATTTAAAAAATGAGTAATTTTTGTGTCAGAAGTGTCTAAACTTTTACCAAAGTGCACAAATTTATTAAAAGAAAGTAACTTAAATTGACGAAAATTTATGCACTTTTTCAACTTAAAGATATCAAAAAGAGTCATCCTCTTAAAATTTTTTAAATATTTTTTTAATACGTAATAAAATAAGTAATAAATAAAAAAAGTAAAGTATTTAATATATTAAATATATAAAAAAATTAATACTTAATTTATTTAATAATTAGAAGAATTATTAAGAAGATAAGTTAGAAAGATACAGAATTATTCTATAAAAAATTTAACTTTTATATATACAACAAAAAATAAATCCCTATCGATGCGGCACAATAACTATCCTGAATGAAAGTGGAATCTTACATACAAATACTGAATATTTAATATATAAAGCCCCTGTATAATTTAATTTATCCTGAGCTTTTTGCCATCATATGGGTCGCTTACGATTTACCTTGGCCCCAATAGGATTAAACCCCATCTAGCAAATCCATATCCAAGGCACGACTATGTAAAGTAGGTCTCTTAATATTATCGTAGAAAAGATGAAAGGTCTATAAGAACTAGAGTGGAAGATATATTACTTACATTTCCCTTCCTATGTAACTGAAGAAATAAAGAGTAGTGAACCAATGAGCCTGTCAATGAGTATACAACCACATCTATAAAGTTGAGTAATCAAATAAAATTGCATTGAGAAGGCACAAGTGACAAAAGAGTAGTTGAGAAGATTTAAACAATTTGTCATAGAACCTTGCATGATTCTACACTTGTTGAAATTGAAGGGAACAAAACTCCACCTTTGGCTAGGTGTTGTGATTTGTTGGCTTCACTAAAGTCCTGTGAACAAAGATTGTCTCACGATTTCATAGAGTTGATAAGAGTCTTTTCCAATCCAAACTGAACTTTGAAGTAAGAATTACCAGAAAAATGTTACCACATTTGAACAATCTAAGGGAGAATTGAATAGAGGTGGCAAGAAGGAAGAGGAACAGGAAACAGCTTTTCTAGCACTCCAAATGTCGAATTTTTATTATGACAAAGTAGAGTTTGCAAGAAGACAACTAATGAAGAAGAAGATTGGTAGTTCAAAGGGAACAAGAATCGATATTTGCAATCATTGTCACTTGTCCACAGATTGTCCAGTGAAGGGAGAACAAAAAGTAACTTATTAGGAAAAGAGCAAGAAAGAGAAGGAAGCTTGTGTTGTGTTTTGCATGTTGAAATGATGCAGAACAAAAAAAAAAAAAGCTGTTTAATTTTATGCTTTCTTGATAGTGTTTATAACAATCAACAGGAAATTGGATGAAAAGACTATTTATCTTCAACATTAATACAATAGTGTAGACGAAAATAGAGACATAGAAGCAAAAGGAAAGAAGACTGCAATTCAAACAAAGCGTTCAACCCAATCTATTAAAGGTAAAATGTTGGTATAGGATTTTGATCAACGTTTGGTATGTCTTAGGGCAAGTTTTGTAGAATACCTGCTCACTTAATGCTTGAGACTACTGTTGTACAAGTTATTAACAAGAACACCAAATAGGCTGCAACAAGATAAAAATGAGTGGGAAAAAAAGCTTTGCATTCACAAAAGAGGAGTTACCGTCAAGGCTTCAGTAGTTGGGTTTGATACAGGGTCACCCTCTCCCAAAAGAGAAACGTGTTGTTTATGAAGAAAATGCCCTTGGAAAGCATCATAGTTAGCCATTTTTGAAATGAGCAACTTGGAGAAGGAAATAGAAAATTGAATTAGTGAACGCAGATGCATATGATCTGATGAATACTTTCTCTTACATAAAACATGCATTTCATTTAATCAATAACAATTATACATGCATGAATTGGCTGTACTTTATGAGGCATTCTCTATTTCTAGGAAATGTGAATGTCTTTCTTAAAAAAATTTGTAAATAAATTTGAGAAGATTAATTTATAAGTAACTCAATATGCGGGGCAAACACTAGAAACATGGAGTATTGGAAAAGAAAAATAAAACCACACAGAAATGGGGAAATCCATGTTACATAAGAATGTTCTATCCAAAGCCTTTTGGACTAAAGTGTTCACACCACCATGTACTTGATTAATATTCTCCATCCAACGAAATTTGTGGAAAGCACTTTTTGAGGCGTGGAATGGAACGATAATTTCGATGAAACACTACAAATTTTTTTAAAATATATGTTATGACCAAGTATTAAATGGATATAGAAACAAAGTTGATAAATGTATGAGAAAGGTGTATCTTTGTTGGTTCCTAGAGGCTTTTATTAGGGTATATAACTCAAAATGGGAAATGTTTTAAACAACCATGATGCGATATCTGGTAAAAACACTAGATAGAATTGGAAAGACAAAAATGTACAAAATTAAGAAACTCCTACTGAAGACATTTGATTTGAATAAGGCTCATTTAGTAGGCTTACCAAGAAGTTCTGGAAAACATGCATGGTTGAATTGAAAATAGGCATACTCAGACAATAGACTTGTCAAATTCATCCTAACATGGCGGAACTACACAAATATTAAGAGGAGATTAAGTGAAGTCTATACAAGATGCAACTTTAGTTCAATAGAGCCTGAATGTTCTGAAAAAGCAAATAAGATTGAAGATTGGAGGACATAAATGAAAGAAGATACTACAATACATGGGAGCTTGTGAAGAGATCAAATATTAAGAAGTTCAATTCAAGAAAACAAGTTGAAGTTGTTGCAAATGGCTATATTTTACTTTTTGTTGCAAGAATAGACACTATGAGTATTTTGATTCCAATTGTAGTAAATAAAGGGTGGACATTATTCCAACTAGATGTGAGACAAACTTTTCTGAATCGAGTGCTCAAAGAAGAAACGTACATGGATCATTCATAAAGCTTCATGATTAAAGGAAAAGAAGGCACTGTATTGACTTATTAAACAAGCACTAGGAACAAAAAGTATTGACATGGGGTTAATAAGACATTTTCTTGCTGCGAAGGTCTATCATAGTGAAGTAAAAGAGGTGTCGAGGAAAACTAAAATGTTTGGATGTAATTCTTTATATAGCAACACCACTACTGCTTGTAGGAAAGAATTAAAGAGAGGTAATGACAAAAAAGAGATAGATGCTACATTGTGTAAAAGTTAATTAGTCAATAATCTACCTTAATATCACATAGCAAACAAATTTATCACAACTCAAGCACTGTTAATTAATCTTTCTACATGTAGTAAAGACACGAAGTCACAGAGCAGCCATAGCTAGCAGCTATACTCAAATAACAAGGCCTGCAGCTTCCCAAGAAATAATTAAGTAACCAATCATCTGTGTCTATAAAGATTTAGAATTAATATATCTATTTCTAGAAAGAACACACAGAAGAGATAGACCAATCATAATTATCAACAAAGACTAGAAAAATGATTAAGCAATCAATACCTTCCAAATTTTCATCCACAGAAAGAAGATTATTTCATGCAGATAACTTTTCAATTTCAAATCCAGGACAATCATTGTCACACATTCAAGATAACACTTATGCGAACCAGAGTATGGTTTTCACAAGAGCAAAGTATCAACTTTAGCTTATTTCACAGTCATCCAGCTTGTATAGTAATGACATAAAACTACGCCCAGAGATCAAAATCCATTTACTCTAAAGTTAATTAGAACCTCAAGAAGAGGTAACCTCCAGGTCCAGGATAGTCTTATTCTTCTTCAGCGAAGAGGGTCTGGCTTCATCAGCAGCATTAGCATGTGCTTTGCGTTTTCCTCCACAACCCTCCTTAATAATCACAGCCTTGGACTGAATAAAATAGGTCAACAAAGATTGATCATAATCAAATATCATCAAGGCAATCCTCAGATCTGAAAGTGACAAACAAAAAAGAGCTAAAAGAGCCATACATCAGAATGGACAACTAAACTTACAGCATTTTCCTTTGGCTCAGGCTTCCAACCAACAGATTGAGGAGTGGGAAAGATAGCGTTTGGTGGAGGAAGCTTGACAATTTCTGGAACATCAATCATTCTGGCGGCCACCAGCTCCTTGCGCATCTTATATGGCAGTGTGACATAGTTCCACAGCTTCACCGATTCAAAATTCTCAAACGCAGCTCCTGCAGCCTCAACTCTCTCTTTGAAATCTTGTGCTTTTTTTATCATTCCAACTTGGGTCAAGCAGCCCTCAGCAAACATAAAGAGATGCTGAGCGTTCTCTTTCTTCCAAATAGAAATCATTTCCTCAGTTTTCAAGGAACTTGGTGGGGGATAATTGAGATCTGGAACTTGACATGTTGGAGCATAAATTTGCTCCCAGAGCTGAGTGAACTTTGCTTCTATTTCTGGAGTGACATGGCCGACGGGTCCAATAAAGTTCGACAATGGGTAGACACGGCCAACAGTGCCTCTGATACAGTTGATGAGGCATGCTTTTATGGTGGATGCTCTAGGTTTGCACATCAGAATGACCTTCTGGTTGTATTCTTCAATCACCTCGTCCTCCATACCAACTTCCACCAAAACAAGAGGGACGATTTCACCCACACAGACGAAGCTCCCGGCCACAGGGTGGCGGCATGTGGCAAAAACTCCTGTTTGTATGACAGCTGTGGGAGTTCGGATGGCCATTTTCGTTAAGAGGCGTGAGGTTTTTCGATTGGGGGAGAAGGATAGAATAGAAGTAGATGAATTTGCGATTGGTGACCCCTTTCCCTTTTTAACGTTGAGGTAGCGATATTTGGAGTCAGAAGTGCAAAGCGGTATTTGGAATCAGAAGCGCAGAGCGGTATTTGGAATCCGGAGTACAGAACTGTATTTGGAATCAGAGCTGCAACAGCTGTCAGATGAGAAACAAATGCAATAGTCCCACCGGACCAAAAGGTCCCATTGAGTAATTGTAATCTCCCCTGATCCCCTCTAGATTCTTTTCTTGTAGAAATTTTTGTTTATAAAAGTTGTATAGATTACAAATAATTTGATAAATAATAGTATAAATTTGTATAAAATATTGTGTTAAATAATTTTTTAATGTATCTGTTTTTTTTTTTATCAATAATGTGTCTGTTTTTAGTTATTTGATATGTACACTAAATTTAGACAAATTTTTTCAAACTCAGCTTTACGAGTTACAATGACCGACACTACACGTACACTTCAAGGTTCACCTTCACTTCTCATAGACTCAAAAACTCAAACTCCAATTATGAGTGACAGAGTCACGCCGCGGCCGACCAGAAGGTAGATAATTCCTTTTTATCCTAAAAAAATGGAAACTTTACTTTGCTTAACTTCTCGTTCAGACATATATTATTTGAGTCAAACTAAAAAGAATATAGAACTTACACATTGCTTTTTTCTCCCCTATAATTATGGAATAGAATAAAGATATGGTTATATTAATTGGGTTATCAATAATCAGCATGAAATTTCATTAACTCCTCGAAGCTTTAATTAATGTTTACCAAACTCTTTTAGCAAATAAAAATAATGACATAACTTCCACATAACTTTTATGTGTACATTCCTTCTATAGTAATAGTTATCTACCTGATTTTGTGCCACGTATTGACATTATAGTCCTAATACAGAAACCAAAGGTAGTAATACGGACAACAAAACAAAAGGTTTCTATTATAAAAGATAAAATAATTTTTTAATAAATTTTTAAACTCAAGATCAACAATTGATCATTTTCATATAAATAACTAATTTCCCTGTCAAATAGCCTATTTGACTATATTTATACAAAAGTTAACTATCTAATTACCACTAGGTGTCTAGATCGAGCATGGTTCTGTTCTAACTTCTGGGCCTTAATTATAAAGACATAGGGAAAGAGAGAAGGTACTACGTGTCGGAGGGTGGGTGTAGCGTAAGGTCAATATAATGCAGGAGCCAATAATAATAAAATATTAAAAATAGTAGAACTGCAATGCTCAATAGTCAATGCTAGCGGTGCTTTCTTCAACTCTTGAACTGGGAGAGGCTTTTCTTTCCTAATTTTCACGCAAATGTTACAGAGTATCCCAAATCACTGGAAATATTGAAATCTAAAGTGTGGCGAGGTGAAAGCGTAAGAGGGAGAAAGGAATAAAGAGGGAATAATTAAGAACCAAGCACAAGTAATTCATCTCCAGCCCTGTGCGCGCAGAGTGAGAAAGAAAAGAGAGTTCCATTCTACCTTTCTAAGGGAATAGTAGAAGGAATTGAAAAGGACGCAAATATGGGAATTCCTTAGTTCTCGGTCAGTAAAGACAATTCAGAAAGCCATTCAAGTTGCTGTCATATATAGTTATTGACATCAATGACATGTCTTTGCATGGAGCATATCTAATGAGAATACTAATTTAGGGAGATCGTTGAGGAGAGTCACTTACAAAAACCAAGTGTAAAAATACAGACTACTAAACAAATGGTTTATACTATAATAGATAAAATAATTTGTTTAACAAATTTTTAATCTTTTATCCATCTATAACCTGTTGCATGTTCACTTGTGAAAATTACTTTAGGTAGGTTAATGACTTCAATTTCTTGAGGATATTAGTGGTACATACGGCTACATCCACACCAACAATAGTCTGCCACTAGTCAGATCCTACTTTCTTGATGCAGCCGAATATCATTAAAATCTTTGTTATTGAGAATTCCCCCCTAATACACGACTAGAATAGGCATCGTGGAATTTCCCATCTTATGTAATGGCTAGCAGTGTTGGCCAAAAAAACCAAAGTCCAATACGGTAAAACAAATGGTAATATTCTAAAACAAGATCTATTACGGAAAAGTGAAAACACTAACAGTATTATATTAGATGATGCCTTGAGTAAAGCCACTTGTCATTACAAACCAATTAATAAACAATAAAAAGACCAAAATGCTGCACAAAGCTGTCCAAGCGTATAGTGCCCTCCACTTTCAGCGCTTATACCAGAGAAGAAACTATACTAGTTCAAGAGGCAAAAGGCCAAATCATGCACTTAACCATATAAGCTCAGTGCTCTAGACTCGCGAAAAAAGGGAAACTTGAACAACACACATATCAAAATATGCACCAAGCTATCCAAGCATATTCTCCTAAACACGACTTCCAGAAATGCACAGACATTGAAACAAATATCTATCAAGCAATTTCTTTCTCGCTCAGTTACTTTGCACTTCCACTGCCTTCCATTTCAAGGATACCCTTTCCTTTTGACCACGTTGTAATTGGCTCGTGGCGCCTTTCTTTTTCTAGCAGTAGCACTGCCTTCTGTTTCAAACAACCGTTGCATGCACGATTCAATATCTTCGTCAAAGACTCTGCTGTCAGTGATTGAAAGGCTACTTATTCTTAAATCCCCAACCCAACAAATAAAAGGTTGAAACTTCATTTACCAAAAAAAAAAAAAAAGCCAGAAACTTTTCAGAAAACGAGATCACTTCTCTGTCCTTATCTACATATAAAATTAAAAGTAAAACAGTTGTGTGCTGCCTTTCTGTCGAGAACATCTACCAATCGAGACCAAACTTTTTGAACCCCCCCCCCCCCTACTCAGAATTGAATTCCATTTTATTTGGTGCGACTTTGACATTTTTTTATACCACTTCCCATTTTTTTTTTATAGGTGCCACTTTTACTTTTTTTTCTTTTAATTACTGTCTGTGTCAAATGAAGGGTCGACTTGAATTTACAATCTTCTAAGAAGTAAATAAACAAAAAAAATTAATTTGAAGTAGAAATTTTGAGGGTTGGGGCCGTGGCCCCCACATTGAGCACCCTCTACTAATAAATAGAAAATAGCCGAAAAATTAAAGTTTTAAATCAAGGATGATACAAACTCACTATTTTCTTAATATATGCACGAAGGTCTCTTTCAAATATCTTATCTGTATCTGACTCAAAAAAAAAAAAAATCTTATCTGCATCAGCAAAGCTGAATTGCATTAGTTAAAGGCATGCATGGAGAATAAACGAATGATCAACAGAATGCTAAACGATTACGCGTTATAACGAGTTTAATCATTAAAGCAAAACATTGGCGTAATTAATTTAGAAAGTCAAAATCGTACCATATTCCTTGTAACTTTTCTTTAGTAGTTCTCAGTCAGTAAATACTAAACACAATGCCATTAGACAAGTTGCTGTCATATGTAGTTATTGACATGTCTTTGCAAGGAGCATATCCAATGAAAATACTAAAATTTAAGGCCATAGATGAGGACAGTCATTTACAAATTACAACGATATGCAATCAAATTAAATTGTATAGATTAAAACACTTATTTAAATCTTACGTGACTTGTCCAATAACCTTAGTTAATTATCAAGTTTTTTTAAGGAATGTATCCATATATTTAGTTTTAGAGTTTAATTTTAATATATTATTAATATAAAAAATTTTACACTGTTTTTTTAATTATAAGCTACTAAATCATTAAAAAAATTTAATTAAGATAATAATTATATAAAAAATTAAATATTAAGTAATATGTGATTGTATAATAATATAAAACAACTTTAAACTAATAATAGATTATAATTAAAGCCTTAATTTTATTCAAATCGATAATTTTACTTGTATTTTAATCTACTTTCTCACTATTCACAGTTCACACCAAATTTTAATCCTCTTTTATTTTATATATGTAAAAAAAATCCTTACGAGAAGCAAAATAATCCAGCAAATTTCTCAGTTATGATTTATTTTATCATTAGTTTGTTTTTTACTAATCTAGCTTGCTTTGTTTGCTTGTCAGTTGTCACCAATCGCTTAAACATCCACCAAAATAAATAATTACATAAAGCAAATGAATATAATCAAATCCAATATAATAGTTATACCAGGAAAACGAGGGCACTTCACTGCAAATTGAAACACCGAATTAATCTTCTTTTATCCCTTCAATGTGGCCGGCGTCCCATGCCCCGATTTTTTTGTTTTTTTCAAAAGTTTACTTTTATATGTATGTTTTTTAAAAATATTTTTTTAATTAATTACCCCAAATAAAATAATTTTTCATTTTGGTCCCCTCTATTTATAAATAGGAGAAAGCCGAAAACAACAAAGTTTCAAATGAAGGGAAAAAGAAATAGATCAGGAATATACATATTGCGCGATTAGCATATCCATATATACTTCTATTTTCATGACAATTTTAATTGAAAATAATTATTTTCAATATTTACTTATGAAAATATACCAAAATATTCCTGTTATATTAGTCTTACAAGTTATTTTTCTTTAATAAAAATATAAAACAATTATCTCCTGTATGAATATACCATGTGCATAAGTAAGAAAGAGATCTCAACCCTCTCTTCATCTTTTTGCATTTCCATTTTTAGGTTGACACTATCACTCAAATGTATAATGAACACTGTAAATTAGTCATGTGCATTGTGTGTTGGTAAATATGGACGTTGGATTGCTTTGGAACAAAGATTTCTTTATTATATATATACGTGTGTATACCAACGGGTGTTGGTTCTAATGAAAGGGGTTCAAATTCTTTTAAAGATCGATATCAATAATAGAGATTCAATTTTACATAAAAATAAACATTCTTGAGAGAGATTTTCACTTCAACATTATATTAAACTTAATTAATAGAGCACCATGAGATGGGCAGAAGCATTAGGAGAACTTCAAAATTCAAATATACAAACCGTTAATATTATATATATATATATATATATATATATATATATATATATATATATATATATATATATATATATATATATATATATATATATATATATATATATATATATATATATATATATATAAATAGACGTAAACCAAAATGAGATGAACTACTTTTATGACTTTATGCGTGGGTTCAATTGCCGGGTTACATATAGGCAGCATATAAGGAAGTTGATTTCAGCCATGACCGTTCCACCACATATATATTATATAGAAAAAATTAGCCAAAGTGTAGGGTATAATTTGAATATGCAGACCCACTGTTCCTCACTTATTCTTAATGAAGTGTGTGATTGCGCACCAATTAGTGATTATGTTGAATATTGATTTTTTTTTCCTAGGGCAACCCATAACCTTTAAGATAAAATGGACATGCTTAGTTGTACTAGAAAAAATGGATATTCCTAGGAATCAAGAGCGGTATCAATGAAAGAGATTGCATTGTTTAGGAGATTGCCATTCCAAATTCCAATAGTGAATTTGGTCACTAGTCCACATCAACGAGGCAAGAAGCAAGATAAAGACAATCTGACAATTTACCCCATTACCCATCAACATAAACGATTTGTTCACGAATCAGTACAGGCCCCAAACTACTATGAAGATTTCACATGTGATTGATCCCAAATTACCTGTAATTCTCAAACCCAAATATTCTGATATAGAAGAAGTCAAGGAAAATTAAAAAAAAAAAAAGAATTGAAGATGAGTTTATGTGCAAAGGACATATTTTGAATACCTTGTTTGATCGTTTATATGATCTTTTCCATCCATAACATCTCTAGCGAAATTTGGTAGGCATTGAAATTTAAATATAATACAAAGACACAAGAAGTAAATAAGTTTTTAATTATAAAGTATTTTAAATTTAAGATGTTTGATGATGTTTTTATTATGGATCAAGTACATGACTTAAAAGTTTTGGTTTCCAAATTAAAAGATTTAAAAGTTAAAGGGGAATCTCAAAAAAAATTTGGTGGCTACGAGAGAAAAGTTATATGCATATTTAACCAGAAATATATAATAATAATGATTTAAAAATTATATGAGAATCATATATATAAAAATAATAATAATTATTAGAAAATTTTTAATTTCTCAAACAACCGATCCAATACTCTCGACAATGGTTGCTATGACCAATAGGCACTTTTCACTTGGCGGGCACTGATTGAGAATTTGAGATGTGGGTCCATCAGGTTCGGGTGTTCCCCGTGTCCCTTCGCATTGTGATTCTGGCCTCGACCCCTAAACGTATACCTCACGTTTCACCCACGCATTTGAAAGTCCAAAACTATAGTCATGAATGACATGGGCACAAGCACTCCACCCGCTACGACCAAAAACTGGATAATTCCTTTTCGTCCTTTTAAAACAGAAGGCAACATCTAATTAATATATAATATAGTGTGGTTAACTCTTCGATCAGACATTACTAATTTAATAATGATATTTTTAACTTTAATCTTATGTTTCTTTTTCCGATACTTATTTCGAATGATAATAATAAAAAAATTTATTTTTTTTATTTTTAATTTTTTTATTATAAAAATAAGTATATAAAAAAAGTACAAAATTGAAAGCATAAAAATAATATAATTATTATTAATATTTGAGTCAAACTAAAATAAACATCCAACTTACACATTTGTTTTTTTTCCAATAATTAAGGAAAAGAATAAATACATGGTTGTAGTAATTAATTTGTTTATCTATAATACTCTATAATGTGTATGACATTTCCTTTAACTCCTCCCAAGCTTCAATTAAACACATATCGGGTAGTTGGGAAATTTTTCATATGCGCTTTTCATCATTTTCAATAAAAACTACATTTATGAAATATCATCAAATAATATCTACATTTGGTGGTGTGAGTTAATGAAAGGGGATATGAATTATCCCATATTTAGAAGAAGAAATTATTACATAATTTTAGAGCATAATAATATTTTAAAAAGTATTTCTATCAGTAATTTAAAAAAAAATTATATAAATTTTATATTAATAATTAAAAATTAAAAATAAAAATATTTTGTAGAATATACATTTAATTGTACTCAAATAATACGTAATAATTTCTCTATTTAGAAGGCACCAATCATTAATGAAGGACAAGCTTTGGTCCTTTACTTATGCTGACACAGGACATGCTAGAAAGCTCTCTATCTCTAATCTGCTGCATGTTTTTCGAAAATTACTTTAGTTAGGTTAAAGACTTCAATTCCCAGATCATCTTGAGGATATTAGTGGTACATACTGCCACATCCCCCCCAACAATAGTCTGCCACTAGCCAGATTCTACTTTCTTGATGCAGCCGAATATCATTAAAATTTCTGTTATTGAGAATTTCCCCCCAATACACATTTAGAATAGGCATCGTGGAATTTCCCATCTTATGTAATGGGCAGCATTGTTGGCATGAAAAAGGCAAATAGCAATATTCCAAAACAAGATTCATTACGGAAAACACTAACAGTAATTAATTTATAGATGATGCCTTGAGTAGAGTCACTTGTCATTACAAACCAATTATAAAACAAGAAAAAACACCAAAATGCTGCACTAATTAACCTGTCCAGGCTTAATGCCCTCGACTTGCAGCACTTACCAGAGAAAGAAACCACACTTATTCAACAGGCAGAAGGCCAAATCAAGCACTTAACCATATAAGTTAAAGCTTAGTGTTCTAGACTCACGAAGAAAAGGGAAACTTGAACAAGATACATACCGAATTATGCACTAAGCTATCCATGCATAGTGCCCCTAAACACACAAACATTAAAACAAGTACTATTCAAGTTCGAGAGACGAGGCAAGGCAAATTCTTCTCCACTCAGTTACTCCCACTGTCTTCCATTTCAAGGATACCCTTTCCTTTCTCATTGTTTGCGGGGCCCGCGTCCTGTTCAGTGAACTTCATTCTTTTGACCAAGTTGTAATTGGCTCGTGGCACCTTTCTTTTTCCAGCAGTGGTACTGGCTTCGGTTTCAACAACCGTGGCATCGTCCTAAATTTCATTTGAGGTTTTGAAACCCAATTCTTAGTCAGAATCAATAATAATACCCAGTGATTAGAACAGAAGAGACTTACGCAGAAAATAATTAAAAGAGTGATGCAATATGTCAGCAATTGAAAAGGCCCGTTATTCTTACAGCCCCAACCCCACAAATAAAAAGTAAAAAATTGTGCAGAAAAAAGAGATCACTTCTCTGTCCTTATTTATTTAAAAAGTAAAACAGTTCTGCCTTTCTGTCGAGAACATCTAGGAACAGATCCAATGATTATTTTCTTTTATAAAAATAGAAAAAGCGGCGCAACGACGTGTTTGAACCCAGTAACGAATTTAAAGACACACGTCCTTAAATTAAGCCCCACAAATATCTTAGAAATGAAAGCAGGGGAACTAGAACGATAAAGACAAAACAGAGCTTTCCTCAATCCCCAGTACTGGGATTCGCACAGGGCAAGAAAGTGCCCACGAAATTGAGTGAATCCCAATCCCAGGTTGTCCCTGATTATCCGTTCCTCGATCTATAGTGAGGATGAAAGAAACTGCTCAATTTGAGAAACCATCGGAACAAAACAGGGGTTTTGGGTTTCCACTTTTAAATAGTATGTTGTTGTAAAGTTAGCCGGAAAATATATGTTATAAAGGTAGGGATCCATCACCTGCATGATGCCAAAAGCGGTTCCACTGAATAATTTGAGCTCCAAGTCCAACTCGCAAGGTTCTTCATTCTCAGGGGCTGGTTGATTGAGATCAAGAACAGAAACTATTGCACGCTTTCTGACGACGTTGTTAGCAGGCTTGAATGGCCCCTTGGCAACCTTCTCCTCCAGAAGGAGAAAGGGTTCGTTGACAAGCTTCCAAATCTGCACGGATTCGAGGCTTTCAAGCCCAGTACTTGCGGCGCTTGCCCTGTTGAGTAATTCCCGAAGTGCCATCTTCGGCATTCCCACTTCCTTCATGAAAAGATGACAGAGGTTGACCAAACTGGCGGCACTCTTCTTCTCCGCAGCCATCTCTCGCGAGTTGAGGAAAGTTCCCAAACAACGAGGGAGAGTAGATGATCCTCGAGCATGGTTCTGTTCTTCTGATATCTGAGGCTTATAAAGAGAGAGAGATGGAGAGAGAAACGATGTGTGAGAGAAAAAGTGACGTTGTCGGTATCTGGGTGGGTGGGGTAAGGTGGAAGGGAGGGGCGAATAACAATAGTACTATATACAGTAATGCAAGTGGCTTGTTGGACTGGGTTAAGGGTCTTCCTTTTCAAAAAAAAAAAAAAGACACGTCGAGACCTTTCTGTCCAATGTTACACTTGAAAAGAAGGAGCATGCAATCACCAATCATCAGTACATGATTTTATTTTTTTAAAATATTTATATTCAATTAATTATCATCATTTTTTATTTTTCTTTCTTTAACTTTTTTTTTTTTAAAAATTATGAATCCAACTCAACATATGAAAAAGATGTGAGAAGCTATGCGCGTTCAAATATCATTTTCTTATAACATTACTCATCATCATTCATCAAAAATTGTTTGTCTTCCGCATTTGTGCATGATAATATTAATTAATAATTATGGCCCATTTGGATATTTTTCTTTTCCAAGCGGAAACGTCCATTGCCCGTTTTCCTTTTTCTCAGTCATCTAAGAATTAATTAAGATTTTTGCTAATGGCCCCTGCCAAAATTCTGCAAGGTCCCTAACCGACGAGATAAAGCAAGGATGCAGACGCCGTTTGTCAATATGATAATATTAATAATGACTCCATTTGGATATCATTTTTCCAAGCGAAAAATTGCTTGGGACACGCGGCACTGTGCGATTTCCTTGTTCTACGTCATCTATGACAGAATTGATTGGCATAGCCGGCAAAACGCTGCAAGGCTGCATAGAAGTTTCTTAGCTTGGTTGGGGCGTGCATGCTTGCATTGCCTACCATTCTCATAAAACGAAACCACTTTTAAATAAAAGATTTATATAACCACACGTGCCCGGGGTTCCCTGCCATTATTCTCAATCGACGAGGTAGGTGATCATCAAACCACTCAAATTAAAAAAAAAAGATAATTATATTGACTTTTGATGTATAACGGTGATTTAGATATAACATGGTTAACCAATCAAGGGTTTCCTTGTCATGTCGTTTTTCATATGTTTCTTTTATTTTTATTTTTTTTTACCCTTTATCGTGGTCTATCAAACATAAGGAATATACTTGTACCCTAATACGAAATAATAAATTTTTTAAAAATTATTATGTGTAATTTTTTAATCAAGTAAATTTTTAAAATTGATGACATTTATCTCTTTTTTTTCTTTAAATTTTAGAATTCACATGTGAACGAGGGTCTATATTTGACTTCCTCATCTAAATTTTAGTTTTGCCAAGCGTTACTTTCTTCCTTATAAACTTTGACTAGTCTGCTTTGCTTACTTATTAGTTGTCTAGGATGTCTTTATACCTCTAACCTTTTTTATTTAAAATTTTATTTTTGCACCTTTTTTTATAAAATATTTTTTAATTTAACCCCAAATAAAATGATTTTTCATTTTGGTCCCCTCTATGAATAAACAAGAACTTGCCGGAAACAAAAAAGGTTTAAATCAAGGGAAAAAGAAATACATCAAGAAATATACATACGTATTGCACAATTAGCATATATATCCATTTATGCTTCTTCTATCCATGACAATTTTAATTGAAAATAATTTTTTGTCAATATTTACTCATGAAAATATACCAAAATATTCCCATTATATTAATTTTACAAGTTATTTTTCTGTAATAAAGGTATAAAATAATTTTATCCTGCATGAACACCATATGCATAAGAAGAAAGAGACCTCAACATTAACCCTCTCTTCATCCTTTTGCATTTCCATCTTTAGGTTGACACTATCACACAGATGTATACTGAACACCATAAATTAGCCACGTGCATTGGTAAATATGGACGTTGGATGGCTTTGGAACAAAGAGTTTCTTTGTTATGTGTGTGTGAGTGAGAAGCAACTCATCCACCATAAGTATGAAAACAAATATTGAACTTAATTAATCGGGCACCGTGAGATGGGCAGAAGCAGCATATTACCATAAAAGCTATAATAAATAAAAATGAATCAAAATCACAAAGCGAAATTGGAGGAGAACATCAAAATTCAAATAGACAAACCGTTAATATTATATAGAAATAGACGTAAACCAAAATAAAATGAACAACTTTATATGATTTTGTTTTGTTCAGATCCTGTAAGTTAATTGAAGTTGCCTATCTTTTGCATGGGTTCAATTGCCGGGTTACATATAGGTAGCATATAAGCAAGTTGATTTCACCCTTGACCGTTCCACCACATATATATTATATAGAGAAGCTTAGCCAATGCGTAGGGTATAATTTGAATGACCAGACCCACTGTTCCCCACTTATTCTTGACGAAGTGTGTGATTTTGCACCAATTAGTGATTACGGTGACTATGATTTTTTTTTTTTGGGAGCAACCCATAACCTTCAGGTTAAGATAAAATGAATATGCTTAGGAATCAAGAGCATTTGAACTGAATCAATGAAAGAGATTGCATTGTTTAGGAGACTAGGATTGCCATTCCAAATTCCAAGCATATTTGGTAACTAGTCCACACTGCACAGAAGCAAGAACGCAAGATAGAGACAAATTACCCCATGACCCCATCACATAAACGATTTGTTCACGAATCAGTAGAGGCCCCAAGCCACCAAAAGCAGGAGAGCATGTGCTAAAGGAAAAAGTGCCACCACCTAATTCAAGAACAAGATTATGCTAAGTGGACCATTTAGGAGTTCTGCTTTTAATAATTCGAGTATCAGATCACGTGAGGTCCGATTACAGATCTGACAGATGCTAGGACAAGAATTTCAATACATAAGGCTAGAGAATTAGACATTCAATTTGCTTTCAGCAGATTTCATCCAAGAGGACTACGGTATTGAATGAATTCTTTATTAGATTGTGTTACTTACTTTACCATCGTCAATGTCCTTGAACAAAATATTTTCCTTCATGTCTGATATGACTATAAATGCTGGTTATCCAAAGATCATAATAATGCAAATCTTTCTAACCATTCTGAAAATAAACCTCACTGGTCACATTTTTATATTTTACCTATACCTAATTTATTTCCCATTCAAATTAAGGCATTTGGAAATGTAAGGGTGAAAAAAGAGAATTCTTTAGTAGATATTATTTGTTTTAAATACTATATTTAATGGTTAATATGTGTAAAATTTAATGAACTATGTTATAAATGTACAAAATTTTTTTAAAAATTAATAATATATGTCAACTGTTAAATGATATATTTAAAATAAGTAATGCTTACTTAAATAAAAATTTTAAAAGAAAGTATCATGTTAGCTTTTAATGATTCTATTTTTTTTCATTGAGAGGTCATGTATTTCTCTTTCTCTCTCCAACTTTAACTCACAATCTTTTATAGGTTTCCCCTCAAATGACTTCTATATTCATCATATTTTACTGAGTAATAATATTTAAGTTATTTATTAAATAGTTATTAATTATTGATTTAATATTTATTTTTAAAAATAATAATTAATAAATATTAAAAAAATAATCTTACATATTAATTAAAAAAAATAGCAACACACCTCTTTCCGGATGCAACTTTGGACCCTCTTTCCGTATGCAACTTTGGATGAAAAGCTTTGGTTCTTCCTTCTTCCTCACCCATTTAATGCCCTTTTTCTCCTTTCCCTCTCTATTCGCTCAAGCCTCCCCCTGCATGTGCTTGGCCACCCTTAAACCAAACATTCCCTGTCCTTAGCTCTCAATCAATGATCAGGAAGGAAAACCCAGTTATTTTTCAGGTTTGTGAATCTATCTCCTTCATTTTTCTTCCCCCCTCTTCTATTCGAGCGCAGATCTAGTTTTTTTTTTCCTTTTCTTTTCGGAGGTTCGAGTCTATTTATATCCTTACCTTTGTTTGATATATATTTTTTTTGGGGTATTATTCCTTAGCTTATGTAGATGGTATTGACCATCAATTGAGTTCCCGTGGATTCTCTGCTTCTCGAGTTTTACTTTTTAAATCTGGCATAAAGACCCTAACTTTTTTACTTGAATCTCTGTTGCTTGAATGGGTTTACTTTTTTTTTTCTAGAGTTCTATCTCTAATCAAAGAAGTGAAAAAGCTAAAATATAAAACTGGTTTGTGATTACTGCTTTACATGCCCTCTGCAGTCTGCACAGTTTTTACATGCTACTTTCGTCTTCCTTTTATTCTTTGATGTGAGAGTTGGACAGATGCTAATGATGTAAAATCTGTATCAATTGCCTTTATGATTCAAACAAATCAGTTTACTTACTGTTACAAACAAAATCTATTGGATGCTAATGAATCTTTATTTGAAGAACTTGAAACTGGATGATAGTGTTGATGGAGACATGCCTTGAAGATAGCTAAGTGATATAAACTAAAGTGAAACAATGGATGCTTGATTATAACATTCCGCTGACTAGCTGCTCATCTTTTAGATTTGTTTGCAATTGCATCTTCTATGAAATTGTTGTGCATCTTTGGATGTGGAACCACACACATTAATGGTGAACTAAAAAGGGGTTTGACTTGGAACAAGCGGAAGGATATATGGTTTTTGGCGTGATAAACAAGGTACGTAAATCAGTCAAGCATCTTGTGTTCTGAAGCAAGCATTTATGCACTAGCATATTAGCCTTGTTAATGATGCGGTATAACTTGGAATGGCAAATGAGATCCATAATTGAATGTAATCTGCCAATTGATAAATGATTTATCTTTCCCTTATACAATAGCATGAAAAACATGCTTAGATGTTGATATTTACTCTAAATGCTTTGCTCCTTGAAAGGAATGACATGAGTTTGGTTTTGTGTTTATTGTTGTTTATGCACCTATTTTAAACTCTGACTCTAGCTTGCGTGATATTTGGATTAATGTCAATAGTGTATCACAAACTAAGTATATTTGAAGATCAATAGTCTTGGTATATTGAACAGGATCTGACTCTCACATGCTATGAATAGACTCAATAGATACACAGTGCATAATCCTTCATCTGCTATAGTACAATACTAAATTTTTTAGAAGTATCATGCATTCTGATTATGGCTATCCTTATTGCTGGAAACGGTAAAAATTTATGCAAACTAGAATTCTGAATCTAATAAATTATTTATTGATTGTGTGTATGCTTGATGGTAATGCAGTACATTTATTTACATAAATCACAACAGAGTCCCTATATATCTTCAAGAGAAGATAAGTCTAACACAATTTGGCTAGGGAATTTTGCTGGTGGACATATTCTTGTGAAAGACTAATTTTAACTGAGTCTCGCCAAGCTGCCATAACAGGAACAAACAATATTTATGAAAGGTGATTGACTGGCTGCATAAATGTACAACATAATGTTGAGGGCAGTTACCTGAGATTAGTATTGAGTTCTATGTCCATTGGTATTGGAGGACCAGAGAAGAATCTGGCTAAATCTTTGATCAATTATATTTTAACATGGGGGAATGGGATTGATGCCTATAGATGAAACTGGCTGCAACATATTATTGCATGGCATTCTTCTGTTCGTCTTCTCTTTAAGTTTGAAAACATGTGGAGGATTGCTTTATTTTGTGGTTAAAGTATGTGCTTTCAAATTTATAAGTTTCTCTTGGAAAATTTTCTTTTGCACCAAGCATTGCTTGAGTACGGCGGAGTAAACCTTTAAAGACAGTGTCTTGTATGAACAATATAGACTTCTTTTATTGTGTGTGTGTGTTTTTTTTTGTTTTTTGGTACAAGGGTAAGAAAAGGGAAGAAGAATGTAGCCTCTAGAAAAACAAATGCCAAAACTTTCAGCTCTGCTGAATGCAACATGAGCCAATGTGCAGAGTTCTTGACAACATGGATCCAATCATGATAGAGAATAGTGGAAACTTGCCTGCTTCTACTGAGAAGATAATGTTTATATGCTACGATAGCACTATATAAATGTGAGTTTTGTTATAACCAACTCAGCTTCATGATAGACCTTATACGTTACAACATATCTAACTCCATAAATGTAAAGAAATATGTAGTCTTAACCATATTAATGGCTTCCTGTGAATGAAACTCACCATATAAATGTAGAGAAATCTTTAATCTTATCCATGCTACTGGCTTCCTAGGAATGAAAGTCACACAAATTGCCTGCAACCAATGTCCCAGCGAAGGATCACCCATACTTATCCAACAACTACGCAACCCACATATCATGAAATGCCCACTGCCTATATTCTATTCGAATCCTTCACTAGGCCCCCAACTCCTGCCCTACCAGCATTCCAGTTTGAGCTTCCATGAGTGTTTAGTTTGAAACTATTTCTGTATAACAAGTAATAATAAATAATAATAATAATTTCATGTCATGTCATGTAATCCGATATTTCAGTTCCAAAATATTCAATTAAGGCTGCAGATATGCTGAGAGGCATGACATTTTAAGTCACATAATAAGATATTAATAAGGCGTACCAACTAATTAATTAAGCCATAGCGTTCAAATTGTTGGCATTGAAACATGTTGCATAAGTAGTAAAAATTTATTTCAGCTTTAAAATCCAGATGTCTAAATTTTTGTTATTGGTTCTTAAATTTACTAGATGAAAAAAAAAATTCTTTTGATATTATAAGTATGGTCAAATAATTAATTGAATTTACTATTTCTATTCATATGTCCTCTCTTCATTGAGAAAAACTTTGACTTTTGCAGTCAATATAACCTGGGCAATATGGTTTGCAGTCTACACTTGGCCTCACTTTCTTTTTGATATGTAGGAGCTCTTGTAGATTTAAGAAAGGAGAAAGGAAAAGCAAACTAAGTAGAGATCAAACTTATGACATCAAGCAAATCATAGTCTTTTTAGCGGCTGGTGTCATGTGAACTATTAGCTAATTGTCACCTATTCTAGATTGAAATAATTTTCTCCCCTTTGTATATGTACTTATTGACAGAATTCCCCATTAATTTTTCTTCCCAAAAATCTTACGCTGCAGAGACAAGACATTACCAACCTAGAAAAGAACAAGTAACGTGACATTTGAAAGGTGTAATACACGAAATAACATATAAAGAATTTCACAGGTTCGACTTGTCCTTTGACACCAAAAGATTCAGGGCATCACTTTTTTTTTTTTTTGAATTAAGGAGTATCTTTATAGGATATTGATTTCTTTTTAAAGCAGCCATGCGTTGCAATTACGAATGTAAAACTTTCATCTTGGGTCAATTTGGTATGAGGGTAAAAGTAGGATGAAAATTTTATGGATGATTTTTTTCACCATCATGAAATTTTCATGGATGAAACTTTCATCTTAACTTCATCAATTTTCACTTTCATTTTTATATACACAAAAGGTAATCTTTTGTGACCCGATGTCCTCCCCCAATCTCCATCCTCAAAGAACGAAAAACAAGTTACAATAACGAGGCACATCGCTCATCTAGAACAATAGAATATGATATAGCAATTAAACAGGCATACCTCTTACGCAAGAAATCAGGAAGGTGAAGATGCGTTAACAATTTCTGATTAGCCTGATTCAAATGCAAGCTAGCCAATAATTTTCTAGATCAAAGCATGATTAAAAATTTATTCTTTTCAGTTTTTGATGTCTCTTGGAAATTCCACTTTGTTGAAACTTGAGTGGTAAAAAAAGAAGAAAAAAAGTTAGTCTGTTATACTTTACTGGATTCTACTCATCCCTCTTTTAATTTAGATAGAGAATTTGAACTTCCGATTTTTATGATGTGTTTTATTGTTAGTTCTTTCATTTTTTTTTTACTCATTCTCCTAATCACCAGAGATTCCTCCTTCTCAAATCATTTGGAACTCTGAAATTCCCTTAAAATTTCTTTCATCTAAACAATGGTACTTAACAGAATTAATACAAATGATATGTTGCGAATATATAGATCTCACACAGCTCTTTATCTTAAAAACGTGTGTTAGTCCATCAATTTTTACATTGTATTGTAGCTACTTTCCAATGGAATAATTTGTTTGAGATTCTTGGTAAAAACTGTGTTTTTCCACCTTGAAATAGTTTCGCATATGTTTCAAAGGGATGCAATATCTAGGTATTTTGTCGGAGAAGAATGGCGGGGGTCTCTGTATCCTAACCTTTCTTATGGGTTAAGATTGTGTTTGTGGCTTCTTTTTAGTGATATGCTCATTGTTGTTTTAAGAAAGTTCCCATTTTTTATACAGATATCTTGTTACATTTTTTAGCCATTTTGACTAGACTTTTCCCTTTTTTTTTTATTTAGGATGATAACCTATTCTGTTCCAAATATATATATATATATATATATATATATATATATATATATATATATATAGAATTACTAATATCCTCTTACTGTTTATTACATTAGTCAATGTTAGCAAATTTTACTTTTTTATTTGGACAATAAAATCTTATTTTTTTTATTTTTAAAATAAAAATTTAAGAGTATTTAAGATATTTTATTAATTTCTTTGATTATTATTTTTTTAATCATTTTTTTTCTCTTCCTTTTTTTTCTCAACTTATTAAGGAAGAGAAAGAGTGAGTTGAAAATAAAATAAGTTGATAAAAAAAGAGGAGAGATGATGATCGACAAAAAAATAAAAAAGAGAATAATAAAATATCTTAAATATCATTAATTTTTTATTTTTAAATATAAAAAAATAAGATATTATTATTCAAATAAAAAGGTGAAACTTGCAAACATCTTCCAATGTTAAAGGATGTTAGCAATCCCCACAATCTCCATATATGTGTGTGTGTGTGTGTGTGTGATGAAGGACAAAAAAAATTATACAATTATGAGATCAAGGCCAAAACAAGTCAAACAATTTAGCAAGAAAAAAAAATCATATTAATGTGATGAAGCATATGCAAATAAATCACAAAATTCTGAGGTCAAGACCAAAATAAGTCAGTCACCACAACTAGCACATTATTGCATAATTTGGCAAAAACTACGTACCTCTTTCACGAGTCACAAAAACTACTGCAAATCATCATGACGGACACCCGAACATCCCTAAGAAGGTATTCCTACTGTAAAGATGTAATTCATTCATCAGCAAATATTTGATAAAAAAATTGGATATAAGTACTCACATCACCTGATCATGAAAGTGGCAATACCGGTATTCTCATGCAATATTATACCATATCCGAGATCCCCCATTTTTGTTACACACATATATATAGAAGCAAAAGACAAGTTCTCCGAGTCAAACCTATATTATGCCTAACAGAACTTTCTTTGGTTTCTCCCATAATTCTCTTTGCTTTTTAAGATTACGAAAAAGACCTGGAAATATATATATATATATATATATCAAATCAGACTCCTCAATTTTTTAGCTCCTTAGTGCAATTTAATGTCAAAAGAGGAAGAAATAATTGTGTATAGAACGGATTAAAAAATGAAAATACATACAATCTTTTTTGACTTCAAGGGAAGTGGAATTGCACCTCCCCATTATTCCAACAAAAATTGGTTTGTTGCTTGAACTTGTTGATTTCAGCACGTAGTGCTGGAAAAGTGTTGGGTTGGTAAAGGATTCACAGCTATAATGTTTTACAGCTGTGTTTTGTGCTCCTACGTCCAAAGCTGGAGTAAGCATTCGTAAGAACTGCAATTTTTGCATCAGTCCAATTCAGGCTGCATAATCAAATAAAGGGGAAGATTCTCCTTCACCTAGTAGATCACGTCAAAGATGAACTTACTTCGACGTATAAACTTCAATAAGAAAACATAAAATTTCAGTGAGGATTCCCCTAACTTGCAGAAAGAGTAGGCTGTTATTTTAGAATTTGCCTTTTCTAAAGTTAGGAGTACACTTTAGAGAGCAGAGTGTAGTATTTATAATATTGATTAATAAATCAACAGTTTAGGATTTGATAAAATACAAGCACATATAACCAACTATGAATTTGTTGAAATCTTTTTCCTTGATTTTTTCATCATTGGTTATTCATTTGCACTTTATTTTCTAAAGTGCATCCCTTGCTTAGGATCTAAATCCGTTATTTTACTATGAGGATGGAAATTGCTTTATCCTTTGCAATTTCAACTGGAGAGCATTATCAGCAACATAGAATGTGTTGGTCGGTCAGCTGACACAATATCAAGATGATAAATTACTATAGTAAAGCCATGTTAACCGTACATTACTGTAAATAAGACAGATGATGGCCATTGATCAGATATTTCCTCTTAAGCGTTACAGAAGCATTAGACAGATTGAAACCTTTTACTGACATATTCTAAAGATAACGGTGTTGTAGGAGGTCTGGTTCAACCCAAGAAGTTAAAGGACAGGGGAATAAGTGTATGACATATATGTGCAACATGCAAATTAAACTTTTGATGGCAGCAGATCTATTTTAATGTAACTTTTAGAAGCATATTAATTTTAGGGGACATAATGTTTGGAGCCATTGCTCATATGTCATTTTAAAAGTTTTGGGAGAACTAAAAATGATAAATCTTTGGCAGCCTGCATACATTTTGGCGTTTATAGCCGGATAAAAGAGTTCTCAGTGCACTAGACTCTCACTGTTGCGAAATCTGGAGGCTGGAGAGGGTCAGAGGTAAGAATCTTGTCCTGTAAGTGAAATGATTGTTTTTGTGACTATAATCATGTGATTATCAAATCATATGGCAACAATCTCATTGTTGCATCAAGAAACACCCTCCTATCTATAGTTGGACAAAAATATCAAAATTTCTGAAGATAATTCGTTATTTTGTTACTATTTTTATGAAATAAAATAATCTTAATTTATTTATATTGCTGATCTAGTGGCTATTTTAGAGGGAGTCCTTGGTTAAATATAGAGATTAATTTTGGTTTGCTGTTTATTTTTTGGTATTCTATTGAAGAAGATATCTAATTCTTTCCTAGCTGTACTTCTTTCTTTCTCTTCTCTAATGACTTTCTTCTCTCATGAAAAATATCCCAACTTCACAATAGGATGGCTAGTAATTTTGGACCCCACACATGAATGAAGCTTGTGCAAGTGTTTTACAGTATCATCTCTCATGCTCATTTGAACCTTATCTTGATTTATGATTGGTGTGTCGTCGATAACATGATATGGATTGAGTGAAGCAGTGTCTGTGCATAATTGTCTTTGGACATGACCGCCTAGCTTGTTCAGGCTTTCAAAACTAATACAGTGAAATAAGAAACTCTCAAAGTTGTTGGCTACACTATGCTTTTCATGGTTCAGAAATGTGTCATAATGGGGTGTTCTTACTTGTTTGCGGTCTAGATGTTCAGATCTATTGTAGCTTTGTAGGTTTATAAGCTCCAATACCCATATATTAGGTTGATTTTATTCGTTTAATTATGCTGAAATTCACGTTAACTAAATTGTATAGTGTTTAACTGTTTATAGATATACTAATATAGATTATGTGTATTGCTAGATTCCTTGCTTTGTTACTGGGCATCAGGTGCTGATACGGACTGCCACTATTGCCTTTTTCTTTTCTTTTTTTATTCCCTGCATCACTAGTGCCCTAGTTAACTCCGGATGTTGTTCTGCTTGAAAACATCGAGGGCAGCAAGTTATCCTCTAGATTGACTCTTTCTCAAACCAGTTCCTTGATAGAACAGAACCTGCAAACTGCGCTGCAGATGATGGTAGCCTAGTTGGTTTATTTATTATGCTATGTCTGAAGTTTAGAGGAAACAGGAAGAAAAGTGACCGAAAATGAAAGAAAAGGGAAGAAGGGAGAATGTGAGGTCAAGTAATAAGTTTTATTTCTCATATTGGAATGTTTACGATCTTTCAAATAAAATGAACTTTAAAATATTTTATAAAAATTAATTAAAAAAATTTTAAAAAATTATTTAAAAATTCTTATTTTTTTTTTCTTCTTTTTATAAAATGTCCAAATCAAATGGGGTTTATGACAAACCTTCTCCTTTCTTCGTTTCCCCATCCAAACCCTCATTCAAACGTATACTTGAGTTTATACGTTGATTGATAGTTGTGTCATTCTTTATTCGTCAGTCCATCTTTGAAGTCGTGTAGTCTAGACTTGTTAAAAGTCTGTTTTATTGTCGCGTATTTTTCTTGGTAACCAATAGTAAATGACATTTTCTATTTTTTTTTGGAAAAAATAATGTAATTTGGGAACGATTCAGTGGCAGTAAAAGTAAAAACCAGTTCATACAATGGCTTAATTGCAAAGCAGAGCCGTTGATGCCGTTGATTTCTTGTTTGAAGTACAGTGAAACAGTAACTTCTAAGAAGTTGTATTGCAGACATACCCGGAATTAAATGACTAACGTTGTTTATAAAACTTATTTTTTAGATTACTTGCCTTCATATTCATGTCTTTTTCTAGATTAGGTATCGATGACTTGTAAACAAATTTTACTAATGACAAAACAAGAATTTGTACGTTTCGTGTTTATTATAATTGTGATAAGTAATAACTATTAAAGAAATGAAAACAAATCGTGTTTTGGTAGATTTTGTTTTTCTTGGTCAACGTCAGTCTTTTTGGTGCTTTGCTAGCCGGGGGCATATGGATTGCCTTTTGTACGAAGACCTCGAGCATCTTGCCATTCATTTCTATATGTGTCAGCATATTGTCGTTTTATATTCGGTTATAAATAATAGATGATATAATATAATTAATAGTATTTATTATTATATAATATTTAAATAAAAATTATATAATATAATATTTAATAAAAATAATTTTATTTAATTTTATTTTTATAATAAATAATAATTAAATTAGTTTATTTTATATAATTTTTAAATAAATAATTATTAAAAAAATTTAATTAAAAATTATTTGTGATTATATTTAAAAAATTAATTTCGTAATAATATTTATAAAAAATTAAATTAATTTCATAATAATATTTATAGCAAGTTAAAGACAAAAAAAAATTATCATTTTTGGTGGGGTACAGCTCGGGTGAGTTACAGCTCACTTTCCAATTAATTTTTTGATTTTGGCTTTTGGACTTTTCGTTTCTGCTGTATGTTCAATTTCAATAAACACTTCATTATTTTGTTATTGAAGTCATAAATTTGAATGTGTAGTTGTATTGATTTTATTTAATTTATTTGAAATATCAAATTAAACCATGAACTTGTTTTGTCTCCGGCTCTGTCTAATTTTAAAATATTGGTAACAACATATTAAAAGTAGTGGTATTAAAAATTAATTGAAGCACACTAATCGTAATCAATATTTAATATTAAACAAATGACGATGATACTGACATTTTAGGTGGACATCGTCTTTTTGGATGTATCAGCTATTACTTTTCAACGTCTAGAAAAAAAAAAAACAAAAAAGATGGCGACAAATTTGGCGCTCATGGGCGCGACCTAAAAATAGAAAATTAGTAGAAAGGGAATATGTAACGGATATTTTACCTTCTAATTTGATTCTGAAAGTGACACGTTTGTCTTGTTACATGTATAAATTATTTAAAATTTTCGTTGTTAATTTCTTGGTTGCTTTAATTAACATGAGGTTGCTTTAATTAAATGAAGGGATTTATTTTTAAAAAAATATTACATTCAAAGTAAAAATAAGAAATAATTATTTTAAATTAAATAAAATTTTAACACTAGAATTATATTTGATAAATAGTGTAAATTTTAAAATAAATAAGATGAAAAATAAATAAAAATTTATTGAAACCTTTAAAAATTTGTTTGGATGTTGTAAATGTTTATTAAAACATACACTTATTATGTAGTGAAAAAAAGTTTTTAATAAATTCATAATTTTTATTTATGTATATATATTTTATTAAATTTTAAATTGTTAATTTTTTAATGAATATTTATAAACATTATATTATATTTTAAAAATTGTACTTGATTATTTATGATAAAAAAATTATTTATTTTTAATATTCTTTATATATTATTATTTTTAAAATTAGTATGATGGTGTAAGATTATCTTAGCATGAACCATTAGGTAAACGGTTTGGTGTTTGTCACAAAAAAGACGATGCCGGTGAAAATAATTAATTTTAGGAGTAGCCGATGCAGGGCATTTTTGTTTAAGATTATCAAACCCCTCAAAGAGTTAAAGGAAGAAAAACTTTTTTCTAAGAAACATACATTGAAAATGTGAATTTTGCATTCAAAGCCGAGATACTTCTTCTCAAATGTAAAACAAATGAACTCGTGTTTGGCTAATTTCAGAAAATTAACTTTTACAAATTTTTAAGATGTAGAATTGATTTTGAGATAAGTATAATTTTTTTCTTCTTCAATAAATAACATTGATTCTAATTTATAAAAGTATATTCTATAATTGTATTTAAAAAATGATTTTACTTTATTATTTCAAACAAAATTAACTCTTTTAGATTAATTTTTGAAATGTTATTCCTAAACACAAATTAATTATAAGAACATATTAATTCAAAATTATTAAAATTTAAACCAATCGGAAGTCAAATGAAAAACCAAGTTCCATTTCCTACCCTAAAACAAGCAATATTTATTTTTTATAGAAAAAGAGGTGATTGGTTTTAAAAATATTAAATTCGTTCAAAATAATCATTTTTATGAGCTTAACTAAGATTTTAATTGTATTTGTATATTTATTTTAACTCTTATTTTTAATTTTATCAAAATATCAATTTGTTAACTATATACCAATGTTATTAGAAATCGTTGAGTAAGAAAAAAGTCTTCTTCAATGAATTTTTTTAGAGAAAATATTACTATTATATTATATAATAACTGAAACTTTTGTAATATTTAAACTTTAAACTTAGAATCTCAATTTTAAAAGGAACAATTTCAGTGTCTTAAATAAAAAGATTTAAATCTTTTATCTCATTTTTTTTTGTCTCTAACCCTATCCTTATAATTAAATTCTGACAATTTAATAAAAAATATTTAAAATTTAAAAAATTAATGTTAATTAAAATATATATATTTTTACTGAATTATCATAATTTAATTAAGAGACAAGATTAAAAAAACAAAGAATTTGAATTTCAAATATGATTAGGTTTACATTTAAAAAATAAAAATATCTAAAAAAAGGCGGCAAGCCAACCAATTTGAAACTTAAAATGAGCTCTCTCATAGCGATTTAGAATTTCAGAATAATTTTATATTTTTTAATTTATTTTTTATAATTTGTTTACTTATTAAATAAAGTAAGTTGTAAATATTTTTTATATTTTAAAAATATTAAATATTTTATTTTTATTTAATATTTATTTTATTAAATATTAAAAGAATTATTAAAAAAAGTTTTAAAAAATATAACAAAACTCATAATTTTACTGGTGAGTTTGGTAATTTACTCGGAGAACGTTCCGTACCCGAATTTCTTTTTTTAAATGAAGTAATCAGACAGCGAACCTGGGCAGAAAGTCATTGATGAACGTGAAAGACATGACATAAGGGAGCAGGTGGCATATTATAAAAGTAAAGTTGAAAGTCATTGATATTTTTTTATATTTTATTTTGGTGCACATTTGATTCTTACTTTATCTCCCTATAAAATGGAGAAGAGCAGAGGCTATCTAAAACAAGCCAAAGTCACCGAAAGTGGGAGCATTGTTAATACGTTGCTGTGCTCTCGATTAACGATTCGGTTGGCCTTCGCTGCGATCAGAAGAACAGAACCATGCTCGATCTGGACCATTTACTGTCCCTCGTTGTTTGGGAACTTTCCTCAACGCCCTAGAGATGGCTGCGGAGAAGAAGAGTGCCGCCTGTTTGGTCAACCTCTGTCATCTTTTCATGAAGGAAGTGGGGATGCCGAAGATGGCACTTCGGGAATTACTCAACAGGGCAAGCGCCGCAAGTGCTGGGCTTGAAAGCCTCGAATCTGTGCAGATTTGGAAGCTTGTCATCGAACCCTTTCTCCTTCTGGAGGAGAAGGTAGCCAAGGGGCCATTCAAGCCTGCTAACAACGTCGTCAGAAAGCGTGCAATCGTTTCTGTTCTTGGTCTCGATCAACCAGCCCCTGAGAATGAAGAACCTTGCGAGTTGGACCTGGAGCTCAAACTCTTCAGTGGAACCGCTTTTGGCATCATGCAGGTGATGGATCCCTACCTTTATAACATATATTTTCCGGCTAACTTTACAACAACATACTATTTAAAAGTGGAAACCCAAAACCCCTGTTTTGTTCTGATGGTTTCTCAAATTGAACAGTTTTTTTTCATCCTCACTATAGATCGAGGAACAGATAATCAGGGACAACCTGGGATTGGGATTCACTCAATTTCGTGGGCACTTTCTTGCCCTGTGCGAATCCCAGTACTGGGGATTGAGGAAAGCTCTGTTTTGTCTTTATCGTTCTAGTTCCCCTGCTTTCATTTCTAAGATATTTGTGGGGCTTAATTTAAGGATGTGTGGGTCTTGAAATTCTTTACTGGGTTCAAACACGCGGTTGCGCCGCTTTTTCTATTTTTATAAAAGAAAATAATCATTGGATCTGTTCCTAGATATTCTCGACAGAAAAGGCATAACTGTTTTACTTTTTAAATAAGTAGGGACAGAGAAGGGATCTCCTTTTCTGCACAATTTTTTTGCTTTTTGTTTGTGGGGTTGGAGCTGTAAGAATAACTGGCCTTTTCAATTGCTGACATATTGCATCACTCTTTTAATTATTTTCTGCGTAATTCTCTTCTGTTCTAATCACTGGGTATTATTATTGATTCGGACTAAGAATTGGGTTTCAAAACCTCAAATGAAATTTAGGACGATGCCACGGTTGTTGAAACCGAAGCCAGTACCACTGCTGGAAAAAGAAAGGTGCCACGAGCCAATTACAACTTGGTCAAAAGGATGAAGTTCACTGAACAGAACGCGGGCCCCGCAAACAATGAGAAAGGAAAGGGTATGCTTGAAATGGAAGACAGTGGGAGTAACTGAGTGGGGAAGAATTTGCCTTGCCTCTTGTCTCTTGAACTTGAATAGTATTTGTTTTAATGTTTGTGTGTTTAGGGGCACTATGCATGGATAGCTTAGTGCATAATTTGGTATGTATCTTGTTCAAGTCTCCCTTTTCTTCGTGAGTCTAGAGCACTAAGCTTTAACTTGTATGGTTAAGTGCTTGATTTGGCCTTCTGCCTGTTGAATAAGTGTGGTTTCTTTCTCTGGAAAGTGCTGCAAGTCGAGGGCACTAAGCCTGGACAGGTCAATTAGTGCAGCATTTTGGTGTTTTTTCTTGTTTTATAATTGGTCTGTAATGACAAGTGGCTCTACTCAAGGCATCATCTATAAATTAATTACTGTTAGTGTTTTCCGTAATAAATCTTGTTTTGGAATATTGCTATTTGCCTTTTTCATGCCAACAATGCCGCCCATTACATAAGATGGGAAATTCCACAATGCCTATTCTAAATGTGTATTGGGGGGAATTCTCAATAACAGAAATTTTAATGATATTCGGCTGCATCAAGAAAGTAGAATCTGGCTGGTGGCAGACTATTGTTGGGGGGGATGTGGCAGTATGTACCACTAATATCCTCAAGATTATCTGGGAATTGAAGTCTTTAACCTAACTAAAGTAATTTTCGAAAAACATGCAGCAAATTAGAGGTAGAGAGAGCTTTATAGCATGTCCTGTGTCAGCATAAGTAAAGGACCAAAGCTTGTCCTTCATTAATGATTGGTGCCTTTTAAATAGGGAAATTATTACATTTTCTTTGAGTACAATTAAATATATATTTTATAAAATATTTTTGTCATTAATTTTTAATTGTTAATATAAAATGTATATATTTTTTTTAAAATTATTGATAAAAATATTTTTTAAAATATTTTTATATTCTAAAAACATATAATAATTTCTTGTTCTAAATATGAGATGACTCGTATCTCCTTTCATTAATTCACACACCACTAGATATAGATATTATTTGATGATATTTCGAAAATGTATTTTTTATTGAAAATGATGAAAAGGGCATATGAAAATTTTTCCAACTACCAGATATGTGTTTAATTGAAGCTTGGGAGGAGTTAAAAAGGAAATTTCAGACACATTATAGAGTATTATAGATAAACAAATTAATTAATACAACCATGTATTTATTCTTTTCCTTAATTATTGGGAAAAAAACAAATGTGTAAGTTGGATGTTTATTTTAGTTTGACTCAAATATTAATAATAATTATATTATTTTTATGCTTTAATTTTGTACTTTTTTTATATACTTATTTTTTATAATAAAAAAATTAAAAATAAAAAAAATAATTTTTTTTTATTATCATTCGAAATAAGTATCGAAAAAGAAACATAAGATTAAAGTTAAAAATATCATTATTAAATTAGTAATGTCTGATCGAAGAGTTAACCACACTATATTATATATTAATTAGATGTTGCCTTCTGTTTTAAAAGGACCAAAAGGAATTATCCACTTTTTGGTCGTAGCGGGTGGAGTGCTTGTGCCCATGTCATTCATGACTATAGTTTGGATTTTCAAATGCGTGGGTGAAACGTGAGGTATACGTTTAGGTTGGCCCTACTCAAGGCATCATTTATAAATTACTGTTAGTGTTTTCCGTAATAAATCTTGTTTTAGAATACTGCTAGTGTCAGACTATTGTTGGTGTCGATGTAGCAGTATGTACCACTAATATCCTCAAAATTATTTCAAAATTGAAATCTTTGACCTAACTAAAGTAATTTTTAAAATATGGTGCATATCCTTCATTAATGATTGGTGCTTATCCTTCTTCAAAATATGGGATAACTCAGATCCCCTTTCATCAATTCTCACACCACCAGATTTTTGTGATGATATTTCGCAAATGAATTTTTTTTCAATCGAAAATGAAGAAAAGTGCTTATGAAAAACTTCCCAACTACCCCATGTGTTTGTTAAACATTAATTGAAGCTACAAGGTGTTAAAATTCATATTATAAAGGGAACATATTAAGAAATAAAAGATATAAAATATTAAATAAAAAATAAAAACATTAATATCTTAAAAATTTAAAATACATTTAATATTTTTTTAAGTAATTAAAATGATTTAATAAAAAATACTAAATTTTATTTTTATTCTTTAATATATGTCCTAAAAACACATCTTAACAAAACTCTTATAGATAAACGAATTAATTAATACAACCATGTATTTATTCTTTTCTGTAATTATAGGAAAAAAACAAATGTGGAATATTAGTATCCACACCATATTTTGTTATAGTTTGACTCTAATATTAGTAATTATAGTTTGATTCTAATATTAGTAATGTCTGAACGAAGAGTTATCAACATTATATTATATATTAATTAGATGTTTCCATCTTTTTTAAAGGATCAAAAGGAATTATCCACTTTTTGGTCATAACGAGGAGAGTGCGTGTGACCATGTCATTCGTGATTAATTTAGATTAAGGTTATGAAAATTGAATTGACTATTAAATCGATGAAAAAATTAATTTATGATTTAATAATTTAATTATAATTAAATCGTAATTGAATCAATATATAATTAAAATATATATTATATTTTAAAATATAATATTTATACTAATTTAAAACTATATACATATTTATATATAATAATATATCATATGTTATAAATGTTACACTAGAGTAGCGATAATACTTCTTCTATATAAATCTTTTGTTGAAAGTTAGAACCATGTCTCTATTTCATATTAAATATATAATAAGGCACATTAAGTAATGGAAAACCATTTGATGTAGTGGCAAAACAGCTAGATGTTCAATGTAAAGACCAAGGTTCTAATCCTAAGTGAGGAACTTTTTATTAGAAATGAAATGCTAAATCGGACCAACGAGTAATCAAAGTGTGGTCGGTTTGAGTGGTTCACATATGGTTTAATGATTTTGTAATCAGTTTTCAGCACATCGGTCATAGATGTTTGACCAGACTGGCTAGTAGTTCGGTTCTCGGTTGAACTGATCTAACTAACTTTTTATTGGAAATGAAATGCTAAACCGGACTCGCGAGTAATCAAACTGTGGTCGGTTTGAGCGGTTCACATATGGTTCAATGGTTTTGTAATCGGTTTTCAGCACACCGGTCATAGATGCTGGACCAGACTGGCTAGTAGTCCGGTTCCTAGTTGAACTAATCCGACCGGTCGGTCCATCTGATTTTTAGAACTCTAGTTTAGACTTTGAAATGCAGGAGTGAACTATGACGTGGAGAAATTTTTAACATGTAAACATAAATTTTGTGTCACAAAAACACAATTGCAATATTGAGAATTTATGATTTTCACATACATTAAGGTTAAATTAATATATGAGTACTAACATTTGTCTATGATACGAAATAAACTTTAGATTTACAGAAACTTATTGATTATTGAATCTTTATTGGTCCCTTTCCCCTTCTTACTTACGTTTTTCTCTTCTTGATGGAAAAATAAATCAGCGTATCCTTATATGTAAAGACTGAATATATGAAGGTTTTATTCGAATTTTAAAACCATCAGTTATTATCAGAATAACTTTCCACAATCATCAGAAAACCACTCTCATCAAGTGGTTAACAAAGCCTTCCCAAAGTCAACTAAAATTACCAATTAGCCCTTTATTAAATCATACATATTTACACATTTATCCTTTAAACATGAGTTATATGTGAGTTATTTCTTACATTCTCTCACTTGGCTCATGTGATAAATTATTATTTTATGATTTAATGAAACATCAATCTTAATACGCATATATAAGGCCAAAGGCTTTATATATTGGTTGCTCTATAAGTCATAATTAAGAATAAAACCAACAAGAGTTATAACGATTTTATATCATCAAATTGACATAGTTTCTTTCATGTGCTATTATATTAGTTCTTCTTCTTAACATGATACTTTAACAAAAAGTCTACAATTGTCTCTAATAATAATATTTTTATTAGAGATAAATTTTATTTTTAATATCATCATTTATACATATATGTATGCATAAATTTGATTTCTTCCTTAAAATGTACGTGAAGGGAGGAAGGCGAGAAAGCTGAACCTCAAAGTCAAAGTCACAATGTGAAGGGATCCGGGGAACACCAGATCCCGATGGACTCACATCTCAAATTCTCAATCAGTGTCCACCAAGTGAGAAGTGCCTACTGGTCATAGCGACCATTGTCGAGAGTATTGGATCGGTTTGAAAAATTAAAAATTTTATAATAATTATTATTTTTTTATACATATGATTCTCATATAATTTTTATATTATATATATATATATATATATATATATATATATATATATCTTGTAAATATGCATATAAATGTAAGAGTAGCAATAAATTAATATTTAATAAAAATAATGATAAATAAGTAAGAGTGAAAATAAATCCTCCCTGTATTATGTATTAATTAGATGTTTTCACCTTTTTTAAAAGGATGAAAAGGAATTATCCACATTGGTCGCCGCGGGTGGAACGAATGGTCCATATTGAGATGAAATGTTAAAGCATAATAACAATTTTAGCTAAACAATTAAACCAAATACATATTGATTAAACATTAATTATTCTTATTCAATTTTTATTTTTTTTAACCCAACCAAAAATGATACCAATAAATACCCAATCCCAACAAGTAACATAAAATTTTGGCTCAACATTTAATAACTCATCAATAAAAATAGCCTAACCACTAACAAAACTTGACTTAACAACTTATTTTCCTATTATATCATACCATTTAAAACAAGCCCAATCGAAGAATTAGCATAAAACATTAACAGGTCAAATTATTGGGTGAGACCAAGAGAGGGGTAACTAAATAAAAATCAATTTCTAAATTCTCAGGAGACTCACGAAGTGGGCTTGGTTGTTGGGCTGGCGAGCTGGGGTGAGAGGGCTCGGGTGATGGACTCTGGGTGTGTGCAAACTGTGAATGGTGCCGTAAGTGAGGGAGCGTAATCAATGGTGGTGCGGTGGATGTGCCGTGCAGTGGAGGGTGCTGAGCCGTGAGAAATGGGTGCAGATGCGTTTGGTTTCATGCGGCTGGGGGAGAGCTATGGTGATGGTACTGAGAATGTGAAGTGTCGCGTGTGGTTTTCGTGGGTGCAGGTGATATCTGATATATTCTGTCTTGGCGCCCTTAAAACAGAGGTGCATGAAGTGTGGTGCTGGGCGTGCACCGTGAACCGTGGGTGCAGGTGAGGCGTTTGGTGGATGTTGGCTGTGAGAGGGAGTGCGGTGCAGGTGGAAGTGAGATGTGCTCTGTTTTAGGAAGAAAGAAACAGGGGTAGTGTGGTGCTCGGTGAATCTCATGGTGGCGTTGCTTGTGCATGGACTGTGTGGATCATGCCGGTGCTGTGAGTGAGTGAGGGGCGTGTGGTGCGAGTGAGAGCGGCGCAGAGTGAACTCGGTGCTTGTGTGGTGTCGTGTGGATGAGAAGGTGCAGTGAAGTGTGGTGGAGTGAAGCAAAGATGTGGGTGCTTCGGTGAGATGCAGGGGATGAGACCAGTGCCTGTGAGGAGGTGCCGTAGAGCTTGTGAAGAAAGTTTACTGGTCTGGAGGTGCAGGTGTGCCTGTGAAGGCCGTGAGAGTGTGTGCAGAGGTGTTGGCCGCGGATGACCGTGGGTGCTGTGATGGTGGTGCAGGTTTTAGAGGGCGGAAGCAAGGGCTGGTGCTGTGCTTCCGTGACAGTGGTGTGTGCTGTGCGAATCTGGGGTGGGTGACTTGTTTTTGTGGCTGAGAACAGGGGAAAGCCGTGAAGAGGTGCTTGTGCGGTGCAGGCGTAGGTGGCATGAATGGAGCTATGGTGCGTGAGTGTGTGGTGAAGCTTGGTGCTCTGTTTTGGGTGCCGTGAGGTGAGGTGCTGGCCGGTTGTGAAGAAATGAGGGAGTGAGCTTGAGCAAATGTGGCATACACAAATAGAAACCAAATGAGAAAAATGAAAGAACAAAAAACATGCAAAATCGTGTAGAATCATAGAGGATGAAAGAAAAGAAGTGAGAAAAAGGATTCTGAACAGAGGGTAAAACCAAAATAAACTTAATAAACTCACGATGAAGCAAATAATACCATGAGCTGAAAGAATGAAAAGTTAAATCATAGGCGTACTTAAAGAATCTTACCTTCAATCAAGTTTAAAACCGAAGGAACAATAAATTTCCTCTCTCCGTCGATCGTTCTTCACGCTTTGCTTTCCTCTTCCTCTGCGTTTTCCTCTATTGCTTGGCCTCTGCCCTCTACGTTTTCTTCTCTCTTTTTATTCCTTCTCTCTAATTTCTTAGGATGGTCCCTTTACTGCACAGCCTATGTGTTTCTCTCATTGTGATGGAGTGATGAAGAGGAGCTGCGTGTGTGAAGGTGAGGCCGTTGGTGTGAGCACCTCGGCGCAGGGCATGCTAGGTGAATGAGTGCATGTGGTCCCTTAGAGAGAGTGGGGATGTGCCATTTGTGCTTAAGAGTGAATGTCAGTGTGGTGCTTGGTGCTGTGTGATAATGAGTGAGAAAATAGTGTTGAGTGTGTGTGCTGGCCAGTGGAGGAAGAGTGCGCTGCCTTGTGCGTGAGTGCAGTGTCCTCCGAAGATTGGTGGATGAATCGTGTCTGTGTTTGGTTCTGTCTGTTTCCATTTTGGGTGTGTACCGTGTAGCCATAGTGAAGCATGAATGGTGAATGAGTTCTTGGGTTAGTGAAAATGGGCCCGGACAAATTTGGGTTGAGCTTGAGTCTAGAATTGGGTCAAATGGGTCAATTTTGGACCATTCTTTAAATTTAACTATTTTATTATTTCTTCAAAATTTTTGACATTTTAATTTTGTGATTTTTTCTTTTTTTTAATAAAAATATGATTTCTTGAGTAAATTAAGCTAAAGCATATTTAAATTTGAGATTTGGAACTTTTCTCACTTCTTTTTTATTTTCATTTCATGATTTTTATAATTTTTAAATTATTTTTTATTTGTAGGGACAATTTATACTTGCCGATGCTGTTGGTGAAGCTGAACCTTATTCGCTGAAGAAGAAAAAGATTGTTATTTGACCCAAAAACTAGAATTCATCATAGAATATAGGTGTTATTTGATATCCATCTCATTTTTTTCTCTAACATCTCTAGATGCCATTCCCTCCCTATAGATTTTATATTTAGTAACATTAGTATTGTATTTTAAATAAAATCTCTATCACCTTCAACTTGAAAAGTAATAGATTGAGATGAAATAAAATTTAAATCCAAATGTTTTTCTAGACTCATATAGAGTTTTAAAATTTTTCCTCCATCACTACAAGATGAATTTGTTATTTGCAGAGTTTCTATTTCTGGATTAATAGAATCATTAATAAATTTATCTTCAAAAAATTCAACATCTGCAAATTTCACTATTACATTAGATTCCAAATTTAATAATTTATATATCTTAAAATTTTCTGCATAGCCTATTAAGATACTTTTTAATGTCGGTTCTAACTTATTTCTCTTTAGATCTATAACTCTAGAGAAAGCAAGACATCCCAAACTCTAAAATTTTTTAGATTTAGTTTTCTATCTTTCCATACTTCACTTGGTATAGTATTAATCTTTTTAAAAAGAAGCCTATTTAATATATTACAAGCAATAAGTAAGGCTTCTCCCCATAAATTCATTGGTAATTTTGAACTTAATATCATTAAATTCACCATATCGACTTCTGAACGTGAAGACATGATATAAAGGAGCAAGTGGCGTATTATAAAAGTAAAGTTGAAAGTGATGCACTGATGTCATTCCCGTCCACATTCCACGCTGAAATGATTTTTTTTCTTATATTTTATTTTGGTGCACATTTGCTTCTTACTTTATCTCCCCTATAAAATGCAGTGTCAGGAGCAGAGGTTATCACAAGCCCATGGCACCGAAAGTGGGAGCGTTATTAATGCATTGCTGTCCTCTCGATTCACGATTCGGTTGGCCTTCGCTGCGCCTGCAGCATCTTTCTGCCGCCCTTGCAAGCGACCTGATTAGGATCTATTTCACCTTCAGGTACACTACTCTTTCTCTTAGATCCAATCGCTTCCTCTGTTCATCGTTTCAATGAACGAACTAAATCTGGATTTTCAAATTCAGTGAATGATGAACAGGCATCCTATGAATCTGCCAATTTGCAGAAGCTTTTATCGATAGTAATGAAAGTACATCTAGGGTTATGGGAAGTTTTGTATCGTATGCCTTGCAAATTTCTCTCTCTCGTCCTCTGGGCTAGCTTTCATTGCCAAGGGTTCATGTTTTATAGCAAATCAACAACGGATTATATGTTTCTTTCTATCTGGAGTTATAGGAATGAAGAGTAAATCTTCTTCAGGTGACTAGGCATAGCAGTTTTTCTTTCTCTGCTACAAAATTCCTAAAGAAAATTAATCATGTAAACATGATCTCCATCCTCTTTTTTTAGTCATGTAAAGGAAGAGGGTAAAAAGACACAATAAGATTTAACTATAGCTAATGAATCGTATAATTCATCGGGATGTGTCTTTGCATAATATATTTTATATTTATTTCTCTTTAATAAAATGATCTTTTAACGATAGATGATCCAAATCCATGTACACATAAACCAATGATCAGGCGTGCCTAAAAAATTCCCGAAGCAAAGTTTACAATCTCAGGAACATGCGACTTACAGAGTCTTTCATATGAAAAAACATTTTATATTTTTATTTTTTAAAAATAATTTTTCTTTTCAAATTATTGAATTAAATAATATAATGTGTTTTTATAATTATAAAGATGCCACCGAAGTTTTAACTTATTGTTTATGAAGACAATAAAAATGACTATTTGTTATTTACATATTTGGAAATGTTTCTCAAGAAACATTTTCAATAGAACACAACCAAACATAGTAACTAAAAAAAAGAACACAACCAAACATGTTTTCAAACATTTTTTTTTGTTTTTAGTGAAAATGAAAATAGAAAATAGCCAAATCAAAAGGGTATTTGGTTTGTTTTTTGTTTTTATTTTCAATTGAAATGTCTTTATTTATAATTATTTTCACTATTTCTTTCACAAAATTTTATTAATAGAAAATAAAATGATAACAATGTGGCATTTTTATAATTATTAATAAAAATATATCAACTACAAATAAAAACAGAAAACAAACAAAACATTCCCTTATATTTCTATTTCACTATGTTTGAAATCATTTTAAAAAAATGGAATTAATTTGATTTGAATTGAATTGGTTTGATTTGATTTACAAATAAATTTTTATATTTAGAACTCAATCAACTTATTATAAAAAGTATGATTTGAATTGATTTACAAATCAATTTTCATAAAAAATGAATGGAATTTATTTTATTTTAATAATTTTTATTGCCCTTACTTAGAATAGGTTAAATGGCTAAACTAATAGGGGCTAAGTCTTTAGTTCAAATAATTGAAATTAAAATCAAATCAAATCAAATTCAATTAACCGTCATATGGCTCAATGTCAAGCAGCCAAAACCTTAGTAACCGGTCACAATCTTCTGAGGACGTAGTAACAGATGTGCCCAGCCACAACAACTACCTTAGGGATGGTGAAAGAGGTTCATTGAAACGAAAGAACATGGAATACATGGTTCCCCATAGGCATATGAATTTTTTAGCGAGTTCCAGTTCTTTGTCAAGTGGCATTGCTATTGTAGGGACAAACCAATGCGAGCGAAATCATTTAACTGACAATATGTTGAATGATGAAGGAATTGAGAGCACAACTATCACGGTATCAGAGCAAAGGAGTTTGAGGCAGAGCCCAAATGGTGGTGATCTTTATATCAATTCTAGCTTGATGACTATTAATGAGCACTCTAGTTCGGAACAATTCACAGGTTAGTACTTACATGCAGTGTTATAAAACTTGGACGAGTCATCAACTTGGAAGAGGTATTGGGTCAATGTTTCACTTGTTCAATCGCTGAGTTACTGGTTGAACTGTATAAATTAAATAAATATGTAAATATTTAATAACATACTAAAAAAATGTAGAATAAAGTGAATTAATTTATTATTGGAATTTGAGATTCAAAGTGCATCATGTTAATTTTAGAAGGTTTAATTGATTGTAAATTAAAATTTAGATCTTGATAGTTATTATACGTAGAATTATGTGTTCTAGTCATTAGTTCATGGTATAGTATATGTATAAAATAATGGAATAATTATTTTAAAATGTTGTTTGGTTCTAAGTAATTTAAAGAGGATCAATATTGAATAACTAATTAAAAGAAAGATGATTTATTTATTTAAAAAATGAATCTTCATTTGACTGGTAAAATAAAATCTGTTTACTGAATTTGAGTAAAAAGAAATTGTATGATTTTTTTATGTGAAATTGTAAGATTTCTAGTATTTTACCTTTTCAACCCAATTCATGATGTTTTCAAGCTTTTGGTATCGAATAATGTGAGAGATGAGGTGAAGGACCCACGGTAATCTTGAGAGAATATATGAGTTTGCCACATGCCCTCCTCTTGCTTGGTCACCCTAATCAGTAAGATAGAGAATTACTTTTCAAATTCCAACCTTTGATTGCTGACTCCCTAGTCTCTATTCTATTTCTTCATTTACGCTGGAACAGAGTCCCTCCTTCTCCAGCAAGAGTCTCTATCCTCTTGCTTGGTCACCCTAATCAGTAAGAGTGGGAATTACTTTTCAAATTCCAACCTTTGATTCATTGACTCCCTAGTCTCTATTCTATTTATTCATTTATGCCGGAACAAAGTCCCTCCTTCTCCAGCACTTGCTCTTCCATTTCTTTTTGCCATTGTTTTGTTATTTTTTTCGCCATTTATTGGAAGTGCCTTTTGTGTAATCATTCGTGCTTGGAGAAAGAGGAAGATGGAGGAAACAGTTGGATCTACGAGAATGGAGAAGTGGCTCTGCAAATGGAGGAAGCTTGAGATGTGGATGGAGGAACGCCTGGGTCTATAAGAACGGAAAACTAGTTGCATAAACGCGACCTTGTCAACCGAGTTACTTATAACCGGCCGGTTCAATCTAGTTTAGTCCGGGTTGATTGCATAATCAATCTAATAAGCTGCTTGGACGGCCACAGTCAACCCAGCCGATCCGAGTTGAGTTTTATAACAGTGCATACATCTGCAAGTAAACTATTGGGGCTTATTACAATTTATGCACATGGGATTTGGGTCAATTCTATCTGTTACCCACTTTTACTACTTTATAAGTAGTAAATAGTACATTATAACAGGAACACAAAACAACAAAATAAATCCAACACCGCAATCTAAGCACACCCACACCATCCAGCATCCCTGGATCTGATTCTAAAATACATCATGTATATTTATTTACTTCAGGCATATATAAACCTGAAGGATTTTCTCATCCTAGTAAAATATTAACGAATACCACAAAAACATAAAATCCAAAGTGCAATCTAAGCACACCACACCAGCAAAATCATGTTCAATAGCTTTCCCCCTGTTAAATGGCATAAAATTCGCTCCATCCATAGCTGCTAGGCTAGATATCGATAATACATACTTTACTGAACCTTGTATTAATAGTTCGAGAATGACATCCACTATAAACCCACAAATCTTGAGAGCTAGTTTCTGAATTGACCTGGACAGCTTGGTTCCGGCCCCATGATGTCTGATATTTTCTAAGAAATTTCAAGTTCTAGAGAAACATATATTTTCCAATTGGTAAATTCTATGGTGCGATGGCACCATTTTGTTGCGCCAGTGCAACACGAGTAGAATGCACCATAAATGTCTACTTCAATCACTTTTTTTTTTTTAACCCAGATATTAAGTTTTTCTAGACTCATTCAATTTTTTTGGGTAAAGACTCCAGCAATTTAACAGTCTAAAGGCTGCATTTGAATAAAACTGGTTCCACTTAAAATTTTGCAGTGATAGACAGCATTTGAACTTTGTTGCGTAGAGTGAGCCAGGTGGGCATTCCACAGGATACTTGTTGCACTGTAGCAACGGCCTTACCAATCAGAACCTGTTTCGCATAAAGAATGCCCTGTGTAGACATATATCGCCATTCCAATCAGGGTATTGTTCTGGAATTATAGCCAATGCCCGGCATAATGGGCAAATGTTGCTCTTCAAAAGCCATTCCTTGATGCAGTCCTCATGATACTCATGAGAACAACAGTACAGGCTAGCAATTTTGTCTAAACCTTTGAATTCTACCTGCTCAGTTCCACACAATAATACCATCATTTGATGAAAGAACACTAAAATTATACTAGTGAATCTACGGCATTGCGGCAAATGGTAGAAGCATGGTTTTTAAAAAATAAAAATAGAAAATGTTTGGCCTGAATTCATATCAAAGGAGACAAGTATTTTGCCTTGAGGTGCATAGTTTACAATTATGAGGGGTAAATGAATATATTATCAACAAAAGCAGAATTCGATGTCAGGGGTCGAGAGTTTACTTCCTTCCAACCTTTGAAATCGTCCGTGACATTAAACTGGGTTAAGGGTTAAGGGTTAAGGGGTGTTGAAATCGTCCGTGTCAGGCAGAGAGAAAGTGGCTTGTTGAACTGGGTTAAGGGTCTTCCTTTTCGCACAAAAAAAAAAAAAACGTAGAGACCTTTCTGTCCAATGTACACTTGAACAAGGAGGGAAACCCATGCAATCACCAATCAGTACATGTTTTTATTTTTTTAAAATATTTATATTCAATTAATTACCATCATTTTTTATTTTTCTTTCTTTAGCTTTTTTTTTAAAAAAAAATTATGAATCCAACTCAACATATGAAAAAGATGTGAGAATCTATGTGCGAGCAAATATCATCTTCTTATAACATTACTCATCATCATTCATAAAAAATTGTTTGTCTTCCTCATTTGTGCATGATAATATTAATTAATAATTATGGCCCATTTGGATATTTTTCTTTTCCAAGCGGAAACGTCCATTGCCCGTTTTCCTTTTTCTCAGTCATCTAAGAATTAAATCATAGTTTTGCTAATGGTCCCTGCCAAAATTCTGCAAGGTCCCTAACTGACGAGACACAGCAAGGATGCAGAGTATCCTCGTTTGTGCGTACGATAATATTAATAATGGCCCCATTTGGATATCCTTTTTCCAAGCGAAAAAATGCTTCGGACACGCGGCACTGTGCGATTTCTTGTTTCCTTGTTCTACGTCATCTATGATTGGCATAGCTGGCAAAACGCTGCACGGATGCACAGCTTGGCTGGGGCATGCGTGCTTGCATTGCCTATCATTCTCATAAAACGAAACAACTTTTAAATAAAAGATTTATATAACCACACATGCCCGGGGTACCCTGCCATTATTCTTAATTGACGAGGTCTGTGATCATCAAACCACTCAAATTTAAAAAAAAAAACAGATAATTATATTGACTTTTGATGTATAATGGTGATTTAGATATAGCGTGGTTACCCAATCAAGGGCCCCCTTGTCATGTCGTTTTTCATATGTTTCTTTTCTTTTTTTTTTCACCCTTTATCGTGGTCTATCAAACATAAGGAATATACTCGTACCCCAGAACGAAATAATAAATTTTTTAAAAATTATTAAGTGTAATTTTGTAATCAAGTAAAATTTCAAAATTGATGAAATTTATCTCTTTTTTTTTCTTTAAATTTTAGAATTCACATGTGAATGAGGGTATATATTTGACTTCCTTATCTAAATTTTAGTTTGGACATGCGTTACCTTCTTCTTTATAAATTTAACTAGTCTGCTTTGCTTCCTTGTCAGTTGTCTAGAGCATCTCTGTGCTTCTAACCTTTTTTTACTCAAAATTTTATTTTTGTACCTTTTTTATAAAATATTTTTTAATTTAACCTCAAATAAAATGATTTTTCATTTTGGTCCCGTCTATGAATAAATAAGAACTAGCCGAAAACAAAAAAGGTTTAAAAAAAGAGAAAAAGAAATACATCAAGAATGTACATACGTATTGCACAATTAGCATATATATCCATGTATGCTTCTTCTTTCCATGACAATTTTAATTGAAAATAATTTTTTTTCAATATTACTCATGAAAATATACCAAAATATTCCCATTATATTAATTTTACAAGTTATTTTTCTGTAATAAAGGTATAAAATAATTTTATCCTGTATGAATACCATATGCATAAGTAAGAAAGAGACCTCAACATTAACCCTCTCTTCATCCTTTTGCATTCCATTTTTAGGTTGACACTATCACACAGATGTATAATGAACACCATAAATTAGTCACGTGCATTGGTAAATATGGACGTTGGATGGCTTTGGAACAAAGAGATTCTTTGTTATGTGTGCTTGAGTGAGAAGCAACTCATCCACCATGAGTATGAAAACAAATATTGAACTTAATTAATAGAGCACCGTGGATGGGCAGAAGCAGCATATTACCATAAAAGCTATAATAAATAAAAATGAATCAAATCACAAAGCGAAATTGGAGGAGAACTTCAAAATTCAAATAGACAAACCGTTAATATTTTATAGAAATAGACGTAAACCAAAATAAAATAAACAACGTTATATGACTTTGTTTTGTTCATATCCTTTAAGTTAATTGAAGTTGCCTATCTTTTTGCATGGGTTCAATTGCCGGGTTACATATAGATAGCATATAAGCAAGTTGATTTCACCCATGACCGTTCCACCACATATATATTATATAGAGAAGCTTAGCCAATGCGTAGGGTATAATTTGAATGGCCAGACCCACTGTTCCCCACTTATTCTTGACGAAGTGTGTGATTGTGCACCAATTAGTGATTACGTTGACTATGATTTTCTTTTTTTGGGAGCAACCCATAACCTTCAGGGTAAAATAAAATGAATATGCTTAGGAATCAAGAGCAGATCTGAATCAATGAAAGAGATTGCATTGTTTAGGAGACTCGGATTGCCATTCCAAATTCCAAGCATATTTGGTAAATAGTCCACATTGCACAGAAGCAGGAACGCAAGATAGAGACAAATTTACCCCATGACCCCATCAACATAAACGATTTGTTCACGAATCAGTAGAGGCCCCAAGCCACCAAAAGCAGAGAGCATGTGCTAAAGGAAGAAAGTGCACCACCTAATGTCAAGAACAAGATTATGCTAAGTGGACCATTTAGGAGTTCTGCTTTTAATATTCATTTATATGAACAGAGGTCGACTTCACAAATTTTATCTGTACCAGCAAAGGTGAATTGCAATAAGGCGTGGAGAATACAAGAATAATCAATAGAAAGCTATACGACTACGCTTACACTATTGGAACTAACTAGGTCTCTTATCTGACAGATAGTCAACGAATGAGTTTACTCATTTAAAGTTTTAAACAAAACATTAGCATTATCAATTCAGAAAATCATAATCTTACCAAGTACATTTCTTAGTTTTTTCTATTGGCATGCCTAGTGCTTAGTTAGTAAACACTGTGTTCAGAAAGTCATTCAATTTGCTTTCATACTAAAAAAAGGTCAGATTTCATATATTAGTTAAATTCCAAATAAAAATCATTAACCCGGAGGGAAGTGAGAATTATAAACAGAGCACTCACGGTATTGAAGTGAATTCTTTATTAGATTGTGTTACTTACTTTATCATCGTCAATGCCTTTGAACAAAAGATTTTCCTTCATGTCTGATATGACTATAAATGATAGTTATCCAAAGATCATAATAATGCAAATCTTTCCAACCATTCTGAAAACAAACCTCATTGGTCACATTTTTGTATTTTACCAGTACCTAGTTTGTTTCCCATTCAAATTAACGCATTTGGAAATGTAAGAGGGTCAAAAGAGAGAAATTATTTAATAAATATTATTTGTCTTAAATATTTTATTTAATAGTTAATATGTATAAAATTTAAAAAATTATATTATAAATATATAATATTTTTAAAAAAATTAAAAATACATATCAACGGTTAAATGATGTATTTAAATAAGTAATACTTATTTAAAGATTTTTTTTAAAAAGAATAGTATCAATTTAACTTTTAACGAGTCTATTTTTTTTTCATTGAGAGGTCATGTATTTCTCTTTTTCTCTCCAACTTTAACTCACAATCTTTTTTAGGTTTCTCCTCGAATGACTTCCATATTCATCATATTTTTCTGAGTATTAATATTCAAGTTAATTATTAAGTATTTATTAATTATTGATTTAATATTTATTTTTAAAAATAATAATTAATAAATATTTAAAAAAATAATGTTACATATTAATTAAAAAAAAATAGCAACACCCCTCTTTCCGTATGCAATTTTGGATGTTTCTTGACGTAAAAAAAAAAAAAAAAACTTTGGTTCTTTCTTCGTCCTCACCCATTTAATTCCCTTTTTCTCCTTTCCCTCTCTATTCGCTCAAACCTCCCCCTGCATGTGCTTGGCCACCCTTAAACCAAACATTCCCTGTCCTTAGCTCTCGATCAATGATCAGGAAGGAAAACCCAGTTATTTTTCAGGTTTGTGAATCTATCTCCTTCATTTTTCTTCCCCCTCTTCTATTCGAGCGCAGATCTAGTTTTTTTTTTTTTTTTTCCTTTTCTTTTCGGAGGTTCGAGTCTATTTATATCCTTACCTTTGTTTGATATATATATATATATATATATATATATATATATATATATATATATATATATATATATATATTTTTTTTTTTTTTGGGTATTATTCCTTAGCTTATGTAGATGGTATTGACCATCAATTGAGTTCCCGTGGATTCTCTGCTGCTCGAGTTTTAATTTTTAAATCTGGCATAAAGACCCTATCTTTTTAACTTGAATCTCTCTGTTGCTTGAATGGGTTTTACTTTTTTTTTCTAGAGTTCTATCTCTAATCAAAGAAGTGAAAAAGCTAAAATATAAAACTGGTTTGTGATTACTGCTTTACATGCCCTCTGCAGTCTGCACAGTTTTTACATGCTACTTTCGTCTTCCTTTTATTCTTTGATGTGAGAGTTGGACTGATGCTAATGATGTAAAATCTGTATCAATTGCCTTTATGATTCAAACAAATCAGTTTACTTACTGTTACAAACAAAAATCTATTGGATGCTAATGAATCTTTATTTCAAGAACTTGAAAACTGGATGATAGTGTTGATGGAGACATGCCTTGAAGATAGCTAAGTGATATAAACTAAAGTGAAACAATGGATGCTTGATTATAACATTCCGCTGACTAGCTGCTCATCTTTTAGATTTGTTTGCAATTGCATCTTCTATGAAATTGTTGTGCATCTTTGGATGTGGAACCACACACATTAATGGTGAACTAAAAAGGGGTTTGACTTGGAACAAGCGGAAGGATATATGGTTTTTTGACATGATAAACAAGGTACGTAAATCAGTCAAGCATCTTGTGTTCTGAAGCAAGCATTTATGCACTAGCATATTAGCCTTGTTAATGATGCGGTATAACTTGGAATGGCAAATGAGATCCATAATTGAATGTAATCTGCCAATTGATAAATGATTTATCTTTCCCTTATACAATAGCATGAAAAACATGCTTAGATGTTGATATTTACTCTAAATGCTTTGCTCCTTGAAAAGGAATGACATGAGTTTGGTTTTGTGTTGATTGTTGTTTATGCACCTATTTTATACTCTGACTCTAGCTTGCGTGATATTTGGATTAATGTCAATAGTGTATCACAAAACTAAGTATATTTGAAGATCAATAGTCTTGGTATATTGAACAGGATCTGACTCTCACATGCTATGAATAGACTCAATAGATACACAGTGCATAATCCTTCATCTGCTATAGTACAATACTAAATTTTTTAGAAGTATCATGCATTCTGATTATGGCTATCCTTATTGCTGGAAACGGTAAAAAATTTATGCAAACTAGAATTCTGAATCTAATAAATTATTTATTGATTGTGTGTATGCTTGATGGTAATGCAGTACATTTATTTACATAAATCACAACAGAGTCCCTATATATCTTCAAGAGAAGATAAGTCTAACACAATTTGGCTAGGGAATTTGCTGGTGGACATATTCTTGTGAAAGACTAATTTTAACTGAGTCTAGCCAAGCTGCCATAACACAAACAAGTAATATTTATGAAAGGTGATTGACTGGCTGCATAAGTGTACAACATAATGTTGAGGGCAGTTACCTGAGATTAGTATTGAGTTCTATATCCATTGGTATTGGAGGACCAGAGAAGAATCTGGCTAAATCTTTGATCTATTATATTTTAACATGGGGGAATGGGATTGATGCCTATAGATGAAACTGGCTGCAACATATTACTGCATGCCATTCTTAAGTTCGTCTTCTCTTTAAGTTTGAAAACATGTGGAGGATTTCTTTATTTTTTGGTTAAAGTATGTGCTTTCAAATTTATAAGTTTCTCTTGGAAAATTGTCTTTTGCACCAAGCATTGCTTGAGTAAGGCGGAGTAAACCTCTAAAGACAGTGTCTTGTATGAACAATATAGACTTCTTTTATTGTGTGTATGTCTTTTTATTTTTTGGTACAAGGGTAAGAAAAGGGAAAAAGAATGTAGCCTCTAGAAAAACAAATACCAAAACTTTCAGCTCTGCTGAATGCAACATGAGCCAATGTGCAGAGTTTTCTTGACAACATGGATCCAATCATGATAGAGAATAGTGGAAACTTGCCTGCTTCTACTGAAAAGATAATGTTTATATGCTACAATAGCACTATATAAATGTGAGTTTTGTTATAACCGACTCGGCTTGATGGTAGACCTTATACGTTACAACATATCTAACTCTATAAATGTAAAGAAATATGTAGTCTTAACCATATTAATGGCTTCCTGTGAATGAAACTCACCATATAAATGTAGAGAAATCTTTAATCTTATCCATGCTACTGGCTTCCTAGGAATGAAAGTCACACAAATTGCCTGCAACCAATGTCCCAGCGAAGGATCACCCATACTTATCCAACAACTACGCAACCCACATATCATGAAATGCCCACTGCCTATATTCTATTCGAATCCTTCACTAGGCCCCCAACTCCTGCCCTACCAGCATTCCAGTTTGAGCTTCCATGAGTGTTTAGTTTGAAACTATTTCTGTATAACAAGTAATAATAAATAATAATAATAATAATTTCATGTCATGTAATCCAAAATTTCAGTTTCCAAAATATTCAATTAAGGCTGCAGATATGCTGAGAGGCATGACATTTTAAGTCACATAATAAGATTTTAATAAGGCGTACCAACTAATTAATTAAGCCATAGCGTTCAAATTGTTGACATTGAAACATGTTGCATAAGTCGTAAAAATTTATTTCAGCTTTAAAATCCAGATGTCTAAATTCTTGTTATTGGTTCTTAAATTTACTAGATGCAAAAAAAAAAAAAAATCTTTTGATATTATAAGTATGGTCAAATAATTAATTGAATTTACTATTTCTATTCATATGTCCTCTCTTCATTGAGAAAAACTTTGACTTTTGCAGTCAATATAACCTGGGCAATATGGTTTGCATTCTACACTTGGCCTCACTTTCTTTTTGATATGTAGGAGCTCTTGTAGATTTAAGAAAGGAGAAAGGAAAAGCAAACTAAGTAGAGATCAAACTTATGACATCAAGCAAATCATAGTCTTTTTAGCGGCTGGTGTCATGTGAACTATTAGCTAATTGTCACGTATTCTAGATTGAAATTATTGATAGAATTCCCCATTAATTTTTCTTCCCAAAAATCTTACACTGCAGAGACAAGACATTACCAACCTAGAAAAGAACAAGTAACGTGACATTTGAAAGGTGTAATACACGAAATAACATATAAAGAATTTCACAGGTTCGACTTGTCTTTGACACCAAAAAGATTCAGGGCATCACTTTTTTTTTTTTTTTGAATTAGGAGTATCTTTATAGGATATTGATTTCTTTTTAAAGCAGCCATGCGTACAATTACGAATGTAAAACTTTCATCTTGGGTCAATTTGGTATGGGGTAAAAGTAGGATGAAAATTTTATGGATGATTTTTTTCACCATCATGAAATTTTCATGGATGAAACTTTCATCTTAATTCATCAATTTTCACTTTCATTTTTATATACACAAAAGGTAATCTTTTGTGACCCGATGTCCTCCCCCAATCTCCATCCTCAAAGAACGAAAAACAAATTACAATAACGAGGCACATCACTTAGAACAATAGAATATGATATAGCAATTAAACAGGCATACCTCTTACGCAAGAAATCAGGAAGGTGAAGATGCGTTAACAATTTCTGATTAGCCTGATTCAAATACAAGCAACCCAATAATTTTCTAGATCAAAGCATGATTAAAAATTTATTCTTTTCAGATTTTGATATTTCTTGGAAATCCCACTTTTGTTGAAACTTGAGTGGTAAAAAAAGAAAAAAAAAAGTTAGTCTGTTATACTTTACTGGATTCTACTTATCCCTCTTTTAATATAGATAGAGAATTTGAACTTCCGATTTTTATGATGTGTTTTATTGTAAGTTCTTTCATTTTTTTTGACTCATTCTCCTAATCACCAGAGATTCCTCCTTCTAAAATCATTTGGAACTCTCAAATTCCCTTAAAATTTCTTTCATCTAAACAATGGTACTTAACAGAATTAATACAAATGATATGTTGCGGATATATATACCTCACACAGCTCTTTATCTTAAAACGTGTGTTAGTCCATCAATTTTTACATTGTATTGTAGCTACTTTCCAGTGGAATAATTTGTTTGAGATTCTTGGTAAAAACTCTCTGTTTTTCCACCTTGAAATAGTTTCGCATGATATGTTTCAAAGGGATGAATATCTAGGTATTTTGTCGGAGAAGAATGGCAGGGGTCTCTGTATCCTATGGGTTAAGAATGTGTTTGCGGCTTCCTTTTAGTGATATGCTCATTGTTGTTTTAAGAAAGTTCCCATTTTTTATACATAAATCTTGTTACATTTTTTAGCCATTTTGACTAGACTTTTCCCTTATTTTTTTTATTTAGGATGATAACCTATTCTGTTCCAAATATATATATATATATATATATATATATATATGGAATTGCTAATATCCTCTTACTGTTTTTTACATTAGTCAATGTTAGCAAACTTTACTTTTTTATTTGGACAATAATGTCTTATTTTTTATTTTTAAAATAAAAATTTAAGAGTATTTAAAATATTTTATTAATTTCTTTGATTATTTTTTTTTCAATCATTATCTTTCTCTTCCTTTTTTTTTTCTTAACTTATTAAGGAAGAGAAAGAGTGAGTTGAAAAAAAAAAATAAGTTGATAAAAAAAGAGGAGGAGAGAGATGATGATCGACAAAAAAAAAAAGAAGAGAGACTAATAAAATGTCTTAAATATCATTAATTTTTTTATTTTTAAATATAAAAAAATAAGATATTATTGTTCAAATGAAAAGGTGAAACTTGCAAACATCTTCCAATGTTAAAGGATGTTAGCAATCCCCACAATCTCCATATATGTGTGTGTGTGTGATGAAGGACAAAAAAAATTATACAATTATGAGATCAAGGCCAAAACAAGTCAAACAATTTAGCAAGAAAAAAATAAATCATATTAATGTGATGAAGCATATGCGAATAAATCACAAAATTCTGAGGTCAAGACCAAAATAAGTCTGTCAACACAACTAGCACATTACTGCATAATTTGGCAAAAACTACATACCTCTTTCACGAGCCACAAAAACTACTGCAAATCATCATGACGGACACCCAAACATCCCTAAGAAGGTATTCCTACTGTAAAGATGTAATTCACTCATCAGCAAATATTTGATAAAAAAAAATTGATATAAGTACTCACATCACCTGATCATGAAAGTGGCAATACTGGTATTCTCATGCAATATTATACCATATCCGAGATCCCCCATTTTTGTTACACACATATATATAGGAGCAAAAGACAAGTTCTCCGAATCAAACCTATATTATGCCTAACCGAACTTTCTTTGGTTTCTCCCATAATTCTCTTTGCTTTTTAAGATTACGAATAAGACCTGGAAATATATATATATATATATATATATATATATATAATATATATATATATGTCAAATCAGACTCCTAATTTTTTTTTAGCTCCTCAGTGCAATTTAATGTCAAAAGAGGAAGAAATCGTTGTGTATAGAACGGATTAAAAAATGAAGATACATACAATCTTTTTTAACTTCAAGGGAAGTGGAATTGCACCTCCCCATTATTCCAACAAAAAATGGTTTTTTGCTTGAACTTGTTGATTTCAGCACGTAGTGCTGGAAAAGTGTTGGGTTGGTAAAGGATTCACAGCTATAATGCTTTACAGCTTATGTTTTGTGCTCCTACATTCAAAGCTGGAGCAAGCATTCATAAGAACTGCAATTTTTGCATCAGTCCAATTCGGGCTGCATAATCAAATAAAGGGAAAGATTCTCCTTCACCTAGTAGATCACGTCAAAGATGAACTTCAACGTATAAACTTCAATAAGAAAACATAAAATTTCAATGAGGATTCCCCTAACTTGCAGAAAGAGTAGGCTGTTATTTTAGAATTTGGCTTTTCTAAAGTTAGGAGTACACTTCAGAAAGCAAAGTGTAGTATTTATAATTATTGATTAATAAATCAACGGTTTAGGATTTGATAAAATACAAGCACATATAACAAACTATGAATTTGTCAAAATCTTTTTTCTTGATTTTTTCATCATAGGTTATTCATTTGCACTTTATTTTCTAAAGTGCATCCCTTGCTTAGGATCTAAATCCGTTATTTTACTACGAGGATGGAAATTGCTTTATCCTTTGCAATTTCAACTGGAGAGCATTATCTGCAACATAGAATGTGTTGGTCGGTCAGCTGACACAATATCAAGATGATAAATTACTATAGTAAAGCCATGTTAACCATACATTACTGTAAATAAGACAGATTATGGCCGTTGATCAGATATTTCCTCTTAAGCGTTACAGAAGCATTAGACAGATTGAAACCTTTTACTGACATATTCTAAAGATAACGGTGTTGTAGGAGGTCTGGTTCAACCCAAGAAGTTAAAGGACAGGAGAATAAGTGTATGACATATATGTGCAAAATGCAAATTAAACTTTCGATGGCAGCAGATCTATTTTAATGTAACTTTTAGAAGCATATTAATTTTAGGGGACATAATCTTTGGAGCCATTGCTCACATGTCATTTTAAAAGTTTTGGGAGAACTAAAAATGATAAATCTTTGGCAGCTTGCATACATTTGGCGTTTATAGTTGGATAAAAGAGTTCTCAGTGCACTAGACTCTCACTGTTGCGAAATCTGGAGGTTGGAGAGGGTCAGAGGTAAGAGTCTTGTCCTGTAAGTGAAATGATTGTTTTTGCGACTATAATCATGTGATTATCAAATCATATGGCAACAACCTCATTGTTGCATCAAGAAACACCCTCCTATCTATAGTTGGACAAAAATATCAAAATTTTTAAAGATAATTCGTTATTTTGTTACTATTTTTATGAAATAAAATAATCTTATTTTCTTTATATTGCTCATCTAGTGGCTATTTTAGAGGGAGTCCTTGGTTACATATAGAGATTAATTTTGCTTTGCTGTTTATTTTTTGGTATTCTATTGAAGAAGATATCTAATTCTTTCCTAGCTGTACTTTTTTCTTTCTCTTCTCTACTGACTTTCTTCTCTCATAAAAAATATCCCAACTTCACAATAGGATGGCTAGTAATTTTGGACCCCACACATGAATGAAGCTTGTGCAAGTGTTTTACAGTATCATCTCTCATGCTCATTTGAACTTATCTTGATTTATGATTGGTGTGTCGTCGATAACATGATATGGATTGAGTGAAGCAGTGTCTGTGCATAATTGTCTTTGGACATGACCGCCTAGCTTGTTCAGGCTTTCAAACTAATACAGTGAAATAAGAAACTCTCAAAGTTGTTGGCTGCACTATGCTTTTCATGGTTCAGAAATGTGTCATAATGGGGTGTTCTTACTTGTTTGCGGTCTAGATGTTCAGATCTATTGTAGCTTTGTAGGTTTATAAGCTCCAATACCCGTATATTAGGTTGATTTTATTCGTTTAATTATGTTGAAATTCACATTAACTAAATTGTATAGTGTTTAATTGTTTATAGATATACTAATATAGATTATGTATTGTTAGGTACCCTAAGATGACTAAGGAATATTTTAGGAAAAGAAAAGGGTACAATAGGAAATTAGAGCCCACGAAGGCAAGGTGAAAGGTGTGACTTCATGTAACAACCTGTTGCACATGTGGCAGCAGGGGAGTGGGGGAAGTAAGGGAGTGATCCCTCTATAAGAGAGGGAAGGGGGGGAACACAGAGAGGCAAGGAAGAATTGGGTAAGGATTAAGGAGGGAGAGACCAAGGCCCTTCGAAAGCCTTGGAATAGGTTCTGTTATCTTAGAGATATACCTATGATTGTAAGGAGCTAATCTCCATTGTTCTATAAATAAATATTAGTTTAATAGGTTTCCTATCAATTGGTATCAGAGCTCTCGATCTTGGAGTTGTGGATACTAAATATGAATATGGAAGCTAGAGTGGAAGCAGTGGAGAAGAAATTGGAGACTAAAATTGAAAATCTGCTGGAGATGTTTAAACGTTGGAGGAAGGAAGACCAGTTGGCACAAGAAGCACGAGAGGCACGAGAAGCATGGGAAGAAAGGCTTAGGCGGGAAGAAGAGACTCATGCAGAGATTCTGCATCTCATTCGAAGCAGAACTTCTGATCCGATCAAGGTTACGCCAAAGGTAGTTGAAGAGGAAGAAATGAGATGGGGTGGTGAGGTAGGGGAAGCAACCGATGTTGAGGAGGAAAAGAAAACAAAGGAGACAGTAATGGAAGAGGAGGAAACGAAATCATTCGGTGGGTTGGAGGAGGTTATGTTAGAGGAGGAGGAACCAGAGACTGTTAAACTAGCAAAGGAAGAAGAGAAAATGGAGGTGGTGGGTGAGATTGAGAAGGAAGATACAGGTTGCCATGGCACAGATGAGGTTCACTGTTCTGAGCCACCTAAAGACCTAGATCCCATTAAGGGAATGTCGGGCATTCCTCTGTCAGAGACTGTAAGGGAGTTTGGGGTCCAATTGAAGGTGGCTTAGGAGTCGTTGAGTAGCAGCCTCGCAAGGGAGGAGAAGCTGCTTGAGTCATCGGCGACGAATGGTGCTGAGAATCAGGGGTGGCCACCAAATGAGGGTCGCACAACGAGCAAACAGGGGCAGAAATGGTTGGCAATGGCCACCGAACTTTGGGTCCTGGGTAGTCCGACCCATCCTCGGCACCATCGGACAAGAACCGTTGTGCAGAAATTGATAGCAGCCCAAAACATGAAGGCTAGATCATGGAGTTGAAACGAAAGGAGCAAGGTGACGTGGCCAAGCCACTACCACCGCTGGAACCACCAGACAAGACCCATCGACCGACCCCAGGTCAGTTTGCGGCATCAGAATGGGAGGTGGGCTGCGGTGCTAGGTCTGCGCATGGGAGTTCCAAGGTGAGCGTAGGGGAGGAAAGAGATGATGTATGGGCAAGGTGGGAAATTAAGTCTGAATCTACTAACCTAAGGGCGCATGTCCATGTGATTAAGGAAATGGACTGGGCCGCAGAGAAAGGTAGGGGAATTTTACAAAAGGCTTTTCAAATTATAGAGATGGGAGGTGCCTTTGGGCTGGAAGTGGATTTGCTTTTGGAACTAATGGGCTAGACCCAATTGAGTAAGGAAAAGAAAAGAGTCTTGGGAAAAGGAGTGGAGGGCTTAGATCTGAGAAATAAACTGATTTCCATAAGGAACTAGCCCAATCAGACCAGAACAAAGGAGCTTAGGCTATGACCCAATTTGCAAATCAACAAGCCTATACTTGGACTGGGATTAGACTGGTTAGAGGGGATCGGGGTTTCCAAGGAGAATAACCTGGCCTCAACAATCTGTTTCACTCTTAACGCATGCGACACTTACAGAGGATTGAAGAAACGCGGTGGAAACCATATACTGAGAAACTTTGTGCAATTCTAGCGAGGCTGATGGCAGCGGCTAGATGGTAGGATGCAAGACCAAATGGAGGAGACGGAAGGAGCTTGCAAGGAAAGCTCTGAAGCTTATGAGAGAGAGTGGGCATGCAAGGAGTAGATTGAAGCCCAAGTTGAAGGCGCTGAAGAAATGCTGCATTGCAGGGAAATTGTGGGAGCCCAGAACGGAATTTCTAGATGGGTCTCAATCAGAGAGAAAGCAGTCACAGAGGGAGTGGGTTGCTGACTTGCTGCTGATCGTACCACCCAAACGAGGGATTGTGCGCAACGGTTGAAGATTCCTGCCATCTTTAATGTCGGGCCTGTGCAACCTACGCAGATCACGAGTGCAAATCACAAAAACAGATCGAAAACGACTAGTGTTGGAGAAGACAGTTTTGAACATGCAATCAGAAAGGAAAATTTTGCAATTTTTGATAGTTTAAAGGGAGATCTTGTGGGTGGATTTGGAAACTTGTTGGAAACATTGTTAATGCTACCCATTATAGATCCCTATGCTACTACTTTGGATGATTTTCGATGTGGATTGAGGAGCTTGTTGGAAGCATTGTCAAATTTTCCAACTTCTCTGGAAAAAATTGCTGGTAGGGATACTTCAAAGCAGGGAATCGTTCATGTTGCAAGGGTACTTCATTCAAAATTAGTCACAAATTTAGAAGTTGATGTGCTATGTACATGCATCAAATCAGTGATACTTCATGAAGGTTCAATTACAAATTTTGGTTTCAAATTACAAGGGATTGAACACATAAAAGAAGGTCAACCATATTCATACAGTAATGTGGTATTAAGTACTTTTGATCCAAGAATTCTCAACATTTCTACACCAAATTTTGACTACAATGTAGCACACCAGAGGTTTAATCCTTCAACTCAATAATAAGAACAAGGATCATATAAGAGAATTCTGTTACAATCATGTCAATTTCCCAAGCAGAAGATGGTGGTATTCTATAGGTGTTCTGCAGTGGTTGGTCTTCGCTTTGATCCTGGGGGAGAAGAGACATTTGTGATTTTTAGTGGAGCTAATTTTGTCAACTTTTCCACTCCTTGTCGTGGGAGAAGACCAATGGGACTCCGTTGAAAGCTCCTATGCTTCAAGCATAACCTGGTCAACATGCTTCAAGCAATGGGACCCTGGTGAGAGTTTCCTTCAATTGTTTTACAGGATCCTTACCGTACCTTCACCTTGGGGACAAAGTGAATCTTTAGAGGGGAGGTATTGTTAGGTACCCTAAGATGACTAAGGAATATTTTAGGAAAAGAAAAGGGTACAGTAGGAAATTAGAGCCCACGAAGGCAAGGTGGGAGGTGTGACATCATGTAACAACCTGTTGTGGGAGGTGTGACTTCATGTAACAACCTGTTGCACATGTGGCAGCAAGGGAGTGGGGGAAGTAAGGGAGTGATCCCTCTATAAGAGAGGAAGGGGGGGCACAGAGAGACAAGGAAGAATTGGGTAAGGACCAAGGCCTCTTGAAAGCCTTGGAATAGGTTCTGTTTTCTCAAAGATATACCTCTGATTGTAAGGAGCTAATCTCCTTTGTTCTATAAATAAATATTAGTTTAACAGGTTCCTATCATGTATATTGCTAGATTCCTTGCTGTAGTTACTGGGGCATCAGGTGCTGATACAGACTGCCACTATTGCCTTTTTCTTTTCTTTTTTTATTCCCCGAATCACTAGTGCCCTAGTTAACTCCGGATGTTGTTCCGCTTGAAAACATCGAGGGCAGCAAGTTATCCTCTAGATTGACTCTTTCTCAAACCAGTTCCTTGATAGAACAGAGCCTGCAAACTGCCCTGCAGATGATGGTAGCCTAGTTGGTTTATTTATTATGCTATGTCTGGGAGTTTAGAAGACACAGGAAGAAAAATGACAGAAAATAAAAGGAAAGAGAAAAGGGGAGAATGTGAGGTCAAGTAAGAAGTTTTATTCTTCTTATTGGAATGTTTACAATCTTTCAAATAAGATGAATTTTAAAATATTTTGTAAAAATTAATTAAATAAAATTTTGGAAGATTACTTGAAAACTCTCTTTTTTTTTTCTCTTTTTATAAAACATCAAAATCAAGTGGGGATTTATGACGAACCTTCTCCTTTCTTCGTTTTCCCATCCAAACCCTCATCAAACATAGACTTGAGTTTTATACGTTGATTGATAGTTGTGTCATTCTTTATTCTTCAGTCCGTCTTTGAAGTTGTGTAGTCTAGACTTGTTAAAAGTCTATTTTATTGTTGCGTGTTTTTCTTGGTAACCAATAGTAAATGACATTTTCTATTATTTTTTTGGGAAAAAATAATGTAATTTGGGAACGATTCAGTGGCAGTAAAAGTAAAACCCAGTTCATACAATGGCTTAATTGCAAAGCAGAGCCGTTGATTTCTTGTTTGAAGTATAGTGGAGAGTAGTAACTTATAAGAAGTTGTATTGCGGACATACCCGGAATTAAATGACTAACATTGTTTATAAAACTTATTTTTTAGATTACTTGCCTTCATATTCATGTCTTTTTCTAGAGTAGGTATCGATGACTTGTTCAAACAAATTTTACTAATGACAAAAGAAGAATTTGTACGTTTCGTGTTTATTATAATTGTTACAAGTAATAACTACTAAAGAAATGAAAACACATGGTGCCTTTGGTAGATTTTGTTTTTCGTGGTCAACGTCAGTCTTTTTGGTGCTTTGCTAGCAGGTGGCATATGGAATGCCTTTTGTACGAAGACCTCAAGCATCTTGCCATTCATTTCTATGTGAGCATGTTATCGTTTTATAGTGCGTGTAAACAATAAATAATATAATATAATTAATATTATTTATTTTTAAATAATATTTAAATAAATTATTATATAAGATAATATTTAATAAAAATAATTTTATTTAATTTTAATTAGATAATAATTAAATTAGTTTATTTTAAATAATTTTATATAATTAAAATTAAATAAAATTATTTTAATTAAATAAATTATTATTCAATTTATTATATTATATTATTTATTTTTTATATAACATATTGAACGAGATCATAATAAAAATTAAATGTGATGATAAATAAATTATTTTTAAAGGAAGAATTAAAATTTAAATTTTTAAATAAATAATTGTTAAAAAAAATTTAATTAAAGATTAATTATGATCATATTAAAAAAATTAATTTTATAATAATATTTATAGAAAATTAAAGACAAAAAACAATTATCATTTTTGGTGGGGTACAGCTCATTCTGGGTGAGGTACAGCTCAGTTTCCAATTAACTTTTTGATTTTGGCTTTTGGACTTTTCGTTTGTGCTGTATGTTCAATGTCAATAAACTTCATTATTTTGTTATTAAAGTCATAAATTTGAATGTGTAGTTGTATTGATTTTATTTAATTTATTTGAAATATCAAATTAAACGATGAACTTATTTTGTCTCCGGCACTGTCTAATTTTAAAACATTGGTAACAACATATTAAAAGTAATGGTATTAAAAATTAATTGAAGCACACTAATAGCAACAACTCTTCTATATTTAATATTAAACAAATGACGATGATACTGACGTATTAGGTAGACATCGTTTTTTTCGATGTATCAGCGAATACTTTTCAACGTCTTGAACAAAAAATGATGGCGACAAATTTGGCGCATGGCAGCGCCCCAAAAATAGAAAATTAGTAGGAAGTGAATGTGTAACGGATATTTTACCTTCATGTAGAAATTATTTAAAATTTTCGTTGTTAATTTCTTGGTGGCTTTCTTAAAGTGAGAAGTTACTATTAAACAAAAGTGAAAATTTATAATTATAAATAGATAAATAAACAATTAAAATAATAATAAAATATATGTATATATATAATAAATTATAAAATTATTAAGATTTCTTTTTTTATTTTTATCTTTAATTGTTATGACTCTTTACTATTTTTTTAAAATAAATTATTTAATTTAAAAGAGTTAAATTCTCTTAACATGAGGTTGTTTTACTTAAATGAAGGGATTTATTTTTTAAAAAATATTATATTTAATTTAAAAATAAAAAATAATTATTTTAAATTAAATAAAATTTTAATACTAGAATCATATTTGATGAATAGTATAAATTTTAAAATAAGATGAAAAATAAATAAAAATTTATTTAAGCCTTTAAAAGTTTATTTGAATGCTGTAAATGCTTATTCAAACATGCACTTATTATGTAGTGAAAATTTGTTTTAATAAATTCATAATTTTTATTTATGTATATATATTTTATTAAATTTTTAATTTTTAATTTTTTAATGAATATTTATAAACATTATATTTTATTTTTAAATTGTACTTGATTATTTATGATAAAAAATTTATTTATTTTTAATATTCTTTATATATTATTATTTTTAAAATAGTATGATGGTGTAAGATTATCTTAGCATGAACCATTAGGTAAACGGTTTGGTGTTTGTCACAAAAAAGACGATGCCGGTGAAAATAATTAATTTTAGGAGTAGTCGATGCGGGCATTTTTGTTTAAGATTATCAAATCCCTCAGAGTTAAAGGAAGAAAAACTTTTTTCTAAGAAACATACATTGAAAATGTGAATTTTGCATTCAAAGCCGAGATACTTCTTCTCAAATGTAAAACAAATGAACTCGTGTTTGGCTAATTTCAGAAAATTAACTTTTACAAATTTTTAAGATGTAGAATTAATTTTGAGATAAGTTTAATTTTTTTCTTCTTCAATAAATAACATTGATTCTAATTTATAAAAGTATATCTATAATTATATTTAAAAAATGATTTTACTTTATTATTCAAACAAAATTAACTCTTTTAGATTAATTTTTGAAATATCATTCCTAAAAGCAAATTAATTCTAAGAACATATTATTTCAAAATTATTAAAATTTAAACAAAACGGAAGTCAAATGAAAAACCAAGTTCCATTTCCTACTCTAAAACAAGCAATATTTAGTTTTTATAGAAAAAGAGGTGATTGGTTTAAAAAATATTAAACTCGTTCAAAGTAATCATTTTCATAAGCTTAATTAAGATTTTAATTGTAGTTGTATATTCATTTTAACTCTTATTTTTAATTTTATCATAATATCATTAGAACTGGACTAGATCTTCCAATTATAAACCGAATACTCAGTAGGTTATACACTAACTGGTTGAATTTATCAGTTATTAATTTTTCTTTACAAAATTTAATGTTTTTTACATTTTATATTTTTTTGTGAATTTCATATTATTATATGTAAATTATTTTTTATGACATAATTTAGTTTGACCAATATGTTTAAACGGTTGAATTTAAATTGAAATTTTTGTTCCTTCATTGTCCAGTTTGATTTTAATAGCATTGCAAATATACAATATTTTCCTTTCAAAAATTTCTATCTAAATTGTTATAATAACTGTTAAATGACAATTGGTTGGTCGAAGATTCAAAAAAAATTCGATAATCCGTCTCATTTGAACTTGATATTAAATATAATCATTAATTAAAAAATATATGAATTAAACTGAAGATAGATTAAAAAAATAAAAAATTCAAACTGAAATTAAACCTTTTGTCTATTGACAATATAATTATTTTTAAATTTTTTTAAAAAAACAATATATTTGTCGTCGAGGAACAATAATTCTATGGATGCTATCAATTAGGTTATGTTATATTGCAAGTTAATATCAAATTCAAAGTGATAAATAAGTTTGAATTAAGTAGTTAACTAGATTTTTACCTTTGTAATGCACGGTGAGTTTATTTTAAGAAATAAATTAAAATTATTATAGATTTTTAAAATTTGTGTGTAGAGAAATTTTTTTAGCATAATCATTTCATAATGTGTAATTTAACTTTTTATTCTTGAAATATGTTTGAAAATATTTAAATTTAAATTAAAAATAAATATAATATGTAAAACAAATCTAAATATAATAATTACACTTTAGATCTTGAAGGTAAATGATAATATTCTTGATCGGCTTTCTATCCTGATTGAAATTTAAATTTCATGATAACCATTAAGCTTTTTAATAATATCTATAGTGTCACATTCCAATTTTAAAAAAATATGAGTGGTTAGGGATTAAGACCTCCTATCCTCGATGTCTCATTATCACATATTAAACTTAATGCATTTTAACATAAAATTCATAATCACTTAAACTTCACCATATCAAATATATTAATATATTATCAAAATATCTTATACACATAAACAGTTTAGATTTCATGATAATTTATTTAAAATACAGACAGTTAATATGCAAGACAAATAGACCTATCCCTATGACTGCAACATCATATATCCATATCATCACATCATTTCCATAAAAAAAATATGTCTTACTTTAGAAGTGAACAGTTCTTTAGGCTGTGAATGTAAAAAATTCTTGATCAGGTTTTGAAAAAGAAATATGAAAAGGAGTGAGTTTTGTAACTCAGTGAGTACAAGAGTACTCAAGTATCACTAACCAATAATAATACATATATACTTTATACTGATAATAAGGATTAAATATAAAAAATTGTACTTCAAGGCTTTTATTTGATATTCAATAAAAATGAATTCAAATTCCAGTATATTGAAAATATTTTCTTTCAGTAAATCTTTCTTTAATGAATCTCACATTTATAAGGAATCATTCTCATGAAAATCTTTTATTATTAAACAGTAATTTTTTATTAGAATATTTTCAGACTTTACTAGAAGAATAGCTTAACATATGCATCAATATCTAAACATTTAACCCCAAATATTTTCAGTCGGATATCAGCCAATCATTGCTATAGTTTCAAATATTTTTAGCCGAGTATCCACCAATCATTTTTATAGCCTCAAATACTTCTGTCTGAGCGTCAAGCATATATAAATCTCATAGCAGAGTTATCATTTATCATATTATGATATACTAAAAGTTTTTTCTAGTACCTTTGATATTTTCAAATATATTATTAAAATATTAATAGTATAATGCGTATACGTAACTATAGTAAATAATATTAAAATTATAAATATAGACAAAAGTAAATTCAATGCTCAAGATATGCTGATACTATAAAAAAAATATATTTAACATATTTAACTTAAGATGTCAAACTCATGCAATAAAATATAACAATTTTAAAAAAATAAAATATTTAACTGCAAGTTCATAAATTATATATATTACATACAATAATACCAGAATGTAAATTATAAAAAAATTATTATCATAAATTTTTTTAAAAAATTTAAATAAAAATAAAATGATACTAAGATAGTAATCTAAAAATATTATAAATATTCACTTAGTATATAAAAAAATATATTAAATAAGTACTTTTTTAAATATTATAGAAATAATATAAGATGAATAAAAATTTAATAAAATTTTTCTCTCATTCTCAAAAACATTTCATTTTTTACTCTTCCTTTTCTATTTCGAAATCCTTTATTTATAAAGGGTGTTACGCATTCATAACGAATAGTTTTGCATGCAAATTTCCATCGCCCTATGCATAGTCAGAGGAAAAACTCACTCCATCATTTACTTCTTTGGCCTTTTCTTTCCTTAAATGCCATCAAATGATGGCTTCCAACCCCCTACCCACTTGCTTTTATTGCCTTTGTCTTTTCTCTCTCTCTCTTTAAGTTAAGAAATAGGTGATTTGACATATAATAATATAAAAATTTGAATTAAACACAGTAAAATCGTCACACTCGTTGAGATATGTGAAGAGTAATTACTAATTACAGTGGGATGGAGAACCGGTTTCTATTTAAAAAAATAAATATAGGATGAGGATCATGTTATCTGCGTACTCACAATTTTATTTTTTTTAATATTTATGTATATTATAATTTTTTTAAAAATAATATAAAAATTTATATTTTTTTATTATTTTATAATAAATTTTTTTTAATAAATAAATAAATAAATTCATAATAATTAACGTTATTAAAAAAAATTTATATTATTTTAATAATAAATATTTATGTAAATTAATTATTATAAAATATAATTTATTTTGATATGTTATTTATAATATATTATTTTAATTTTATAAATATTTTAAATTATTAAACAAATTTATAATATATGATATTAAATTTTATTTATTTATATTTTTAAATTTATAATTTTTAAAATTTTATTTTAAATTATTAAATATTCATAGATATTTATATATACTTAACTTTTCATTCAAATTATAAATGAATATTCATCGTGAGATGAGAGTAAAATTTAGAATATGAATATATAGAATTTAAAATTTAAGTACATGTAATTATTAAATTTAATATATTTATTTTATTAATTTTTTTTAATTTATTTAAATAATAATTTTACTTATAAAGTATTTTTTACATATAATTTTTTATTATATTCTTTAACCGTGATAAAAAGAAAGTTGTTGAGAAAAGAAAGGTTGAATGAGAAATCGTTGGGTAAGAAAAAAAGTTTTTTTAAATAAATTTTTTTTAAAAAATTATTATTTTTATATTATATAGTATATAAGACTTTTGTAATATTAAAACTTTAAACTTAGAATCTCATTTTTAAAAAAGAACAACTTCAGTGCCTTAGATAAAAGGATTTAAATTTTTTATTCTATTTTTTTTTTATCTTCAACTATGTTCTTATAATTAAATTTTGATAATTCATTAAAAAATATTTAAATTAAAAAAAATTAATATTAATTAAAATATATATTTTTTATTAAATTATCATAATTTAATTAAAAAACAAGTTTAAAAAACAGAAAATTTAAATTTAAAATAAGATTAGTTTTAAATTTAAAAAATAAAAATATCTGAGAAAAAAGCCCAATGAGTTTGAAACTCGAAATCATCTTTCACTGAACGATTTATAATTTTAGAGTAATTTTATATTTTTTTAATCTATCATCTTAATAATTTTTTTATTTATTAAATGAAATAAGTTGTAAATTCGTTTTATGTTTTTAAAATATTAAATATTTTATTTTTTATTTAATATTTATTTTATTAAATATTAAAAGAATTATAAAAAAAGTTTTAAAAAATATTACAAAACTCATAATTTTACTGATGAGTTTGGTAATTTACTCGGAGAACGTTCCGTACCCGAATTTTTTTCAAAAAAAATAAAGTAATCGGACAGCGAACTTGGGCAGAAAGTCATTGATGAACGCGAAAGACATGATAAGAAGGAGCAAGTGTCGTATTATAAAAGTAAAGTTGAAAGTGATGCGCTGTTGACATGATATAATAGAGCAAGTGGAACTTACCAAAAAAAATAATAATAATAATAGAGCAAGTAGCGTATTATAAAAGTAAAGTTGAAAGTGACTGATGCCACCGCCACATTTCACGCTGAAATGATTTTTTTTATATTTTATTCTGGTGCACAATTGATTCTTACTTAATCTACCTATAAAATGCAGAAGAGCAGAGGCTATCAATAACAAGCCAGAGGCACCGAAAGTGGGAGCATTATTAATGCATTGCTGGCCTCTCGATTCACTGTTCGGTTGGCCTTCGCTGCGCCTGCAGCATCTATCTGCTGCCCTTGCAAGCGACCTGATTAGGATCTATTTCACCTTCAGGTACGCCACTCTTTCTCTTAGATCCAATCGCTTCCTCTGTTCATCGTTTCAATGAATGAACTAATCTGGATTTTCAAATTCAGTGAAATGATGAACAGGCATCCTATGAATTTGCCAATTTGCAGAGGCTTTTATCGATAGTAATGGAAGTACATCTAGGGTTATGGGAAGTTTTGTGTCGTATGCCTTGCCAATTTCTCTCTCTTCTCCCCTGGGCTAGCTTTCATTGCCAAGGGTTCATGTTTTATAGCAAATCAACAACGGATTATGTGTTCTTTCTATCTAGAGTTATATTTTACTACCTATTGCCCTTTTTTTTTTTTTGGCTGAACTGCACGTTTTAGGATTGGGAATGAAAAGTAAATCTTCCTCAGGTGACTAGGCATAGCAGTTTTCTTTCTCTGCTACAAAATTCCTAAAGAAAATGAATCATGTAAACATGATCTCCATCCTCTTTTTTTAGTCATGTAAAGGAAGAGGGTAGAAAGACACAATAAGATTTAACTATTAGTAATGAATCGTACAATTCATCGGGATGTGTCTTTACATAATATATTTTGTATCTATTTTTCTTTAACAGAATGGTCTTTTAACAATAGATGATCCAAATCCATGTACACATGAACCAATTATCAGGCGTGCCTAAAAAATTCCCGAAGCGAAGTTTACAATCTCAGGAGCATGCAACTTATTAGAGCCTTTCATATGAAAAAACATTTTCTATTTTTATTTTTTAAAAATAATTTTTCTTTTCAAATTATTGAATTAATTAATATAATGTTTTTTTTGTAATTATAAAGATGCCACCGAAGTTTTAACTTATTGTTTATGAAAGCAATAAAAATGACTATTTGTTATTTGCATATTTGGAAATGTTTCTCAAGAAACATTTTCACTAGAACACAACCAAACGTAGTAACTGAAAAAAAAAAAACAACAACCAAACATGTTTTCAAACAATTTTTTTTTGTTTTTAGTGAAAATGAAAATAGAAAATAGCCAAACCAAAAGGGTATTTGTATGTTTTTTTGTTTTTATTATCAATTGATATATCTTCATTTATAATTGTTTTTATCATTTTTTTCATAAAATTTTAAAAATAAGAAACAAAATGATAACAATGTAACATTTTTATAATTATTAATGAAAATATATCAATTAAAAATGAAAATAAAAAATAAACCGAACATACTCCAAATGCCTGAAATACTTAAGGAGCGTTTGATTTGTTTTTTATATTCATTTTAAGTTAATATATTTTTAGTTATAATTACAAAAATGTCACTTTGTAAAATTTTAAAAACAAGAATCAGAATAAAAACAAAATGACATTTTTATAATTATAATTAGAAATATATTAACTAAAAATAAAAACGGAAAACCAACTAAACATCTCTTTATATTTTTATTTCACTACGTTTGAAATCATTTTTAAAAAATAGAATTAATTTGATTTGAATTGATTTGGTTTGATTTCATATTTAAAATTCAATCAATTTATTATAAAAAAATATGATTTGAATTGATTTACAAATTAATTTTCATAAAAAATAAATGGATTTTATTTTATTTTAATAATTTTTATTGCCTTTACTTAGAATAGAATAAATGACTAAACTAATAGGGGCTAAGTCTTTAGTTCAAATAATTAAAATTAAAATCAAATCAAATTTAATTAAATTCAACTAAATTTTTGGACATTTTTACTGTACACAAGTGAAATCAAAATGAAATCAAAGTCCTATTTTAAAATTTTTTTAAACAAATAATTTCATTTATAAATCAAATTAATTGTCAATTTTTGTGTTTCCAAACATATTCTTCTATATCAAGTTGGCTTTGATATTTGTTATGCAGTGAACCAGAATAATGTTATTATTGCAGTGATTCCTGATTTTGTTTTTGTTTCTTTTGCATTTTTTTTTCCTTAGTCCTGTAGGTGATTCTTCCGCCCCAGGGTTAAGCAATCATCCATGCAACCGTCATATTGCTCAATGTCAAGCAGCCAAAACCTTAGTAACCGGTCACAATCTTCTGAGGACGTAGTAACAGATGTGCCCAGCCACAAGAACTACCTTAGGGATGGTGAAAGAGGTTCATTGAAACGAAAGAACATGGAATACGTGGTTCCCCATAGTTCCAGTTCTTTGTCAAGTGGCGTTGCTATTGTAGGGACAAACCAATGCGAGGGAAGTTGTTTGACTGACAATATGTTGAATGATGATGGAATTGAGAGCACAACTATCACGGTATCAGAGCAAAGGAGTCTGAGGCGGAGCCCAAATGGTGGTGATCTTTATATCAATTCTAGCTTGATGACTATTAATGAGCACTCTAGTTCCGAACAATTCACAGGTTAGTACTTACATGCAGTGTTATAAAACTTGGACGGGTCATCGACTTGGAAGAGGTATTGGGTCAATGCTTCACTGGTTCAACCGGTGAGTCACTGGTCGAACTGCCTAAATTAAAAATTAAATGAATACGTAAATATTTAATACATTTAAAACATACTAAAAAAATTTAGAATAAAGTGAATTAATTTATTATTGGAATTTGAGATTCAGAGTGAATCATGCTAATTTTAGAAGGGTTAATTGATTGTAAATTAAAATTTAGATCTTGATAGTTGTTATACGTTAGAATTATGTGTTCTAGTCATTAGTTCATAGTATAGTATATGTATAAAATAATGGAATAATTATTTTAAAATGTTATTTGGTTCTAAGTATTTTAAAGAGGATCAATATTGAATAACTAATTAAAAGGAAGATGATTTATTTATTTAAAAAATGAATCTTCATTTGACTGGTAAATTCATTTGACTGGTAAAATAAAAGCTGTTTACTGAATTTGAGTAAAAAGAAATTGTATGATTTTTTTTATGTGAAATTGTAAGATTTCTAGTATTTTACCTTTTTGATATCTGAAGGAGTTTCCTATCAGACAACCTTGCTTCCCTATAAGGGATAGGTACCCAGTACAGGTATGACAGCCATGTAAAGGATTGCTACCCATGCATCAAGTGTGCCTTCCCCACGGTGGAAGGTGGTAGTGGATTTAGAGAAAGCCGCCACCCAAAGTGAATGGCTTGGCAGCTTTCTCATGGCGCTCTGGCATTATTGCGGCGCCAGAAGTGAAATTGCGGAAGGTAGGTGAGAAATCTCTCATCTGCCTTCATATCTTGCTTCTAAGTATCTTCATTCCTCCTTCTCCTCTGTTTATGCATTTTCAACCCTCTATGAAGTCTCAGTTCTTCTTTGAAGTCTCCAACGAGTTGGTTTGTCTCCGGTGTCCCTCTCGATCTCCAAAGAAGTCTTCCTCTCTCTCTCTCTCTATTGCTCCTTCACATATGTTTCTTCATTTTTGTCCTCTTTGAAGTCTTCGACTAGTGGGTCTTTCTCTAACGTCCCTCTCTGTCTTCGGCGAAGTCTTCCTCTCTCTATCTCTAGCTCATTCAGGTACAGGCTGTACAACGTCTCTTTTACTCTGTTTCTCCAGGCTGTGACAAGCGTCTTCTTGTTTTTTTCAACCTTTTTTTTTTTTAATTTTGCAACCTAGTATGCTTCTAACCTAGACCCACCCAACCGTTGAACCAGACCCACTGGCCCATCTAGCCTTTGGAAGAGAATGGATCTCCAACTTTGTATTTGTTTATGTCTTGATTTATGACATTATCATTGATTGCTTTATGCTTTGTCTTTGTGATTTTTTACCTCTCTAATGCAGTATATTTGAGTTTGTGATACTATTGGGAAGTTCAATTTGCTAGAAAATGTTTCAATTAGGTTTTTTTTTGGGGGGCGGGGGGGACGACTGGGAAGAGGAATTAGGTTTATTGTTCTTGATATAAGTTGTTAGATTTTCATTATTTATATTCTTTAGGTCTTTGTCGTATATTTTATAGTTTTTATCATGGCTGCCATGCTTCTGCCATTTGCGCAATGTCATCTACCAAAATCTATGGCAGATATTTGGCTTGCTGCCATGGGCCACCATACACCATTGACAACGCTGCATCATAATAGGTGATAAAGAAAAACATGAGGTTAAGCCTAAAACATTTAAAACCATAGGTAGGTAAATTGTAATGCAACATTTAGTATTATTATCAATAGGATCACATGTTGTACAAACTCCAGTACTACTTTCTAGGTCGAGCACAGTCTGCTTTGAGGATTGACCGATTGATGCATGCTGTGCTGGGTCTTTTCCAGGTAGTGGAAGGAATGAAACCTCTACTTCTGCAAATAGGACTGAAATTGAGGATTCTGTAGCATATCCTGGTGGACAACAATGTGAACATGTCCTAGTTGAAGATGTGGTCCAGAGAAGTGGGGAACGGGTACCAAGCCCAGAAAGTTCAGGTAGGTGGTTCTCAGTCAGGTTACCTTGTCAAAGTTCTGTTCTATATTTGTGGTGATCACTTATGTTTAGTATTCTTGTACTACAAACTTTCAGATTTATTGAGTGCTGAAATTTTGTCTTGCATTTTGTTAAAAAAATTATGTCTCTGAAGGAACTCAAATAGAAACTGCAACTATGGATCCAGCACAAGTACACCAGTATGTGTCAGGCAGTGGAAGTTCTAGCAATGCTGACGGTCCACATAAAAAGAATGATTCTTTTTTAATGTCACCAGACGATTTCAAGGGTTGGAAGGAAGTAAACTCTCGACCCCTGACATCGAATTCTGCTTTTGTTGATAATATATTCATGTACCCCTTATAATTGTAAACTATGCACCTCAAGGCAAAATACTTGTCTCCTTTGATATGCAGGGTCTATGCAAAACCATTAAATCTGCCAGAGCTTCTAATTTCCAGTGGCCTATGTGGACAGTTTCATATCTGCTAAGCTCTTCCACCATGGACACTGTAGTTACTTACTACCGCATATTGAATCTGGCTAATGACTTGAATGACAAGGTGGGCTTACGCTGCTAATTGATTGTCATAGTCTGCTTACATTTTGCGTATAATCTGTTAGTGATGATTATTTTTCTAGCATAATTTATATCCGTAGTAGAAATCATTTCAGGATCTGCGTTTATTTTTGGAGGAACAACTTCGCAAGGAGGCAGCTGGGTTATCAAAGGATATTATTACAAAGCGTTTGAGGACAAGAATTTATGATTCATCCAGAGAGTTGCCTAAGACAGTAGCTACGAGTGCAGCTTGTGACCCCTGTAGTATATGCATGGTATGCAATTACATAATTAATCGTAGATTCACTAGTATAATTTTAGTGTTCTTTCATCGAATGATGGTATTATTGTGTGGAACTGAGCAGGTAGAATTCAAAGGATTAGACAAAATTGCTAGCCTGTACTACTGTTCTCATGAGTATCATGAGGACTGCATCAAGGAATGGCTTTTGAAGAGTAACATTTGCCCATTATGCCGGGCATTGGCTATAATTCCAGAACAATACCCTGATTGGAATGGCGATATATGTCTACACAGGGCATTCTTTATGCGAAACAGGTTCTGATTGGTAAGGCCGTTGCTACAGTGCAACAAATATCCTGTGGAATGCCCACCTGGCTCACTCTACGCAACAAAGTTCAAATGCTGTCTATCACTGCATAATTTTAAGTGGAACCAGTTTTTTTCAAATGTAGCTTTTAGACTGCTAAATTTCAGGAGTCTTTACCCAAAAAAATTGAATGAGTTAGAAAATTTTATATCTGGGTTAAAAAACAAGTGATTGAAGTAGACATTTATGGTGCATTCTACTCGGGTTGCACTGGCGCAACAAAATGGTGCTATCGCACCATGGAATTTACCAATGGGAAAATATATGTTTCTCTAGAACTGGAAATCTTTTAGAACAAATCAGACATCATGGGGCCGGAACCCAGCTGTCCAAGTCAATTCAGAAACTAGCTCTCAAGATTTGTGGGTTTATAGTGGATGTTATTCTCGAACTATTAATACAAGGTTCAGTAAAGTATGTATTATTGATATCTAGCCTAGCAGCTATGGATGGAGCGAGTTTTATGCCATTTAAGAGGGGGAAAGCTATCGAACATGATTTTACTGGTGTGGTGTGCTTAGATTGCACTTTGGATTTTATGTTTTTGTGGTATTCGTTAATATTTTACTAGGATGAGAAAATCCTTCAGGTTATATATGCCTGAAGTAAATAAATATACATGATGTATTTTAGAATCAGGTCCAGGGATGCTGGATGGTGTGGGTGTGCTTAGATTGCAGTGTTGGATTTATTTTGTTTTGTATTCCTGTTATAATGTACTATCTACAAGTTTTTTTTGTTTTGTGTAGAAATTACAAGTAATTTTTAAGTGGCATAGTCATTGGGAAAACATTAGTTTTTATTGATTTTGAGCATCAAATGATTAAATGACTTCAGATGGAGCAAAACTACTCTTTTCCCTCTTATGTTTGATTTGATTTTTATTAACCAGTGCAATCTCTAATCTCATAATGCATGAATATAAACTTAGTATCATAAACAGAGTATGCTTTATGTAGGTTGACAACCTAAATCCTAAGTACAAAATCTTTAAAATTAATGGAAAATAACCATTCAATTTAACTAATATTTCTGAATTTACGAAAAAGGATATTTTAAAATTTTTATTACATGATAACTAATTAATAAATTAATGATTATCTTAAATAAGGAAATGGATATATCACCTTCAATAGCACTTGTCTTTCGATCGGATAATTTTCTTTTTCATTGAGAAGGTTTTTTCTGGTGCATGAGTTATCTTTCAGTCTATTTATTTATTCATAGAGATTTATTAAAACTCTAAAAGGATATTGGAGTTGAGAGCGAAATAGAAATCTAGAGATCCTATTTCTCTCGAATATTTTTTTTATTGTACGCAAATCTGTGTGGGCCACACTCATCATTACAAAAGATTCTAAAGTACTTTTAAAAGGATTACATTGAAGCGCCAAAATTTAACTTAAATTTTATTAAATTTAACTTAAATTTTTTATTTAATATTTATATTTAATTTAATTATTTAAATAACTATGTTATCTATTTGTTATAATTTTAATAAAAAAAACAATTTCAATGACTCGAATAAATTGATTCATATCCTATTTTTTTAATAAAAAACTCATGACATTTAGCATGAGAAATTTTTTTGAAAGGTTTAAATGGCTTACAAAATTTCACAAGTTTAAATCTCTATATTATTAAATTTTTGAATATCAGCATTTATTCATAAGTATGATCCTGAGTTGATTGAAAACGTCTCATCTTATCCTTCACCAAAATCTGTACTTTTCAAATAAAATTTATTAATCTTCCCTTTCACGCATTGGATACCGTTATGTCATTTAACTTGACAATATAACTCTTCTGCCACTAAAATCCTTTTCTTATCTCGCACTTTGAATATTAAAAGTAACTATAACCATGAATGAGGACTCTAAATTAGAAATATCATCATCATGCTGGGTCCGCAGAAGAAAGTCAGTATAAGACGAAGCACTTATATTATTACAAACTGAAATATAATAACTGATGAAATATGAAATAAACCTAACAATAAAACTGAATCTTAAAGGGAGGCTTATTCTACTGAAAACCAAAGTTGTCACATCTATATAAATAAATGCAATGGTAGTTTATGAATGAGTTTGATCAAGACTTGTTAGGCACTGACTGTGGTGAACAATGTTTCTCAACTCTGCGGTACTCGCGAGGCTTGTCGGCGGAACAATCCTCACCCTTCGTAACAATGGTTGTGCAACAGATATTGTTATTGTCGCATGATGTAGAAGAAGAAGAAGCTGACCAGCAGTGTTTTGAATGATCGATTGGTGGCGCTGCAGAAGCTTCCGACGGTGATGCCGCAGGAGGAGTAGCTGGTACCGGCGGTGACACCTTGGGTGAGGGAGATCGCGACCATGTTGAAGGCGGCGTTGGCGAGGCTGTAGGAGGAGGTGTTGGTGCCTTGGCAACTGCTGGAGGTGCTGGTGATGACACAGGAGGCGGCGTTGGGGTAACAGCTGGTGGAGGTGGTGAGGCCACAGGAGGCGGAGTTGGTGTGTTGTCAACTGGTGGAGGTGTTGGTGAGGCAACAGGAGGCCGAGTTGGTGTGTTGGGAGCAGCTGGTGGTGTAGTTGGTGCAGCCACAGGAGGCGGCGTTGGTGTCTTGGCAGCTGGTGGTGCCGTTGGTGAGGCCACCGGAGGCAGCATTGGTGCAGCAACAGGAAGCAGTGTTGGTGAAGCCACAGGAGGCAGCGTTGGTGCAGCCACAGGAGGTGTCTTGGAAGCAGCTGGTGGTGGTGAGGCCACAGGAGGCGGCGTTGTTGTCTTGGAAGCTGGTGGTGCCGTTGGTGAGGGCACCGGAGGCAGCGTTGGTGCAGTCACAGGAGGCGGCGTTGGCGTCTTGGTGGCTGCTGGAGGTGTTGCGGAGGCCGAGGGAGGAGGTGCGGGCGTGTTGGGAGATGGAGATGGTTTGGGAGTCTCAGGAGACGGTGGTTTGGGCTTATGTGCCCTGTGCGGTGGGGGATACCAAGGGAAGGGAGGCCATGGAAAATGGGGAAACGGTGGAAATACTGACCAATGCATGGGTGCAGGGAACCATGGCCTTGGCCTCTCACCATTTTCATCTCTTCCTTCCACGGCCAGCAGTGTTGCTGAGTACACTGAAAGCGCAAACAAGACCCCCACAACCTTGCTTTTAGCCATCACTTTAATTTATCACATTTTCTCTCAAACATAACTTCAGGACTTCCTTTTATATGGAAGGTACGTGCGGGCTTGGAGATGCATTTCGATTCATACTTTGTCTCTAATCTTTATCTTGAATTGAATTTGTCGTTGTGTTTTCATCTTCTTCCTCAAGAATGCAGGGATTGGGATATTCATGCATTGATTATTTTTTTTTAAAAAAAAATGAACTCTATCTTATTTGTACAATTTTGGAGTTATCATTTTCCTTTTTCTACCTCTACATGTTTCCAATTTATTATCTTCTAAGTTTATAATCCTTGTTAATGTAAAAGAGATTTGAATATTATCTTGTTAATATGCTTACGAATTCACAAATAAATAAACTAGTATACAATTTCAGTTGCCATCCGATTAGCTTCATGTGCAATTGTTTTTTTTTGGTTACAAATTTTATGTGCAATTTCCCTTTAGCAAAACCTGTATAATGTATGTATTTTAGTACTTTTTTTTAGGAGGGAAGACTATGCTCATTTCAATATGTAAGTCATGCAATTTTTATGAGTGAAAAGTCCATTAGATAAACCAATTTTGTTGGCATTTTAGCTTAATAGTTTATTCAAGATAATCCTTATTTTCTTCACTTTTAAAAATCTATTTTCTTTTTTTTTTATGTGAAAATAACCAATATTATCAATTGGATAATTGTGATGAATTATTTCCACATAAATACTGATAGTTTATGCTATATTCCGTAATTATCACCAATAATTATGTTCAACGGCAGATTACGTAATTAGCTTTGATTGTTTCATTATACACCGTAGGATTTTATTTTATTTTATTTTTCACATTTAATTTCTCAGATTATTTTAACAAAAATATTTGTTATTCCTTTCAGTAGTTATACTTTCATTATTAAATTTCATTTATCTAGTTCTTATAAAAATTAAAAAAGAAGAAAAAAATTCTGTGCATACGGTCATATATATGTTTAATTATATTTTTATATATTTTACGCTTTTATATTTCTTTTACGCTCTTCAACGTGGAGAAAAACTAGAAAAGCAACTATATATTTACTAGAATCCAGAGATGATAGGGAAATACTGTATGTACTAGCAAATTTCGATTTTTTTTTCTATACATATCATTAACTTCTTCCAAATCTATCTTCATATATATATATATATATATATAATATTAATTATCATTCCCATGTGATATACAGATTTATACATATTTAAAATTATTTAAAGGATCATTTAAAGTAATTTTGATTTTTTTCAATAAAAATAATTTTATCAGATTTTTTATATTTAGCCTTAAAAAAGAATTTAAAAAAATAAAATAAGAGAATAATCATTTAGATCATGTTAGTTTTTTATATAATTATCAATTTAAGAAGAGTTAGGTTTGAATGACAAAGGTTGAAGATGTTCAAGTAATATAGGATGGATGGAAATTGTAAGAGGATATAGACTCTTAATAGTTGCATATTTAAAACTATATCCTTTATAATTATCTAATTAGAGTCCATTGTGATCTAAAATATTTAAAATTTAAGTTATAAGTTGAATTTTTTTAGTATATATAATGGTTGACTAAAATATTTGCAAATAAAAATCCTAATAGTCTATTCACTTCATGGTGCAAATTAATTATATTTTAATAGCTACAATGGCTAGATTAGCAAATTAATGAATAATTATATATATATATATATTTTTGTAACAATAATTATATAATTTTTAATAGAAGTGAGTCTAGCTCTTTGAATGAATCTAACCGTTTGGTACACTATATAAGCGATAAATAATATATTATAATTAATATTATCTATTTTTATACAATATTTAGATAAGATACTAAATAGTATAATATTCAGTTAAAATAATTTTATTTATCTTTGATCAAATAATATATAGGAATCAAATTATTTTAACTTATTCAGTTTTATAAAGTTAAGATTGGATAAAATTATTTGACTGGATAAATTACTATCCAATATTTTACCTAAATGTAAATAATATTAATTATATTATAATATCCATCTCTTATACAGTGTACCAAATGGTGTTCAATTGACATCATATGGAAATAGGTTCAAAAAGTTAGTTACAATCCAATTCATATATGAATATGATTAACACTTATAAAATAACTTCAAAAGATATTATCAAGACTAATTAACTGAATTTGATATAATTATGAAAATATTAAAATCACGAGGTGAATTTTGAATTAGTTAAAAAAATTATTAATAACATTTATTGCACTCAATATGTACTTAACTCCAAATCATAAAAGAAAATTTTATAGATTTTATATTATTAAAAATTTAATTTTTTTTAGATAATTCATATTTTGCTAGATACATATAAAAAAATTAAATTATTCATAATAGTTTAACTTGTAATAGTATAAGATTTCATAAACTTTAAATTATCTAAAATTTAAATAAAAAGTTACCAATAAAATATAGGAATTATATAGTTTTGGACATTTGCTATATAACTATTTTTTTTCCTTTTTAAATAGCCCTTGTATATGATTTTTTAGTAGGTATAACTCAATATATATCTAAATATGAATATGATTAACTTGTGAAATAAGTTTAAAAGATATGTATTATCAAGACTAATTAAATGAATTTTATATAATTATTATAATATTAAAATTCAAAAGGACATGTATTATTGCTAATAACATTTAATGCATTCAAGTTAATTAATTTTACTATATTTATAGATTTATGTAAATGTTTGCAAATGAAATGTTAATAATAGGCAAAAGAAAAAAGATAATAAATGACAGAAAGATTATTCAAGAAGATATTCCAATAAATATTTAAACTAAAAACACTTGGAGTGGATACATGCATATACTTAAACTTTAATAACCACCTGGATATGGGTTTTAGGTAGTTGTAATTTCTTTTTACTTATTTTTTTCAGAATTATCATTGAATAAGATCCCTATCTTTTGGTCAAAAAAGTAAATCACCTGGCAAATGCACAGCTCAATTGGTTTGCAAACTTGCAGAAGAGCTTTTTGGTTCATTTAAACGTAATTCATATGAACTTAGAATTTTTGCATGTCAAATTAAAATCATCGTAATTGACTGTATTAGAACACGTGACATCACCTCACCTTTTTTTTTTCTTTTTGTTTTTTTTGTATAATCACTTCAACTTATTTTATCATGCTTAAATACTATCATTTGTGCAAAGTTGTTTACAAAGAATAGTTAACTCATTGACCATTGGATTTTGAAATTATTGGATTTCCAATTCACCATTAATCATATCTTTTAGCTGTAAGGAAGAAAACTCGGTTAGTTCTTTTAGCGCAGCTGAGCTGACTCATGAATTTCTCAGGTTATGGTCTACGAAATTGCAGAAGGATGAACTTCAAGGCCTTGCTAAAATGCGAAGGATGAACTCAGTACCATTGAGATTTAGGGGGAAAAAATCAGTTTCTTTTTTCTCTACAAAATAAAAAAAAAAATTAGTTCCAGAAATTACACCGCTAGAACTACGAGTGTATAGGGGATGCAAGACTATAACTATTATAACCAGTACCAACAGTTACACAAGGGAAACAAAATTTAGTAAAACCCATACTGTAAGTTACAGAAGGGAGATTTCGGGTATCAACTATTGAAGAGTTCCTTTTGTTCAGTGTCAAGCTTCCATCAGAATTCATTCCAGCCTGAGTTTATTATTGGCAAAGAAGCTATCACCCCGCATCTTACTGCAGCAGGATTTGATAATTCTCAACTAAGAAATTAGTGTCAGGATTTGATAATACTGCAGCTTTACTAGTATTGCTCCTTCCATCAAATTCTTGCTGCTGCATTAAAAACCACTAAAGGAGTCAGTTAAGTGGCAGAATGAGGTTAGAAAAAACAGACAGGAAGGTGAAGAACAAGTGTAGATCAGTCTGGAATTACTAGTAGGATTAATGACTCATTTCCATTCATGACCATGTGATGCAAAACTTGATTATTAACTACTAAAAAAAATTGTACGTTTCATTTGGGAGGGTTAATGAGCTGTGCAAGAAGCAAAATGGTGTCTTGCTTGATTATAAGTTGGCTCTGAAGCTTTTCTTACTAAAACTAGATAGCTCATGATCTGCAAATTTCTTTCATGGCAAAAGGAGGATAATACTGACCAGGGTTATGTACAGTGAGAATAAACCATTCATATTTTCCAAAATATTGAGTAAATCTTTTAGAAGGAAAATGATGGTAAAGACTTAGGATTATTTCATTTTAAAACTTTTAGAAACTTAAAAGCCAACATATAGGTGTTAAAATTCACATGAATCCCTGCAAACGCTGTCTATGCAGGTGGCTAGGCACATGCTCGTGTGCAGTATACTACATATCAAAATAAACAGCATATAAGTTGATGAGCCAAACTTAATGATGCTTTGTGTATCTTATTTATCAAAGGAGCTATACAAGTTTGTCTTGTCCAAAAAATCAAACAAAGCTCAAATTCAGATTTAGTGGGTGTTACAAATATGTTTTCTAGTTCATTAGCCAGTAAACCTTCAAAGTAAATAAATGTTGCGGTATAATTCAGAGTAAAAGTTCTACCTCCACCAATTGTTGCCTCAGGCAACCGCTCAATTGAATACTTGTGTTTGGTGATGTACATTATTGGCACACCAGGAATCTGCAATACAGAATCAAGTTCATCCAGGTCCAATATCACAACAACAGAAGACAGGAAATGATTAATAATGTTACCTTCCTGATCCTTCTCTTCAAGTCCCGATCACATGTTGCAACAATGTAGCACTTGTGCTGTTCCAAGAAAATGGTTTGTGTAAATAAATTGAAAAGAATAATGAAATATGTAGAGCAGATACATTAAAATCCAAAATGTAGCTTAGCTATAAATTCAAAATCCATTAAAATTTCACAGAAAATTTTTAAAGTTCAAAATAGCAGCAGAAGAGGGGAGAGGAAAAGTATATATTCTATTGATTCAATTTACATCTCAAAAGTATCAGTGGGAATTAGTTTACTGATCTAGAAGATCATATACAAACAAGAGATTTAATATCAAGTCCAATAATAATAGGAAATAAATAGCAAACAACCAATTGACATGGATTTCGGTACCGACAAAATTTACCATCTTGATTATTCACCAAATAAAACAGTCCTATATACTTTTTTCCTCCCCTCAAGCCCACAAGACAAAGAGGGAAAAAAAAATGGAAAACCAGATCCTTGGCTCCTTTGACTTGAAAGAACCCTGACTTCCGTAGAAGATGCATAGCAGGTCTCATATGCTCGACACCAAGCACAAATTTTATAATTATAGTACCAATAAACGCTTCATCCATGAAATAAACACAACAAATATATGAGTTTAATCCAGCCTGGAAACTACAAATAAATCTTCAAAATCAAGTTGCTGCCGGATGATTCTGAAAAGAACATTTAACAGAAATAAAAAATAAATCACACCTGAGTAACTCTCTCAACAAGGCAGTCATCAGCATAGGTCCCTTTATGAGTACAGGGTATTCTCTCAAATCGAGGATCCTTTGCAATCCTGTCATGTAGAAAAAGGAAATATTAATAGATTGAGAAGCTAAAACGTAAATACAAGGGATAATAGAATTTCTTTTCTCTACGAAAACACAGTCTATGCCTTACTACCAATGCCACATGTCAAATTCCTGTGAGCCAATTCCCCTCCAAAAATTTCACTCCCATCTTTATAGGAAGTTTCATACTAAAACACATTCCACGCCATTCCATCAAATTTCCATGTCTTAATTGTCATCTCCAACCATTCTTAATTAATTTTACGGAGGACAAGTATTACCCTCTCACTTTCTTTGATTTGTAGCATTTAATAAATTTCATCCTGAACCAATAACAACCTTCTGGCAGTATACTAGTTTAAACGGAAAACAAAGTCACAGTCCCGAGGTTTGGCCCTTTATCACTTTGTGGTTTGAAAAGAGTTGTTTTGTCCCTTGTGATAATGGGCAAAATTACTAGCGGGTATCTGATTCTTTTTCTTTTGACAAATTAGGGATTTAAGAAACAAGGGATTATCTGGTTTTTTCCCTTCCTAAAATTTGATGAAGTAAGGCACATACAGAAGAAGGAAACTTGCAACAAGTATAGACAAGCATGGCATGCATATATACTTTTGATTTTCTACATGCAAATCCCAGATAACAATTTAGACCCACAATATCAAGGCAAAAGGCATAATATCTACCTCAGAGCAACGCGATATTTCTGGCCTAGCTTCTCAAGCTCTGCCATCACACAGTCTGTGATGCAAGGGGTGCCTAAAAAAAAAAATATAAATAGAACAAGTGTAAGAATAAAGACAGGATGTTTTCATGTTTGTTTCATACATGCAATGCCCTGTTACAAAGGCCAGGATTTTTGTTCTGACAAGGTCTATCAGGACATAATTTCTAAAACTTGATAGGAACCCAATATTCAAATAAGCTTGGACAGGAAATTCATAAATTAAGACACGTGACTGTCAAACTCACATTTTGCATACAAGCAGTCCATCATTCCCTTCTCCAGATCCAACTACATACACAAAACAAAAGAATTATGTGAGCAACCAACGAATAAACTTCAAAAGAAATGATACAATTTATACTAATTAGTTACAGCATTACATGCTACAATTCAGAATTTCAATTCAATAACAGAGAGAGAATGTTTGATCAATCATTCCAATTGTTTGAGGAAAAGCTCATTAGAATCATTTGCCTATCATCAATATACAGTCTCAAACACCATTATACTAAAATAGCTTAGTTCAATTGGCATCTTAGCACCATATACTAAAAATATGAACTAACTACTCCATGGAAATCTATGCTGCTATGCATGTAGAATCAATTGTAGTAGATCATTTAATTATTTTTTTAGAAAAAAATAAGACGAAGAAAACAAAATACTGCATCCCTCCATAGTAAACTCGAAGTCAACACAAATGCACTATAAAATGAAACCCAAACGAAAGACACTCACTTTGTTCTGGATGGAGAAATTGATGAAGTTGGTATCCACCAAAACTCGATATGGGGGTCCCAGTGCAGTGTTGTATTGAAAGAAAAGCGCCGAAGAATAACTTGGGCTAAAAGACGCAAATTCAAACCACAGATTGTTAAAAAAAAATAATAATTAAAAAAAAAGTACCATCTATTTAATAGGATTTAGGAGTGAAAAACAAAGAGTGAGAATGACAGCTTACACATTTCTGGGTAGCTTTTCCTTCAGAAGGTCCTTCTTATTTGGGTTCAAAACCTCTTCTTTGTAGCTGAATTTTCACACAACGTATATATAGAAGTAAAAAAATTAAGCAATTTAAAGTAGATCAAAACCAAATATAACAAAAGCAAAAAAAAAAAAAACAGCTAACTTTTTAATTGCTTTGGATGTGACGAGCTTCTTCATAACCGCAAATTTGGGTGCCTTTTTGGCTTTGCCCATTATGGATCGAGAAAAAGAACTTATCGAGAGGATAGGGATATCAATGTCATGCAAAACCCTAAAAACAAAGAGAAAAGATTGCTAGGGATTGGCGGTGCAGGAGGTGTAGGAGGGAGGAGGTGGCAGTTGGGCTGTGCTGGTCACAATAGTCATGGGTCCAGGGTAAGCCCAATGAATATGCAATTCAACCATAAATTGGGCTTGTTCACCAAAAAGAGAACTATGGATTGGGCTATAATTAATCCAATTAAGTTTCGCTGGTGGATTTCTAACTATCACAACTAGGTTTGGTTAATACCAAAAAAACCAAAGAAAACTAGCGTTGGTTGATATGGCAATGTAATTATCACGCTAATATCCGCATCCCGGATAAATTCTCCTTCCCCTCTTTCTCAAAATCCCCCTCTCCTGGACCAAAAAAAAAAAAAAGCAACTAGGACTGGTAAAGTGCAACCAAATTCATTAAACCACTCAAAATGCTCATAAACGCTGATCTATTTAATTAAATGACTAAATGAGCTAGGCCATTTATTAAACTGATAAATTATGAGGCTTAATTTCTTTTTTGTGTTTTTATTTTTTGGTGATTTCAGGTCTTCAGAAGTAAATGTTATGTTTTATTCATTACGTCTTTTTGGTAATTTCCCATACAAAATCTCATTCTTAATCTGTACAATGATTTTTCTATTGTATAGTAAGAATATCTTCTGGTCCAAGATTAAGTCCTTCTCGGATGATATTACGGACGCGCCTCCCGCATTGACTTAATGTACTTAATTAGAAGAATTAATTTAATTAGGCAATGGCTCAAAATTTGAACCGAAGTCAAGGTCCTCCTTGACCACCAGAGAACCCACTTGTATTATCTTTACAATGATTTAAGGGTAATTAATTTGCTTCGACCAGAAAAAAAAAAGTAATTAATTTGCTACTAACTTGCTATTTGACCCAAAATAAAAAATGTAACAAGTCAAGCCTTATTATTATTGGAATTGGCCCAATAAAATTTAAGTGAGACCAACCAAGTCAACAAACTTGATTGAACCGAATGGCCCTAGTTCAATCTAGAATGAATGAAACTACTGTTACACATCAGGTGGGTGTAATGGCAATTCAGTTTGCTTTAGACAAATCTGCACACGAAATCCATTTCAGTGTGGAATGAATTCCATCCCCTACCCAAAAAACAAAAAAAAGAATGAAACTACTGTTTAAAAAATTGCTTAAAACAGACATCGTGTGTAGTTCAAATCAATCACGGCAAAGTTTTCATCGTCTAAATTGAAAACGAGTCTCAGAAACAACGATTCGGGCTGCCCGTTTGACATTAAAAAAAAATTGAACAATTTAATTTATACATAAACCCGAGATATTTTACTTGGGATGTTTTTCAGCAAATTAAGCATTATAAAGACATGCATTCAAATCGTTAGAACTTGAATTTAATTATTAATAGACTGTAGTCTACACATTCTAAAGACTTGCATGGCCTTGAACTCGTTAGAGCTGAAATTTATTTACTAGTAAAGGCACAATTAAGCATTTGAAGGAGACTTCAAACGCTGCCCTTGATATTACTACCATACCCACTCATCTTGTCGTAGTACCTATTCCACAGCATGACACCTCCATACTTGGCTGATTTCTTGACAAAAGGCAACACTTGACTTTTCACTACGTCTGGTTGCACATAACCACTACTAGCTGCTGCTGGTGAGGCAGGAAGTCCAACATAGAACTTGCCTCCTCCCGTAGACGAAGTCCACTGGGTCCACGACTTCTGAAAGTTGCTGGGGTTGCCCGAGTCAAACTGGCAATTAGCAAGAGGGTTGTTGTAAAACTGAACCCAAACGTAGTCAAAAAGCCCTGTAGACAGTGCCCCTCTGAGGGGATCACCAGGGAGCATTGGACACTGTGGTGCAGCGCTGAGGAACAGTTTCTTGCCTCCTTGACCACTGCGCTCCGAGAGTCTCCTGGCAAGTTCGGCGTAGTTGGCTGCAACACCACGGTCCCCCTCCATCCCTTCGATGTCAAAGTCGACTCCATCTAATGCAGCATCACCCAAAGGCCTTGGCTTTGATTGTCCCCCCAAGAAGCTGTCCCATATGTAGTCTGCTACTTTTCTGGCATCTTCAGCAGATGACAATTTGTAGCTTCCAGTAGCACCTCCAATTGAGAGCATGACCTTGACCTTTTTGGCTTGGCAATTTCTGATGCCAGCGCTCACTCCTTGGCAATTAGGAGGGGTACAGTGACCTGCTAGATTAATTTCTGGACTTTGGCCGTTGCCAAATTGTTTGAGGAATGCTATGTTGACGATTTCGTAGTGTCCGGAGTCGCATGCTTCGGTCAGTGTGCCCTCCCTTCCATCTTGGCCCCAGTAAGTGACCATTCCGCAATCTGCACTGGAAATCAAGACAAGCGAAATTAAGAGGAAAAGAATTGAAAAGTGAGAAGGTTTCTTCCCCATAATTGGAAGTTCTGATGAGTGATGAGCTTGATACCGAAACTTCCTTTGGTGCAGAAGCAGCAAATTTATAGATGATTAAAATTCAGGAAAAAAGGCTATAGAAAGTGGAAAAACTGAAACGCGTGGAAGAAACAGAGTGGCTCAGGAGTTAGCAGGATTACTTCATCTAGGCGAAACACGGGACTGAATTGCCAACCACTTCAATTTAGGAATTTTATATATATATATATATATATATATATATATATATATATATATATATATATATATTTAGTTTTTAAATATTTAATGAACTATTTGCACATTATTTTTTTTTCATAAAACAAGATAAATACATATTCCAACACTAGTAATGTTATTTGGACACCCTTTTTATTACATAATTTTTACATTATTTCTTTTTTTTATATATAATAAAATAAAAATATATATATTTCAAGACACTCTCTTTATTTTTTCTTTTTTCAAATAAAGAGGTGTAAGTATTGGTATAAATAAAATAATATACAAAAAAAATTATATTTTTAACACACTCTATTTCTGTCTTTTTTTTCTTAAATTAAAAGTTATAAAAAGATTATAAAAAAAAGGTATATAAGAAATATTTCTCTTTAATGAATGTTGATTTTAGTTGTAAAATTATATGGTTGAATTACTTTTATCACTTTAACACTGTTATACACATCTATATATGTATAGTTCAACCATATGTAAATGCTACATAACAATTGCTTATTTTTATTGTTAGTGTCAAAACATTTTTTTAGTGTAATAAATACTTTATGAATGCAAGTAGAAACACGCATCTTAAAAATTAAATAAAAAAAAATTAAATATACATAAAAATTAATGTGATTGAATCTACATGAAAAATAATACACAAATTTATTATAAAATTACAAAAGAATAGCTTTTAAATATCTGAATCAAAAAAATCCAGTACACCCAAACCTAGGAAAACTCTTTCAAAAGTTTCAAGATACTCTCTTTGATTCTATTTACACTTATTAATTCATCAGGAGAATTCCTTTATATATATATATATATAAACAGAAATCATGGGTTTTGTCCTCCAATGGTCGAGAAGTTCAAATGGCAGCATTTAATTGCACCACCTGTAAGTCGCTCACATTCATCACTCTTCGATATAACTCGTCGGAAAAAAAACATTTCAATTGTCAAATTTGTCATCCTACTTTCCCGGATGAGACACTGCATGATTGTATTTGTATATATCTATAAATAGCCATGTTCAGGGACAAGGTTATATATCCTTCCTTTTAATTCTTTCTTATCAAGCTGTATAGCATTTGTGATTGCTTTTAATTCTTTCTTCCTTTTCTTGACTTTTCTCTTCTTTCACAAATCCAAGCCATACATTTAACATTTAAATAGTTTAAACATTTTATTAATAATTAATATATATATATATAATTTAATAAATTGTATTATAAATATACATAATTTTTTAAACAATTAATAACATATATTAATTATTAAATAAAATATTTAAAATAACTAATATTTACTTAAAAATTTCTCTTTACATTTATCTTTTAAAATCCGTCAAAACCACGGTTTTCCACATAGCATATTTTGATTATTTTCAGTAGGTTTTAAATTACCACGAAAACGAATAAAAAGGCAAAGACCAAAGACGTTATGTTCAATTTTTGTTTGATTCAGAAAATTTTCTTTGTGGAAAATTAAGTTTTTAAGATATATAATATATTCTTAAATTAAGTATTTTAACAAAAATTCCAAACCTACTTCAGCTAGGGCAACATTGGATTGATGCCAAAGACTTAATTTAGCTTGGGTAATGCTACACAAACTCACAACTTGATGCAGAGTAATATTATACTATTATACACAAATATTCCACATACAAGACAACAGCTTTGTGCATAATTTCTTTTATTTTTTTTTCTAAAGGCTTTTTAGATAATAATTCCCATTTAGTTTTAGTTTAGGCCACCGCCAAGACAAATGGGAAGACAAAGGCCAAGACCTTATGTCCATTTTTTTTTTAATTCACATTGTGGAGAATATCTTTTGTGAACAATAATTTTTTTGTAGAACATTCTCATATCAAGTATTTTAACGAGAATCCCCCCCGCCCTCCAAAAAAAAGATCGTACATTTTCATATAAATTTCTTGAACAAATAAGTATTCTTGCACTTCGAAACTTTGACACATTTATTACATCATGTGTATCGGTCGTCGACCTAGTAAATGGTAGATTGAGTTAATCTTTTAGATTTTTAGTGGTCTTTTCTACTTTTCTTTATTAGATTTATTTTTTATATAATTTTATTTAACTTTCACAGTTTAAAATTTAAGAATAACATATTTACATTTTTTAACTATCATAACATACACTTTTTCCTACTGTGTGCCAAAAAGAAAAAGCTTGTATGCATGAATAGACTTTATTATTATTATTATTATTATTTTGATTTAATATGATTTTGTTTATTAATACAGTGTATTTTATCAAACAGATACATAATATTTTAAGAAATAAGGCTGTTTGTTTCTCTAAGAGTCATTTGTTTGTCCTTCACTCCTGCTTTTGTCAAATTCTCACTTTGTCTCTCACTTTTTTTTTTTTGGGTCCACTTGGTCTCTTACATTTTCTTTTTTGTCAACAGTACATCTTTACGAAAGCTCCAAGCCACTAAGGGCTAAACCAAACCACCGACACTGCTAAGGCAAAGACAACAAACAGAAAAACAGGCCTACCTCGGTGGGAACCCAAACAAAGACAACCCTCACAGGGCCAATCCTTACTATTGAACTGGGCCATTGTAAAAAAATCTAGATTCTAGAAGCTACATCATGCTATATTTCCTTATTATTTTAGATAAAATATAATTTATATTTTTAAAATTTAATTTCGTATTAAATTATTTTTTAAATTTTTTTATTTCAATAAATATCTTAAAATTTAATATTATTTTGAGTAAAATATAATTTATATTCTTAAAGTTTGTCATCATATTAAATTATTTTATAAAATTTTTTTTTAACTAAATTCTCAAAACTTTCATCTAATTTAAAAATATTAATTTTTTTATTAAATGAAATGAAAGTTAATATTTCGTTTCAAGTTATATTAAAATTTAATAAAATAAAAAAATTTAAAAAATAATTTGATACATGAATAAATTTTAAAATTATAAATTATATTTTATCTATTAAAATTTTTTAAATAAATAATCATATGATATAGACTTGAGTTATATGATATGCATACAGGAATGATTTTCGTTTTATTTAATAATAAAATTAATATTTTTAAATTAAATTAAAATTTTAAAAAGTTTAATAAAATAAAAAACTTTTAAAAAAATCATTTAATATTAAAATAAATTTTAAAAATATAAATTATATTTTATTCTATTTTTTTAATTACATACAAAATATAAAGCACTTAATTATGGTGCCATTTGGGCTACGCGCTCATTGTCACAAAGATATTATTCTAGTTATTCTTTAATCTTATTATTACTGGTCAAGAGTACGTCCCCAGAGGAAAACACAGTTGACAAATGGAAGGAAGCCCTGTGACTCAAACACTGGGCTTAATAGCCGAACTATACCCTCGATCATAGAACCTAGACCAAAGTATAACACCCCCATACTTGGAAGCACTCTTGATGGATGGCAGCACCTGGGAATTAAGCACCGCAGGTGGAATGTACCCACCCCCAGCTGCCTCTGGTGCCGCTGGCAACCCCAAGAAAACCTGACCAGCCTTGATTCCCGTCCACTGATTCCAAAAGCTCGAGATTGTTGGCGTTGCCATTGTATTGGCATGGAGGATTGTTATAGAATTGGACCCAAACGTAGTCGAATAAACCAGTTTGTATAGCACTGTTCAGCCATTTGTCAGGGGTGGGACACTGTGGAGCTGCACTCAGGTATATCTTCCTCTTAGACCGTGTGCCATACCCTGATATTGCCTTGGCAAGCTCGTCCCAGTGCTGCGTTGAGCCACTCACTATATCAAAGTCAATCCCATCCAACACTGCATCGCCTAAAGGGCGTGTGTCTGATTTGCCCCCGAGAAAGTTGTTCCATAAGTATCCTGAAATCCCCTGCAATTATAAAGCAACATCGTAGAAAGTTGAAACATCAGTGTACGCCATGAAAAGAACTGTTAGTCATGTTAATTTTTGTAATATCTTTTTCGGGGCAATTTCCACTCCACAACCCCAAGTTGCATAGGAAAATGAAAATTTTTTATAAACAGTAAGAATACTTACATGGCATCAGCAGGAGAAGAGAGACCATGGCTTTCGCTGTCTCCTCCGATGGAAAGCATCACCTGGACACCGTGCTGCTGGCAAGTTTTGATCTCGTTGCTCAGAAAACGGCAACCATTGTTGGATGGATCACAATGGCCAGCAAGATTGAGCTTTGGGTTGTTGCCACTGCCGAATGTGGATAGGAAAGCTATGTTCACAATGGCATAGTTGCCAGTGTTGCATGCAGCAGCCAAGCTACCCTCTGCACCGTTCTGGCCCCAGTAGATAGAAATGACACCCGCATGAGAGGCATGGAACAGGGCCGTGAACAGAAGGAAGATAAGGGCTAATGGGGTTAGCACAGGTGCCATGGTGTAAATAAACTGGCTAGTTGCTTGCCTTCAATCTGGTATGGGTTCATCTATTTATATTCTTTCCAAGTGGAGAAAATTTTTCCCAGTCTTCACGCCTTGGGGAAGAAAATTATGACATGCTAAAGCTAATAGATCTGCACCTAATTAGTGGGAACAGGAAGAAAAGGAAACAAAAAAATTTGAATCCCTTGGAGACAGTTTTGAGAGCGTGTTACAAGAGAAATTGACTGTGAGTCAATGAGTCAACGAGGCCTAATGTTTCCGCGGAAAAAGTTGAAAAGATTGTGTGAAAAATAGTGGATAGTCTTCTTCCGGTTTCAAATTTCTTGCCCATTAATTCAAGAAGTTTCTTAATGGAAGAAAATTTTGATATCAATTAACTGTAACAAATGAAAAATAAAAGAAAAATGGGAGACAGAATGCATGTGCAGTTAATGAAGGGGAGTGACTTTTTATTAGACGTCTATAACAAGCATGATCGAAGTTATTGCATGCGAATAGGAATGAAGAAAACTAGAAGGAAGAAATTGGGTGGAGGTGAATTTCCTTCATGCTTCAACAAAATTTGAATTTCATTAGTTAAAGCATATGAAAATAGGGGTAGTAAATGGATAAATTAGATAGGTTTTGGATTAGATCATTAATTGATAGATAAAAAATATATCAATAATCTATTTAAGATTTATTAAAAAATTATTAAAATTATGTAATCTATTCATGACATATTTTAATGGATGAAGATTCAATCCATTCATCAATTCATTTTAATTGATAGATATCTAATCTATTAATTTTTAACTAAATGTATCTATTCATTTTGTGCCTAAATATATTTTATTTTTCAAATCATACATATATATATATACGGATTCAAAAAATATTTTAATTAACTATTCATTAACTGAAACTAATTTAATTTATTTAAATTTATTAAATCTATTATTATAATTAAATTAGTTTGATTGAATTTAAATATAAATAGATTAGATAGGTCATAAATTTATGAATTAAATTGTCACTTTTATATAAAAAGGAGTTGTAATAATAATAATAATAATAACCTAAGATGAGAACAAATAAAAACTGTAAGTAAGTACCAAAAAAATATCGGGTATGAAAAATATACCATGAGAATTTGATTATCATCTCTGAACTCGTTGATACTGCAATAACATAAAACTGTAAATTATGTATAAAACACAATGGTAATTTTTAAAATATTTTAAAAATTAAAAATTTTAATTTTGATTTTATTTTATAACATCATTTACGATAATATATAATTGAAAATTTGCTTACAACATTTATTTTCTAAATTTCTTGTATATAATTTTATATGTATTAAAATCTGGCCTCCTCTTAAATCTTACACAAGTAATAAGGAGAGGATGATGGATGGATGCAACATCACGATATAAATAAATGTGTGCAGCGATAACAGCAATAATAACAATGATTATAGAAAGTAATGATGATGGAATAACGACAATCAATAATAGTAATAATGATGGCAGTGATAATAATAATGACCATGACAATCATGTAAGTGTTAGTAACCATAATGAAATAATATTGATAACGATAGTGGTGGTAGATTAGTGGCATAGGATAATGATAAATAAACTATTAATAAAGTGAGACTAAGAATTATATGTTTAATTTCTTATTCTATCCATTCTAATTTCACTTATACAGGTTTGATAAAAACATACGCGAAATATAAAATAAAAGTATCATAAAAAAGTTTATATTATTTATTGAGGTTAAATTTAATTTAGTATCACTATAAAATTTATACTATCTATAGACTTTGATGGTCTTATTTTTTGCTGATAATCCCCAGATACCTAGGCTTATGGGCTGGGCTGGGTACCACAGACATGGGTCCAAGGTAAGCCCAAATAATCTGCAGCTTGGGTCTCAAGTATTTCCCCTTGTACCAAAACACAAAATAATCTGATCCACGCGGGCAAATTCTTATTTCTTCATCACGAGTTTGTATGTTCATTCCGTTGAAATTAAGAAGAAAAAGAAGCCTAAAATAATTTCTTAAAATTGATAGTCTCGGTTGCAGATTATTTTCTTTTCGTTGACGTGGTTGCAGATTATAATACCAAGATTTTATTTTAAAAATATTATGTATATGAAGTAAAAAATTATTACAATATCATTATAATCTAGGATTTAAATCTTCTGTAGTGCGAGATGCACCGAAAATCAATGGGGTGACTCTCTTCCCTATATATCCATAACGGAGAGATTTTATTCTATAATCTATATGGTAAAATGATAGCTCCACAACTCAGACACTGGACTTAATAGCTGAGCTATAACCTTGGTCATAGAACCTAGACCAAAGCATAACACCTCCAGATTTTGACGAGCCCTAAATGGCCCGTAGCACATCAGAAGTAAGGACCTCTGGTGCAATATAGCCACTCTTAGCAGCATCTGGGGATGCTGGGAGCCCCAAGGAAACCTGACCAGCGTTTATTGATGTCCATTGATTCCAGTAACTGTTGAGATTGTCAGCATTACCAGATAATTGACAGGGAGCATTGTGGTAGAACTGTACCCACACCAAATCAAAGATGCCAGTTTCTATAGCAGATTTTAGCCAAGCGTCTGGGAAGGGACACTTTGGAGCTGCACTTAAGTACACTTTCGTCCCTTGTTGGCTGTGCTCTGATAATGCTCTGGCTAGGTCGTCCCAGTATAGGGTTGTGCCTCCCTCAATATCAAAATCAATGCCATCCAAAACTGCATCCCCTAACGGGCGAGAGTTTGATTGGCCCCCAAGAAAGTTGTCCCATAAATATTGTGCTACGTTCCTGCATCATATTTATCAGAAACTCCATCTTTGTACCCCAAAAATAAATAAGTAAATAAATACATTTGATTTAACGAAGTGAAGTGTTAAGTGTTTAATGCATGAAAATGAAATACTAGCCTGGCTTCATCAGCAGGGGAAAGGTAGTAGCTACCGGCACTGCCCCTAATGGAGAGCATCACCTTAATTCCTTTGTTCTGGCAATCCTTGATGTCACCACCGCTCAAAAGTGTTACCGGTTGGGTCACAATGGTTGGCTAATTTAATGAGCGGGGTTTGGTTGTTGCCGAATGTGGCCAGGAAACCTATGATCACATAGTTGTAATTGCCCGAATTGCAGGCATCAGCCAAACTACCCTCGTTTTGGTTTTGACCCCAGTAAACAGCGATATTGCCTGCATGTGAGGTGTGGAACAGGATACTTATAAAGATACTATGCGGTGAGAAATGGTAAAATTGTATTGATTGAATTGTCATGCAGTACATATATACACTTGCGTTCAAAATTTGAATTACAAATATGAAACAAGAAATACAAGTTAACGTCTATAATCACTCCTAGAATCTTAGGAAAATGAGGTTGGTGCAGTTGACTTATTCTCCTGCTTGACAATACTAAGTAGGAGGCTGAGTAGTGCCAATGGAGCTAGTGCTTGGTGTGCCATGTTGTGTGTAATGTTGAGGCTTTTGCTAAGTTGCTTGGCTTCTTGACTGTGGAGGCAAGCCTATTTATAGGATTAATGAGAGGAGGAAAGTCTTTTTCAGGGTTGGCTGCCCCTTTGTGGAAGACTTGGAAAAAAAGGTTCAAGCCACGGTGTGAACAAGGATGCTGATCTTCCTATGGTGACTTTGATGGTGTCAAGTTTCATGGAAGCAACCATGCTTTTTCCCTGAAATGGGAATAGCAAGAACTTCAGATCTTTTGTGTGGAAGTTTCTCGATGACTTTGGTGCTTGAAGGCCATGTTAAGACCAACTGGCCTAGAGGGAAGAATCCATTTAAAAGTCAACATGTCAAACTCAGAAAAAAGCTAATAAATAATAAATGGTTAACCAAGTCATACAATTATTTAATAGTTAATAAAACCATTTTATTAATCACCTTCTATCAAAGATTTTACATGTTGGTTTGACTTTATAAGAATTTTTTCTAATCTAATCGCTGAATTTTATCCGTTTCCACTCTTGATTGAACAGTACAAGTTAATGATTTCAGACTTACCTTTGCTTTGATAAATCATCGTCTTCGCTTACCTAGTATTAGTGCTAGTTACAAATTAGTAATAGAAATCAGAGTTCGTGTTTAAGTACAATATTGTTCCGTGCTTCCTCTCTCCCTTTCTCTGTACCTATGAAACACATACATCAGATACGATAATAATACAATAATATGACAAATTCTAAAATATTTAAAATATAATACGACATAAACATAATATAAATATACATATACATCTTTCGTTATCAATTACCAACATTAAAAATTTAAATTTGTGACTTTTAGGAATCCAGATTACTCCTACTTGATAATCAATTACTAGACATATTCAGACGTGTCATTTCCGTTTCCAACGCTAACAAGCTCAGGATACGAACACGGCAGAACTGCCTGTGCTTCACAGCCCCGCGCTATCATGCCCGGAGGCGGAGGCATATACTGGAAAATCCTTTAAAACATTTTTCGATCGAAGAACTGAGTTCTGACCGTCTTAATACTGTGTTTTATATATGGAAGATGTGATTTTTCATCGACTTAAGTCATATCTCTGCTGAATGTACTCATTGTTGGAAATTTGTGCGAGTGTACAAGTCTCACATTGAAAATGAATAGATTAAGTGAAGTCTACACAAATGACAAAACCCATATATCTAATATTGGCCACTGCACCTCAGAAAATAGAGAATCACTGGCCGAGAAGGGAAAAGGAATTGGGGATGCCAAAATAACATACCAGAGGAGGCCAATCCTTCTCAGCCAATACATCAACCACACCTTTGAAATAATGAAATTATTCAAGCCATTGATTGTGTGGTGCACCATTCGGAAAACGCTCTGCAAAAGAATGAACAAAATGAATGTAGGATCCTCGGAAAAACAAGAATATAACATTAAGATTAGCATTTTTTTGGACTTGTTCAAGAATAAGTGCTTTCAAAATGTTGGATTCAGCTATCAATAATAGATTCTTCATAATTACCAAGAAGGAAAAAAAAAAAAATTCAGCCAGGCTATGACTTAAAACAGAACTACCTATCAAAACCAAAACATATAGCAACTTATCTTTACTTAACAAAAGTACAATTACACTTTATCAGCACATTACAGGACTCACCCCACACCTCACAATTACAACATATACACTCCCCGAAGGAAAAGAGATCACATTACAACATCAATGGTTTTTCCTTGTAATGGATTATTTGGACAAGCAAGACATTTGGAAGTTGCTGGTCTTTGCCGTTTTGTCCTTACTCTCTTACTCCTGGCTAATTTCTTCTCCAAGTCCTTCACTCTGCCTGTCAAATCTGATATTACAGTTAAGTGTTCATTGCCAGCTTCAAGCAACTTCTTCATCATCTTTCTTAACTTCCTATTCTCTTCCAGTAATTTCGTATCACCATATAACCCTCCATCATGCTCGGAAACAGGTAGCTTTTTATATGCAAGTGATGCAGCATATAGTTCATTTTTCTCCTTGGTCAAAGTTTCTGTCTCTTTTGCATCAGCACTGATTACCTGTTCAGCAACTATGTCTCGACCCTCAAACTGGGTCTCCTGCAGTCCAGCCTTTTCCTCTGGTTCCTCTTCCTTCTGCATGTCATTAATATGCCTGTGTGCCTGGGTATTTGTCACAGACTCCATTGGTTCTGGCTGGATGTTCTTCACATCATTTACTTCCAAGCATACATCTCCACTTGCTACTTCACGACCGTTAGCTTCCGTTGCCGTAGATGGTTGCTTAGCATCATTGCCAATTTCCTCTCCTGACTGATACTCAACCCCTATATCCAGTAGTACGTCTCCTTTGAATTCGTCTTCTTTCTGGAGCTCAATCTTTACCCAGCCATCTGATTCCCCAGCAGACTGCACCTCTTCCTGTTCTTCCAGCAGTTGCTGCTCTAGTTGAGTTTCTTTCGTAGTATCATCAGTGGAAGAACTTGCTTTCACATTGGCATAATTACATTCACCTTCTCCAGCTGGTAGAACCTCGTTAGAAATTTTGGTTTCATCATGCTTCTCAAATTCAGATGTCGCTGTATCCTCATCAAGCAATCCGACTGGCAGCTCCGCAATACATTCCGCATCTCCAGCTTGTAGAACTCCTTCAGCAATTTCATCACGCTTCTCAAATTCGGATTTTGCTTTATTCTCATCAAGCAATCCCACTGGCAGCTCCACCATTGCATGGATCTCTGAATCTACGCTGTCCTGTGCAGAGTCATCAACCATGGCAAGGAAGTTTCTGTCCTCAAGCCTAGTAGTAAATTCAGTTAGTTGGGCCTCTGCCCCCTCTATTACTGTTTGTTCATCCTTCCCAGAATTTATATCAAGAAGATCCTCATCAATAACTCCCACAGGCAATTCTTTCCAAGTAATGTCCAAGTTATCAACCTCCATTTTGTCAGTCTCAGAACCACTTGGAGAATTACATGCATCAACTGTTACCACCCGGCTGACATCCTCATTAACTATCCCATTTGGTAGTACAATTGGCTCTGTTACCTCATTTGATGTGGAATCAACTGGTAACTGAGATTGTCTTCCACCATCATCAGCAGGAAGACTAATGATACCGTCCTTCGTGCAAAACTGATCCTGACATTTTTCCAACATATCATCACTTCCCGGACTAGTGTCCTCTGAAGAATCCTCTCCCGATGCTGCTACTTTTTCTTCTTGTTGCTCTTCCACATATTCTTCATTCTGAGTATTTGGAGGAGTATCTTCAAGTTTCCCAGCAAATAACTCCTGCATCTGCTGCTGAGGTTTCTTAGCCATTATGGAATCAAGCTTTTCTTGCAAAGATATTAGCTCTCTTGCCAGGGATTTTTTAATCTCCCTAAAACTTGAATGCAAACCCTGATATATAGATTAAGTAACAAGTAAGCATAATTGAACAAGGAAGTAGCACTATAAACATGACACATAAGATGAACAAAGCTCAGACAAACCAAACGATCACTCATCTCCGCACTGTGCAAGTGAAAATGTTCATCTGTGTACTAATGCAGAGTACTAACGCGTACATTGCAATGTAATGTTTATCTATGAATCAAGTAATATATCAAAACTACATTGCTTATGCCATGATGTCTTAATTGACTAGGACTAGCTAATAAATACTTCATCCATGTATTGATGCAGAGTAAGAAAGTGCAACTGGTACGTATTAGATGTAATAATTATTGTGAATTCACAATGAATCAAGGCATATCAAACTATATTGCTGAAAGCTCAATGCTGATTTCATCTTGTCTTAAATAACTAGGGTCAGATAACACATACCTGTATAGTATCCAACTTAAGCAGGAGCCTCATTATGTTCTCTCCAAGTATAACTCTTTGCTTGTCATCATTCTGAAGATCAGAAGAGGCCTCTAAAGTTTGAATGCGACCACTAACATCAGTTGCCTCCTTACTGACTTCAGCTATCTGCTTCAATTTCTTCAAGGGTTCCCATTTCCTCACTTGGAAACCACGATAAGTAGCTTGTATCAAAACAGCAGCATCTACATCTGACAAAACCTTTCTCTCCTTTCTACATTCATCATCAGTTGGTTTGCTTGAATTCCTTACTTCCCTTGATTCAGTAACTTTCTGTTCCATCATATTTTCTGCTTTATTTTCTTCAAACCTATATTCATCACCATTTGTACAGCTTTCCTTTGGCCCCGTTGAAACTCCAATGGGCATGATGAAATTTATCTGGCCCTGAGATCCATCCCTAGAGTCAGCACTATTATTTTCACTAGTCTTATTTTCAGACGCCTGAACAGTTCTCTCCTTTGGCTTACCTTTCTCACTGAGGTTTGAAGCATTCTGAAGATTAGAATCTGGCTGAGCCTTGTCATTCATGCCCAATGAAGAAGTCTTGGATGTTTCACCAGCTGTTGCCTGGGAATTTTCTTTTGAGGCAGGAGGACTGGGGGACCTTGAACTTCCTTCGCCATTTTTCTTCCTTGGTAACGGATCAACTCTCAGACAAACAGGACGTAACTTGGATGTCTTCCCTGGAGACGTTGATTGTCTTTCAACACTGGCGTGAGAGTCCTTCTTTGTCATATTTTCTGCCATTTGCTTTACAGGAATATTCCTTTCTCTTCTGTCACTTCCCTCTGAGTCATTTTTTCCTTGATGCAATTCCATCTGCTTCACAGGGATGCTTTTTTCATCAGCAACTTTCTCTGTAACATCTGAACCACTTGTATTTGTGGATTCATCTTGATTTGATCTGGTTTCGTTTGTAACAACTTCAGCAGCACAATAATTTACTGGAACAGATTTGAAGGTATGAGGCACCTCTTCAATGGATTTCAGTGTAGAAGTGCTCTCCTGATTGTTTTTCCTTCCACTTTCCTCCTGGTTGTTGTAGTAAGGCATCCAGATGATAGGGAATGGGAATTCCATTCTCTTATTATCACTCTGGTGTTTCTGGTTTACTCTTACATCTTCAGATTCCCTCATATTAAAGTCAGTCTGCCAGTTCTGGTTTCTTCTTCCATCTCCATCATGAATCATGTGTGGAGCACTGTTCACATCAAACGGTAACCATCCATTCCACACTTTTGGCTCCTGTGCATCAGCTCTAAAATACCCTGGACCGGGAGGCTTTCTATCCTGTGATATCTTGTCTTGCTCACCCACCTCCGACGTAACAGGATTTTTCAGTTCACTGCTTCTTGTGTACTCTGGTGGAATCCAAACGAAGGGATATGGATAATTTTCCAACTGAGTTGGGACCAAAGCATCATTCACTTTATTTCCAACATCAGGTTCCTGCTGTTCAATCTTCACACTTCTACCTTCCTTCTGGCAGTATGGGTGATTAGGACACCGACAACAATGACAGTCTCTAGGCATGCATTTATCATATCCATATCTAGGCAGCTCCATAGTATAGTGTGGTTCTGGGGAATAAGGAAAACAGAACGGTTCACCATATGAAGGACAACCTCCATAATAGTACATTGGTGACGGAGCTGGAGGATGAGGATAAGCAGGTCTGTAGCTATAATAACCAGGGAAATTAGTGTGGCCACAGCAGAAATGCACAGGAATTAGGCATCCATAACTGCCAGCATAGGGTGATTTGGATGGATCCACCTTTATATGAGAGGGAATAGCCTCAATGCCAGGATAATAACAATGAGGGAACGGCATTTGGTTTGTCTGATATGGGTAAGAGTCCATACTTCTGTATGCAGGTATCATGTCTGGTAAGGTCACCAGGCAGAAGACTAGTGCCCTTGGTAACTCAGAAAGTTACTAGAGCACAAATTCTGCATTACACAAAAGGACCATTAAGAACAGGACTAATATTATTAAAGTTATTAATACTAGTACTAGGAAAAAAGATTAGAAACATGATTTACAACTAGGGACCAGACAAAATCACATGTCAATTGTGTATAAGACAACAAGGTCAAAATAAAAGAATAATGATAAAAGACCAAGAAACATGAAATAATGCTTACCTTCTCTTATGCCAACCAAATAGAAAAGATAAGTATACATAGAAGAACATAAAGCAAGAATAATTTCTTCTGGAGAAAGGTTGCATATAATAGCCATTTATCTTCTGCATAGAAAAACTATAATATACCTTCTCACTGCTACAACTAAAAGGCATAACACTACATATATTTTCCTCCAAAGATTGCCAAGCAAAAACACAAAACGGGCAATCTCGACAGAGCTTCCAAACCTATATAAAACCCCAACTCCCTTTGATTTCTCCCTAAAGTGTCTGAGGATCTTTTATAGTTAAAACAACATCGGAAACCTCGGTTGCTTCACAATCAGGACAACTAGTAAGAGAAATGAAGAATTCTTTGCATTCCAAATTCTCGAAAAAATATTCCTTAAAGTAACTAAAGAAATTGCCATATTATTGCAAATTTTTTAACACATTCTATAATTTGATTTCTATAATTATAAATTGTAATTGTATAGCTGATAATAATTGCTCTATAATTGCAGCAATTGCTAAAATTTACTAGAAAAATGAATTAATGTGGAGCATGATAATAAGGACAAACGATTACAGTGGCAGTGATCACACCAGCATTGGGATCAAAATTTAGATTCCAAACTGTAACTTAAAACTCTGATCAAAATTCTAATGCGACATCAAACTCACTATTGCCCAGGTAGAGGTAGAGGCGATAAAGCCATTTGAAGGAATGGGTGACTGGGCCGCCCAAGATGGGCCAAGCCCAGCCCATGCATGCATGCAATATATATATATATTTTCATGCAAAACGAAAATGACAGAGACAATTGTTGTTGGTTGAGAAAACATTTTGAAAATCAGTTTTTCTCTCTTGCTCTCTGATTTTCTCCACGAATTTGGGACTCATACTGTGTTTCTAGGCATTCAATCTGTGGATTCACGGGTATGTTCTCTTATAATATACTTCACATGATCAGTATATCTATTTTGATATATATATGGGACCATTTGCATGAAATAAAGAGATTATATTAGTTATAATCTTCATTGGTATCAGAGCCAGGTTATAGATATCTGAACATTATTTTCGTGGTTGAAATATGATGAACATACGTGTGTTTTTGTGAATTCTGTGAATTTTTAGATGTCTGGAAACTGTTTATTAACTGTTCATTGATGCCCTGTTCGTCCAAATTTTCTGTCCAATACGTTGCGAATTATTATGAAATGATTATATGAATGAAAACTAGACATTTTCAAGCTTTCCATTGATATATAATTTGCATTATTTGGATGAGAAACGAGGGAGATATAAGCCTTCAAACATGTCGATTTCACCATTTTTTCCAGAAATGAAACCGATTATGATTTCTCCAGAAAATGGTGGTTTAAACATTTTTTAATTACGTTTTATGGAATAAAACAATTTATAATTTAGAAAACAAGAGATCTGGGCACAAAAATCATAAATTTTGGTTCAGGAATGACCCCAAAAACGTAAAAAATAGAGTCGGGTTAGAAACGGGTCAAACCGGATCGCAAAACGGGTCGACGCGACCCGTCTGGAGGAAGAAGACGACCCAAACGACAGGTCGTTTTGATTCAACAGTAAACGACACGTCGTTTTAGATATAAACGACACGCCGTTTTACTATAAACGACGGGTCGTTTTGACAACAGTAATAACCGCCGTCAACCGCCACGCCACGTGTCAACATCACACGGAGACACGTGTCGAGCATCGCGTTGACGTGTCGGCGTCCACGTGGCGCGTGTCTTTCACGCGCCGCCTTTCGGCTGCGCGTGAGGCGCGTGATGTACATGGGCCAGAACGGTACCTCTCGTTGGACGGCGCGTGGAGCCGCGTGGAGGCGCGTGTGAAGCGTTTCAGTTGGCGCGTGAGGGCGCATGCGTTCTCAGTTTGAGACGCGGTTTTCATTGTTGGACTCAGAAATAAATTTCTGATTTTTTGGTGATTTTTCTATAATTTTTTGAGGATCAGAAATATTTATTATGAATTAATTAGACCTTTCTAATGAGATAATTGCATCTTAAATTCGAAGAAATTCTTATTTCTGTATGTGTTACAGAAAAATCTTGTTAACTGTTTGCTTAAATCCATCGATAACTCCTTGTTCTTTTCATTGTATCAGTTACAATGGTTAGGTTCAGAAGAACTCCCACAAGGAGGGAAGTAAGGAAACTTGCTAAAAGGAAAAGCAAATTGAATGAGTATCGATGGAAAGATGACATTAACATGATGGATCATGTTAAAACTGTTAAATAAGATGATGCAAAAGGTTATAAACAGCAGTTATACCTTATCTCAATTTGAAAGGATGATGGCATTAAGAAACACTCTCACTGAACAATGGCAAAAGGAGATCGATAACCTTTTGGGAACTAGACGGAAAAATTAGACCTTTCGTATATTATAAAGAACTAGTTGTAACTTTTTATGAAAACTTATATTAAGAAGGGATCTAGGAGAAGTTCAGTATTATCCATGAATCCCACGTTACGTAGGTCTTCGAAATCCGTTAAGTTTTTCCCTTGGTTAGAGACAATGACTATCAAGCTACCTAAAGATTTTTATCAGTCTATTCCTAAGAAAAGAACATGGATTAGGCGATAAAGATAAACATGTTCTACCTACAAGTTGTCTTTGGATTATTTCATGTATCTATCTTAAGTAGATTAGTATTATTGAACATGCTTTATTTGTTCTCTGTTTCTATATTATGGATATATTAATATATATGTTTTTTGATTTATGCTAAATACATATGTGTTATCCATATTTTGGGGAATCTTAAAGTTTTAGTGACTTTATAAGATTATCATTTTAAATCAATTGTATTAATATTAATTTCAAATTAGATCTTCGAAGTTTGATTGAGAACATAGTGAACTTTTGGCTTCAAAATCTGATGAGGAATTTTATTAATGCAATTGATAATTGGATATGATATTGCATAAATGTTGGGCAATTAATTATGTACATGTATATATAGAATTAATTTGTCAAATACAATGGCTTCCGCATCAAAGAACATTGTTGCTGAGTTGAATAAGGGTGAGAAACTCAATGGCGACAATTATGAAATCTGAAAATTAAAAATCCAATATGTGCTTGAAGAACAAGAGGTTCTTGAGACACTGAATCAGGTTATGACAGAACCTGAAGATGGAACCACTGCACAGCACAGGCGTGACAAAGATGCATATGTTGCATGGAAGAAGAAAAAACTCTCTGGCTCACATTACGTTGCTGAGCAGCATGGAGAATGATATCATGCGAGAGTTTGTACGTTTTGACAACGCCGGGGATATGTGGACAACATTGGCTGCTAGGTTTGGTAGCACTTTCAGTTACGAGACTGAGACAGCTTACTGTGAAATTTGATTCATATAAGAAGCCACATGCTCAGACAATGAAACAACATATGAGGCATATGGCAAATATGATAAGTGAGCTGCGAGATGCTGGCCACGTCCTCACTGATGAGCAACAAGTGCAAGCGGTGATACGTTCTTTGCCAAACAGCTGGGAACACATGAAAATCCACCTCACCCACAATGACAACAATCAAGACATTTGAGGATGCTATGCGCCATATTGAGTTGGAAGAGGACCGCCTACAGGCGGCTAAACCTGAAAGTGATATCTACTTTGCAGGTTCTAGCTCATAAGGAGCTTCGGGCTCCAAGCGCAAGCATCATGGTGGTGGTTCTCATAAGAGAGGAAAGACAAGGGTCCATCTTCGTCTGGCAAAAGGCCAAGGAATAACCAACTTGGGAAAGGAAGGCGTCCTTTCAAGAAAAATATATCAAAGGTGAAATGCTACAATTGTGGCAAGAAGGGTCACTTCGCTCGCGATTGTCGTGAGCCAAAGAAGATAAAACACCCTTAATCCACTTGAGAATAATGTGTTTGTCTCAAGTTCTGTTTTCTTATCTGAATCACATCCTTTGTGGACTGTAGACTCAGGAGCCACCGACCATGTAGCAAAGGACAGGAATGTCCTTCGTGGAATTCCGGCGTATTCCACATGGAGCAAAGTGGATCTATGTAGGAAACAACACGCGAGTAGTTGTCAAAGGGATTGGCACATGTCAATTGAATATGCGCAACGGGCGCACCCTATTCCTACATGATGTCCTCTATGCACCTGACAGACGACGGAATTTAGTTTCTGTAATAGTGTTGGTTAGACTTAATTTTTTCAATAAACTTCCATTCAAATGGTGTAAATGTGTTCTTAGGAACAACATTTTACGGCTCAGGATATTTTTTAAATGGTTTCATTGTATTAGATTATGACTTACATTCTGCGAATGTTTGTTATTCCCTAGTTACATCTTCTAGTACTTACAATGTTGATGTTAATTTATGGCATGCTAGACTTGGTCATATTGGCCAACATAGAATGAGCATACTGGCCAAGGAAGGCTTATTGGGTAATATCGAAAGAGTCGATTTACCTACGTGTGAGCATTGCCTAATAGGGAAAATATCTAGAAAACCATTTGGAAAAGGAATTAGAGCTGAAATTCCTTTGCAATTAGTCCATTCAGATATCTGTAGGTCCAATGAATGTGAGAGCAAGGCATGGGGCTGTATATTTCATCACACATTTATAGATGATTATACTCGATTCAGCCATGTCTATTTGATAACTCATAAATCAGAAGCATTAAGTTGTTTCAAAAGATATATGAGTTTGGCTGAAAATCAATTAGACAAGAAAATTAAGGCATTAAGGACTGATCGAGGTCGTGAATATTTATCTGCTCAATTCAGAGAACTATGTGATGAAAAAGGGATAGATAGACAATTAACTATTCCTTATACTCCTCAACAAAATGGTGTTGCGGAGAGACGAAACAGAACCCTGCTTGAGATGGTTAGGTCAATGATGGAACATGCAAATTTGTCAATCTCTTTTTGGGGAGATGCATTGTTAACTGCTGCCTATGTACTTAACCGAGTCCCTTCAAAATCAGTAACTACCACACCATATGAATTAGGGACAGGCAGACGGCCAAACTTAGAATTTCTAAAACCATGAGGGTGCGCTGCCTTATACTCATGTTCCTTCACACAAATATGGAAAATTAGGTGCACGAGGTATGAAGAGTATTTTCATACGATACTCTGAACACTCTAAAGGATACGTGTTTATAGGTGAGCAAGGAAAGTGGAAGTAAAACTGAATTTGAATCAAGGGATGTCACATTCATGGAAACAGAGTTTCCTAAATGGGGTGAAATTGGTGAAAACCAATTCCTCTTTGAAACACTGGATCAAAGTACTGGCAATACCTCAACTGTACACGTTGAGATACCAACACATCCAAGTGGGAGCAATGTGAGAAGTGGGGAATTAAATACGAACCAGTCTCAATTGCAACCACTTGATAAGCCATTTGATCCGAGTGGGAGCACCAATGAGCATAACGAAGCTCAAGATGAACAACTTTTAATACGACGATCAAATCGTAAAAGCGTTCCCCGAAAACGTTTTAACATAGAAGGGGAAGCTTTCATGGTTGCTCCACTAGATGAGGAAGAGCCAAAGAGCATAGAAGAAGCTCTATCATGCCCTTGTAAAGGAAAAAATGAATGAAAGCAATGGAAGAAGAGATGGAGTCTATGAGATTAAATCAAGTTTGGGAATTGGTTGATCTCCCAAAAAGGACGCAAAGCCATCGGAAACAAATAGGGTCCTCAAAATAAAGCGAAATGCTGAATGGATCAATTGAAAAATATAAGGCTCGCCTAGTAGCAAAGGGGTATACTCAACAGGAAGGAATTGATTATGAAGAAACATTTTCTCCTGTAGTGAGATTTACCTCGATTCGCCTTATCTTAGCTATAGTAGCAAGTATGGATCTTGAATTACATCAAATGGATGTAAAGACTGCATTTTTAAATGGAGAATTAGAAGAAGAAATTTATATGAAACAACCAGTTGGTTTCATAATAGAAGGCCAAGAACAAAAAGGTATGTCGACTTTTAAGATCGATATATGGCCTTAAGCAGTCTTCAAGACAGTGGTATATACGCTTTCACGAAGCAGTAATAAAATATAATTTTGTCAAAATTGACGAAGATTATTGCGTATATATTAAAAGATCCAAAGATCAGTTTGTGATCTTATCATTATATGTTGATGATATACTAATAGCTGGGAGCAGTAAGGAGTTCGTTAACACTGTCAAAAGTTGGTTAAATACCAATTTTGAAATGAGAGATATGGGTTGAAGCAGTATATATCCTTGGAGTTAAGATTTCAAGAGATCGTTCAAGAAAACTTTTATCTCTTTCACAAGAAACATATATAAACAAAATACTTGAACGTTTCAACATGAGAGACTGCAAACCCATTGATACTCCTATTGCAAAAGGCGTAGGCTTGAGCAGAAGGCTGTGTCCTCAGACTCCACAAGAGCAAAAGCAAATGGAATGTGTTCCATATGCAAGTGCCGTTGGAAAGTTTAATGTACGCTATGATGTGTACAAGGCCTGATATTTGTTTTGCTGTTGGAATGATAAGCAAAAACTCTAGAATTGCGTAGAACTTGATGTACTATATTATTTCCCAATTTAATGCCCACATTTGTTGAACATTTATGCATATACATATATATTTAATGTTATGTACATTATCTTTATTAAAAGTATGCCGGACAGATCTCAGATTAGCCTACTCACACGGGTAATCGCCTCTATTTTCTGTGTGTAAAATAGAGATGACACTATTTCAAGCTAAAATTATCTAAGTGATAATTAAGAGCTCGGGCTTGAAATATGATGGTCGCCTTAACTAAATGTTAAGATGAGGATATATTATTTGTTATATTCAAAAGTGAAAATAACCCACAATTTCACTTTATCTGTCTTATGCCAGATGAGAGTTCTGTTGATTTTATAACAAAGTAGATTTGTGAACTCAGGTTAGACATTGGAAATGTCTGAACATACCATCTGTACAGTATTTAAAAATATGAAGGCATACACTCCATGGGAAAGGAGAAAAATACTGTAATACGTATTTCATGCTACGTATGCATTATATATGCGACAAAAGAGATGGCTAAAATTTATGATCTCATTATTTAAGCCGTGTGTGAGACTCTGAAGTTAAGAACACCTCATTTAGTACCCTTAAGACTCTTACCTTGTTTTCAAGATTGTGTTTGATGTTTGCTATCTTAGAATGTTGCCAATGGTCATGAACGATTCGATCGGATGGAACATTCCTAGAAAAGCGAATTAAACACAGATTAAGAGATCTAAGTAAAGAGGAAGATCAATTTGAGATATCTGTCATATTGACTTGTATTCACTGGTCGACCAATTATGATTATATTAATGGTAAGTCATAGTTGTGAATACAATGAACAAACAAAGTTCAAAATGAGATCAAGAGAATTGTGAATGTGACTGATTGATCTAGGGTACAGCATACATGATCTACTCAAAGTCCCATTGTGAGCTGTTATATACTCCTAACAGATATATAACAACGAGCTCTACGAGTATGCTGGTCGCACGGATTGTTTGCCTGTATGAACTGCAGAGTAGAGAACTTGACCCATCAAGGGCGAGTGGGAGATGAAGGAATGGGTGACTGGGCCGCTCAAGATGGGCCAAGCCCAGCTCCATGCATGCATATATATAACATGCAAAACGAAATGACAAAACAGTTGTTTGTTGGTTAAGAAACTTCCGAAAATCAATTTCTCTCTTGCTCTCTGATTTTCTCCACGAATTTGGGACTCATACTCTGTTTCTAGGCATTCAATCTGTGGATTCACAGGTATGTTCTCTTGTAATATACTTCACATGATCAATATATCTATTTTGATCTATATATGGGACCATTTGCATGAAATAAAGATTATATTAGTTATAATCTTCACCATTGAAAGAGTTCCTTGATCATGAATTTATCATATTTTATGTCCACTAAATGACTTACTCTGGCATCATTCTAATTTAATAAAATCGTCGACAAAGCTTCTACACCCTTATGAAACAAAATTCCAAATTTCACTTTGATTTCTTCCCTAAAAAGAACTAGATTAACATTAAAGAAAGTTCAGCTTCTTCCACTATCACAGAAGCAACAAAGGGAGAAACAAAAACAAAACTTTCCGAATTTCCAATTACTTGAAAACCAAAAATGTCTCTCGAAATGAGCATGCTGAACAAGAATATCAACCGAGCTGAGCAGAGGAGGGAAAAGAATAACTTACATTATATTTTTCCAGGGAAACAAACAAGAAAAGAGAAAGAATCCAGCCAAACGGTTCCACGCACTCCAAATGACTGAGTTATCGGTACGAATCGAACCACCAACCGGTAAACAGAGAACGAAATTGGTGTTAGTTTGTCGCAGGCGATCAAGGATGTCGTAAGAATCTTTGTTAATCTGAACAGAAAAATGGGAGAGAGACCGTTATATAGGAGAGCTGTCGACTAGAAATATCGCTGCCCTGTCTTCCAGATCTTTCGCGCATCGTCTACATTCTGAATGCTCTCGATTTTCGTACCATGTCTGGCCCACGCCTGCCAGCCACGTGTACTCATATCAATTCTACGCTACGCTGTACATTTTTGGATTAGAGATTTTTGCTTAAGCCTTACCAAAAGTTTTTGTTTTTTGTTTTTTGAATTTCTACCAACAAATTTATGTAATCTCGGTAGAATTCGAAAAAGAAACTTTTAAAATATTTTTATATTATTTTTCACCTATTTAAAAAAATTTAAATTTTGATTTATTATCAATAAAATTTTTTTAATATTATCATTTAATTATTACTATAATTAAACTCTTTTATGTTATGATACATAATTAAATAATAATATAAAAAAATTTTACATTATAAATAAATTACTCATTTAAAAGATAATTAAATAAAAAATTTATTTATTATAATAATGCTATACGTTGTTGTTTATTGATATTGTGAAATTTAAACTCATCTTATTAACACTGTTTGGATATTTTAATTTTAATAGTCACGAATAATAGATTTATTTAAATTTATTAGAATTTAATTCTTTTAAAATAAAAAATACATTTTAAAAAGTATGATATGATATCTACCCAAAAAAAAAATTTGATAAGATCAAAGCACGTTCTTGTGCAGCAAGAACGACAAGAAGAGGAACACAAATTTGTATGTCTGGAGTGAATCAAAAGATCATGGATGACATGTGCATTTGTAATCAGATAAAGTCGCGGATTCACAGGATGTAAATAAAAGCAGCTGCATGGAATTTGGATACCCGTAATATAAGAAACTGAGAACGTTCTATGCTTGTAATATTCAACTTTTGGACCGAATATTTGAGAATTTGGGTCCCTGCAATGGAATAATGATAGAGTACATATTGGCACACAATATTTTAGACTCGAACTAATAAGAACATAAAATTATACCAAGTGTCGATAAAATTATATATGTTGATTTTTTTTTCAGATTTTAGTGAGTACACTATTAATATTTTTACAAGTTGATTTGAATAATCTATGATGTTATACAATTTAAATCAAAGCCAAAAATTGCATATTTTGTAAAATTTATATATAATATATTGACTTAAGTTTAATAAACATTATTAACAATGATTTTAATATAAGTATTAACTCAATTTACTCTTCCTTGTAATAAGAAGATAAATATATTAAATAATAATTCAATTCAAATAAAATTATTATTCTCAATTCTACTCCTTTAAATTTATCTTCGTAATTTTAAGATAAATATATCAAATCCTAAAAAGAAACAGTTGAACGAAAGGAGGAGAAACTTACGTTGGAAAGAAGTAGAAACAGGTTAGATTTGTCTTGGCTTTAAAATCCGTGTCCGTGTGTAATTTGTGAGAGTGAGATACCGAAATTGAAACAGCATAGAGTGAGACTGAAATAGAGAAAAGTGAATGGAGAAAGGAATCGCTGTGCAGCAAGACAGAGGTAATTAATAGAGAAGAAAACTACTGCTGAGTACTTTTGGGTGAGTGAGAGTATATAAGACGTTTAACGTGATTAACCAAGCAAATTCATCCTTCGCTAAACCACACTCCCCAAGTTGCATGCTTGACATCCATACACATATGGCTCCCTCTCTGGATGAAAAATACAGGCTTTTGGTTGTCACAGTGAAATCTGCAGCATTGAAGACAAAGGACAACAGAGCTAAAATTTATGCCTATGCCTACGTGCACCCAAAGGGAAGGCTACGCACCAAGATGTGTCACACAAGGTGTTCCATCTCTACGTGGGATGACAAGTTTGTGTTCTCAATCCCAGATTGTTCGTTCCACGGTCAAGGTTCTTCTGTTTTCTTCAAGATTTACAGGGCACGCTGAGGCTTTGCAGATTCCTTGATAGGGGTTGCTAAGTGTGACGTGCTTTGGAAACGAAAAGAAGGATAACATTTCTGAGTCTGAGGAGGACAAGGGAATTAGCGAAGACGAGTGTAAGTACGAAATTGATGCTGAGGATCATTTCTGTGAATATGAAGATCCCAGATATCCCACATGTTTGATGGTGGTGAGAACGAAGCCAACGGTGATGGACAAAAGGAAGAAGCAAGACCGAAGGTATCCACTCGTCTTCAGATTCTCAAGGGTTCGGAGATGAAGGGAGTGCTGAACGTGGAACTGGAGATGGGAGAGACTATTTGTTGCCTTGGGAAGTTGCAATGGAAGAATATGGCTATGCCTTACGATGAATTCATGGGCGAACCAATTGAAGCCAAGAAAGAAAAATACAAGAGTTTTTCTTGGACGTGCTGCTTCTCCATGCCAAAGAGCACATAGATGTATATATTATATTTTTGGTAAAATATAAAGATACTTTTTTAATTTTGGGTGAGTTGCATGTATATTTATTCAATAAATAAAAGTATCAATTAGATACTTAAATTATATAATTAGTAACAATTAAGTTTTTTATCTAATATTTTATTAAATTTAAGTGATGATCTTATTATCTGTGATATGTATATAATTTATTAATATATTTTTTACTTCTATTTATATAATATCTTGTTAAAATAATAATATAATCAAACTTTATACTAATTCAAAATAAATAATTCTTTTATTTTATGAGTTATTTTTAAAAAAAATAAAAAAGTATGTTAATTAATCACTTACATATCAGGTATAATTGAATTATCAATTAAATTTAACAAAACATTGAATAAAAAACTTAATTAGTACAAGTTGTATATTTTAAGTGTCTAATTGTTATTTTTTTATTGAAAAAGTTTATATGCAACTCACCTAAAATTAAAAGAGTATATGAACATTTTACCCTATATTTTTCTTCTTCTTCAAGGGTACATAGATAGTTTGTTTTCTTTTTCATAAATAATTACTTCCAATAGATTGTAAACACACCATTATTATATCCAATCAAACCTGAGATTCTTATAAATTAATAAACAGGAGTCCTTTGTGTGACTACATATACATATAAAGATGGAATGTCAACAAAATATATGTGTTGATAATAATTTTAACAAATCCAGGAGCTTATTAGCTTTTGGAAGTCTATAAATATTTAATATAAATCCTATTATGAGTCACAGAGTGCTAGTATATACTACAACCAAGTCTTTGATAATTATCTCTCTCTTTTTTTTTTCTTTTTGGGTCATTAATTTGAACTACTTTTCTATCAAACGAGAAAATTGGGGGTGAGAATGGTCTCGTCTTTTTGATAATTTCATAAAGAAAATTTGGCAAATTTTAGACTGAGCCTCTATAGATATTGATGATGATGAAGATCAAGGCCTATTGGAGTCGGAGATTGTGAAGGCAGTATACACTACTGGCCCTGTAACCGGTAAACTTAAAGGTGGCATTTCGGCTACAAAAGGAAGCGCGCGACAAAAGAAAAATTAGAAATATCTGCAGATTATATGCTTGTGCTTATATGCTAATTGCAACATCTTAATTGCCCAAGTTGTATTTTGGCAAAATTCAGTGACAATGCTATTCTTTTAGAGCATATAAAGCTTGCCATTTTTGGTATTAATCACCCTGTGAATTCAGCCCAGTTCTTATTCCACCATGTTTAGAACTAGAGCAACTAGCATCTAATTCCACTTCTTTTGGTCGTTCAAAAATGAAGCTAGATAATGAGAAGATAGCCCATGCTTTCATACATTCAGCCCACTTGATATAAAATCAGATAAAATGAGCATAAGATTCCGGTGCTCATTTATTTGATATCTTAGCCAAGAAATAAAGCTTTTATTTTTTGGTCATCATGAAATAAACTTCATTTAGAAAATGTGCTGTGCCTAAAATCAGGGTTGGGCCACTAAATTTTTACAAGGTCGTTATTTTGGGTTTTGGTCAGTACTTTGAAGCGACAAGCTCTTCAATGAATAGCTTATATTGCTACTCGGCCGAACCAAAGGCCCACCAAAATCTCTATTAGCCCACGACCATAAACTTAAACAAGGCAAGAATTTGGGTTCCTCTAAATCGAACCTCGAACCAAGAGCACTAATGGTAAATTAGCAACAGCAATCCCCTTCTGAATTTGATAAAACGACAAGTGACAAGAATGCTCCTTTCAACATGATAAAACGAGGACTCAGATGTTCACATGCATGATACGGCGCATAAGGTAAACTGGCTCGAATTCCACCGGACATTCATGGAAAGCAAAACATACCCATTTGGGTTTGGAAGCAAAGACCAAAACTCTCTTTGGCACACGAGAAGGTGCAAATTTATGGGGAAGAGAGTAATTGCTGGTACAGATACGAGATCAGAGTGGACAAAATCAAATCCCAATGGCGAGGGCAACGACAAAACGTATAGAAACCAGGGAACCAGGAAGTGACACCAGAAATGGCAAGAGGGGAGAGGTGGGAGCAGAGTATGCATGGGTCATGGTCACCGAGCGACGAGAGACGAGCAAAGAGTCCTGTTCTGCTTGCTGGCATTACAAGGGGGGTGAGGTGAGGTGAGGTGAGGTGAGGAAAGGATGGATTATTGGGGTTGAGGCAAGGTTAATGTGCTGCAGCTGGAAAAGCAGCACAGAGCACGACGTGATTGATTGAAATGAGAAACTAGATGTGGGAACTGGAGTCGAAGTTAGAGACCAATGAGGAGAAAACACGCAGACAGGGGAGGAGGGTGGGGTTACGTAGCGTTACATGGAACTGCTGCGAAGCCATTTCGTATCTGACGCAATGGCTCTGGGACTCCGCGTCGTCTGATTTTATCATCTCCGGGTTTGGCGCCGGATCTGCGACGGTACAAAGTGCGAAAACAACCCTGCCCTCCGCCGTACGCTAGGTAACAGCAGACTAAAATCGAGTTTTTTTTTTTTTTAGTGTTTTGTTTTCCAGGGAGTGTTGAGCCTAAAAAATATATAATTACCCCCGTCAAAACACATTATTATTATTTTTTTGAGATCCATCAAAACACATAATTTTATTCTGCGAAAATGATAAATCCACATACAAAATGTACGTACCAAACAATTATAAAGTGAGAAGTTATACTAATTAATAAATAAATTATCCTGCTCAGCTTATGTAAAAAAGGAATATCAAAATATATGCACAAATAACATAATCTTTTATTCTTTGCTATTAATTTAAAATCCGGTTGCATTACTATTTTTTCAGTTTACTTTTTCTCTCAATTTAGTTCACTTTAAAAATTAAATTTATTAATTTTTATAAATTTTTTAGTCATATATTTTCAAATTTTTTAAATATATTTTAATGATATTTATAAATGGACTTCCTCTTAAATTAATTAAAATTCTCTTAGCATTTCAAATAGGATTTTTCGGAACTTCCGCCCTTCATTCCTATAATTTTTGGCTGTTTCTTTTGTCTTTCCTAATCAGAGCCAACGTACTTGACAGATTCCGCTACCGCCGGGCAAAGGAAATGCAAAAGCCTTTCTGCTTTAGTTGTCAACGATGATGATACATTCTCAGCAATGAAAAATACGTAACACTATATATTGGCCAAGTTAATATAATCTAAACCAAAATCACTTACTTATTCAAAAAATGAAAAAAAAATTACTATTTTTTAATTTAAAAGAAGAGTTTGATTTTGATATAATACCAATGAAAAAGTCTTTTATACTATTATTAAATAATATATTGACAAAACTTATTAGAAAATTTTTTTTAACACATCATTAAAAAAGTTTAATTTTTTAAATAATTATTATCATAATTAAATTCATTTACTAATGTAATAATATATAATTAAAAATAATATAAATGTTTTTTATAATAACAATAAACCAAAACTAAATCCTAAAAGAAACAAGAAACAATTAGGATTGTGTCCTTTTCTCGATGACTACGTTAGATACATTCTACTGTATGAAAGTTAAGGAAGCAAACTTATCTAAGCATCAGGAATCCATTTTGTGTAAAAATAACTAAATTATATTTTTACGAGAAAAATAAATTTGTTTATATTAAAGAAATTGGTTTTACTTAGCATATGCTTAGCATGCATAGCAACTCATGTAATTGTAACATATATAATTTGATAACTCTTTCTATTAGCTTTTTCTTTACATCATGAACCTTATAAATATTAAAAAAATTCAAATAAAAGTTAAGAGCATCAAAATTTTATTTATTAGAGTACCGAGAGTGTTCTCTGACTTCGTGGCAATCGCTGCTTTTATATCAAAATATATTTATTATAGTGACTTTAATTTGTTAAATAACTACGAGCAACTAATCAAATTTTCTTAGAGCATTTAAAAATATTTTTTTTTCTATTTTTATCTTACACGATAAATATTTTTGTAAAAAAAATTTCTTAGAAAACAGATAAAAATTAACAAATAAAGAATCTAAACTTAGTGCACTATATACTTATTAATTTCAACCCTTTTTTCTCCTTTTTCTGCGTGCAGTATGATACTAGCTACATCTTTCATATAATAACAATTCATTATTAGTGTGTCGCTTTCACGATCGTCTATCCATCCAAAGCTGAAAATTATTGTTGATATGCTTCGATGTGCATCTATGTATAGTTTATTCTTTAAAATATGATTAATTTCCAATTAAATGAAAAGGAACTCACACGTACGTACACACACCTATATCCCACAAGGAGATTTTGTCCCAACTAAAATACGTCCAAGAGTTGATAATTTATACATGTTGTTGTGCAATCACATCTTCTCCCACCATTTTTCTGTCGGAACTTGGTAACCATGCTCATGAAAACAAGTGGCTCTTTTTTCTTTGTTGTGTCTCAGCACATGGGGTAATTTGGTACCCATCCATCAGCAGGCTAATGAGTAATGACTAATAATAGAAAGGCCACAGATTCAGATCACTCTGCAGGCAGACACTGGGGGGAGCAATTAAAAACATGTAGTCTAACTATTTTCCAGCAAAAAGCACAATCATTTGATGGATTTAGCCATGGCTAATTGGCCCACAGGTACCAATAATGTCGATCCCACGCAAAGTATGATAACTATATGTTAAAAGTATAATAAAACGAGTTAGTTTTATAAAAATAAAAATAAAACAATCAATCAAAGAATGTAATTGGCACTAATGCTGGCCCACTACTTTTTGAATATAAAAATTTAATAACAAAATTATTTAAATAATGGTTTTTTTTTCCAATACAATATAATTAAATGTAAGTAATTATCATCATTACGTCACTGGTGTTGTGCGATCGAGATATACATTTGCAGCCTGAAATCAGACAGCAATTAAAAACTACATCCCTTTAATGGAATATATTTGTGAAAAGGTAATTTAATCGAGGATATAACTATGGCATGAAAAGTCAAAACAACAATTTAGGTTTCGTCGTGTCACTATCCAAGACCTACCTAGCCAATGCCAACTCCTTCAGTTCCATGACTTCAATTGAATAGCCTTTTGGTTTAATGCCTGCTGTGCAGCCTACCTCATCACTGTCACCAACGTCAAAGCAGCCGACTCAACCGGCAATGACACAAACAGAATTCGATTACCTAGTAACATTGCTTCCATTGTCATCAAATGACCAATATTAATTCTAGTTGTCAGCCTTGGAGACTTTCGTGTAAAAACGATGTGTACAAAGTTGTGCACTTTCATTTTGCGCAGATATAATAAATATTTATATACATTTTAATTTTATTTAAAATATATACTAATTTAGATATTATTGCATTAATTTATTTATTTAAATTATAAATAAAAATAATGAAAGTAGATTATTTTAAACATGTTATAAAACTTATATAAAATAATGATTGATTTTTAAAATTATAATTAATTATTATATAAATTTATGTAAAATATTTATAGGTGTTGAGTGGAGCGTGTAAGATGTGAATTTTAAATATTTTTATAAAAGTGAGTTTAGATTTTGATTTCCAAAGCACACATAATAGATAAGGACGAGTTATATTATATTTTAAGAAGTGTGAAATCGAGTCAAGTTGTGCATAAACCTACCTTTACTTACCTCATTGTCATTCCTACATCTAAGTTCACTAACAAATTCTTCAATTGTAAGTAATAATAAATATTTATATATGAACTAAATTTTTTCACAAAAACTTATTACTTTTTCTCTTCTTTCTTTTTTGAAGTTCTTTTCACAAAAACTCATAAAGGAAAGATCGCCCATAAATTTATGCCACAACGTAGCCAATGGCAATTCAAGGCAAAATCCTTGGGAGAGAAGAGGAATCATTGGCTCTATATGATGTTTCCTTGTTTCTTTTGCTTTCTAAAGAATAGAATTAGAACCTTTTAGAAATGAAGAATAGCAGCCCCACATAACCCTGCGTTAGAATCCACTCAGTAGTCGGTATATGCTGACTTGATAGAAGCCCAAAGGGACTCTATCATACCAAGAGCCAAAAAAGAAATGTAGATATGTGCTCAAGAGTCATGTGGATTGCGATATATGGAGAGTTCAGTCCCCACAGTTCACAAACTACCAATTCCCATTTGCCACTCAATTTGGCCTTTGATCCTGCCTCCCACACCTAACCATGACAGAATAAAACTCCCAAATAAAAAATTTTTAAGTTATTTTTTTATAAATAATTTATTATTAAAACTATATTCTGTTAAACCATTTCATTTTTATAAAGCATCTGGCATTCTCTAACAACTTTTTAATATTTGATGTTTGTTGAAAATGACTTCCCCTCCAAGTCAAAAAAAAAAAAAGACTTCCCCTCTTTAAACTTTAATGTGGGTTTTATTTTTCCTTTAAATGGGTTTTTCAATTTTTTTAAAAAATAATTGACTATACTAAACACTGAAGATAAATATTTCCCTTAGAAAATTACTCAGTGGACTATAGAAGCTTATTTTCCATACCGTGAAAAAAAATGACTTAATTTCGGTTTTAACCCTTTTTATTTCAATAAGATGAATGATTTAGTTATTTTATTTTAAAAATAAACTATTTGACTCATTTATTTTTACAAAATAAGTAATTTTGATTCATGTGTATGTATAAGTGCCACTAAAAATTTGACAAAAAATATTGACGGGACATAAAAACTTAAATTTTTAACTCCAATGAATAATTTAAATGCATTTGACATGTATAAAACTATCAAAATATTTAAATTAACATTAATAATAAGATTAATTTTTTATTAATTTTATTTTAATTAAAGTTAATTTGAATATTAAAAAAATCATGTACATATCACATACATTAAAATATTTTATTTGATAATAACATTTAACTTTTTAATATAACATTAATATTTTTTGTTAAGTTTTTAATGAAATATTGACAAAGTAATTAAAACTATTAATTTTTTTAAAATAAAAATTAAATCGTTCATGTTATTAAAATAAAATGATTAAAATTATAATTAAACTTAAAAAAAAGAAAGGTTGATCTCACTTCTTTCCTACCCTTAATTTTTCTTGAAGATTATAATGAGCCTACTATTCTTGGCCAAGGCTGGCGCAATTGGGTTCCAATGGACTTTCATATTCGTGGGTACTACCCCTTTCTGCTTGACCCTCGAACCTGTAAGGGTTACCTTTTAATCTATTGAAAATTGAACAGTATTGAACGGTCTCTTTTCTCTGACTTTTCACTTACCCTAGCTCCATTCAGGATGGTACCAATTCCCGTCAAAAGCTTTAGCTACTGTAGAAGTTGAAGGGCAGATTCAACTGAAAAGTTTAAATAAAGTCAACTCAGTGAATAAGAGTTTGTTTCGATACATTTCAACACATTTTGAAGTATATTTACATATCATTTTTTAAAAAAATAAAAATTAAAAAAAATTAATTTATATTTTTGAAAAAATTAATAATTTTTAATTTTAAAAAAATAAAAGAAGAAATAATTTTAATATAATTTTATGATAAAAATATTTTTTATTTTTATTAAGAATTATATTTTATATTTTTTTATAAACTTTATTTACATAAATTTTTTTAGATAATTTTATGAATTATATTTTAAACAACGCAACTTTAAGTCATTATACTTTAAAATCTTAAATTAAATTTTAATTTCAATAACTATATCACTTAAAGAAAGTAAAACAGAATAACATTAATAACATATTATTAAGCCTTTGCGTACATAGTTAGACATGTTGTTATTACTTTATGTCTTATTTTCTATGACGCTGTTATCATAAGATACTTAAAAATCTCATCATTCCTATTATGATAGTCCATTTAATCATATCTTATATATTATAACTCATCATATATTCCATTTGAATATTTTTAGTAATTTTGATATAAATTAAGTATTTTTATTTTTTTTATCTAAATAAATTTAAAATTTTTTTATTATTTAAAAGTATTTTTTAAATATTATATCTAAATACAAAATTATTTTTTTAAAAAAAATTACTAAAATAAAATATATAAAAAAATACTTTTTTAAAAAACTAATCCAGAAGAACGTTAAGTACTTGTAATGAAAGGCCAGATCAAGTGTATCCTGTTGTTTTCATCCCACTTTGATGTGTCACCTTTCAAGAGACCAATTTTTCGAAAAAATGTTAATTAAAAAAACTGAGAAGAAATGAGTGATGTCATGTCAATAGCTTTATGCATATAATAATATTGAGTCAAATAGGTTTTCTAGAATGTGCAGCACCAAAGTCCACAGTAGAATTATGTAAAACTGGGTTTTGGACTTTTGGTAGTACTGGTGACAGTGATCAATCAAAACTCTTAAGTGGAAGAGAATTACGATTTGGTTAATTTGGATCATAAAGGTTAGGTTGAAATCTCACCGAGCAAAATGATAGTGTGTGAATATACATGATGATTTGTTCTGCTATGATTAAGCTAATGAGAAACGTCGTTTTCAATCTCTGGTCACAATCTCTCTTTCATGACATGCTTTCCTCTTTTTTTCTCTTATTCCGAGTGTATTTGGTGGGTTTTCCTGAACAAATTCAATACACAACAGGGCAAGTCTTTCACGGCGTTGAAACTGATATTGAGTAGGAGATTTTCAATAAACTACTAGAAGTGAGGGGTGACATATTGTGCACCAGCTGGCTTGGCTGCAAAAGAGGCTTCCGCTATAGTGGCGCTGCCACCATACCAGTTCCTTTTTCAGCAGTCCATGGTATCATGGTACACTCCTTGTGCCAAGGGTCAGTACCAAGTACACTACACATGAGGGGTTTGTGTGTCCTAACACATTTTTGGCCTTGGGCAAAGGGTTAACAAGTTGCTGATAAGGCTCCACCTAATACCCATTAGTGATTAACATCAGTTTTCTTAATTTGTTGTTAACCCCAGTTTGTTTGTATTATGTATGGTGTTGAGGGGAAAAAAAGAATAATTTTTCCGTTATGAACTGCTTTTGCTCTGTAGAGTGAGCATATACTACAGGATATTTTCTTTTCCTCTCCTCTTGTTTTATCTTCGGGAGGCTTCTTCTGTCGGTGAAGAAAGAGAGAAGAAGAAAACAAACTATGAGAGAAGCAATAACTCCCTGTGCTGATTTTACTATCAAGATGTCAATAAGGTGCAATAAAAACACAGATTACATCATACTTTGGTTAAAGTTTTCCAAATGTCTCCACTATTGGGCACCACTGGGGGGAATGGCGACATTGTTTGTCCTTATTTTCAGCTTTAGCACAAGCTAATCAATGATTAAACCCGAAGTTTGTAGTATAGTTGCAGGTTTAGATGCATGTGGCTTTACTCACTTGGTCAAAATATGTGCAAAAAGGTTGAAAACATCCATACACTATGGATCTTCTTAGATGGCAAGTCACTTGAGCTAGCAAGGCCTAAAAAGATGTTTGAAATATTTTAAAGCCCGTACATAAACTTTTTTTTTCAAATCAAGAATATTTTTATAAATTTTAACTTATTTAAATTATTTCATAAACTTAATTTTTTTAAACTTGACGTGATAATGATATGATTTTTTTCTTAATATGTGACTTTAAAAAATAAAACTATAATTTTCATACTTAGATATAGAAGTTGTTACATAAACTTTTCATTAACTATTAGTAGAAAAAATTATAATTAATTACTTAAGAGGGAAAGAGGGATGGGAAGGAGATACGGTAATTAGATAAAGAAGGCCCAAAGGGCAATAAATGCCTCATTGCCTCTAGCATTGATGAGCAGACAGGTAGATAATCCAAGCCCATGGCTTTCTTTTAAGGTTTTAAAAAAATATAAGAAGGGAAAAGATAAATGAATGGGGAATGTCGAATGAGCAAAAGGAGAAAGGAAACAGAATAAAGGAAATGGCAAATGGTAGAAGAAAAGGAGTTACCTACTTACCTATGAGGTAATAAAATTTTGGGTAATATTGACAAAGTTGGCAAAGTATATCCTTCAAATTGAGAGAAAAGGGAAAATAGTAAAATGGGGTTGCAATGCAATTAAGAGAGAAAATGAGAGACAGTAGCATGCGTCCAAATGGAATGATGAGTATGGCTCCATATTTATAACAAAATATTAAAAAAAATAAAGTAATGTTTAGCTCTTTAAATTTTTAGGTTTATGTAAAAATACCATCTCTTATATATATATATATATATATATATATATATATAGCAAGACTCTCACTTGCGGAAGCTTTCTTAAATTTGAGTGTCACTATTTGAACACATACTTAGAAACTTCTACTAAGAGATTCACTATTTACTATGCTTGAACCCTTTCTTGGAGATCTTCAAGACTCTTGTATGCCTCTCTTGAAGACAATTTAAACATAGTCCAAATGCAAAATGGGAACAAGTCGACAGCCCAAGGACAAGTGCGTGAGTTTCCTTGAACTATATGGAAGTGAGGCTCTAATAATAGTATTAGAGTTACTTAATACAAGTTAAGACAAATTTATTTTATCCTTTTTTATAAAAAAAAAAAATCCCCATGCGTATATGTAATCTTCTAAAAGAAAATAGTAAGATTATTATTTTATTTTAACATGAATTTGTTAGAAGTTATAGATTTTAGAGAAACTTAACAAAATTATTATATGCTTCCTAACTGTATTTGGTTGAATATCAAAATCATGACGTTATTACTGATTTTCTTCATCAACTATAAGTTTAAATTGTGTTCAATTCTATCATATCTTCAATTGAAACTTTATCATAATATGCCATTATTGATGATTTTCTTCATCAACTAACCGGTATATGTATAAATTGTATTCAATTCTATCATATCTTCAATTGAAATGTTATTATATATTGATATTCTCTCTTTTTTTTACCCTTCATTTATATTTTTTCTTTTTTTTTAAATTTTTTAAATGATAAATGACATTTTGAACTAAGCTTTTGTGTTAACTAAGATTAAATTTTTTTTCAAGTAATCTTAAGAAAGCATTCTCATATTAACTTGATACATTTTTTTTTCTTTAAGTGTAGGCCCAAAATTCGAGTTCAAATCCTTAACCACTAGATCAACAATTATCATAGATTGAATTTAGTTGTATATAACAAATGAGTAAGGTTCGACTATGTTAAGTTTTAGATAGCATTGTAAATTAATTTAGATAAAGTTTTGTGCTTTTTTTTTTCCTATTCTATTACTTGTTATAACCTCCAAACATGTTATAAAATCAAATGATCTTTATATTTCTTTGAAAATATGTATTTTTTATAATTAATTTAATGGCTAATCTCTCCTTAATTTCTACCCTGTATAATGTAAAAAAGAAAAAGTTTAATTAGCGTCTCACGCACAAGATATCACAAGAGGCAACACATTCTTGCACTAGGTTGAGCACCTCACGCAAGTCGTCACAAGATGCAACGCATTTTTAACATTGGGTCAAGCACCTCACACAAGAAGTCATAGGACCAGGCGCATTCTTGCATTAGGTTGCGTCCTACCTAGCGCAAAAAATACGTTGCATCTTGCACCTGAGACTCTCAAGTGCCTTAAGCGTCTCGCACACAAGGTGTCGCAGAAGATGTCACGGGATACAACACATCCTTGAAGTAGGTCAAATACCTCGCACACAAGATGTTATGGGATGCAACCCATCTTTGCATTAAGTTGGTCCCACCTAGTGCAATAATACGTTGCACTACTTTAGAACCTCACAACAATTTTTTTCAAAAAAATAATTAGTCACCAAATAATAAATATGCATTATCATATTGTTAATTTTAATAAGAAGACATATATTTATAATGTAATACTATGAAAATAATTATCTTCACATTTTATCTCTTCAAGTCCTATTTTGTGAATTGAACTCTTTAAACCTTTCAACTTCTTTCCTTTTAAACATGCTTTAAAAAGGAAAAAAAAAACTCTACAGGAATAGTTGAGCCTTCGTTCTTATTATTCAAAATATTTGTAAATGTATTAAAAGAATGTTTTTAAAAGGGATAGGAGAATTCATATTTTCTTTATCTTTTTACCATATTTGATAAATATAACTAAAGTAAGAAAATGAGACGTTGTAAGTGAAATGGGGGTTTAGAAATGAAGAAAATACAAGAGGGGAGCACATTGTTTCATTTAATATTTTGATTGTGGCCGAAACCTAAATATATTAAAGCGATATTATTGTCGAACGAAAAACTAAACGCACGCGTGGCCACGCTCCAGACGCGCTTCTCTCTCTCCCCCGCAGAAAGCATCATCCCAATGCTAAAACCGCACTTCATTTCCTGTCGTTTTTGTTGTATCAAAAAAGAAACGAAAAGGAAAAGAAACATAAACGCTTCTCTCTTTCCCTCCCTCTCTGTCTCTCTCTCCCCCCTCTTCTATTAGATCTCTATATGAGTGTGTTGCTTGGCCTTGTTTATCAACCAAATCTAGAGCAACCCATTTCGTTGTTCTTCCATTTGAAGGAAAATTTATACGTCGTCCATTCTGTTTTCGCCATAAAGATCAATACTTGTGAGGCAGGTGTGAATTGCTTTTCAATAATTTAATTGCGGCCAAGTTCTTCTTGCTTTCCCCATTTGTTTTTGTCTTCGCTATAAACCCGGAGACTCTCGGAATCCGTTCACACCCTTTTGCGCAGTGACACTGGTGGAGTCTTTCAAGCAAGGTATCTCTATGTGATGGGTTTCATCTTTCAATTCTCAAAATGTTTTCTTTTTTAAAAAGGGTGTTGCTTTAAATTTTTGTGGGTGCTCCTCTGTCTTCATTGATTTGTTTGTGTTTTTAGAATTTGATATCAGTTAGGGATTGCTTCTACTGATTAGTTTTCTCAGGATCGATGAGGTTGGATGTTTTCTTGATGGGTATTTTTAACCATTTAATTTCTCTTCCCTTCATTTTTTTTTAATAGTTTGAATCACGCCAACCCTCTTAGGGTTTGATGCTAAAGGTTATTGAAAGCTGTTTTGCGACAAATGTTGTTTCTTTGTGCAGAAAAGATGAATTGTTTTTGGATTAACAGGCTTTCTGGGAAAAGTTGGTTTTAAAAAATGTTGGCTTTAGCACCATTTTCTCTTTCTGATAAATGCCTGTAAGGAATCAGCAAGTTGCAATGCTTGTTCTCTTTGTGAGGTATTTGAAGTTGTTTTGTTCTTATTGTTTTACATGTAAATTTTGTTACTTTCGTCTGTTTGATAAAATTTCCCCATTGGGTTTTTTATGGTGTTCGTATATGACCTCTTAGTTGTTTTACTTTGACATCAAATCTCTGAGCTAACCTTGAAGCATGTAAATTTTGAGCGTTTTTGCGTGTTATCTATTGGTGTGGTGAGCTGAACTTAATAGTATATATGATATCTGGATTTATGAGAAATATCTTCTGTTTGCTAAACTTTTCATATTTTTAATGTGAGATATATGGTTTTTGTTTTTCCATTTAATATTGTGCATTGCCTTACCTGGCAATCTGCAATAATTACAAGCATCTGTTGATTGATACAAATGTGCTATTGAATTTTTTGGCAATTTTTGTTTCAAAATACCAAACCATTGTTAGGATCTTTCCTCTGTGGGCTTTGACTGTGATTGCTATGTATTTTATCAGCATTCTATGTTATGAAATACCAAATCATTTCAAGATCTTTCCTTGTATCATGGGGGCAAGACCAGATTTTCTACTTTAGTAAGTGATGTACATCTTTCCGTTGCCATATGGACTCCTAAAATACGTAAAAAGAGGATAATTGATGGCTATGTGTTCCCTTATATTGGTACTCTTGGCAGCTTCTTCAGAATTCATATTATAATTTTCCTCTTGAAAGGGGATGAATTCTTCTGCATGTGTCTTCTTCTTCTCTTGGTAAAATCTGAAGCCTGTGTCCTTGTTGTAATTTATCTAATTCATCCTTTGGTTATTTACCCTGGGCAGGAAAGTTTTCTGTTGTGTTTTTTGTGCATTTGATCTTGTTTATGCTCTTCCTATCGTAGTATTCGTTGTGTGATAAAAAATGTCTCTTTCATTTCGTGAGTGCTTTACCCTGAATTAGTTTGAACCATGGATAATTCTAGCTTCATGATCTATTTTATCCTCAGGTGATAAAATCCCTGGCCTTCTTTCTTATATGGTGTTAGGATGCTCTAATAATCAGCCGAGTTTTTTATTTTTTTAATATATTCATTAGGCCTTTCCTTTCAACTCTATTATGGCGGGAGAAACATCATGGATCAGCCACTATGATGACGACCCACGAAGGGAGACTGGAGAGTTTGATTTACTTTTAGAACTTGGTGAGGAAGGTGATAAAGAAGCAACTGCTGTTTCTGTGGACGTAATTTTGCCTGATGACTTGTTGGAACGTATCCTAGCCCATCTCCCCATTGCCAGCATTTTCAGAGCAGGTTGTGTGTGTAAAAGATGGCATGAGATTGTTACTACAGAAAGGTTTTTATGGAACCTTTCCCATGTGCTACCACAGAAACCTTGGTACTTTATGTTTACAAGCTCTGATGAACCAATTGGTTATGCTTATGATCCCATCCTTCGGAAATGGTATGGCATTGAACTTCCCTGCATTGAAAGTTCTAATTGGTTCATTGCTTCATCATGTGGCTTGGTTTGCTTCATGGACAATGACAGCAGAAATGAATTATGCGTCTGCAACCCTATTACCAAAATCTGCAAGAAGCTTGAGGAGCCTCCAGGTTTGAAATTTTCTGATTACAGTGCATTAGCAATCTCAGTGAACAGGGAATCTCACTGTTATACTGTGGCAATTGTAAAATCGAAGCAAGTCCCAGAGAACTTTTTCCAGTGGGATATCTCAATTCATATATACAATTCAGAGAAAGAGACCTGGATGACGACTGTAACAGAGGTTTTGATGGGTTGGAGAGGTGGTGATGAGGGTGTGATATGTAATGGGGTGCTATACTTTTTAGTTTACGCAACTGGGGGTGGTCGACCAGAAAATCGTCATGCCCTAGTTGCATATAATATCTCCAACCGTTCTTCTCAAGGTAGCTTGGCAAGGAGCTTTGTTCAAGTACCTTGTTCTCTAACATGTGGCCGTCTGATGAATATGAAGGAGAAGCTTGTAATGGTGGGAGGAATTGGTAAACAAGATCGACCTGACATAATAAAAGGAATTGGTGTCTGGGTTCTAACTGATAGGAAGTGGGAAGAGATTGCACGAATGCCCCACAAATTCTTCCAAGGCTTTGGAGAGTTAGATGATGTTTTTGCCAGCAGTGGTACAGATGATCTAATATATATTCAAAGTTATGGTGCTCCAGCACTTCTCATATATGACATGAACCATAAACAATGGAAATGGTCACAGAAGTGCCCAGTAACCAAAAAGTTCCCACTGCATCTTTTTACTGGTTTTTGCTTTGAGCCCAGGCTTGAAATTGCTCCATAGTTTACTCTCCATAAAATCAACAGAACTATTGACATTTGTGTCTAAGCTTTCTGTCCATTTTCCTCTATTGTTCTTTTTGTTAAAGTTTAATCCGATTTCTGTGTTTTAACAGTTCATACAAAATGTACTTGCTGATAGAGCAGCTTATTCATGGATACTGGAATACTATTCATAGCATTTGAAAATACAACAGAGCTATATTATTTGCAGTTTTTTTTGTCTCTCTATTTGTTCACTTACTGAAATAAGAATCACTGCTTTGTCCATTTTCTGATGTGTTACCATGAAATGCATAATCTAACTACCTATCTGCTACATATTTTACTGGAAGCTGGTTCTTATTTATCAAAACAGAATATTTCACACTTCACCGAGTTACATATTTCTTTGCTTTCCCTGAAAAATCTAGGTTATGGAGCATTAACATTTATTTGATTGATTTGACAGGAAAAAAAAAAACTTCCTAAAAGTTAGTGTCATGTTTTCTTTATTTCTTTCTGAATAGGCTAATTTCCTTCTGCTTACCAGTGTCGTTTAGAGCCATGTAACATTCAGGCTGTCTTGCATTGCAAATGCTTTAAGAACTTGCATTTAGAGTCAGAATATCTAAGGCATATGCTATTGTCCAATTGCTGGGGATCTGTTGCATGGTTAGGCAAGGTTGTGCAGTGTTCTACAGTCTTTATCAGGTTCCACAAAGTCTTATCTTGTGGAGACCTAAGAGAAAGGAAAAAGATTTCTCATATGGACATATCTTTGTTAGCTCTACGGCTCCCTAATGATTTTGAATGGACTTTGTGGAACCCTCCTAGCATCCCTAACATGTGTAAAGCTCTTTGATTTATTGATGAGCCAATGAGCATGCTATGCTAAGATCACATTCACATTCTATGTTGTCCATGTTTGTGGTGGGTGTGAGGCATACGTACATCATATATTACTACATTTTTGCCAGTTTTAAAAGGTGAAACCTGCTCTGATGGTTGGTAGAGAAGTGAGGTCCACGCCTGCTTTAAAGCAAAGGTGGGTTTTTCCTTGGTGGAGATGTGACAAATGAAGGTTAAACAAACTTGCTTTTCAAAATGGCCATTACTTGCCAACAAGGGTAGAATATTCAAACCGCTTCTCAAAGGCCCTGCGGGATTCGGATGGGATGGGAGTTGTTGCCGCCTGGTGCTTAACTCACCTTGTCCGGGTGAGATTAATACACTTCACTACAGAACAAATGCGTCACATCCTATTAGCATTTAGCAATGCTTTGATTAAGTGTATTTTACTGTGTTGAACAATATTATCAGTACTTTTAAATTAGTTGTACATTTCAGTTCAAATTATTTAATAAATTCTGAAATTATTTTTGTGTGAAATTATAAGAGGCATAATTATTTTAATTTATTTATTTCTTGTTATTTTCGTGCGATTTGTTGTTTGAATGCTATTTTGACATTGAGTTATGGAGTCATTGAAATAAATGATAGGGTAAGAATTGACTCTCTGATATCAAACGTGTCTCGTTAAATATTACAGCAAATCTCTTGTGAGTTGTTAGCTATAGTTTGCTTTTTATACTAAGCTATAATTTTTTTAAAACTTTTGAAACAAGAGGTACAGTTTAAAAATTACTGCCATCGGAGACTTGTAAATCAACTGACATCCACCTTAGTATTTAAGATTTAGATGTGATGAGGTTGGAAGTTTAATCTTTTATAAAATCATCTACTCTCTTCGTACCTAGTTGTTAGTATCTTTTACGTAACAAAAAAAAAGTGAAAATTGTCTTCCTTTTATATATTAATAATTGCAATTAATAGATTTTTTTAGTATACATTTATTTTTTTTTTAAATTGTTTAATGTTCAACTTGGTGTAATGTGATAGTAATTAGTTTCTCCAAGTTCGGGTTTTGATGAAAACTAAGTCATTTGACAGTTAAAAATAAATACATTTAAATATGTGTTTAAATTAATTTATTTTACATTTAAAAAAAAAATTTAAGCCCATAGTTCTCTTTTGAACTTTTTTTTCTTCTGAACTCTATTGAACATTTTGATCTTAAAGGACAATGTGCTTTTTCTTACCTAGAAGGAATATGCTATTAATTAGAGACAAGTTTAATTTTCTCATCCCAATCAGTTGATCCTAATGCTATGCTTTTTCTTTTTAAAATTTTTGCAATGTTGCTTTTGTTTCAGTTTCACCGAATCTCAATTTAAGGAGTTGGCATGTACGGTGTGGTTAAAGAGATGTGCTCTTTATTTTCATTAGTGAGATGCAAACTATAGACCAACATCAATCTTAAATAAGCATTTAAAAGTGGTTAATTTTTTTAAATATATTAAGAAAAAGTAATGTTATACAGACAAGAAAAAATAATTAGAATTCTTAATAAAATTTAATTAAAATTAAAAATAATTATTAAATAAAATAAAATAATAAAAATTATTTACTTATTTAAAAATTAATAAATACATTAAATTATTTTATTAAAAATTATGATAAAATTTTTTAATTATATAATACTTTTCATTAAAAAATGTGTTTGGTGCGTCATAGATGCTCTCACCATGCTTATAAAAAGTAAAAAGATTTTGCCAGCTCACCATTTCTTTGAGTTCACCATTAACTTTAAAAGGAACAATTTGCTTTTCGGGATCTGATGGTGATATGGCATGTGGAGCCATATAGCAGTTCACTTCAGAAATGGAAGATTCAAACCCTCTGTAAAGGGTAAGAAAGCAAACCTTAATTTTTCTTTCTCTCAATTAGCAATATATAGTTAAATACTATAGTCCCTTGAAAAGAGAAAAATTAAAAAAAAAAGAAGTGAGGGCCGTTTTCCATTATTTATATTATAGGTCGTGAAGTGCTGTTTATAACAGATGGCATGCAGCTTCAATGATTTCTCTTTGAATTTGACTAACTTTACTGAAAATTTTACAACACCCTAGCGTTCCCTTGATGTAACACCAAACGATGGCAACAGAAGAATTTCATATGACAACACTGATTATAATTATATCGTGTGTGTGTGTGTTATTTTAAGAAAATTCAACCTAGCAGTCATGTGATGACAATGTTCATCATCTTTTTTTTTTAATGAAAAAGTTGTAACTTTTTGTCTTTTCTTAACACTTGTAACATAACTTTATTAGTTTTATACAACAGGTTTTGGGTTAATTTGTCAGATTTGTTATATATGACTTACAAATACTAAAGTCACACTCAAATCTGTGTTTTTCTTCCCTCTTGTTCTGCTTTCAGTCTAGAATTGAGATCAATAGAAATTCGTACCATGGATAAGAGAATGGCGACATTATTTTTATTAAAAGTTGCTGTCTTCTGAAAGACAAATCACAAAGGTGCATGCAGAGATGCTATTCATTGATTTATTAATTATCACATTAATATTTATTCTTTAATTAGTTTTTAATTAAATCTCTTTAACTAGTACTTTCGTCACATAAAAATGTATTTATTACATTAACTTTATATATATATATATATATATATATATATATATATATATATATATATGTTATTATTATAATTTTATCTTTCTCTTTAATATTTTTAATTAAACTGAACCTTTCAATAAAATAATTGTAATAAATTCTATTATACCTAAACTAAAATTTTTACTAAAAGATTAAATGTTATAATATGTATTTATAATTTTATTCTCATTCAATGCGTATGGATAAAAATGTTATTTGTTTTTAATTTCCATGTCTTGATGTGAAAATAAACGAAAATATAAGCTTTTTTGTTTGAAATAATTTTTTTTTAAGAATTTATAGCTAATGATGATTGATTTATATCGTTTAATTTGGAATGGCAAGGATAGAATGGTCAAATCACCCATATAACGGACCTGGGCCGTAGGAACAGTGTAGGGTCATGTCTTGATCCATAACGAAATCTGGCGCGAAAAAGTGCGTGGGGTCGTTGTGGGGTCTTATTGGTAAGTTGACCAAAAAAAAAAGCCTTATGGGTAAAGGGCCGACAACGCTCACAATAGAAATTGTTTTGTTTTATACTTTTAGAATAAGTGTTTTTTTTAATTCCATAAAAATGAATTCAAGATAAATAAATATATAATATCAAATTTAACATCATTTTTATATAATTATTTTTTATTTATTTTAATAGAGTAAAAAAAATACTATTCTAATAACATATAAAAATTTCTCCCTCCATAAACCTCAACACCAAATATGTCATTGGTAAAATTGAAAAGGAGCCTTAATTGGTTTGGTTTTGATTCTCCCTTGGGTTAGTACTGTCCTGCCTGGAGGAGTTCTTGCAACTTTAAGGAACAGCTCCTCTTGACAAAAGGTATCTCTAATCTATATGAAAATTAATGTTTCCCCCTGATTCTAATGCTGCATTGAGGTTTAAGTTTCTGTTTAATTTTTCGTCCCTTTTTGAAATTTAGTGCAAACTTTTGATTAGCTTAATTAATTGTAAGCATATATATGCTTAGTTCCTCTTAATTGGTTGATGCCTAATTGGATTATATGATCACTTTTAATTGCAGGATTTTCTTTGCTGTCCTTGGATAATTTCCTTTTGAATTGGGTGAGCCATTTTAATGAATTTATTGTGTAGAACATTTATTTTCTTGAGTTATTTGGTCGTTGTTGGTTTATTTGTAACCATATGTGAAGCAATAATGCAGACTGTATTTATGTTTTTTTTTTTTTAGAAGGAAGTTTAAACCTTCCCATAAAGACTTCCTTCCAAAAAGGATATGAATTGCTTTTGATTTTCTGCATCCGTTAATGATTTCTTTTTTACAATGATGGTATAAAAGTTTAAATTTATATCTTTTTATAAATTATTTAAATCTCTCGCTATCGTGACATCTAATAATGAATTTTAATTTGCTTCACAAAAGTATGCATGCCTGTTTATGCGCAGAACATATAATTGATCAGCATCCATTGTTCAGGATTAATACAAGTAAGCTACTCGAACAGTAATTCATTTTCCATCCACATATATCAGAGAACTATTTTGTTTTGGTTTGGGAGGTACCTGATAGTCCTGTTCTGTAATTTCTTCCTCTCTTGATGAATTATTTTGAGAAAACAATGTCAAACTGTTTTTGCCTAGTTATCACCGGTAAATTGAAAGAAGCTCCACTGCTCCACCAGTGGAAGCAGATACGCTAGCAGAAAAAGACATGACATGATAGATCATACTTCCCAAGGAAGTTATGAGGCATAATTATAATCTCTTGCTTATCTTTGATCAATGATCAGTGATCACCATCAGAAAGACAACTAATGCATTTCTGCTGACAAGCTGGATTGCACTTTCTCGTCTTGGAGACTGTATACGATGATATGCAGCAGAGTTGACTGTAAATGAAAGGTTCGACCTGATTTTAACTTCAAGCTGCTACTTGCTTTGGTAGTTGTGTTGATGAACCTACATTCAAATTTTATATGGTAAAGATATTGGAACGGAGGATCCGTTTGGTACGATGGAATTATAGAAAGGAATGGGAGGAGAAAAGAAATGAGATATTTTTATTCACTTATTTAATAAAAAAATTAGAGAGAGAATATTTATTTTTTAAAATGTATTATTTATTTTATTTATAAAATACTCATTTTATTTTTATTTTTATTTAATTTCTTTCATTTTTAAGTATCAAACATGCACCAATTCTTTACATCTTACTGGAAAAGTAATCAATAGAAAATTGAGATCAACGAAGTGTGTGTTTTGATTAGATTTTAAAAACTTAATTTTAGATGAACTTGATTTTATAAACTTAATTTTGGTTAGAAATGAGTTTGGAGTAAAGTTATTTATATTTAAATTTTTTTTAAAATTAATTTTAATAAGATAAATGTTGTTTGAATAGTATTGATCAAAATTATTTTTAAATGTATAATTATTAAAAAAATATGAGTTTAGGTATAATAGAAAAAAATAAAATAAGTTAAAAAAAATAAATATTAAAGTTAAAAATGTTAAAAAAAATTTAATTAATTTTTACTTTAATGTAAAAAAAAATAAAATCTTATTTCTACCACACTCTTAATTTTAAATAAAAAATTATAAAACTTGATAACACAAATAACGAGATATTTTTTTTCTTTTTGCCTCAAACACACTGCCCAAAACACGCTGGAATTGTTCCTGAATCTGTCGAGAGCTTCACATCAATTAGTGATGCAGCACTGTTAAAAAATTTGGAATGAAAATGCCAGCCATAGCAGCACGTGCAATGCAGACTCCTAAGAATGCGAAGGGAGGTGTAGGAGCTCATAAAAGGGTCAGGGTAGAGGAATATTATGGTGTATTTTTAAGCTTTGGAATAGCAGACATTTTTCACAGCTACTATCTGTTGAAGTTATTGTGCACAGGGGCTAAGTAAGAAGTTCATTTCTAATGTTCAAAATTTGGTAAAATCTATTACAAATCTCTTCTCCAAATCTCTCCCAGAAAAATAACCTTAGAAAATTAAAGTCAATGGAAAGATGCACAACTGAGTCAAACTAATTAATATAAACCGAACTTTTACATTATGATGTGTCTTATCAATAGTAATATAGTAACATTTTAACATGTTTTTTTTCAGTAGTGACATTTTAACCTTAGATAAACTTCTTTAATCAGATTTCAATTTGCAAGCTACAATTTATATCATTCTAACTAAAATTTTGCCCAACTTTTTAAAATGAATATTTTGAATATTAACAAAATTTAGGCCCATAGCCGTCCTATGACTAGGTTTATTGGCCTTTTGCTAGAGAAAGAAAAAAAAGGTCATTTGCTGATTGTCCGAAATCAGAAAGGGGAAAAAAAAAAAAGAGGAAACACTGCCGTTTAGTGCAGTTCATTATTTTCTCCAAGTGACGAAGTCGGAGTCAACGACAAAGCACAAAACAAGAGCCCGTTGCAGCAGAAGAAAAAAAGCACAAGGAGGACACTCCAAAGACCGAATATCTATTTGACACTCCCGAGTTACGGCAGCCACACAGGTAATTGGTCTTTCTTCTCTGTTGGGCTGACACCCTCAACTCTGCTTTGTGTCTCTGTTTTTTCTTTTTCTTCTGAGGAATATGCTCTGTTTTTCCTAATAAGCCTAGTTTTTGTTTTTGTTTATATTTTATTTTGTTGTTGTAACTGTTTTTATGATGTTGCGCTGGACGTTCCTTTATGTCACTTCCTTTCTCACGTTCCTTTTATAATCTGTGTGTATTTATTGAACGTCGCACCAATGATTCAAGTGACAAGTTTCTAAATTATTAATTTGGTCAAGAGCCAACGAAGTACATCAAAATTTTTAATGTTAACTTTTTGATTTCATCGTCCTGGAGGGTTCTTTGTGGTTCCAATGGGTAAGGAAAGGAACACATAATGTGGGCATATTAAGTTTTGAAATTGAAACCCATCAAATCAATTGCAAGTGAGCTAATTCTGTTTGGGAAAATGTTTTGGTGAAATTTTAGTAAGAAAATGAGCTTATCTATTGCTATATTTGGTTTGTCCATAAGTTTCTTATGCTGAGCTACAATTCATTTATCTGTGGCATAATCTTCATATGTTTTAGAATGGGTGTTTGCTTGTTATGATGATTCATGGATCCTTGATATGGTTGATAGTGGATTTTGAAGAGACCAAAATGGGTCTTCTGCTTCTGTGCACGTTGGGTTTTTCAGCTTGAATAGACTGCTGGCCTTGTGGCATTCTTTTGGTGTGCTTGATGCATTTTCTCTGTTTGATAATATGCCAAGAAGGGAATCTCGTAAAATTTTATAGGTTTAATACGTCTATTATCGATTCTGATATTTGCTGATTGAATATCATTTATGGTTTTGGTCTCTCTTTTTGGAAACAGGTGTGAAATTTGCCTTGTTAAAATGCTGAAAAGTTAAGAGGTTCCTTTCATTCTCTGTTGCACTATTCTCATGAGTGTTTGGTCTTGAATTTGCTTTGTTGGATCTATTTTCCAAACAATTCACTTCTTACTTTTAGGCGAAACCTCATGCTGTCTACTGTTTTATATCTTCAAATAACTTTACAATTTTTTGTTTTCACTTAGCACGTGTATTTTGCAAACCTCAGTTAGTGTATTTCAATAGAAAGCAATAATTCAAAGCCCAAGTGAAGAGGCTCCTGAAAATCCACCAATTATATTCTTAACTTCTTCAATTGATAAAAGATGGTCTAGTTTTATTGGTTTTGAACTTTTGATAAAGCCTGAATGCTTGAAGTGGTTCTGTTTTCTCTCATGTTTGTAATTTCCCTTGTGAATAGAATAAAGAAGTTTTATGACCGTGAAATCTGAGGTCTTTGAATATTTTTTAATTGCAAGTATTATGGGTTCACTTATCTTAAAAACTTGAGAACTAATTAAACCATATATAAGATAATAGTTTGTTTTTCTTAGTCTCAAAAAGAGTATTTTACTTTTCAATTCCTCGCTGTCTCATTTTTTTACTCATTGTTCATCATTACTGAGATGTAATTCCATGAGAAAATTTAATCTCTTTGTATACGGTAAGCCAAAAAGGCTAAAATAATATTTTCTTTTCTCTTGTTTTTAGTTTTGTGAATACAGCATAATCTTATTCCAAAGTGGAAGATAAATGAAGAGAATGATTGCCTTAGGTTTTGAGGGTTCAGCCAATAAAATTGGTGTTGGGGTTGTGACTTTAAATGGTACAATTCTTTCAAACCCACGCCACACCTACATCACTCCTCCTGGCCAAGGGTTTCTTCCTAGAGAGACAGCCCAGCACCATCTCCAACACATTCTTCCCCTTGTCAAATCTGCTTTGAAAACAGCACAAATTACTCCAGAAGAGATTGACTGCCTCTGTTATACCAAGGGTCCTGGCATGGGAGCACCATTACAAGTGGCTGCTCTTGTTGTTCGTGTACTTTCACAACTTTGGAAGAAGCCCATTGTTGCTGTAAATCATTGTGTGGCACATATTGAGATGGGGAGGGTTGTAACTGGTGCAGATGATCCTGTTGTGTTGTATGTCAGTGGTGGGAATACTCAAGTCATTGCTTACAGTGAGGGACGTTACCAAATCTTTGGGGAGACTATTGATATTGCTGTAGGGAATTGCTTGGATCGGTTTGCCAGGGTTTTAACACTTTCAAATGATCCAAGTCCTGGATACAACATTGAGCAGGTGCATCAGTAGTTTCTATTTATGTAGTTTATGGCGCACGCATGCTATATTGGTCATTTTGTCTGATGCTTGATGTGCTTGTCGTGATGCTATATCTTGTGTACATATAATCCATAAACTGAATGCACATGCCCACAAAGAAAAAATTGACATTGGTTAAAACAAAACTTTTAGAGTAGGCTTCTTATTTTATACTACCACTATACTCCGGTTCATCCCTTGGCTGCTTTTCAACAAAGACGATGTTGTTCATTCTTCCCCACAATACACACGCGCGCGCGCGCGCGCGCGCACACACACACACACACACACACACACACACATATATATATATATAGAGAGAGAGAGAGGCTTTGTCACTGGATATCCTTTTTCATGATCTAGGTTGGGAGGATGCTGTGAGCCTGTGACTGTGAATTATCTTACCTTTAGAATGAAAACTGAATATGAGGTTGTCCTTTTCAGTTTGGGTATCTTTCTGATGTGAAACTTGGTGATTCTATGACAATTTACAAATGGGCAATGATGAGTTATATTTGCCTTTTCTTTTTCAAGTTCCAAACTCTGCAATTTTTCCAAGTTTTATCGTTTGTCTTTTTGCCCTGTTCAATCTCTTTGCTCCAGTGTATATTTAATAAGTGAAGAACTATAAAAATGTTTCCTTAACCATTATGTTATACTTTGAACTCTATATAAATGCAAATTATACTTAAGGTATTGTCCTTCCTGATGGATCTAGCAGTTTGTCCTGTTATGTATAATTGTGCTTAATTGAATAATGTTGTTATAGTTTGATCCGTCTCAACTTGCCTTTTCTTATCATCCAGCTTGCGAAGAAAGGAGAGAAATTTATAGACCTTCCTTATGTTGTCAAAGGGATGGATGTATCTTTTAGTGGAATATTGAGCTATATTGAAGCAACTGCTGTTGAACAGCTAAAGAATAATGAGTGCACGCCTGCAGACTTATGCTACTCTCTTGCAGGTAAATTTTGTAATGGTTCCTCCTGGTAAATTGTGTTAATAAAATTTTAAAAAAAAATTGCAAGTTGAGATTTCCTGGTATATTGCAGGAGACAGTGTTTGCCATGCTTGTGGAGATAACTGAGCGGGCTATGGCTCATTGTGACAAGAAAGATGTCCTTATAGTTGGTGGTGTAGGTTGCAATGAGCGCTTGCAAGAGATGATGAGAACAATGTGCTCTGAACGGGGTGGAAGGTTGTTTGCCACTGATGATAGGTATTGCATTGATAATGGTGCAATGATAGCGTATACTGGTCTCCTTGAATTTGCTCATGGCACATCAACTCCTCTAGAGGAATTCTACATTCACCCAGCGGTTCCGGACAGATGAAGTGAAAGCAATCTGGAGAGAAGCAAGTTTGGCAAAACTGGATGGTTTTGCAGAGGAAAGCATCTGACTTTTCAACCTCAATGTATGATCTTATCCTTGTGCACACAATTAGGCCTTTAGTGTAGAATATAAAATGGGTGTTTTTGATCATGCAAAAGTTTTCTAGTCCATAGTTAAGCTTAGGTGGATTTTTGTTTTTTGGTACACTTAAGTGGGAAATTTATATAAACTAATGGGTTCGGGTTTGGGTGATTTTCATTAGTAAATGAGTCCCACGAGTCTTCCTTCTTTTCTCCAGCTGCTGCATAATATAGATTTGCTGAGATATAATTATTTCAAATCAAAATGTTCTTAAAAAGGCTTAATTACACTTACGATCTTCGTAGTTTCACTTGTATCGATTTGACAACTACTGGATAACTTGTTATAATTAAAGCTGAAGAGACCAAAATCGAACTTTCATGAAACTGAAGGGGCTAAAGTGTAATTAAGCCTTTTCAAAAGTTTATCAGTACATCTGTTTTGTTACTATTTGGTTTCTGCTAAAATTCAGTGAAACACTAGCAATAGAATAGACTATAGGCTATAGCGTCATTCATGTTATAAGGAATTTCTTTTTCCTCGTGCTGCCCCCACAGGTCTGAGTGCTCAGTTGTGACTGAGACAACTGCACAAGAACTTGTGATTAAACGATATATATTGCAAATCAGCGTCCTGCAAGCTGAAGGATATATCCTCAAGGGCCTTGAAATTTATCAGCTCGGTAAAATTATGTGAGAAAACACTCCTAATTTGTTTGACATTTTGTTGAGTTATTCCATGGTGCAATAATGGCATCCATGACAAGATGTACCAGGGTCCTTAGTTCTATACAAAGGGCATTGGCTTTGTACCAAGCCTCTGGGAAGCTTCTCCAGTGCATGCTGGCATGAGTGACGTTGCAGCACCCTTATCTCTCTCTCTCTCTCTCTCTCATGCATTGAGCCTGCTGTTCAAGTTTATCTCTGCATAACTGCATTACTCTATCGGTGGCAAGCACTGAAATTATGAAGCATGGTATGATGTTGCATGGTCATTTCTAGAAAGTAGCATCGGAAGAGTATAATTTGCCCAAATTCAAGCTTAATGCTTCTGAAATTAATGATTACTGCTTTTGGACGTAATTGATATATAGAAACTCATCAATCACCTTCCTTAAAATGAGTGGGGAATAAAACTGTCCAAATCAACAAGCACAACCAGTAAAATACAAGGTGTTTTCCCAACAAGTTAAAGGTGTTTCACTCTTCACCTCCTTTTGATCTGCTTCAAACTGTTCAAGGCATACACTTTCGTGAAGATGCATAAAGCGCATGTGCTGCAATCTGCAAATTAAGCTGCCACGGTCATCATACAAATACTTGGTTCACCCAAGTCAGCAAAAAGCATGAGCACTCTTCAAGTCGATCCAAACAATTTGTGCTCTTGGGATTTTACCTATTGCATATGTTCTCTAGGGTTAGCTTGGTTTTGTTAATTATTTACTACTTAGTATGTAGTATTTTGTCAATGAGTCACAACTTAAATGGCGCTCAACTTAGTTTGGTAAAGCTTAATTTTTTTAAAAAATTGCTTTTCTTTTTTTCATTATGTCCATTTACCTTGTCCTGCTCCATGGACCTAATTGTACTTAACAAAATGAAGCAGTTTCATTCTTCATTATTGAAGTTTACTACTAATGTCAAAAGAAAGAAAAATAAATATGACAAATATTGTCCATATACAAAGTAACATTATGATAACTTTCATGATTTCCTCAAAAAGTTTGACAGTTTGGAGGAAGCGGGGAAGTAGAAGGATATGAAAAATGATAAATGTATTTACACCGTTACACTATCATTGCCTACGTTGGACATAAAAATAGGCATGCTGTTAATGTCAGTTAAAGGCAAGGTTTTTGGACCACAATCAATTTAAGAAGGTAGAAGAGACCCACAAAAGTGGTCCAAAAACGATAATTGAGGTCCTCTCAGGAAATTTACTTGGGAGCAATAGGTTAGAAGTTTGCACCAAATGCAATTAGATACATTGGATGCGTTGGGTTGGTGCCAAGCTGCTGTTTCAATAAACCATTTGTCATCTTAAGCATATATTGCCAATGTTGTTGACAGGAAGACAGAAAAGGGCAAAGGTTGCACAAGGTCTACCGACAAGGGAACAGAAGCCCTCTATGAATGGTCCTCTTGTGCATGGGCTTTTTCACTAAGTAATAATTTTAGAAGTTAAAGAAATTGTGAAGGAACAAATTCCATGGCACGACATGAGAGGGAAGATGGACCACAAGTTCACTCTGGTTCATGAGGATCATGATGAACCAGATGCAAAGTCATGGACCAAATATGTAGACCATGGGTGTTTAGCTTGAGCCTGAAGCCAATGCACACTGATCAGGACAACATGCCTCCAAAGGCTGATTCAGGCCATCTCACAACTCCATAAGCCGCATGCTCAGAGGTTTGAACGCCCTTTCAATCTTCCCGAAGTCAGAGATTTTAGTCATGATTACATGCATTATATTCTTTGAACAAATTCAAGACCCCTATGATCTTATAGGATCCATAGTGTAGCTTAGGTTAGCCTAGCATGAAAGAAAGCAAAAGACAAGTTCAAAATTGCTTCTCATGACTTTTGGCTTTTTTCCCTTTTTCTTTCCCCTCCTTGTTGGCCTCATGACATCTTCTGTTTGTCTGATATCTGTTATAATTTTGAACTTACCAACTACAAACACTTTGAAAAAAGAAATTTCTTTTGATTTCAACTATAAATTTTATAATGTAATACTCTAAAATATGTAAAGACATGTAAAGTATTGTATTCATGTAAATATCAATGATTCCTCAGTTTTGGAAGTAGATGTTAAAAGGAAGAAAAGTAATTTTTTTTTAATTTTTAATATGTGTAATTTGGTTTGAGATATTAAAATTGCTTCTATCTATAATTCCTTTAAGATTACTTATCACTAAATCATAAAAAAAAGTAAAATGAAAAAAAAAAAGAAAGCAACAGGTGATTATTGTTTTTAGTCTGAAGTCTGAATATTTAGATGCTAAATAAATCCATTTAAAATTAATTATTTTGCCTCTAAGATATTCTTGTCATCATGTGCATAAATGTTTCGATTAAAATATGACTTTTTTAAAATTTAAAATAATTATATATGCATTCACTTATTGATCTATTTATAATAGTTTATCCTTTTATATTTTTAAAAATTTATATATATAATGAGAAGAGATTGTAAATATTCATAGTATTATACTTTTATCTTGGAAAATAAAAGGGAAAAGTAACAAAACAAAATAATAAACAATTTACAGAGAGAGGAGACAAAGACAAAGGTTGAGAAAATTAAGATGTTGGGGATAAGGACTCAATTACGGACAGTGGTCCCAACTCTGAAGGAAGGGCTGAGATGGCTGACATGTTCATGCGGTTTCAAGACACAGAAGAACATCGTCAAGTTTGAAAGAAAAAAAACAAAAAAAAGAAAGAAGCACTTCAATCAAATTGTCAAAGCAGAAGAAGGGAGAAAAAAGAAATGAACTTTGAAATTTGAACATTGAGTTGAGACAGAGAGATAGATGGAAAGAACAGAAAAAGGTGCGGAGAGAGAGGACAAAAGGGAAGGACTAATGGTGGAAAAGTTGAAACGAGGGGTTTTGGTGGAGAAAAGGGGAGGCCCTTCTACTCCACCACCCGCGTGGAGGCTCGAGTTTCCATCTCAGCAGCAGAATGGTAACTACAAAAACCCGGTTCAGGAATTCCTCAACTTTCCCACCTCATCCGTCTCTGCCAGAAAGCTCTGTGCCAACCTCTGGGAAATTCAGCCCCACCAACAGGCCCCACTTGCCAAAATGACCAGGCCAGGCACCAGACTCCGCCGCCGCCGCCACATCGGCCACCGTAAGGACACGGTTTTTGAGGTTCCCAAACCATTGGCTGAGCCAGAGCCTCCAGATAGCCTCTCTGACCAGGTTTAATCTCACTATCTCAGCTTCTGTTCTGTTTTATGCTTTTATTTTTTAAAAAAAATAGAAAAATAGTGTACCCCTTTTGTTTTGCACCACTGAGCACTAATGGCTTGTTTTTTTTAAACCCATTTTTCTGTTTTTCATATAAGATTTGCTTCTCTGCTGGTTCAAAGAAGTCCCAGTGGAAATTTCTCCACTTGTCTTCTGTTTCTTGATGGCTTTTCTTTCACCAATTCTTGATGTCTCGTAATTTTCTGGGGCTTTTTGCTTAACGTGATTATCCAGATATGTTTTCCCCACGCACAATATTTTACTCCCTGGGGAGTTGGGATCTGATTTGGTAGGTAGGGTGTCCCATCTGTTCCACTTAGTTCCAGCGCATACAAGTACATGCCCTAAACTTTTTGATAAATTATTCATTTGCTAAATTTCTCCCCATCTTTTTGTTATATTTCTTTCTTATGCCTACAAATGGAAATTTCAGTTTCAGTTTAAAAGTTGGTGAATATATGTTAATTAAGCCGGGGGGGGGGGGGTTAGATTTGTGAAATTATAACTTCACCTATCGTTAGCATTATGCAGTTGACCTGCTCTTTGTTCTGTTCTGTATTTGAGGATTTTTAATTAGACTTCAACGTGTTTTTTTTATGCCCGGGCCCCCTTCCTTTCTTTCTGAAAACATGCTTTATTTTCCCTTTAGCTGGTTTTCAATTTTCGTCCTTGTTGGTTGTTTTCTTTACTTCACTTTACCATTTGTTGTGTAAAACTTATGCTATTGGACTGTTGCTTAGATGTTTGAGATCCTTTCGATTTTCTCATTTATGGTTGGTTCTGTGTGCTCCCACATGCTTTAACAGCTTGCTTCTCATTGGGGCATCAAAGCACACATTTTTTACAAATGTTCTTTTCCTAAACCATTTTCCCATCTTATATGTGAAATCTTTAAGTCAGCTAGGATAGGTTACAGACTGATAAGGAGCTTCTTATGAAGAGAGTGACTTATTGTCCATATAAATATATTGACTTATGAAGAGAGTGACTTATTGGCTAGAAACTGATTCAGTGGAATAGCATTCATTTAGCTCCCATCCAACTGTAATTGACGTTGTTTCCTATTGGTTGTTAATACAACTCTACATATATTGCAATTAGATTTGGAAGTGCCTTTAGCTCTTTCAGATTTCTTTTAGGCACACAGGAATTCTTACCTATATGTCAATTACTTTGAGATCACTGGGATGACAAGCATCAGTGCAACTGAATTAGTGAGAAAATAAAGATTTTGAATACTCAAATTCCTGAAGTTATAATTTTGTTGGCAGCATTTTGGATACTATTGTTGAATGGAAAACTGTCTGTATGGTCTGTGTCTTTTTCTCATCCATGATATTTTTATATGTTTTCTATTGAAATGCCGACCCTTACCCTGTGCCTTATTGCAGCCAGCATCTGCTAGTAGCTTGAGAAGACATGTTGCAGCATCACTTTTTCAGCACCATAGATCAGTTGAAAGAAATGGCTGTGCTCCACAGCCTGTATCCCCTGTTAGTTACAGTAGCTCAGTGGAAGTAAGCATATATATTTTTTTCCCGTCTGAATCTTGAGCAGTTCTATGTCACATTTTCATTGTACGAATAAATAATTAATTATTTTTGGCAAGATATGACATGACTTCTGCAGCTTTTTAGATTTTAACAAATTACTATAGATATGAATGTTGAAAATGAAAAGGATGCAGACTGTGTATTCTTCATCTTTTCCTTTTGCCTTTTGTATTATATAATTATAGGTTTTCTTTTCAATGTTTAATGGACTAGCTCAGTTGTAGGGAACATTATTTCTTATGATTATTTTGTGGAACATTTAGCCTTGGAATATTTATTGTAAAATCTAGTACTATCATAGCTGGAAACAGAAAAACGATACTTCATATAAAGGGAAACATATTCTTGTTGTAGTTATACAGTCGTTACTAGATAAATCACGTTGTTGATGGCTTCTTAGTTTTTGATTGAGGCATTGAAGTTGATTTCCGGGAACTACATAACCAAATTTACAAGTCATGATGAATTTATTCTCTTCAATGAGCCTTCTGTTACAATTTTTCTACATCTCTTATTAATAGTCTGTAGACCAGAGAATTTTTAAAATGTTAATTCATCCTTCATGGCTGGTATAAAATGATGCATGTGCTATTTGCTTAAAACAGGTGGCACCACATAATCGTGCAGTAACTCCCACAAGTTCCTTACACCTCAAAGGTAGAATTGGAGAGTCAAGTTACAGCCTTAAAACGTCCAGAGAGTTACTTAAGGTACTCAACCGTGTCTTGAGTCTTGACGAACAGCATGCATCAAATATATCAGTAGTGAAAACCCTGAAAATGGAACTAGATCACTCTCGGGCTCGGATGAAGGAGTTACTACGAGAGAAGCAAATAAATAGGAAGGAAATGGAGAACTTAATGAAGCACATGACAGAGGACAAGCTTGTTAGGAAGAGCAAAGAGAATGATAGAATTAAAGCTGCAGTTCAATCAGTCAGGGAAGAGCTAGAAGATGAGAGGAGGTTAAGAAAGCATTCAGAAAGCTTGCATCGGAGGCTGGCTAGGGAGCTTTCTGAAGTAAAGTCTTCATTCTCTGGTTCTTTGCGAAATCTTGAAAGAGAGAGAAAAGCAAGAATCCTTTTGGAGAATTTGTGTGATGAGTTTGCCAAAGGAATAAGAGATTATGAACAAGAGGTACGTTCTCTTAGGCAGAACTCTAAGAAGGGTCAGGTTAAATGGAATAGCCTTGATAGGTTAATACTTCATATTTCAGAAGCTTGGCTTGATGAGCGCATGCAAATGAAGCTAGCCCAAGCTGGCAATGATCTCGCAGAGAGAAATTCAATTGTTGACAAGTTAGGTTTTGATATTGAAACATTTCTTCATGCAAAACGATCCGTTGATTCAAAAAAACATGTTAACTCCTCCCCAAAGGAGCTCAAGGAGATTTACCCTTGTCGGCATTCATTGGATTCCTTTCCACTAAAGGAGGCTACAAGTGCACCTCAGAACATGGCTGAGGAAGTTTCCATTGATACTGACTGTTTTGAACCAAAAAGGACTGCTTATGAAGGACTAGACAAACTCAGCTCCATGCAGCAAAGCAATAATACTGCAGAGGCCCTTCAAGAAAAGAAAGGAAGCCAAAATTCAATGAGGAAACAGGTTCAGTCAAAGGAAATAACTGAGGACTGTCCGTTCCAAGCAAACGTCGGCAGGAACATTCCACGTGATGATAGTGAGAGTCGGCTTGTTGAGAGAAAATCAAGTGAAGTGGGAGGAGACAACCCAGCTCCATTAAATGAAGAGGCCACACAAGGTCCACAAGAAAGTGATAGACCCTGGTCCCAGAGAATGAACTCAAGTCACAGACTTGATAACCTTGTTGGAAACAGTTCCTTGTCATCAGAAGGCAATAAGGTTTATTATCCTGAGGGTATTTGCAGGGAAGAATGTTGTGTCCAGTCTGCAGTTAAAGGTAATGTAAGTCCTGTGAAACAGTGGAAATCGAAGGCGACTGTTCCAGATCTTGACAGGTCTGAGTCTTCTTTTTCCAAATTGCCAAGGGGAGTAAAAGAAAACACATTGATGGCAAAACTGCTTGAAGCAAGGTTAGAGGGACAGAAATCTCGCTCCACAGCCAGGAAAAGCTCTTTTTGATCAACCAGAGAAGTTTCTGATGAGAAAATTGGAATGTGAATAGTTGTATTGGGTATCAACTGGGATCTTTCATCAAGAAGGTAGAACATATCACTCTAATTCTAGAATTAACCATTATGTACACGAGATTCTTATTGTTATTTACATGGGTTAGATGGATGGAGATCGGAGTTGTGTGCATTATCTGTAAAAGATTTTGTTTAATCTCACTGCCTACCTGCCAAGGGAAATAGCTGTGAAATGTTTCTACATAACCAACCACTCAGTGGTACTAGTGATTTGGAATACATACATACATACATACATATGTGTCTGAGTATGTATTTATGTGTGTATGTGTATGTTCACTGTAGACATGGCGCAGAATCTTGACAGATTGAATTCGTAGGTGTAGAAAATCAGAGATCATTACTTTTCTTTGTACTAGCTGTAACGTAAGCCCTTACGTTGCAGGGGTTTAAGTTTAACAAACATTTTTAGTTACTATATTCAAATTAAATATTATGTAAAACATATTTTACAGCATCAAAAGTTTCTTTCGAACTTACTATAAAAAGAATGTCAGAAATGTGACAATAATTTTTTTTTTCTTTTCAAAAAGATATAGGTAAATTTTCATTTTCAACTTTTGTGAATTATAAGTTTGTTACCATGCATAAAATTGTAATTTTTTTAAAGGCTTTTCAAAATAATAATTTTAATCTGACTTATATATTCAGACAGAAAAACGGGTCAATTATTACACTGAATTTCTTTAAAATGTCATAAAATTTAATCTGTCAAACAGTAAGGTCTTTAACATAATTAAGAATCGAAAAGTAGACATTCATCTAAATTAGTGCTTGTTAAAATATCCACAAACATGGGAGAACTGGAATCGCATTGTTTGCCATTCCCCAATGTTCTCCCAGCCCAAAGCCCCACTACTAGTGAAGGATTAGGTTGGAAAAAGCACTCCAAGCAAATAGAATTTGGTCTTCATGACTATCATTGAACAGAAGATTAATTTTGAAGCAATAAGGAATGTGACAAGACTTGTTATTCTTTACCTAAATTTGGTCGGAAGGAAAAGTGATTATTACTTAAGGCGAATTTTATTTGTAATATTAAGATTTTAAATTTTGAAGTTGTTAATTTGAGAAGACTTCTACTTAACCATTACTTTTAGCTTGAGAAAATAATCTCACAATAAGAAAAATTTAAGTAAATATTATCTATCTTAAACACTTCATTTAATGATTAAGGTTAAAATTTTAATTAATCATATTAAAAATACACATCACTATTTTAAAAGTTGATAACATATGTCAACTCTTAAATAAATATTTACGGTATACAATACCTATCTAAGAAGTTTTTCTCATAGCAATACCTGTGAAGATACTTTAATTAAAGACAAAAATAATGACTTGTAATTCTTTAACATATCATTAGAAAAATAATAAATTTATAACGTGTCTATTGGTTTAATTACTAAAAAAAATTTTAAACTAATTTACACATTGATTGAGACTAAATTCTTATCAAATGATCAACTAGTAAAAATTTTTTCTGATGATTACAAGAATTAGGATCAAATCTAATTTTCACTAAACAAGAAAAAAAACAAGAATTATCTTCCTTGTGTAAAATATACAAATAAAAAAAAATCTTTTGATAGTTTCAACTTTATAATAAAAGGCAAAATGTGATGATATTTATTATAAAAGACTGAGTAATTAATAACACTTCAGTAATTAGGAATATAACCTACGTACAGAACTTGAGTTGTAATAGTTTTCTATCATTAAATTAGTAAGGTCGTCGACGAATAAGTAAATAGTTAAACTAATTCTTGTGGTGTATTACTTACTATGATATATCGGTTGATTATTATGTACATATTGTTAATTGAGTAGAATAATATTTTCTCTATAAATTTTTTTTTTAAAAAAAAAGGTTTTCTCTGCACACGAAACAATTCTAACATGCTTAAAATTACTTGAATAGTTCATATTTAATTAATTTGTGAAAAATAATTTATTTAGAGCATATAAAAATTTCTTCATGATCAAAGACACATCTTGTTCTCCTGTGTGAGGTCCAACAATGTTCTTTGACCTCTAATTAAGTGCATGTTTGGGTATAATTTTTTTTAACAAAAATTTTGTCTTTTTTTTTCAAAAATTTATTTAGTAAAAGTTTAATTATAAACTATTTTAATCATAAAATAAACTGATTTAAACAAACACTAAATGTGAAGACAATCCTCTTTTTAATTTATTTTGATGACTAATATCTGATAGACTCTATTCTCGTGGATGAGTACCACAGTAATAACAAGAAGAGGACAAGCTTTATCAAAGTCGACATCTCAAAGGGGATGCCAAATGAAAAAAAAAATGATAATTATAATAAAGAGGAAAGATTCATGTAAGAGAGAGAGAGAGCTTTCAAAGTAAAACAACCTTAACGTGTGCTTGTATGATTTGATAAGGAGTATTTTATATTAACAATCTCGTTTAAAGAAAAAAAAATACTGTGGTGCCCTATGATGATCTCAAGTGGCAAAAGATGGGGAACAAGCGTGCAAAATTACACCGTGTTTAATACATATATATTTGTAAAAGCACACTAGCTATGACGTCTTCGAATGTAGTGGACCACTGAGTAAAGGCATTCATAGTTGGTGACAATCTAAAGATGGAGAACAAGGATGCAAAATTACACCGTGTTTAATACATATATATTTGCAAGTTTGACATGTTGGTTGTTACTTTAATATTAGGTGGTTTGAATTAATACACTATTTAAAAATGTTAAATAAAATAATTACAATTCTTCATATAACTTTATACATTATTAATATTTTATTTTTTGGTACAACATTATTACTATTTTATCATGGAAAGTTTATCCTAAAAACTTCTTAATATTCATTAACAGAAAAAAAAAGCTTCTTAATATTATTCTAGTGACTATAGTCCTTTTTAATTTATTTTTCTTTTTCACTTGGCAGTACAGTTTACTTTAAAGTTTAAACAATATAGAGCCTAAAGGATTATCCCATCTAAATTGAGTTTTTCAAAGCTCAAACTCGAAGATTTCATGAAATTCTATCAAGAGTGAGTGAAACGATACTTATGAAAGAATAATGGAATACTTCTAGCTCCCAAGTCCCGTTATAGGGATCAAATTTTGATTGACATATTAAAATAAGGTAATAAGAAAATATATTTACATTGTTAACAAGTTTGCAATGTAACTGAATTGTGCAGAGGTAGAAAGAAAATATAAGACAAAAAAAGTTGTAAAGAAAAATCAGAAAAGTGGAAAAAGACAAAAATTGGTATTATTGTTAAATATTTATTAAAGATGGAGAGAGAGAATTTATGATTATTCTTTAAAAAATTTTTATTATTCATTATTTATTATATTTTTATTTGAATATTATCTATTAATATATTTGAAAAACGTGTAAATAAGGTAAGAATCATTTTAAAATTTTATGAAAAAGGTGAAGATATATGGATAACAGTCTTTCAATTCTCTCTTCAATTGTAATAGAGGAGATTAGTATTAGACTAAAATATAGGCTCTATACATTTCCAACTTTCAAGCAACATATTCGACTAGAACCTTGGGTATATAAGTCATGACAAAAGGTAAAGAATTGATTGTATTCTTATATACTCACGAAAAAATGTCATTTTTCTTAAAAAATATTTATTATAGGTAGAGATCATCAAATGGGATAGGAGAGAAAAGTTATGGATAAAAAAAATTGATTATTGCTGTTAAAAAATATTTAACGGTTGAAAAATTTTCAAAAACTATTTATTCTTCTTCGTTATTTTATTTTTTTGTGTCAAATTTCTTTAGATATTTAACAAATGGTGTTTTAAAGTGTAAAGTTCATAAGGTGTTATTTGTATCTTTTCAAATCTTAAAATTTAATTTGCATGTGTGCCAAAATAGTATATGTTAGTTGCAATTAATCCTAATTGGAAAGAAAGTAATTAGTTTAATTTGTGTCAAAATTAGTATATGTATGCTGCAATTAATCCTAATTGAAAAGTATGTAATTAGTTTTAATTACCTATGAGCTGACACCAAATCCACTAAATGTTTTAAAACTATATAACCATAATTAATACGAAATCTGCCAATCAAACGGTCATTACACATGCAAGCACGCAGATGCTATAGCTTTGATCAAAAAGTTATGCACCATGACACATCAACTCTAGATCTCAATCAGACGATTAAAAGGAAAAGATTCCCAATCAGCAATAATGCCGAATTTAATGCAATGTTTCACCAATCCTTAAACATCAAGATCCTGTTTTGAGATTCTCTGCTAAATATATTTGATCATCAAATTTAATGGCCTAGATTACATCTCTACTCTATGTCTTGGCCTATATAAACTCAAGGAGATTCAAGTTCTCAAGTAACACAATCCCTCCTCTCTTCCTTAGGCATTACATAATTGTGTAGTTTCTTCTAGTTTAGACAATTAGGGTTTTGGGTATTAAACCCAAGTAGGAGCTCTCTGCACTCCAAGCCTGAAAGGAGGTGATGGTAAACCTTAGCTGCTAGTTCATGGACACCTTTGGCTTCGCAGCAAATATATACTTGGGAAGCATGCGAAAGTCACGGGTCTGCATGAATTTGGAGATGGGGTTACCTTGATCTTTTTTTGGTATTGGAGTGAAGGGAGCTCCGAATAGGGCCTACGTAACTAAACCCTAACTTCGTATTACTTTTGCTCTCATGGATGAATTATGAATAGATTGCACTTCCCCTCTTTTTCTCTCTCACACAGACTTTAGTTTATTGGTTTTTTTATATAACAACTATCTGCATGTTTGAGTAGGACTCTTTCCAACGTGAAAGGCTCTTTGCACGATGTTCAATGAGCATTTTCTAAAAGCTTTGGTGTTGGGGAAACGCTTACCCAAACATGTCATATCTACATTGTAGCACTTATTAGTTTATTTTTTGATGCGAACTTATATGTTATCTTGGATTTAAAGATTTTATTTTGTTTGCTAATATAAGACAAATGGGAAGCGGAAGTTAGAATCCTTCATTGCATATATTACCTTGTTATTTGGGATGGTAAATGAATAAATTGTATGGATTTTAGATTGAATTATTAATAAATAGATAAAAAAATAAATTAATAATCTATTTATAATTTATTAAAAAATTATTAAAATCATTCAATCCATCCATAATTAATTTTAATGAATAATAATCAAATTCATCTATTAATCAAACTTTTTAATAGATAGATATATGCGTCTATATTGCTCTTATGTTAAAATGCATTATATTCTATAAATCATATAGATATTCAATAAATATTTTGATTGATTTATTAATTATCTATTAATAAATTTAGATATGGATAGATTGGATAGATCATGGATTAATTGATCCAATTATCATCCCTACTTGTTACTATATGTGTATGTATGTATTTATTATTATTGTTAATCACAGGAAACAGGTTCTCCGGATGGAAATCACCGAGGATAGTTGCTTCCAGTTCCAGTGGTTTGTAAAACTGTGGATACGAACATGTGTCAGTTACAATCTGAATCAAAAGGGAAGTGAAACGAATTGAAAAGCACAAGCCTGCAAACGAAGGCGAAGTAAAACTACTTGATTAGAGGGACAAAAAACTTTGCAAAAGTTCTTTTACGTGTCAATAGGGTGATCTTCCTCTAGAGAAATTTTTGGCAGAGAAAAATGTTGGAATCTGATCTTGAATATTTTCAACCAAACTATTAATGAAATCGGATTATCTTGCATACTACTATTTAATTTTTTTCCAATTTGTAAGAATTAATAGCTGTTAATAATACGTAACATGAAATTTGTTAGCTTGTTCACTTATTAAAATTTCTTTCTGTATATAGCTCTTGTGGTAGGTTGCAAATTAACCAAATTATGCCTTTACTAATTAACGGGAGTAGAGTTCAGACAATGGGTAAAATTTGAGGAAAAGCGTATTATCTAAAATGGTCTCTGAAATAATTCTTATTTCTTTTTTCTTCTATTATACAAAAAAGAAAAATACTATTAAGCCAGTGTCTGCATCAATTATACGAAGTCCCTTCGAGCAAATTTATAAAGGGTGCAGTTTAGTGCAATTATGGCCCAAGATTTACACTTAAGAAGAGAGGCATTTAACCAATAAACTAACTTATATCTATGTTTATTTTAATTTATTTTATATTTAAAACAGTTTATAACTAAAACACATACTATTGAAAGAATTTTTTGGTTAATAATTAAGTAAAATAAAACATGCTCTAAACATTGAACTTGGAGCTGGGTGGGTATCATAAAGTTATACAGCAAATTGATCTACTGCAAGCAGAGTCTATAGTTTTTGCTAGCTTATCCACAAGTTCGAGTAGGACTAAAATTTCTTCAATGCTATCAAGTTGCTATCAACCTTTGTTGTAAAGTACGGTACGGTTGTGAGTCAGGTTTGACCACAAATAAATAAGTTTATGTAAATTTCCTCTATCCTAGTTTGAACCTTTCTATATTAATCATGGTGGACTATAGTTGGAGTATTTTATAATTTTTTTATGTAATTACATGTGACAACTGTGGATACATATAAACTCATATCGCAGATGTGGGCTATGCTTAGAGTATTTATAATTTTTATATTACATATGTGACTTTGGAAACAACATACACTCATATCACTATATATAGTATATAATATTAATTTTTACTTTTTTCGAATGGAAATGATGATGATATCATTAGAAGCAAAATAGGTTAGAATGAAATGCCGATCTTATTAAGTGGCAAAGCAATATATAAACGTGTCCATCATGTAGAGGATTGAACCTTTGATATTATCACACCCAATCTTTTTCTTTTTTTTTTTCTTTGTGATCAACCCCGCTAATTTATGCTATCTCTAATTTAAAGAAATAATTAATTACTTGATCCTCTCACTGCCCTCATCACTTACAGGTAACAAGTTGTTATGGATATGCCAAGTTGATCCATATTTGATGATACTTGACAAGTAACTTCAAACTTAATTTTATTATTTTCATGCAAACATTGGTAAATTTTCAACATTAAAAGGATTGAATTGGTAGCCTTCAAGAGAAACTGGTTGAGATTAATTATAAGGACTTTTGCTTTATTAATCTTTTCTGGGACTTAAAAAAAAAACTATATTGGTTTGCTCGAATATTTCAGATTAAGACAAGATGTGAACTGAAAAAAGTTTTATTGAAGCCCCAAGCCTTTTGTAGCACGCACTGCTGAGCCAACCCTCTCTTGGTCATCAGCATTTTTTTACCACTATGTTTCTCAAAACATATAACATTCATTAATATAAATAAAAATAATCATGAAATTAATTGTATTGAAAATATACATAAATTGTGAGGAAATAAACTGATTGAGTCATTACATTAGGTTTCTTTTTAATGTAATTTCAAATCAATCACAACAAATTTTTTACATCAACTTATCATTTCATGAAATAATTATTTATCAATTTATCAAAAAAAAATTTGGGTTCTCCTCTCCAAGACTCTAACATAATTTTTTTTTGGGTACAGTACAGATCCAACATAATTTAAAACCCCGAAATTTTTTTTTTTTGGTTCTCTAAACCCTAATTTACTTATTATAATGTAAAATGATTCCTTCCACCACCATGGGAGGACTATAATCGCATTTCTATCCAAGTACTTCAAGCGGAAATTGTCCCACCTCCCACTACCAAGGAAGCTTTTAAGTTGGAAAAAATAATTCCAAGCAAAGAGATTTTCATATTAGTGACTCTTACGCAAATAGATTTTCATATTAGTGACTCTTACGCAAATAGATTTTCATATTAGTGACTCTTACTGGAAAGAAAAAAGGGCATTTTCTTTTGCTGTAAAGTTGCAATTATGAATGTGACAGCACTACTTTTAGTTTTAATAAAATAGAAATTAGGATAATAGTAAGTTCCACATATAAAGAGCGTGGAAACACTTCATATTTTCAAAAATAAAAAAAATAGTTTGGATAGGTTACTCCAACACTATATCAAACCCACCCAAGAGATTATCAAACATAATTTTTTTTTTTGAAAAAAAACTATTCAACTAGTCTATGAGGGTTAAGAAATCTTTGATCCTTGAAGAGTGAAGAGAAGGTATACGAACTCTTGCATATTAAAAACACAAAATCTTATCCATAATTTTTCAAACGGTAAACAATTCTATAAGCACCCAAGTTCGGTTTGCAGAAGTAACTGCGTGAATTGTGGAATAATGACCCCAAAAAATGTGGAATACATTTTATTATTTTTTGTTTCTTCAAATTGAAAGATTATAATTGATAAGGATTTCATTTACCTATTTTTTTATTTGTTGAAGTCGTTTTTTATATATAAGTTTGGATCTGCTGATTTCATTATATTCAACTTTTTTTTTAATAAAAACAGAAATCATTTAGGCAACACCGCTACTGATGTTAAAAACAAACATTTCACTTTATTTTCACATCACAAATCTAGTTTCCAAATATCTAGAATTGATAACGGGTGTCTTTGATATGGAATTATTTAGCCCCATTAGATACACCGTATAAAGGATTAAATATATAATATTTGAATAAGATATTGAATAATAATTTATCTTATTAAAATAATTTGATACAGCCTTAACTGTATAAAACTATATGAAATAAAATAATTGTCTTTGATATGGAATTATTTAGCCCCATTAGATACACGGTATAAAGGATTAAATATATAATATTTGAATAAAATATTAGATAATAATTTATCTTGTTAAAATAATTTTATCCAACCTTAACTGTATAAAACTGTATGAGATAAAATAATTTTGTCTTTGTCTATTATACAGTCAAAGCTCAATAAAATTATTTCGAACAGATATTATGTTATCTAATATATAAAGATTAATAATATTAATTATATTATATTATTCATTCCTTATATAGTGTCTTAAATGGAGATCTAGCAAACTAGTTTTTAAATTTAATCATACTCATTGAGGGTTAAGACTCAAAGACTTTTATATATTTAATATTTTTTATTAAAAAATAAGAGTAATGCTACACAATAAAAAAAATAGCAAGAATTATTTACAGAATTTAGACAGAATAAAGGAGAATTATTGGATAGAATTAAGTGGTGAGAACCATTCATCAATCCAATGATAAAAAAAAATATGTCAAATCATTCTGTCAAAAATTCTGTCAAGAAAATTATAGTTATATAGTTTTTTTAAAAAAATAATTTTAACCAATTTCACTGTTGATATCAGTATGTGATCAATCAGTTGAGTATTATTTTAAGCAGTTATTCACTTCACAAAACATATTTAAAAATTGACAAAAAAAAATTAATTAGACCAAAGCCATAAACTAGAAACACAACAAAAATTTGATTAAGCGAAGGCACATAAAATTATATTACATATTTAACTATCGTGAGACTAATTCAATTTAGATTTTTCAAAACAAAAGATATAGATAAGAAGACTTTAATAATATATAGAACATATCATGTAAACAGGTGGATGTGATGAAATTTATTAAAAATTAAGTGAAGAAACAAAGTGATTGGAACAGGCTGTCTCCCAACTCTACTGTTGTGTGTTTTCTTGAAAGGAAAAAAAATCTTTTGGTGCTGATCAAATATATATATCCATGAAATGATAGCTATAGTGATCTCCAACAAAATTTAAAGCCTAAAGTATACATGATGCTTAAGTCGGTGCCTATTAAAGTATACAATGTTTCCTTTATCGCCATGGGAGAACTTAATTGGCATCTCAAAAGAGAATGTCAATTGAAAAAAAAAATGATAATTATAGTAAAGAGGAAAGGTTCATGAGAGAGAGAGGTGAAAGTAAAACAACTTTAACGTGTTCTTATATGATTTGATAATTAGTATTTTATATTAACAATCTCATTTAAAGAAAAAAATAAAAACCAATACTGTGGTGCCCTATGATGATTGATGATCTCAAGTGGCTTAATACGGGGAACAAGGATGCAAAATCATACACTCTGTAAAATACTCACTAGTGACGTGTTCGAATGTAGTGGACCACTAAGTAAAGGCATTCATAGCTGGCGACAATCTAAAGACATATGAAATTAATTATGGACGTGTATATTCAGTCTGTCATGTTAATTGTTACTTTAATATTAGGTGGTTTTAATTAATACACTATTTAAAAATGATAAATAAAATAACTACAATTCTTCATATACCTTTAATACATTATTATTTCCATGTTATCATGGAAAGTGTATGATAAAATCTAAAGGTGTTCGTAACTGAACCAAATCAATTTAAATTGAAAAAACTGAATCGAAAAATCAAAACTCGAATAAAACCAAAATTAATTAATTTTATTTGGTTCTTTTTTATACAAATTAATTGGTTTGGTTCAGTTTTCGATTCTTATTTATGAAATAAAATCAAACTGAATCAAAGCAAATCAAATCGAATTTATGTAATTATACTTATATATTATATAATACTATACTTAAAGATTATTAGATTTTAATTTATTATTATTTCTATAGAAATGTTTAGGTCAATTTATTATTTATATCTATTTGATTATGCTTTTATTAATATTTTTAGACTAATTTATTGTTAATTTAGTCATAGAAAAGGAAAAAAAGTCTAGTTAAACGTATTTTTTAAAAAAAAAATATTTAAGCAAAAATCGATTGGATGATTTGATTTAATTTGATTCTTTAATTAAAATAAAAATGATTAATTCATAATATTCTAATATAAGAAAACTGATTGATTGATTTGGTTTAGATAATTTTTCTTCTCAAAACTGAATCAAACCAAACTGTAAACACACCAAACAAAAAATTCTTAATATTATTCTAGTCACTATAATCCTTTTTAATTTCTTTTTTCTTTTTCACTTGAGAGTACAATTTACTTTGAAGTTTAAACAAAATAGACTCTAAAGGATAATCCAATGTTAATTGAGTTTTTCAAATGTCAAACCTCAAAGATTTCATTAAATTCTATCAAGAGTAAGTGGAATGATATTTATGAAAGAATAATGGACTACTTCTCCCAAGTCCCGTTATAGGGATCAAATTTTAATTGACAAATTAAAATGAGTTAATACAAAAAATATATTTACATTGTTAACAAAAAAATTTTAATTTAACTGGCATTGATGTCAAATTTTAAATGTAATGATATCGAAGATTTATTCATAAGAAATGGTATAGAGAGAAAAATATATGACAAAAAAAGTTGAAAAGAAAAATCAGAAAAGTGGAAAAAGAAAAATTTGGTATTATTCTTAAATATTTTCTATAGATGAAGGGAGAGAGAGAGAGAGAGAGAGAGAGAGAGAGAGAGAGAGAGAGAGAGAGAGAGAGAGAGAGAGAGAGAGAGAGAGAGAGAGAGAGAGAGAGAGAGCAGCTAGAATTTATTTTTATTCTATTAAACAATATTTATTATTCATTATTTATTATATTTTTATTTAAATATTATTTTTTATAATTTATTTGAAAAACATGTAAATAAGGTAAGAGTTATTTTAAAATTTTATGAAAAAAGTAAAGATATATGGAAAACAGTTTCTCAATTCTCTCTTCATTGATAATAGAGAAGGAGATTAGTATTTAGACTAAAATATAGGTTCTATACACTTTCAACTTTCAAGTGACATATATTTGGACTTGGACCTTAGTATACTCATGATTAAAAATAAGGAATCGTATTCTTATACACTCAAAAAAACAATTGTCATTCTTCTTAAATAAAATTTATTATAGGTATAGATCAAATGGGATGGGAGAGAAAAGTTATGGAGAAAAAAATTTGATTATTTTTGTTAAAAACTACGTACTGGTTGAATAGTTTTGAAAACCTATTTATTCCTCATTTATTTTTTATGTGGCATGACAATTTCGTTAGATCAAACAAATGGTGTTTTAAAGTGAAAAGTTCATATGGTGTTATTTTGCACCTTTTCAAGTGTTAAAGCCATAAGAGTGGGCTAGTGATGAGGATTTGCATAATATGCAGTAAGTCATAGTTTCAAACTCACCATTGTACCAAAACAAAATCTTAAAATTTAATTTGCATGTATGCCAAAAATCTTAAAATTTAAGCTGCAATTAATCCTAAATGAAAAGTATGTAATTAGTTGTAATTACATATAACTGACACCAAATCCACTAAATGTTTATAATTATATAACCATAATTAATACGAAATCTGCCAATCAAACGGCCATTACATACAAGCACCTTTTGCACCTTAACACATTATTAACTCCAGATCTCAATCAGACGATTAAAAGGAAAAGATCCCCACTCAGCAATAATGTCGAAATTAATGCAATGCTTCACCAATCCTTAAACATCAAGGTCCTGTTTTGAGATTCTCTACCAAATATTCTGTAATCAAATTTAATGGCTCAGATTACATATCTAGCCTATGTCTTGGCCTATATAAACTCAATAAGGTTCAAGTTCTCAAGCAACACAATCCCTTCTCTCTTCCTTAAGCATTACATAATTGTGTAGTTTCTTCTAGTTTAGACAATCAGGGTTTTGGGTATTAAACCCAAGTAGGAGCTCTCTGTACTCCAAACCTGAAAGGAGGTGATGGTAGACCTTAGCTGCTAGTTCATGGACACCTTTGGCTTCGCAGCAAATATATATACTTGGGAAGCATGCGAAAGTCATGGGTCTGCATGAATTTGGAGATGGGGTTTCCCTGATCCTTTTGGTATTGGAGTGAAGGGAGCTCCAAATAGGGCCTACTTAACTAAACCCTAACTTCATTACTTATGTTCTCATGGATGAATTATGAATGGATAGCTCTCTCCCTCTTTTCTGTCTCACACACGCTTTTATATATATATATATATATATATATACGTACACACACCAATCTGCATGTTTGGATAGGATTCTTTCCAAAACACTAAAGGTTCATACATAGCGTTTTATGAGCGTTTTTCAAAAGCTTTGGTGTTAAGAAAACGCTAGTCCAAACAGGCCATATATTTATTGGTGTACTTATTAATTTATTTTTTGATGCGAACTCATATTTTATCTTGGATTTAAAAATTTCAAAATGTATGCTCAGACGAATGGGATGTAAAAGTTAGAACCCTTCATTGCATATATTGCCTTGTTATTAGGGATGTCAAATTGATAGATTGGATAGATTTTACATTTAATTATTAATGGATAAATAAACTAATAATTTATTTAAAATTTACTAAAAAATTGTTAAAACTATCTAATATATTCAGGACTGATCTATCTATTAATTTATTTTAATGGATAGATATTCAATCCATTCATCCTTAATTAAATGCATATAAATTCCTCCTATGTTTAAATGTATTTTATTCTCCAAATTATATATATAAATATTCAATAAAATTATTAGTTGATCTATTAATTAAAATTAATTCAATTCATTCAATCCATTAAATTTATTATTATAATTGAATAGAATTGATATATCATGATTTAATGAATGTAATTACTACCTTGACTATGTGTTTGTGTGTGTTTATTATTATTGTTAGTCGTAGGAATTCTGAAGGAAATCACCAAGGATAGCTATTTCCAGTTCCACTTTTTTGTAAAACTATGTGTACGAACATGTATCAGCAACAATCTGAATCGAAGGGGAAGTGAAGGAATTGAAAAGCAGAAGCCTACAAACGAAAGGGGAAGTACACTTGATTAAAAGGACAAAAACTTTGCAGAAGTTCTTTTACGTCGAGAGGATGGTCTTCTTCTGGCAGAGAAATATGTTGAAATATGATCTTAAATATTTCCAGTCAAATTGTTAATGGAGTTGGATTATCCTATATAATGCTATTTTTTCCAGTTTATAAGAATTACGTAGTTAACAGTATGAAATATGAAATTTGTAAGCTTGTTCATTTATTAAAGTTTATTTCTGTATATAGCTCTTGTAGTAGGTTGCAAATTAACCAAATTCTGCCTTTACTAATTAAAGGGACTAGAGTTTCATATGGTAGTTAAAGTTTGAGGAAGAGCATATCATCTAAAGTTTTCTCTTAACTATTTTTTTTTTGGTTATACAAAAAAGATACTATTAAGCTAGCATTCGCATTAGCCATACTAAGTCCCTTCAAGTGAATCTACCAAGGGTGCAATTTAGTGCATTTATGGCCCAAGATTCACACTTAAGTAGAGAGGCATTTAACCACTAAACTAACTTATGTGCATGTTTGGTTAGCTTAATTATTATACTTAAATCAGTTTATAATTAAAAGACCTAATATTGAAAGAACTTTTTGGCTAATAATTAAGCAAAATAAAACATGCTCTAAACATTGAACTAGGAGATGGTTGGGCATAAGGCAAATCTACGTATTGCAGAGTCAGTGGTTTCTCTTGTTGCTAGCTTGTCCACAAGTTTGAGTAGGACTAAAATTTCTTTAATGTTATCATGTTGCTATCAACCTTTGTTGTAAAGTACGGTTGTGAGTCAGGTTTGACCCCAAATATAAGTTTACATAAGTTTCCTCTATCCTTGTTTGAACCTTTCTATATTAATCGTAGTGGACTATTCCACTCAAAAAAAACCGTAGTGGACTACAGTTTTAGTATTGTATAATTTTATAGTTTTTTTTTTGTCTTTATAATTTTATGTTTTATGTGGCAACTTTGAATACATAAACTCGTCGATCACAAATGTCGGCTATGCTTGGAGTATTTATAATTTTATATTACATATGTGACAACTTTGGATACAACACGCATACACTCATATCACTATATATAGTATATGAAATTAAGTTTTACTTTATTCGAATGGAGATGAGGATTACATCATTAGAAGCGAAATAGATAAGAATGAAATACCAATCTTATTAAGTGGCAAAGCAGTAGAAGATTGAATCTCTGATATCATGATACCCAGTCTTTTTCTTTTTCTTTGTGATTAACCCCACTAATTCATTTTTAGATGATTTCATTAAACAATAAGATACTGAAGACACTGTCATCTCTAATTTAAAGAAATAATTAATACTTGATCCTCTCACTGCCCTCATCACTTACAGGTAACAAGTTGATGCGAATATGCCAAGTTGATCCATATTTGATGATACTTGACAAGTAACTTCAATTATATTATCTTCATGCAAACATTGGTAAATTTTCAACATTAAAAGGATTGAATTGGTAGCCTTCAAGAGAAACTGGTTGAGATTATAAGAAATTTTGGTTTATTAATCTTTTTTGGGGCTAGAACAACCTATATTGGTTGCTCGAATTTTGCAGACTAAGACAAGATGTGAACTGAAGAAAAGTGTTATTAATTGAAGCTCCAAGCCTTTTGTAGCATTCACCGCTGAGCCAACGCTCTTTTGGTCATCAACATTTTTTTATCACTATGTTTCTCAAAACATACAACATTCATTAATATAAATAAAAATAATCATAAAATTAATTGTATTGAAAATATACATAAATTGTGAGGAAATAAACTGATTAAGTCATTGCATTAGGTTTCTTTTTAATATAATTTCAAATCAATCACAACAAATTTTTTACTTCAACTTATCATTTCATGAAATAATTATTTATCAATTTACCAAAAAAAAAATTTTGGGTGATCTCCACTCCAAGACTCCAGCATATCTTTTTTTTTTTTTTCTTGGGTACAGTATAGATCCAACATAATTTAAAACCCTGAAGATTCTTTTTTGGGTTCTCTAAACCTTAATTTACTTATTATAATGGAAAATGATTCCGTCCACCACCATGGAGGACTAGATTCGCATTTCCAACCAAGTACTTCAGGTGAAATTGTCCCACCTCCCACTACCAAGGAAGCTTTTAAGTTGGAAGGCAAATAGATTTTCATATTAGTGACTCTTATTCGAAAGAAAAAAAGGTATTTTCTTTTAATATAAAGTTGTAATTATGAATGTGACAGCACTACTTTTTTTAATAAAATAATAATTAAGATAATAATTAGTTCTACATTTAAAGAATATAAAAACACCTCGTATTTTTTAAAAAGAAAATATTAATTAGAATATATTACTCTAAAACGATGTCAGACGCACCTAAAATACCTATAATGATTTTTTTTTTTTTCTTTTTGAAAAAATACTATTCAACTAGTCTATAATTGTTAGGGAATCTTCTGTCCCTAAAGAGAAGATATATATTTGAACTCTTGCATATAAAAAAAAACACAAAAATTCTGTCCAAATTTCTTGAGCTAACCCGTATGCTTCTATAATCTTAAAAAAAAAAAAAAAAAAAACTGTGTTAGAGGCAATGCTAAATGCACTGATTGTGGAATTGTGGACTAGGTACGGGTGGTAAACAATTCTGTAAATACCATTCATGTTGTGGTGGCGGAAGCAACTGTGTGAATTGTGGAATAATGACCCAAAAAATTTGTGGAATACATTTTATTATCTTTTGCTTCTTCAAATTGAAAGTTTAGAATTGATATGGATTTTAATTATTTATTTTTTTAATTAGTTAAAGTCGTTTTTAACATAATTTGGATTTGCTGATTTCATTAGAATTTACCTTTTAAAAAAAAATAAAAACAGAAAGCAGCTAGGCTACACCACTACTGATGTTGACAATAAACATTTCACTTTATAATTTTAATAAAGAGGAATTATTTCAGGGACCTAGTTTTGAATTTAGTCTTACTCAATACTCATTGAGGGTTCAGAATGAATACTTTTACGTATTTAATAAATTCTTATAAAAAATAACTTCAATCAATACTGTAATCAATTTAACTGTTGATATCAGTATGTATTCAATTAGTTGATATTTACTTTAAGCGGTTATCACTTCACAAAACAGATTTAAAAATTGAAAAAAAGAAATTAGACCAAACTAAAAACTAAAATTACAACAAAAATTTTGATTAAGCGAAGGCACATAAATATATATTACAAATTCAACTGAGGTGAGACTAATACAATTTAGATTTTTCAAAACAAAGGATATATATATAGATCAGAAGATTTTAATAAATAAAATCTTTCATGTAAACAGGTAGATATGATGAAATTTATTAAAAATTAAGAGAAGAAACAAAGTGGTTGAAACAGGCTGTCTCCTAACTCTTTCTGTTGTGTGTTTTCTTGAAAGAAAAAAAAAATTTCTTTTGGTGCTGATCGAAAGGACCCTGAAATGATAGCTATAGTTTCTCCAACATAATATAAAACCTAAAGTAAACATGATTCTTAAGTTGGTGCCTATTAAAGTATACAATGATTCCTTTTCCGCCATGGGAGAACTAGAATTCACCAGTTAAATGGAAGACTTCACGTGTAAATTGTCCCACCTCCCACTACCAAAGAAGCACTAGGTTGGGAAAAAGTACTTCCCTGCAAATAGGTTTTGGTATTTGTGACTACCCTTATTGGAAAAACAGAAACATATCTGCTTTTGATTTAATTAAAGTACATGCATTATAGTTTTCGAGTTTCTGTATATCTGGACTCGACATGCAGCTAATGGGATTACATGGAATCTTTTTTTGCAGGGTTCTGAAAACCGGACCGGACCGGCCGGTTCAACCGGTCGGACCGGGAACCGGTCACCTCCCCGGTTCGGGTGACTTCCTATAACCGGTGAGGTCAAAAACCGGTGAACCAGTCAAAAACTGGCTGAACCGGTCAACCCGGCACCGGTCCGTGCGGTTGCCGGTTGCCTCAGCAGCAGCGCTCGGTGACTCGGTCGGCCTCGCACCGCGGCCTCCATCCCAACTCCGGCGTCGCATACCCCAGAATGAAGAAAGAGGAAGCCGAAAACGCGATGCGATGCAGAGAGGAACAGTGAAACCGGAAGGCGGAAACGCGATGCAGAGTTGCAGACTGCAGAGGAAGCCGAAAACGCGATGCCGAGAGGAACAGTGAAACCGGAAACGCGATGCAGAGTTGCAGACTGCAGAGGAAGCCGAAAACGCGATGCGATGCAGAGAAGAACAGTGAAACCGGAAGGCGGAAACGCGATGCAGAGTTGCAGACTGCAGAGGAAGCCGAAAACGCGATGCCGAGAGGAACAGTGAAACCGGAGACGCGATGCAGAGTTGCAGACTGCAGAGGAAGCCGAGAACGCGATGCGATGCAGAGAGGAACAGTGCAGCGGTCTGGGCAGCGCCGGTTCCGTTTCATGCTTTTCAAGTTTTCGACTTTTCGTTACTGTTGCAGACTGTTTTCAAGTTTTCGCCTTTCGATAACGTGTACATAGTTTTGATTCTTTTGACTGTTTTTTTTTTTCAAATTTTGAATTTTGAAATCAAAGAAAAATAATAAAAATAATAGAAAAAAAATAAAAAATAGATAAATCACCACTATCCTATCCAAAAAAAAGACTGTATCTTTAGCTGTCATTTTTATAGCACAAATTGCTTCACTCTCTCTTTTAAAAAAAAATAATAATTTTGATAAAACTAAAAAAAAGGAAAATATAAAAAAGAGATGGTGTTAGACTTATGAAGAAAGATCGAAAAAAGAAATCATTGCCATAATGCAAAAAAGGGGTGATGATCATATATAAACAATTATATATATATATAAAAATATATTTATATTTATATATAAATATAAATATATATTAAATTATACTCCGGTTCGACCACGATTCGACCATTGAACCTTAAATCAGTACCTCGACCGGTTCAGTGACCGGTTCGGTTTTCAGAACCTTATTTTTTTGTCTTTTTTAAATTTAATTCTAGACAACGATTGAAGAGTGGTATAACTTTCCTCTTGAAGTAAAATTCATTCGTCATCTTTTGAATGAAGCAAAACACCCAATTTCTCTCTTGATTTGTTATGCCAATTATTTGGATTCAGACGGTAAGAAATATTTTTGTAAATTTTTAATTTCGGTATAAATAACTTATCTTTTGACTAAATTACAGAAGTCAATTAATTGAAATACGCATAACTTGGTTCAAACACCACCTAATTACAATACTTAAAAAAAAATTGCAATCAGCAAAACTCAATCCACATGTCTTATCATATATTCTCATTGACACTAAAGCCCACATAGAATAACACTTTTATCATGATTCAACATGGTGCATCTATTGAATATTGTAATTATTATTTTTATATTACCATTCTCCTCTAATTAACTTTTATCTAATTTGTGTAAAATATCTTTTATTGGATAATTATTTTTTATTCATAATCAAATTAATTTTTAACTAAGACAAAAAAAAACTAATTATTTACTGTCACTTTTATATCCCCATTATTAATTATAATAATTATTAATTGAGATTAAAATTAAAAACTCTATTAATTTTTTTAGACTACCCAAATACTCTCTGAATAACTTTCCATCTCCTGTTTTTCTTTTCTTTTTCATAAAATATAAGTTTAGCTTCTCACATAAAACAAATAACAATCAAAATATTAAATTAATGGAAAAGAGTATAGATGTTGATAAAATTCGTTCTCCTGGTCGTCAAGATAGCTTGTAGTTAAATTGAATTTGATCGTGTCTTCAAATGATTTGTTCAAGTGTTATATACTCTTATGCTTTTATGTTATAGTGATTGGCTTTATTGATTGATAGAAAAATTGAATTTGCATAAATTTGACAGTATTGCATAGACTCGTGGGAGATGTGATTCTGTGAACCAATTTATGTGAGAAAGAATCATAAACTGTAAGTGTATGTTTGATATGATGAAAAAAAATAGAACTGAATGAGAATGGGAATAAAATATTTTTATTTCTCATATTTAATTAAAAATAAGAAATAAAATACTTATTCTTTTGAGTAATATAAAAAAGAAGAAACTGTATTTATGTGAGCAATATATAGTGACAGGAGTAACTGGGGTATGGCAGATATGGTACACCGCAATGCAAATACCTTTTGAATTAATGGCATATGTGACCCATTCGTTGAATTAGCTTTTATTTCGTATCTAATAAAGGCTAACCACAATTAGGTGACGACAAATCCACTAAATATAAACTGACAACAATTTCTTACTGCAGATAAATCTATAAAATTATATAGACTTCAAAACATATAGAGATCAACTAATAAAACAGCGAAGGACATGCAATCATGCTCATGGTCTAATAGGGATCCTTGAATATGAGGAATCCACTAAGTTGTACTATACATACATATACGCAATATTGACCCGAATTTTGAAAGCTAATTGAATAATGAAAGATTCTTGATCGGCAATAATATTGAAATTAATACAATAGATGTTTCGCCATTCCTTCGGCACCTAGATCCTATTTCGAGATTTTCTTTTAAAAAAAAATATATTCGGTTCTTCTTCAAATTTAATGGAGCAGATTACATCTAAGCCCTTTCATAGCCTATATAAATTGGGGTTTCTCAGGCCATGGATTAGTGCAACCTTTCTCACTTCCTCAGATATTACAGCATATATACTAAGTTTCAGTTAGGGTATGGGTTATATCAAACCCAAGTTGGAGTTCCCTGCACTCCAAGTCTGAAAGGAGATGATGGTAAACCTCTGCTGCTAGTTCATGGATACCTCTGGCTTCGCAACAGCATGTGTTCGAAGTTCAAGGGTTTGCATGAATTGGGAGATGGGGTTACCTTGATCTTTTTGGTATTGGAGTGAAGGGAGCTCCAGATAGGGCCTTCTCAACCCCTAAATTTTAGTTGCTCTATCTCTGAATTTTTCAGTATATATACACACACACACACTTCTCTTTGGTGGCAGAAAAGTCTTTTGAATTTTCTTCTGGTAAATTAGAAATCAGAAGGAACCCACCCCCTATTGATGCTAATCCCTATATAACTCCCAGAATATACCTGTTCTTCATTTTCTTTTTGTTTACATCGAAAGAGTGTTCTTCTAGCTGGGCACTTTTATGCAACCTATTTATTACAAATTAATTCAGTTGAATTAGGGTATTACATATTCATTAATGGTGATGATTGATGGGGTTCCCCTTTCAATCCATCAGATTTTGCAGCAACACTTATCATTTGTCAATTGTTACGTATAAATATTTATCAATAATATTATAATAAATTCAAAGGATGCTCCATAACGTAAACAAGAGGTATCAAGTTTCATGCTATTTAATGGGTTTTAGGAAAAAGATTATTTTTTTTAAAACAAGTTAACTTTTTTAAAAAAATTTCTTAGTCAAATATTAATTATAAAATATTTTTTAAGTAAAAAATAAATTAATATAAACACACATTAAGTAGTCCCAATGCTTTTAGTTTTGGATGGAGTCCTTTGTCTATGGATGCTCCCTAACCTGATTTGTGGCTCAACTTAAACTCGAGCTAATTGGGTCGATTAAGACTCGATTTTGATGAAAAGTCGAGTTATGCTCGAGTTTTAAAAATTAGATTCAGTGTATTTTGGGCTAAGATTGGACCCAGCCCAAGGATTACATAATATTTATTTTTAAAAATATAATTTCCTATTTATTCTTAAAATTCATGCAAATATTACTTAATTCTAAAGATTAAAGTTTTATGACTTAATTTATTAGTTAGATATGTTAAAATAAAAATTATGTTCAAACTTTAGGCTAACATACTCGATCTTATTCGAGTCATACACAGACCTCAACATGATTGGGTCTTAAGTCTAGAATTGGGTTTGGATCAAAGAAAATTAACCTAGTCAAAATATCAGACCGAAACCAAGTTAGATCAAACCCAACCTAACCCGATTCATGAGCACCCCTAAATGTGCCTATGAAGTTCTTCTCAGTTTGGAAGACTACTTGATTGTGCACAATTTATGCTTTCCTAGCAAACTTTATATATTGTTACTCTAAAGTTTGTACTACAATCCTGGAACAACAATGGTACCCAGTTTGTTACAATTATTTTTCTCTCTTTTTCATTTGCCTTAATTAGTACGCATTGTCAACAAGAATAAGCAGCTTTTAATAAGAGTCATGTTATCATCTATTTGTTTTAAATAATTTAAAATTATTAATATATATATATATATATAGTGTGTAATGTAGACTAAAAAATTTACTCTCAAACTTTGAATTAATGTCCACTTGACAATTTTTGTCATCTAGTCTCTTTACGTTAAACACTTTCGAAAACTTTTAATAGGGAGATATATTCAATATATTAACTTTTTGCATAATCTCATTTTTTTTAACACCATTATTACAATATTTCAACTCTTGCACTGAACATTGCAACCATCATCTCACAACAACCTACAAGTATTTTGGTGTTGAGAAATTTTTTAAAAAAAATTGAAAATTTCTTAAAAGATTATTTTTATTTTTTGGTTACATAACAAGTGCTGGCCCCCAAATAGGAGAGGGAAATAGGTGATATCATGGAAGATTAAACCTTCAATTTTATCACATCCCAAACTTAAAGAGGAAGAGCTCTTAAAAGAAAAGTGCTTAATAATAAGTGAATAATTGAGTCATATATATAACTAATTAACTATTCATTGATTATGTGATCCCATTCAATAAATACAAAATAAAAAAGTAACGATAAATCCTTTTAAAGAATAAGTTTAATAATATTCTTAATACTTAATAAAGAAAGTACTAAATAAAAAAGTAGAAGTATTTAATATTTGGATAATCTAAAAAATATTTAATATTTTTTCTAATTATGAGAATTATAAGGCTAATTATTAAAAGGATATACAATTATTCAAAAGAAAAATAACTTTAACATTAAATATTTTCGCCATTAAATTAAATTTAAAGAAATTAAAGGTTAAAGTTATTTTTTTATTTATTGAATAGGATCCCATAATCAGATTTGTTTTAAATGAGTTCTAATTTAAATGTTTCATTGAACATTTTGGCTTGGAGAATCCCATTCTCAGATTTGTTTTTAATGCTAAATCCTTGACATTTAATACCAAGATGTAAAAAAAAATACTTTGAGATCGCTTTGCATCCTATTTAAGGACCACTCTATAATTGATAATCTCACAAGGTCACACACTCACAACCATCTCAAACTCAAGAGTGTTGGAGATGTCTTAGGTCTTCAACTGGACAACTTGGGGCTCTCTTCACTGCGAAAATTGAAAGGAGGTGATGGTAGACCACGACTGGGAGCTCATGTATACCCCATGGGAGTGAGCACACAAGTCATAAATATGCACTCTCTAGGGTGTGCATGATCTCTGAGACGTGGCTACTTTGATCTTTTCTGCTTTGTGGTGAAGAGAGCTCATAGCAAAAGTTGAGACCATTCTGATCTATATGGAATATTTGTATCTCTGTATTACTTAATTATTTTTTTCTTTCACTTTTTCATTCATTTTTTGACAAAGGAAACCTACAACCTGATGTGCCGAGGGAATAGATTGGGTAAGGTATAGATAAAGCAGCCTCAATGGGATTTGTACTCGAAATCAATTTGTAAACTATATATATAGAACTTGAATTTTTCAATTGATGCTTGTTTTCACAATTGCAAAATTAAATACGTACATGTTACATATATAATTAATGGTTGGAATACAAAATGTTCAAACAAGGGAATCTGATGCTACTTGGAGCTCATTCAGGGTTGCAGTGGCGACAGAGGGAATTGTGTGGAGAGCATAGAGGGGATGGATCCATAATCCAAGACATGTTGCAGAAGACCCATTGTTTTTGTCTCTCTCAGTAACTTGCTGCTGCTCAGGCTTTCAGACACAACTTATCCCTTTATCTGTAAATTGCTACAAAACCAGGGCCAACCCCCTAATTAGCTACACCATCTTGAGTTGTCTTTGCTCTCAAAGTATGCTCCTTAGAGAAAGCTCCTTGAAGTGTTTGGTTCATGCTGTCATCGCAGTCTTCATGCTCACTGGGCCTTTTCGTTAAGCTTGTAAGACCAAAACAAAATATTAGAATAATATTTCCAGCTAATTTTATCAGATTTTTTTTAATTCTAAAGTGTTGTTTGATGTACTATATATATTTCAATTTAGTTTGTATTTTATTTTATTTTTCAACAAATTTCGATTTTTCAACCGATTTAGATTTTTTATATTAATGTTAACCAAAAAAAAAAGATTTTTTATATTAATGCATCAATTCCTTTGCAATAGCAACAAGCACACTCTGGTTGATTCTTCCTCTTCGCTGACCCATTAGTGTGCTGATGTCAGAAGTAAAAGTGAACAGAAATATAAGGCGCCAAAGCACAACCTGAACATTAGAAATGCTTCTATACCTCACGGATTGTGACATTCTTTTTTTTTTTTGGTTGAATTTTCTCTAATATGGGCTCCATGCTAATAAAAATGCTAACTTGAAATTGACAAGGAATGACAGGCAGTTGCCATGCATAAACTAATTATTACTTTGAAGATCAAACGCCTATACAAAGCCCTGCAAAGGGATTGGCAAATGTTCTGGAAACATCACTTATAATATAATAGTTGATACATGCTTGTAGGAGAGCCACACCCACATATAGCATGTGGTAAAACTGGCAACTTAGGCATTAAGGTGAAGCACGAAAGCTCAACAATTCCACTTCGGCGATAGAAGTCCTATCAGCATTTTATTTCTAAGCTACTAAGTACTAGAAAATGCTATGAAGATTAGCGAAAAAAAGAGGGAATCTTTGCTCTTGGCAGCAGAAACAATGCCTAGTCAACTACCTGCACTCACTGGCTTGAAGGCATGAACCATGTGCAGCTTTAAAATACGGCCACATAGCCAAAGCTTTTTTTCATTTTTTTTTCCAATAAGACTTCCAAAATAAATTATTACAATTGAGATTTGACTTGAGCATCAAGGTATGAACACAAGTCTTTTTTTTGGTTGGTGAGGAAGAGGGTGGGGGAAGAGGGGGTGGGTGTCCATACTCCATATCATCATCTTCTCACCTTCTCTATTAAGTTATAATAAAAATCCTTATGTTACAAACAGTTCCCCTTTTTCTCAGTCATCTAATCAGTGGAAACCTAAGTTGTAGATGTTACTGCATCATCCTTTTTCTTTCATTTTAAATCTAGTTTGTAATTTCCAATGAGATGTTATTGCATTGTCCTCCATCTCTTAAGCCAAAGACAAATACAAAAAACCTTAGCCAGTTACACGTCAAAATAAGTATCTGTGGCCTAGTATGTATTGTCATAGAATTATATAATCACCGGTGGAATTGAGGTTAGCAGATCGACCGATCAATCATTTCCCAGTCATGAACCACTTTTAGCCAGCCATAGTTGCGACTCTAATTCCTTCAGACCTAGCATTCACTGTAATTATCATTGTCTTTCAACCTATGTCAAACTTTGGCAAGCAAGGTGGAACACTTTTATCTAAGATGGAAATGATTCCATAATCCCTTTTAATAAAAAATAGAGGATGTCTTTTTCTCAATTGAAAGTTTTCTTCTATATCATGTAAATTCTTCTGAGGAAAAAATGTTTTATATCCAAACTACTAGGCAAGGGTGAAGATATCCGATTCAGTACATACATACATATGTATAAAGAGAGAGAGGATGTATCTTTCTCACCTGAAAGTTTTCTTATAAGTTCTTCTAAGCCAAAAAACGTTTTAAATCCCAACTACTAGACAAGGGTGGAGATATCTGATTGGGTACATTAGCACCTACACACACACACTACAGCAACATCTTGGCCTGCTAGCTCAATATTTATGCCAATTCCAATTTTTTTGGCTAAATATTTACGACTAACATTCCATAATCTCTCTTATTTTATTATTTAATTGCCCAAGAAGTTAATTCAATGACAACGACGGAAAAAATGGCATTAATTTTGTGATGAAAGGGCCAAATGCCCACCTTACATACACCTGTTTAGGCTCAAAGACTACGCTACTTTGATAAAGACAAAGGGAGATAAGTGACATATTATCTAGTTGAGCTGTTCTTTCTGATGCAGGATCTTTTACTCATAATTAATTTAGTGTGCTTTTGAACAATACCTGCTAATTTGAGGCTTAGGGGTTTATTAGTTATAGCTGGGGCAAAATTGAGAAAGTATCAAGTAGGGTTTTGTTTGAATGAATTTTAATGCTATTAGCCAAGAACAGTAGGTCTGGGCGGGTTAGCAAATCAAAGGAAAAGGCAGTAAAAGTTGAGAAGAAAGTTAGCTTAGGCTTCAAACCCAAGGTTCTTAGGCATTAAATGTAAGTGAGACATCATACATCTCAGCAGCTAAGGTATCGTAGAAAATATTATCCTCATTCATTGATTCGTAGTAAAAGAAAGGAGAAGTTGTATACAAGAAGATTAACATGGGTGGGGGTTCTACATCACACATCTTGGCAGCTAGAATCTCTTTGAAACTCTCCTCATTCATTGATTCCCTAGCTGAGTGCATCACTTGTAGTAGATCAGTCAAGCATGGGAACAAGAAGTCCACAACTTGACGTTCAGGTTCAACACATAAATCCTAATAATTGTAAGATAATTATCAAGTAGATCTATAAGATATTACAACCAGGTCCAATAAATCAAACTAGTGTAAGGTTTGGGTTTAAAACTTATGTACAATAAATCCTAATAATTGTACAGTAGCCAGCATAATTTTCTTTTCAGATTAATGCAATGAGGGTCGTTTTCACAAAAAAAAAAATGCTGACTCGGATGTCAGCATTGTTGATATTTTTAACATACTAGTAACAAAAGAGGCTAAATGTCATGTAGCAACTTAAAATAAAGAATGTGAGTGTAATATGAGGAATTGTATGTCTCTAAAACCTCAAGAAGGTTAGAGAAATTTACCACAACAGTACAATAATAGTTATTGATGCCGATAGATGTAACAGCTTCTGAATCCAATATGAGAAATGGATAAGTTTGGTTAGGTAATATGAAGAAGAGAATTTTCTTTCACTCTGGTAAATGAGGAATTTACTCAGCTTTGTTTGTCATGGGATATAGTTCAATTATTATACAATCCTCAGCATACCATTTCTAGACTTTTAGTTGATCCCCAGCATCAAATTATCAGTCAAAGTAATGATATCAACTATAAAATCCTTTTAATTCTTATCTTTCTCTGTCTGAGTAGAGATCCAATTCTACTAAACAGTAATAATCTAAAGCCGTAATTACATTATCGACATCACCTTAAAACAAATATCAGTATATCACATACAAGATAGCTAGCAACATATAACTCACAGGTAAAACATTTGAAATGACAAGTGCATCCCTGAGAAACATAGCATCAAAGCTAGATGGCCTGCATAAGCAGAATGGTGCAACCATGCAAGTCAATACATCATTAGCAAGTCAAAGTCAAAACATGCTCTCAAATTAATACACACACACACACACACACACACACACAAAACATTTCTCACTTCTTAGATGTTGCTGTGACCCAAAAACAGAACAAATATTTATCACCTGTTAAAAGGAAAAGTCTTGTTTCCCGAAGCAACTTGACAGAGCTGCAAATGCTGTGTTTGCTCCACATCTTTAATGATAGGTAGAAAAGCACATGCATAGTTGGATATAAAAAGGAAACCATTGGAAAATGAAGGCAGACTGCAATAAATAATTACTGGAAAGCACGTATGGTTTGGCAAATGGTGCACTGATTAGATCACAGATAACTCATCCTCCTTTCAGTTGTCCTCAAAGCAAGTATCAAACAGGTTAGAGAAACTGACGTCGTCTCCTTTTGTCTTGCATTGTCTTCAGTTATCCAAAGTTGCAACCTTACTAGCTGAAGTTGTACAGAGAATAGGGTCTTTCTTATAGGACATAGATGAAAAATAGATGCTATAAGCAGGAGCAAGACTAATATTACAATTCCAACTAACATAACTGCATCCACAAGTGAGGAGCTGCGGTTTGATTTCATTGATTTTGATTCTGGCACCAAAGAAAGCACATTGTGCATATCAATTACATCTCTTTTCAAGAACTCACTGAGTGAACACTTCTCATTATTATTCGCCACACAATCAAAAGTCTTGAAGTAAGGAATTTGATCTAGATATCACAAGCCACAAAAATCATAATAAGTAGTTCTGATTTTCTTCCTTTTCAAGTATAATAAAAATCTTCAGATGCATACTTCATGTATGTGCAAAAACGCCACAACCTGGCCTCAACAAATAATCTCATGAACAGTGTATCATATTAAATTACAAATTTACAATCAAAGAAACTCATGTTAGAAAATAGAGGGACATTATCAGATTAGATTACCCAATGAATAACTAAACAGTTTATCCCTGCTGAAGGACAGCATATTGGGATGTGATGAAACATGGAAGGAGAACAAGAAATCACATGTTGGGTATGTACCTTTCCAAACACTAGAAAAACTGTGAAGACAACAGAGAAACATCAGAAAAACTACAAGGACAACAGAGAAACAAACACAGCATACATGGATCAAGCCATCAAGAATGACAAGCCAAATTTGTTCACAGAAAAGCCCAAGTCCAGATGTACAGTAGCATACAAAGTACCCAATAAGCGAAAATTGAATAAAAGAGTAACCTCTACGGTTTTCTATCAGAAATCACCAGCCTCGGACACAGGATGGGATTGAAGCCATCACCGGATCACCCACTGTGTGGGAAACAGATTTAAATTTGGGAACGTAAAATAGTAATTGAAACAGTGATGCAAAAAAAAAAAAAGGATTGAAGCTTTAACCATAATAACGGTGGGACCTGAATTGCAAGTGTCACTTCTCGCGCGCGCGCTCCCACTCTGAGGAGCACCTCTTCCATGGCAGATTCGCATGCAACCTCCGGCTAGGGCAACAAATTTTGTTCTTCCTATCCAAATTGAGCATCGCATCAAGTATATTAATTCCGGAAAATTATCCAGAATATGAATAATTCGAAGAATCCGTCTTGCCTACGAACAAAATGAGAAATGATTATCCAAGTATGTAAGGAAGCCAAAAAAGACGCAAATTCATTCAAAATGGAGCTATATATTTTTAATTAGTATATTAATAATTCCGATATAGATTATCAAAATCCAAATTATAAGTAGTGCCTTTAGGATAACATAGATACTAAAAGGGGGGAAATTGTGATAATTTTGCTACATCCCATGAACCAGCACTTCACTTTTATTAGCGTTAACCATGCTGATGATTTTCCAAGTTATACCTATGACTTCTATATTAGTTTTTTTCTCATAAAAATTTAATTAAAATTGAGGTAAAACTAATATAACTTAGATTGGACCACGTAAGAAAATTAAGTATAAAAATAAACATGTAAGTGGAGTATTTTTAAAGTATGAATATCAATTTTACATATTAAAAAAAAAAACCTCAACTATTACTTGATTTGGTGCTCGTGATTATAAAAGGAGAATGGTCGTCTAGCACCTGCAAATAAAACTACAGAACAACCTTGACGATGATTTATTACCGTTGAATTCGTACCTTTCCTTTATTTACTTATATTTTATTTTTAAAATTTTGCCGTCCATGTATTTGGTACTTTAAAATCAGAAACTTCTTTAGAATCAAAGTGTGGACCGTGTTTGACATTGACCACCGCACGCGGCTGTGCCAAACTTAACATGAAGCATTCCGCCAAGTAGAGTGGAATGAGCAAAAGGGATGGTTCAAATTCAACGTTTGATTCTATTATGATTTGGACCAAACCAAACGAAAATCGAAGTTTCCTCTCGCAATCAAAATCAAATTCCCCATGTAAATGATTTGATTATATGTCTGATAGGATACTTGTCATTTCATGTCAAATAACATAGTAATTATCAAGAAAGTACAGTAACGTGGCATAATCATTACGGAGGCATAGAGCATAATTTCAAATTTACATCCTAAGGAGTAAGGAGTTGGTACAGAAGAAAAACACTCGCTTGCTTTTTCTTTTTTTCTTTTTTTTTTCGTGTCGCGGTTAAAAAAATACCAGGTCATTTTCGCCATTAAGGTTTGAAAATATTGTTGGATTGTGCTTAAACTTTCACGGTTGCCATAATGACATAATAAACTTGTAAATTAAACTTTATTAAAGTGCTTCCCAGTTCCTATAATTGAATTGTTGATCCTGCTTGTGAAGCTGTGCTTTAAGCAATTGCTATGTAGTAAACTATAAAGTAAAAATTACAATATTATTAGATTAAATTACTAAATTAAATTTTAAAAAATTTTACCGATTGAATATTAATTTTTGATATATTTAAATTTTATCATCGTTTTTGATAAAAAAAATTTGTTATTTAAATTAGTCTATATTCAAAAATTAATATATTGATTTTTTAATTTTTTAAAAGTTAAATTAAATGATAGAATAATTTATCAAGAATCATAAATTAAATTAAAATCTTTCACAAATTAATACAAAATTTATAAAATTTTTAAAAATTAATTTAAATATTTAGTCGCATTAATATTTTCTGACTAAGATATATTATAGGCTTGACTCTTCCAATTAGCTCTTATGATCATGGCTATAGTAACTAAAACAACTACAATGAATCTGAATAATTCGTATTCCCACTTTCATTATTTTTTTAACCACAACTGTTTGTTCTCTTCGCTTTTAATGTCATTAAAAAAATGTATATACTTTTATTTAATGGGATGACGAGAAACTAACACCGGGACAGCTACTAACCGGACACGTTGGTTTAACAAAATTTTAAAAATTTAATATTTAATTGTTAGTATTAAATAGCAAGCATTAAATTTATTAATTTTTAAGAAAATATCTTTATTTTAAATATTGCAAAGATATTGAATAAAAATGTGTGTATTTGATATAACCATGGAGAGCCAAATCCTCAAACTAGTAAAGTATCTATCAATGATCCAAGTTTACCATAAAATGTACAAGTCAAAAATTAAAGAAAATCATTAAAGCAAGAAAAAGAAAATTAAAGAAGTACTCCATATTAAACAAAACAAAATAAGTGAAGTGTCAAAAGGGCCAAAAACCTTGTAACTCATTTTAAAATGATTTTATTTTTTAAAATTAAAATGTAATAATGTCGAGATTCATTTTTCACATATCACTTATTTTCCTTTCATACTCAAATACACTTAAATTACAAATAACGAAATATATTATAATGGGATCCAATAAAGCTAATACTATTATGTAATTTTTTTTTACATAATAGTAATTGTTTTATTAAAGTTAGGTAATATCTGAATCAACTTGTGTTTCAATTAATTCATCTTCTTAGTCAGGCAAACTATTTATGCACTCATAAAAAAAAAAAAAGAATTTTTGCCACACGACATCATTCAATAAATTAACAAAGTTAATATTCGAATCTTTCTTAAAAAATAGTATTTGAAACACTTGTGTATAAAAAATTTGTTAGATGTATAACCACAACAAGAGCTCAAATAAACAGGAATGTGTTGAAACTATTTAAAAATCAATTTTATTTTATTTTATTTAAATGAAATTAATTTGATTTGGTTTAAAAATTATTTTTATATTTAAAATTTATTATAAAATTAAATTAATTCCTATTTTATAATTTTTTGAAAAATTTTATGCATAAATTAAAATAATTTTTAAAATATGTGGTTATAAATAGTCATTGTTGATGGGGAGTATCAAATTTTAAGTTTACGAATCCTTCTTTCTTGTATCATCAAATCGTGGGAATCTAATTCACATCTCGTTTCCGAATCTAATAGATTTTCAACACATTTTATACTATTCTTATCTAATAAATCATGGGAATATACAATTTTCTAACAAGTATCAAATCAATGACTTATGTCCTTTTTATATTTATTTTTTTGGTAAATGAATTTTGGGGTTTTCTTTTTGGTGAATGTCTTTTTTTTTTTTTTGACGTGCATGAATATCTTAATGACTTACCATGTTTTTATAACAGAGATTTAGGTTGTTTATAAAAGCTTATATATATGTAATTAGGAAAAATTAATAACAATATCTATAATTAATGCAAAATCTAATTATGTAAAAAAAATTCTCTAATTAATTTTGTTAAGGAAAGTGTGTCAACAACATAAAAAATGTGCCTAAACATTGATTATTAAGAAAAGGGAACAAATTGAGAAACAAACTTTTCAAGATATTTGAGACAGATACCATCACTCTATATTTTTTTTCTCCCTCTTCTTGCACATAAAAAGGATTTAAAAAATTTAAATACGCTAACAAATTTGTAATTCATCTAACATTGGCTATTATCTTTAAAATTGAAGTGTAATGATTTGAAATTTTATGATTTTTAAGTCTATTTATCTTTCTGTTAGGAGTATTTGTAAGTTGGGTTGAGTTAGATTTATAGTATTTTTACACCAAACCCGTTCATTAAAGCAATGAGTTGGGATTGAGTTAGGTTGGGTTGAATTTTTTTTTTTAAACCCGAACCAACATAACCCAACCTACATATAAGTGTGTTGGGTTGAATTGAATCCATAGGTCTGACATACATTAAAAATAAATGCCAAAATCAATATCAAGTTAGAAATTCATCACATATCATAATAAATAATTTAACAAGTTTTAATAAAAAAATGACATATAAAGTCTTAAGTAAAGTAAAAATCAAATACAATAAATCACAAATCACAAACATAACATATCAAGTCTTAATCCTAAATATAAAAAGTACTAACATAAGTTTTGAAAGTTAAATATAATAACCCACATAATATCTAAGAGATGGAAAAAAAAACATTATGTTTAGTGTGTGGAATATTAAAAAATAACATAATTTTTTATTTAAAAAAATATGAGTTGATTAGATTAAGTAAGTTAAAAATTTTCTAATTCGTAATCCGACCTATTATTATCAGGTTGAAAATTTTTAAATTTAACAAAATTTACGAATTCAATTCAACCCATCAATTATAAGTTGAGTTAAGTCAAAACTTACGAATTCACAAATTGACCCAACTCAATATAAGCCCCTGCTCTCTGCTACCAAATATTAGCACCTTTTATGTAATAGAAAAGATTTCAACATATTTTCTCTTAGTGAATAAAAAAGAAGTAATAGTTGTTAAATCTTTAGCTTTTTAAATAATAAAATTATTTCTTAATTTCTTACAGCTGCAATTCAGTATTAATTTTGTAAATTTACAGGATAAAATCATTTATTCAAAACAGTCATCCCTTATTGAATTGATTATTATAGAAACCACAAAAAAAAATTGATTATTATAGAAAAACTACAGCAAATAAATAGATTCAGTTTTCAGACAGACACATGCATATCTATCGGTATCACCCACAAGAGCAAACTTTTATTGCCAAACTTTAGTTGGCCAAGAAATAACAGAGAATTCACCTGCATTTTGATTAGATGATTAATTATGCTTCTCTCAGGCTGAGATATATTAGACAAAAACCTTAATCTTAAATTGTTGTCGTTACACTAAAGAAAGAAAGAACGCAACCTAATTATCTTATCACTTTCTCTTTCATACAGTTAAAATCTCATAATACTAGAATCAAATTTAAAATAAAAACACATTAATAAGAAATTGCCAACCACAAAATAAAAATGAATTATGGTAAGTCTAAAGAGCAAAGATGCATTGCCTCCACAATTGACCTTTTACATAATAATAATAATAATAATAATAATTCAATTGGATCCATTCTCCACTCTGCCACAACTAGAAATTCATAATCAATGATTTAATTAAAAAACGTGAAGATTATAAAATAAATTAGGTTTCATTCCTAAGCGATGAATCATAAATCTCATTTATATTATATTAATATTCAGTATTTTTTTAATAATTAAATATAAAAACAAAATTTTATTTAAATTATATTAATATTTAATAAATTTATTTTAAAACTATAAAAAAAATTAAAACATTAAATTTTGATAATAATAATTTAATGTACCTTATTTAATATTTTTTTTCATTTTACAATAAATATGTGTTTGAATTAAATGTGAAAAAAGTATTATTTTAATAATTAATTATATGTATAATCAATTTTATCTAAAATTGATTACAATAAAATTAATTTTATATTTAGATATGTTAACTGAAAAGAAATTTTAAGATAATATATTTTATTTAAATTATATAAAAAAATTATTTTTATGTAGTAAATTATTAAAAAAATATAAAATAATTTATTTAAATTAATATAATATTTAATAAATGAATAAATATGATAAATTTATGTCAAAATAAATTATAATCAAATGAATTATAATCAAAATACTAAAAAATAAACTTAAAAAAAGATATTTTTAATATATCTAAAATAATCAAAGATTATAATATATTTTATATAATTAATGTAAAATATTTTTTTAAAAAAGGTTTTTTTATAAAAAAATTATTTTTAAAAAAAAAATTTTAAACATATTCTAAGTATTTTTTTTATAAAAGTAGAAGAATTAAAATAGTTATATCGAACCTTAATTATTATAATATTTTATTAAATTATTTTTATTTAATTTATAATAATTAATTTTTACATTATTATTATAAAGATGAAATTAAAAAATAAATAATTAATATTATTTTAATATTTATAAATACTATTTAATATAAATAAAAAAATTTAAAAATTAATTTTTTAAAAAATAAAATTTATTATATATTTAAATAAATTTTATTAAATATTAATGTAATGAAAATGAGTTATATTCTTAAATATAAATATTATAATTTGATTTCCTATAATCACATTTTATAAAAAGATATTATTATTATTATTTTTAATTTAAAAAAATTAAATTTATAAAATAATTAAAATATAATCAAACATTATAAAAATATTTATGTTTTATAAAAAAATATTATTTAGAATAAAATAAAAAATTATTGTTATTTTTTTGACGTGTAAAAAATTATTATTTTGGTGACGAAGAAATAGATGAATATTTATATACCGGAGTTAAGGTTCCATCCTTTCGTATTTATTGCTCTGTTCGTCACACGCTCCTTACTTTTCTAATCCAATAAATAATTTTTCTTAAAAAAGCGTCTTCTTCTTCCGCCCTCTTCATCCTCATCAGCGTCACCGCTATCCAGGGTTTCGTTCTTCGTCTTGTTGCAGAGTTTGGAGGGTTTTCTCTTTTATGTTTGGAGGGATGAGAGATTTCAATTCGGATCTGTTTGACCTGGGAACCGTCATGGAATCCGATACCTCTCGCGGTGCTTCCGCTTCCGACGCCGACTTTGGGTTCGCTTTCAATGACAGTAATTTCTCCGATAGGATCCTCCGGATCGAGATCATGGGTGACCCCGTCGAGGCTCGCCCCGATTCCGAAGGTTGCGCCAGCGTCGCTGACTGGGCTCGCCATCGGAAGAGGAGACGGGAGGATATCAAGAAGGAAAACGGTATCCCTCTCTCTCTCTCTCTCTCTCTCTCATTGCTGTTTCTGTGATTCTCTGGAAAATTTTCGATGATGAAAAGGAGCTGACTTTTTTTGTGCATTTGTTGTTGTTGTTGTTTTTTTTTTCCCTTATATAGACCATTTCATCTTCTAGGTTTCCAGCTTCTTTACTGGTAAAGTCTTGGATTGTGTTATGAAGCAGACAAGGTTGTGATTCCAACGGGTGTAACCTATTTTACAAAAAAAATTAGGGAAAAGAAAGTGAGTTGGATTGAAAAACTCAAATCGAGTTCTCATATCAGTTTTCCCAGAATGGAATGCTACCAAAAATAAGTATGACTCTGTGTGGGGGCATTGTAGTTTTTGTTTAACATTACTTTTTTGGGTTTTGAGGAACCTGGTGCCTGAATCTGATATGCAGTTCATTATGCATAGATTGCTTCATTTTTTATTTAGGGGATGATGAGGTGATCTACTTATGAGTTGTCAGAAATATAAGTAGAAAGTGATAAGGGAGACTTCTTTCATGTTATGGTTGTGGATTCTGATAGAGCTAATAGACAAAAATTTATTTGGATCGTGGTAATTTGTTTTGAAGAGTTTGTGTCAAACAGCTTGCAACTGAGGATTGGTGAAGCTAAGCCACTTGATTCCAGTAAAATATAATTTATTTTTGCATTATGATAGATAGGAGCCAAAGCTACAGCAAAGTTTGGTTCTATGCTGCTTTGTGCATGTTGGAGAATATTTGTGTAGGCACATCTATTTTCTCACGCCATCCCTAAATATGCTCTCTTGCTTGCAGTTGTGAATCTTACTTTATTGCCGGACGAGCAAATTTTGAACGGGAACCAACCTGATATGGATGATAGTGTGGCCTGTGAAAATCAGGATGAAGAGGTGGTTGCAATGGTTGAAGAATCCCCTTCAGGTATTTGAATAGCTTAAAAATCTTAAACTTGGCTTCTCAGTTATAGAGCTTTTGTTTAAGAACTGCTGTAATACCCCCCCCTGGGGCCCTTTTTTTTTTTTTTTTTTCTCTTTCATTGCTGTTTAGATCTACTTCCACGATTTCTCAAGGAAATGCTCGAACCTGGAAGATGAGTCACTAATTTAAACAAGAGTATAATTGAAAAGAGAAATTAGCGTGTAACTGAGTTTAATGACTTAATAAGAAAAGACATCGATAGAACTTGAACATTCTCCTGTTTCTTGTGACAAGAAAATAGATATTTTTTTCCCTAAGTCTGAAGTTGTGAGTTCTGCTCTATGATTTACACTTTGAGTTTGGTTATAATTAATATAGGCGATGAAGCGGCAAATAGCAATGATTCAAACTGGAGCTTGGATTGCTCTTCAGTTGTTAGAGTTAAAACACTACATATCAGTTCTCCAATCTTGGCTGCTAAAAGTCCTTTCTTCTATAAGGTAGATGTCTCTTCTTTATAGGGTAGATTTGAATAATTTGACTGAATATTTTTGCTCAGTAGTGTTAATTTCCTTTTTGCAGCTTTTCTCAAATGGGATGAGAGAGTCAGAGCAGAGACATGTCAGCCTGAGAATTAATGCCTCTGGTATATAAACATATATAAAACCTTCTGAGATTCTTTACCTACTCAGATATGTAATCATTTTACTTTTAACTCAAGTAGTTGCCTTACAAATGCCATACTTCTTTGCATGTTACAGAGGAAGCTGCTCTCATGGAGCTTCTAAATTTTATGTACAGTAATACCTTGAGCATTAGTACAGCACCTGCTTTGCTGGATGTGTTGATGGCTGCTGATAAATTTGAAGTTGCTTCATGCATGAGATACTGTAGCCGGTTATTACGGAATCTGCCCATGACACCTGACTCTGCACTGCTTTACCTGGAACTTCCTTCTAGTGTATTAATGGCTGATGCAGTCCAACCATTGACTGATGCAGCAAAGCAGTATCTTGCTGGTCGATATAAGGATATAACCAAGTAAGTATTTGCTTTTTTTTTTTTTCACTTTTATTTCAGTTTCATTATCTTAGTTTCAAGCATTATGAACTCCAGTCTGATTTTTCTCTTTTATTAAGTGGGACTCAATACTTCCTCTCCTCCTTCCTTGGGAGCTGGTGAAATTAAAATTTGAACTAAGTTGTATCCAATCTATTGTATTTTATTTGAGGTTCTTTCCTTTGCTCTTGTTGTTGGAGAGACTTGGGGGGCATTTATTGAAAGGTGACTCTGACAGACATACACACACATATACTCAGTTGCATCTAATGGTTGGAACCCTTCATCATTTTTGGTGGATAGTAATAAAGTTCGTATGTTACAGGCTTTTATCTTATGGCATCCCATGAGAAAAATTTCATTGTTATTCTTTAGCTGGAAATATTTTCAAATTCTCTTGAAATACAGCATCCATGCATGACCTTGTGTAAGGTAGAAGCAGGGTCAGTATAAATAATTTTATATTCCATTACCAATAAAAAAATCTATATTTGTATTGTATTAAGCATTGAAGAATAGGGCATTCAAATGGTGTAATGTGGGAAGGGTGTCAGTTCATCATTGCTAAATAGGAATCTGTTCAATGAGTTATGGGTTCTGATTATCCATTCTTTTGGAAAACACCTGTTTCTCCTCTTGGCATTCTTCTTTCTCTTCATTTAATGTAGTTTTGTCTTTTGAATGCTAATAAGTTTTGTATATGACCAGGTTCCAGGATGAGGTTATGGGCTTGCCCCTGGCTGGAGTTGAGGCAATATTGTCCAGTGATGACCTCCAGGTTGCGTCAGAGGATGCTGTATATGACTTTGTGTTGAAGTGGGCTAGAACCCAGTGCCCCAAACTGGAAGAAAGGCGAGAAGTCCTGGGTGCACGGCTTGCACGTTTGATTCGTTTCCCTTACATGACCTGCCGAAAGCTTAAGAAGGTCTTAACATGTAATGACTTTGACCATGATGTTGCTTCCAAGCTTGTACTTGAGGCCCTCTTTTTCAAGGCTGAGGCTCCACACCGTCAACGGATACTGGCTGCAGAGGAGTCTGCTGCATCCTTGAACCGTCGTTTTGTGGAGCGGGCATACAAGTATCGCCCTGTTAAGGTAGTAGAATTTGAACTTCCACGGCAGCAGTGTGTGGTGTACTTGGACCTGAAGCGGGAGGAGTGTGCCAATCTGTTCCCATCTGGCCGGGTTTATTCTCAGGCATTCCATTTGGGTGGACAAGGGTTTTTTCTGTCAGCACATTGCAACATGGATCAACAGAGCTCTTTCCATTGCTTCGGGCTGTTTTTAGGAATGCAGGAAAAGGGCTCAGTCAGTTTTGCCGTTGACTATGAATTCGCTGCGAGGTCTAGGCCAACAGAGGAATTTGTTAGCAAGTACAAAGGCAATTACACATTCACAGGGGGAAAGGCCGTTGGCTATAGAAACTTGTTTGCGATTCCATGGACTTCGTTCATGGCCGAGGACAGTCTCTACTTCATTAATGGAGTCCTCCACCTTAGGGCTGAACTTACCATCAGACACTGACCCTTATCTCTGTAAACTTTTTATTCTAGTTGGTAGCTCTGATATTTATTCAGCTATCGATTTCTCATTTTCTGTTAGCCTGCTGTAATATTTTAAAAATTTAATATCCAAGCAATGTGCATCAGGTGGCTAGTGCTGCATGAGATCAAAAGGATAATTAGGGCTTCATGATTTATTCTAGATGATTTAAGTGTTATCTAGGTTTTCCTATGAACCTGCCTTCCATTTCTGTTATCCACTCAAAATCTCAGTTGTCAAGTGTTGGATTGGATTACATAGTAAGCAATTTGTGATGCTGTAACCTCCACATTGCAGGATAGGGAATCCTATTCTAACGCTACTAAAGAAAGAAGGGATCAATTTTTGGAATTTTGCGGTGGAGGATGTGGAATCCAGTTCTTCATCAACGCACCTGATAAACTTGGAAAGTTCAAGATGTCTCACTATTGTGGATAAGACAAGTACTAACGCTACTAAACTTGTCTCTTGCGGATAAGACAAGTACTAATGTCCTTATTTCTTTTAAAATGAAAAGGCCAAATATCATTTGAAGGAAAAAGTCTATTGTCATGCTTTTGGCTCTCAGAACTTGCTCCAAATTAAAAAGATCTTTGCTTTTCGCTCTAAAGAGTTACTAAAATCATTTAACTTCTATTATAAAAGGATAGCTTGATAGGTACTCATTTTAATTTTCTAGCAAGTGGACACATGTTTAACAAATAAAAATAAAACACTTTATAGCCTCCTTTAAATAATTTGAAATGAAATAAGCACACAGGTTCATGCTCAAATTTTACAACTGTTAACTCACATTGTATGATTTAGTGATAAATAAATTAAAATTTTTATAAAATGAGCTTTATCTAAAATATTGAGAATTAAATCATGAGAACCCAAATAAAATTTTTACAACTGTCATTGTTGATTAATGAAATATACATGATATATTGCACAGGAGTATTCTTTTATAGATTTAATTATGATTTATTATCAATATAAAATTTTTTTATACTATCATTCAATCACATGTTACTTAATATTTGATTTGTTAAATAATTATTATCTTAATTAATTTTTTTAATGATTTAGTAATCAATTATTGGATAATAGTATAAATTTTTTTATAATAACAATAAATTAAAATTAAAAATTTTTTATAATAAAAGATTTACATAAATATTTTTAACAAAAGAATATAACAATTAGTTCTTTTCATGTACATCATATTTAATTTTAAAACTAATATTTTATAAAATAGTATATGATTTTTCTCTAACTAAATTATAAAAATAGGTTAGATGAGGTGTTCAAGTTTAACACTAATACCACCTAACCACGAGAATAGTTTTATTATGTCAATCTACGTAATTATATTTCCTAAAAAGTCATATAATTTACTTACGTTTAGTTCAAGTGATAAACGTGAAGTAAGATTTGTGAGAAAAAAAAAGAGAAATTTAATCCTTGTAAACTAAAAAAAAAATTGTATATCTACATTCTACAAAATAATTTAAAAAGTTTGAGATTATTTATATTATTATGTGACAAAATCTCATAAACAATGAATGACGTTTACTTTTTTATTATTATTACGTAATAAAATCAATGATCAAGGTCGACTTTATTTTTCTTTTATGTTAACAGGGAGCAATATAGAAAGAGAAGTAGATAGACTCACTAATTTTCTATTGAGTTTCACCCCTGGGAAAATGCCGACATTTCAGCAATATACCAGGGGTAATATCGTCCATTAAGCACCCACCAATTTCATTTCCACACGCTTACCCTAGCTCTGACGCATATGCGGAAGATAGATAGGATCAGCAGAGAGAGGAAGAGGGAGAGAGAGAGAAGCTCGCAGTCGAAATTAGGGTTCCAGAGAGAGAAAGTTTGAGGATCGAAATCTAGGGTTTCTCTGCGGCGGCAAACCCAATCATGCCAAAGAACAAGGGAAAGGGAGGGAAGAACAGAAAGAGGGGAAAGAACGAAGCAGACGATGAGAAGAGAGAGCTGGTGTTCAAGGAGGACGGCCAGGAATACGCCCAGGTCCTTCGCATGCTCGGGAACGGCCGCTGCGAGGCTACGTGCATCGACGGCACCAAGCGCCTCTGCCACATCCGCGGCAAGATGCACAAGAAGGTCTGGATCGCCGCCGGCGACATCATCCTCGTCGGCCTCCGGGACTACCAGGACGACAAGGCTGACGTCATCCTCAAGTACATGCCCGACGAGGCCAGGCTGCTGAAGGCTTACGGGGAGTTGCCCGAGAGCACCAGGCTCAACGAGGGCATCGGTGGCGGATTGGATGAGGAGGACGATGGCACCGGCAACGATTATATCGAGTTCGAGGACGAGGATATTGATAAAATTTAAGGTCTTAGATTTTGGGTTTCCGAGTTCTTGGATCGCAGTCTCCTTTTCTTTACTATAATCTCTTTTCCATTTCTCCCCTTTTGCCTCTTTTTTTTTTCTCTGTTTTTTAAAAAAATATTATATGGTGCTAGATATGTAATATCTGAAGCTCTGAGGTCTGGGTTTTATGTACTATGGCATTTGGATGGTGAATTTGAATGCAATAATAGCGAATTATCTTCTTAGTGCATGTTTGGTATATATTTTTTTTTGGAAATAATTGCTTTTTGTTCAAACACTCTCTTAAAAAGATTTTGATTATTAGTTATTTTGGTCACAAAATAAGTAATTCAAACACATTTAGTTTAACTGTTCTGTTCAGAGTTTGTTGAAGCTCCATGCTTGCGATTCTGATTATTATAATTTTGCTTGTGGTGTTCTGTTTGTTGTTGTTGTTGTTTTTTTTTTTCCTATTTGGTTGAAATTGCATGCAGTTTTTGTTAATTGGAATTGAGTAATTTACATTAATGTGATGACCAGATTTCTGTGAAGTACTGTGTTTTTCTCGAGAGAGGTCATTCTGTCACAAGCACTGATTGGTGGTGTTCTGCTATAAATGAAACACCCCCACTGTTGGTTCTTGATTGTGATGTATTGTCTGAAGATGAGAGAAAATAATCTTGTGGTTGCATCGATGGGGGAACTGGCTATACTAGATAATATTTTTGCTCTTGGGATGTTGAAATTAGCAAGAAGATATCTGATATAGTTTGATGTGTTGATTTTATTGAACTGAAAAAAGTGTTTGACCTATCTTGGAAATTATATCTTTGTTTCCATCATCAAAAGCATATAAAGTCAAGATATATAACCTGTGATCTGGTTGTTGAACTGAGGGCTGCTATACTTGGTAACATTTTTGCGCTTGGAATGTTGAAATGAGCAGGAAGATAGCTGATTTTGTTTCATGTGTTGATTTTACCGAACTGAAAAAAATATTTGACCTATCGTGTAAATTGTGTCTTTGCTTCCATCATCAGAAGCATATATTATAAAGTCAAGAGGAAGTTTGGTCTAGTTGTTGTGGTGGTTTTGTAAGAGTTGATGTTGATGTAGTTGTTAATAGCTTGTTATGTGATTATCCTTGTGCTGTAAAATCATTAACACGAGTCTTGCAGTCTTTCATCATCGCTGATATTTTTATTTTATCCCATCTTTGAAGCTAGCTGTTTAAAGCCTAGTGGATTGTTACCTCAAAATATAATTGCTTAGGATTGGCTTGTTATTGTTGTTTTGGTGATTGTTTTTGTTTCTGATTGGTATTGGCTACAGTTTTACTTGATGAGCTCGGCAATGTTCATTATGATAATGGTTTAAGATAGAATATTGGTTTAGGTGGAGGTTATGGGGAATTTGATTGTTATTTTTCACTTAATTCAGCTCGTAGATGAGATAATGTTGCTTGCAATTGTTCAATAATCTCACTTTTTCTATGGCTGGCTTATTTAACCAGGTATTATGTTCATGTGAACATGATTCCGTCATATATTTATACTATGTCGTTAGATTATAGAATAGTTACCTGCTGACATCTGCATATACCACTAGTTTTGTATTTGTAGAGTTGCATTATAAATGTGGGTGTGGGTGGTAAATGTATATATTTATGGTAGCTAATGATGTGGATTCTATCCGTCTGAAATAGCGTTTGGAATATCATATTCCACTCAGTTGCTTCAGTAGTTGATCTTTGTATTGGTATAGCTTGCTCTTCGCTGTAAGCATTTTCTTCCTGTTTTGCATATATGGAGATGATAAATCATAAATGTGAGTGAAGAATGTAGATTATATCATAGCTTGACGCAGACCAGATTGCACTAACTACATCATAACACCATTCGTATGAGCCTTGATTTTATGCGGTTATGCATCACATTATTATAACTTATTACTAGTTAAATTTAGTTAGTTGTCATGATTTTAAATTTACTTTACCAAATTATATAAGTGAATAAATGACTAAATTAAGGATAAAGAATTTAGCGACAGAAGGTTTTTTTCTGTTTTTTTCCTGAACACAGAGTAGTGTCCTTTCCAACGTGGTATAGTCATCATTGGCATCATTGCTACACAGAAATAGTGAGGCTTTTGTTTTTATCCTCCAATGAAAGCCAACTTCATATATTACAATTATGCTTCATTCTAATACATTTGGGGTTAAAATATTCCGCTTAAAAACTTGCACTCTTGAAAGGAGTCATATCCACCTACTAAAGTTGATTGTAGATACATGCATTCATCGACGCAGCTGAGACCAAAATGGCAATATTGAGCTCGACTTCATTTGAAATAAATTGTGCTAAAATTGATCAAACACTTGACAATTATACAAATAAATAATGACCATGAAATATTAGGGCATTCGAGTTTATATGAGAAAAAGTATAAGCATGATTTAGTCATCGCATCATTACTATCAAAAGGAAAATACATAGAGAATTTACCAAGAATTAAGGTCATGAATTATTCCTCTGAACTAATTTTGCAGCAAAATTTTTACTATTGAATAAGCTCCATATTATCAGATTCTGCCACAGTCGAATGAAACCCAAGGTCCAATGCATGCTGCCCACACTAAAAGAAAAGTACTTCTGTTCTGCCACTTGAGGGTGAACCTGCTATTCAAAAAAATGTGTTGTTGCATCTATGATTAAGTTTTCCTCCTTCTTTTTAAAAGAGATAACTAACCATTAAGGCTATCACAATGAGGAGGAAATACGAGGGAAGAGAACAATACAATCGCAATTTTAAAAAAATTGTCAATGGACTAACATTTTTTAAAAGATGGGTTTGCAGTAGCTTCAATGTTTGACAGCTCATTAAGAATCCTGATACCAAAAAATCCGATTCGGTAGCAAACTCCTTGCAAAATGAAAATTGTGCAAAGTATGTATCTTTATGTAACTGGAGAGGCTCTCCGCCTGAAGGATCATATCCTTGCCGGGTCAGCAACAAAATAATGTCTAACAAGGTCAAGGCAAGAGAGTTTCAAAGCACCTCAAGGTCAAAAAAGCATCAATGCTACTGACATCCATTTATCATGGTCACTCCAAGGTCCAAACAAGTATTGCAAAGAGCAAACCTGCACTTCAGATTGCTCCAAATAAGAAGCAATTAGAAGTTTCTCTGTGGACATTTTCGTCAGATTCTCAAACATAACTTCCACTGAGCATTTCAGACTGTTTCACTTTAAACAAAAGGAGTAGCTCGGGTATAATCACACAAGAGGGTTAAATCTTTTCATGTTTGCATTCAGAGATGTAATTGGCATCCTTATATATAATTGTGAAACAAAATCTATAATTAGTTCATTACACAATACAAAAAGAGAGAGAAGAAAAGGTAGACACCAATAGTCCAAAACTACTGACCTCTGATCATCTGATCTTCTCCATGCCGCTGATCTTCTTCGCTGCCTCCCTGACCTTCTCAATGTACCCCTCAATGGGAGGAGTGAGAGTGGCCATAAAACGATTTGCAGGAAATGGGGTCAAGTCAGGCACCAATGCAGCCTCTTTCAGATGATCAGGCAATGCTTCAATGGCCTCTTTCTTCAACCTCAGCAGCGTCGCTTCCGCAGCTTGTCTCGCTCTGTGCTTCCTCATCAGCAACCTGCTATACTCCTTCGCAAGCCTTCTCCCATCCTCCACCGTCAAATCATACTTGGGTATCTTCTCCGCATCCACCAACCCCAGCGATATCAAATCCAACCCGGGAGTGCCCATGATCGTGGGCGTCTCCGAAACCTTCAGTTTCGAGTTGCCCCTCTTCATCATGTCGATTTCTCGCTGCCGGTCCTTGCTGATGAGACCCATTTTCTCTCGCTCGGCCTCGCGCTCCCTCTGCTTGGGAGAGAGGTAGCGAACGGGAGTGGGGGCATTGAGGCACTGCTCGTACAGCAATTCGCGCTCTTGTCTCTCGCGGGAGCCTCTGCCGCTGGGACCTCCTCCGTCTTTGGGACCCGCTCCGCCCTTCTTGGTGGTTATCCTGGACCTCTTCAGTGTCTGTCCCGCTTTGATCTTCGCTTTCCCTTTCGCCGTGCCACTGACGGAGCACCGTTGAACGAGTTGGTGGTTCGAAGAAGAAGAAGAATGTAATAGTGTCTTCAACTTAGCGTGTCGCAGCATCTCTGAGGCGAAGAAAGGAAGGTGCAGCAGTGATGGGTTGGTGTCGTTTTGTTCAGCCAATGCTCAAAGCTCAAAGGTTGGAACTTGGAGTGACTGATTCCAGAGGGAGCGGCCGTTGGTGCGATAATGGAGGTAGCAACAGGGCTCTGCAACTGCAAAACGTCCTGCATCCGCCACTTAGGGCAACTGGCAAGACAAGAGGATGCTTGCTCCATGCTCCCAGTGGGCACGGCCAAGCCCAGTTTCTCAAATCAATGGCCCAATTGAACACTTTTAGTTTTTTCCTGCTTCTCTTTTCTTATCAGAACGAGGATTAACATATTATTTTACATTTAATTTTAAAATTAAATTATTTTTACGTTTGTTAATAAAAAATATAGCACAATATTTTTATTTCAAATTTTATTTCATAAATTTTTAAAATTCAATTCCTCTAAACAAAAAATAAAATTAAGATTTGAAAATATTAAATTGATTTAAGAACGAAATGCAAAAGTTGTTTTACATTACCGTTATTAAAAAGCACTTTTTAATTGAAATTTTTTAAAATTTTTGCAGATAAAAATACAAAATTACTTTTTTTCTACAAAATTACGAAAAAGCACATGAAAAACATTTGGATAAAAAACACTTTTTATACAAGTTAAAAATTTAATAATAATTGACAATTATTATAAATTTCAATTTATTTTATTCAAAACAAGGTAACTAATCAATATTACTTAATGTAATTTAAAAATTTAATTTTAATTTATTGTTAGCATAAATTTTTTTTTAAAATATTATTTCATTACATGTTACTGTTTGACTTTTTAAGAAGTAATTATTATAATTTTTTTAATGATTTAATAATTTATATTTGAATAATAATGTAAAACTTTTTATATTAATAATATATCAAAATTAAATTTAATATATATAAACACTTCTATTAATAACGAAAGTTATATAATTTTTTGTTTAATATATGAAATATTACATATTAAATGTTTTTATTCTTTTTCAAATTACATTAATACAAAGGTGGAAAATTATAGAGGACGAAAATAACAAAAGAGGAAAACAATGGTCATTCCCAGATTTTCACTAAATCTGAGACAAGACAAAGTTGTTAACACTATGCCACAATAATAATTAGTACATCAAATTGTCTCAAATATTAATGTAAAAAATATCTTTAAAAAAAGTACATAAAAAAAAACTATTAACATACTCGTCTTTAGCAAATAGTCCCTGATAGCATTTTTTGTTTCTTCTTGTGTTGGTCATGTTTGAGTTTCCAAGCTTTTGGCCGAGTTATCCCCTGCAATAAACATAAATTTTATCAATAAACAAGGGTGTACATAATATAGGACCAGCAAACACACAAGCAAAGAGGCAACAAATACATGGCACTGTAGGCAACAAGTGCTCCTTCCACTGACTTAAGAATGATTACATCATATTTATCATTTTATAAACAGAATAGGAATTGGCACAAAATGGTCCTAAATAATACATAGGATGTCCAATTTCAAGAAAAAAAACATATAAGAAAATGATAATGCATTCAGATATATTAATATAATTTCCGCAAAATCATCCATAGCATCTCCAACTTAAAGAAAAACAAGATGTTATAACAGAGCACAAGCACAAGATGTTAAAAGAGAGCACAAGCAAATGCAAATGCAGTATCACCAATACGAAGAGTACCACCTAAACTTACTCATAAACCAAGCATAGAATCCAAACATGTTACATCGTTTAAGGGGGATTGAGTTGAGAGAGACTTGTCGGAATTGTGATTGTATTTTCTCTCTGAATATTGTTTCTTCTCTCCTCTCTGATGTATCTCTTCTTCTTCTTTTACTCAAGTAGCTGAGTTAATCTCAGCTCTTATTCTGTACACCTTCCTAAAATTCCACAATATCATTTGAGGCAATTCATTACTGGCTTTGTTCTCTTAATTTGGTTGGATCAATATAATTTTCAAGCTGCTATCACAGTCTCATATATATATATATATATATATATATATATATATATATATATATATATATATATATATATACATATATACATATACATATACGTACATACACACACACACACTAGATCCACTGACCCGATAGAACCAACAACCAAGAGTAATTCACGTGATGATGAAAATGTAGTAATTTAATACCCAATACAAACATATATAGTCTGCACTCCTTTCACGACATATATCAAATAGTTCATAGATTCTACGCTCGGTGCACCACCAGTACTCCTGAAGCGTCTGGCCCTTGCAGGCGAAAACGGCGGCGGAGTGGTCCTGGGTGGAGAAGATGTTGGCGCCGAGAGCGGGGCGGGTTTCGATGAGAACAGCGGTTTGAATGGTCATGTGAAGGGAACCAGCGATCGGCAGAGGGGATTGTAAGGGTCTGCAAATGATGGGTGGACAGTGAAATGGACGATGGAGATTGAATTTGTGGTTGGTAAAGGATGATGAAGGCCTGAAAGGTAGGGATGGAGACCGTACTCGTGGTTGGTGATAGATGGTTGATTGGGATGGATTTAAAATTAATTTTTTTATGATAAAAATATTCTCAATGAAACTTATTAGATCTCGTATATAAATAAGTACATGTATGATTTAAACCTAATCAGATTCAAATTTAAATAGCGCGAATAGTTAATTGTTTTTAAATTAAATGTATAAATAATTTTATTTGGAATGGGAGGATTCAAATCTTAAAATCGTTATTTTGAAAAGGAATTTACTTAACCATTAATTTCTATCTAAAATTATGTGAGTAATTATTGACACACTTTAAGTAACAAAATAATGCATAAATAATTTTGTGATGATAGGTTAGTGCATAAATTAAGGATTTGTCTCATTTAAAATGAGGTATTTATTTTAAGACAATGTTATTAAAATTAAACTAGATAATGAGTCGATAAAACTTTTAGTTCAGGTTCAATTAGTTTAGTCGTTTAAATCGATTTAGTCGTTCAAATCGATTGGTCAAGTTGGATGATATCATAAAAATTAATTCACACACAATAACATAAAAAATTCATGAAAACAAATCATAAAATGTAGACAACATTGAATTTTTTATGAAAAGAAAGTAGTGATCGACTTGTTCAAGTAATTTTTACCAGTTCAAACTGAACTGACTGTAAATACAGTAACAATTCTAAATCATAATTAATTGAGTATTTTTCATAATTTAATTGATCGGATCGTTCAATTCATTTCGGTTCTCAGTGTTAAGTAAAAAAAAGTGAGGAGTTATTATAACTAACAATTATAACACCTCACTTTTTTTTTTCTAAAATTAAAGGTTCACTTTAGATGAGTCATATTCATAAATTAAATATGCATGGCCACTTGCATGTTAATTATTTTAGTTCATTTTTTAATATAATTTATGAGTATTTTTTCAATGATAGATTAATTCATAAATTAAAAATATATGTAATATATTTTATTTTTTTATTTTAAAAAAATATTTTTAAATTTATATATATTTTCACGATTGTGTAAACTTAATTAAATATTTTAAATTATGATTTTTCTTCATAAAATTGAAAATTTGAACTAAAAAGTTACTCTAGAATCTACCTTTATATATTAAATCTAAGTCAATTTTTTTAAGTGAGCTAATTTATTATATTACATGTATTATTTAATTTACAAGTAGTCTCTTTATAATGACACATGTATTTTCTTTAAATATATATTTCTCTATTTCATCTTAACATTTTAATTTATATTTATCGAATATGAAATGATATTTTTAATAACAATTATTTACATAAATCAATTTAAATTGTTGCTATTATAAAAAAAAGCATATCTAAAATAGATAATGATGTATATTATAAAAAATAAAATATAACATTAGTATATTCCATTTATAAATTTATTATCACAAAATTATTCATTTTATTAACAAAAAATAAATACAAATATTAAAAAGTAAGCATAGACTAGTTTTATATTGTATATATAAATGGAAATGCTTCTTGCACATAAATTTTGTACATATACTGTCATGTAAGGGTTCTTTTTCCTTGATATAATTTTAAATTACGATTTCGATTGTGTTGCAATTTTTGTTATTGCAGGCATTGCAATTATTATTATGTGGGTTGCGACTATGGTAGCAAAATAAAATTTTTTGACAAATAATATATTAAATATTTTTAAAAATAAAAATTTTATATAAAAACTATAACATTACGGCCGCATTACAATTGCTGTTATGATATGAATGGAAATTATCCTATAATTCCAAAGTGAAATTACAATTGTCCCGCAATTTAATTTCATAATCATTAATATTGATGAATAAGAGAGAGGGGAGAGAGAATGAAAGAAATAAATGGCGATGATTTGATTTATGTGAGTTGCTTTTTATGTGCCAGTGCAACTAACATAATTCTTTAGAGGGCTACAACCTGCAATCTGCAATTGTATTGCTCTCACATGTAGGCTATGGATAATGGTTAGAGTTATCAAAATGAGTCAATCCGTGATTTAATTTACTTGAGTTGCTTTTTATGTGCAACTAACAAAAGTCTTTAAATAAAGAGTGCGAGAGCTGCAACCTGCAACTTGCAATTGCATTACTCTCACATGTAGGCTATGGAGGGTGGACCATATGGTGAGAGTTGCAAGCAATTACCACAGATTTGGATGCTTTAAAGTGTATGGCGGAATTTGGATCCTCTCCTTTAATCTAAAAGCAAGAGAGTCATAATATAAGAAAAATAAATACAAATTTTATATTTGAAGGAGCTATCATAATTGACTATGGGATTTAATAATTTATTCAAAGTCACTTTATGTCTTTTTCTCTCACCTTCTTCTATTCTTCAAGAAGAAATCAATAAAGAAAATTCTAACATATCTATAATTTGTTATTCATATATTTATATTTTATAAAATTATAAATTGTTAATTTTGTAATTAATAATTATAAACACTACACTTTATTCTTTAAAATATATCAATTATCAACTAAATTTCCATCCTTAACTTTTTAATTAATAATTATGTATATCATAGGAGAAGGTTGATTCAACTAATAAGATTGAATAATATATTCTCAAATATATTGTATTTGAATCCTGTTGGAATTTTTCGTTAATAAGTGGTATGTAAGCTTTTACTAAAGCTTGTGACATGTCATAACTTTGAAATGAAATAGCATTCCTTCTTGTTAAACTTTACATCATAAAAAAATTATTTTAGGATAATGTTGCTTATTATTTCTTTTGGACTTGTAAAATATTGTTTGTTATTTAAATAAGAATAATGTAACTATCGACCAATGGTCTCCTATTATTTGTAAGTCTCTTATTATAAATACTCGTTGAGTTCGTAAACTTGTCCTAACCTTATACTGAAATGCCTTCCCTTTAACCCATGAACAGACCAATGTTATTGGTGATAAGGGCATATCTCCCCCCCCCCCCCCCAAAAAAAATAATTTACTAATGTTATATACATGGTTTTATTATTTTTATTCTATAATTTATAGAAACTTGCTCCCGCTCCTAACTAGAATGAATGATTGATTTAATATATTTAAGACATCAACATCTTTTTAAATATCACCTTTTAATCATATGAGAGATGGATATGGTTAAATGATTGTTTGGTTTTATACATAGAAATAAATATTTAACAACATTAATAATAGAAAAAATTATTAAGCATTCTCAAATATGAAATTGCATATAAAATTGCAAGTAATTTTTTATTAATGTAAAAAATTTTTACAGTACCATTTAATTATATGTTCATATATAATAAAAAAATTTAACTATAATAACAACTGCTTAAATATTAAACTTTTTAAATGATATGATAATTAACTAGTAGTATAACAAAATTTTACACAACATTTAATCAAAGTTACATACATCATTTTATATTTTTATATGTTTATATGTTTATAAATTTAAAATAAAATTATTTTTTTATGTGTTTGTATTATTTTCAATCTTGGCGCCACTAAAAAAATTTCCGGATCCACCCTGTCTTAGCTGCTTGAACCTGGATATTCATGTGCCGAGGAATACGGATACTAAGAAGATGATGTTTATTATTCAAATAAAAATTCAGCAAATAAAATACAGTAATTTGAAACGGCGAAAGATTGACTAATCCAACGTCGAATAAAAATCCCTAGATGGGCTCCACAGGTTCCATTCCACAGCGTGTTTATCTTTACCACTTAGCATGTCGTTCACTCCACCCCATTCCCCTAAAATATTACTACAATCAGATAAATCAAAAGTGCTTCCGTATGCATGCCCTCCTTCTTGTGGCTTTATAAGCGATTGCCCATTATGCGAAAAATCCAAGTCCTAGTTCAATGGACGACAATAATCCTCAGCCTCTCCCGCTTGAGCAAATGGTTGCTACCACCGGCGAAAGCATCGGTGCTTCTGAGCGGCCGGTGAACAATTTGGCTCCTACTCCTGCTCCGGCCGGAGTTGATGACAGGGCAATAAAGCATCTGCTTATTGATTTAAATGAACCCGCTCCTGAGGATGAAGATCCCACTCTGGATTCTCAGCAGCAGGTTGAGCAGGTGACGTGTTTGTTCTGAATCCATGTTTTGTTTATGAGAGATTCAGTTTCATTTTTTGAGAAAATTTTATTTTTTTTTGTGAAATTTTTTTTCTTTAAATATTACAAGAGATTAAATTTTATTTTCTATTCATGCATGTCTTCTATCTTATATTTTCTGGTGAATTTGTCCCAATTCAATTCCTCCCATTGTCCTTTTTTCTTTTCAATGGAAAGATCCAACTAATCCTCTTGATTGGCTTTGTCACTGATTATACTACAAGTTTTACACTAGTTGAATTGATCTTAGTTACGATTCATTTAGGTTGATACCACTGTTGAAGAACCTGGAGGAAGCACAAGTGCTCGGAAACGTGAGAAAAGAGAAGGTGAGGGTGGCCCCAACTGGGTCAAAAGGTTGAAGGCCTTTGGCAATTGGGTGATCAACAAGAAGGTGACCCCTGCAGACAAAGAAGGCAGTGAAAGCACTGAGTGAAGCAGTGGCGGCACAAGTTTTCGTTTGTTCTGTCTGCTGTTTTTTTTTTGGGTAATTTGGAAGACTTGGCATCATGCGTGCCTGTGTTTTGTAATTTGTAAGAGCAAGTATTGCCGTTATAGGTCATTGATTTATAAATATATTAAAATAGTTTTTGAATAACAATTTTATCTATTATAATGATTTAAAATGTTATGATCTAATATCATATTAATATCATATTGGTCATTCATTTTAAACTATTTTAATAGATGAAATCTTTATTCATAAATTATTATAATACTACTTATAAATAAAAGACCAATAAAACATCCCTTGTATCTTTAAAATATTAAAATAGTCGTTTACCTTTTATTTTGTTTTCATTTACTGCATGATAATCATGTCGTATGATTGAAAAATAAAATTAGAATTTTAAACATTAAAATTATATTATATAAAAATAAATTAAAAGTTAAAATTATTTTTTAAAATTTTAAACAATTTGAGAAGTCCCTTTTTGCGCAATTTGTTAAGAATGTAGATTAATTTATAATTTAATTGGCATCAGTAATGTCATAGGTTCAATCTTCATAAAATTATTAGAATCTATCTTTCCAATTCAGATGCTAACCTCATACATGTAATATATATATATATATATATATATATATATATCATCCTTGACGAATGGTGGCTGTATATAAAATTGAAATTACGGGCAATATGCCAATACCAAATACGGTAGGTTTAAACATTGCCACTCATATTTTGACACGCGTAAACAAATCCTGTCAAAAATAATTGAATTAGGCGGCCCCGGTAACCAAATCCACAAGAAAGTCAATTGAGTTAGACGCGTCTACTAATGTTTTTCGAATATACAGTATATTATAATTAATGTTATTTTATATTTTAATATTAAATAATAATTTATTTATTTAAAATAATTTTATTTAATTTTAATTATATAAGATAAAATAATTTAATTTTTATTTATTATATAACTAAAATTAAATAAAATTATTTTAATCAAATATTATGTTATTTAGTTTTTTATTTATATATTATATAAAAATAAATAATATTATTTATTATTTATATAATATATAAAATAACAGAATTTACCTCTAAGCAATAATGAATTCACGATGAGTACATTTGATATTGATATTGATATTGATACTTAAGTATATGCATTTTAGATATTAATTATTCAACCAAGATACCTAAAGATAAGATTTTATTATTTTTTATGATTAATGTTGTTATGTTATTATTTTTTATTTTTATAAATATATACACTGATCTTTGTTAATTTTATATTTTCCTTAATTTACAAATTAATAAAAATAATTATTATATATAATAATGAGAAAAATATAAATATACTTTCGAATTACATGTTATTGTTATCGTTATCAATTTATCATACTATATTTAAAATTTCATAAACTACATGGTATAATATAATATAATATGATTATTTATTATTATGCATACAAATTTAAGAAAGAAAACTTTTTAAATATTAAAATAAAATATTTGAGGTTGTTAAACTGAAAAGTGTAATCAAATATGTCTTGACATATAACATGTGATGTCAAATCTTAGAATCGTACTAGATATTCAAATAGCTTATACCTAAGCATCTCAAATCCAAATTAAAAATTTTGGTTGTTTGTGTATGAAACCCTTTCTTAAATTCATAGCCAAGTTCTCCCACGTAAATTCTTATTTGGCCTCTTTTAGCCTGTCTCACCGTACGTATATGTCTTTTTTTTTTTCATCTGTATTCTACTCTCATGTTTTCTTTTATTTTGTTTTGGGTGATGGCGATCTGCATATAGCATTCGAAAATTCAAATTCAGATTGGGGCATGTTGTCCTTATTATTTGACAATCCTGCTGAATTCTTTGGGAAATACGGGACCAAAAAGTAAAAGTTTAAATTATGTGTTTAAATTAATTTATTTATTATTAAAATAATTTATAATTAAAATATTATTAAAAAAACTTTTTAAAAAATAATATCTTTTTAAAAAAAAACTGTTTCAAAACATGCATTAAATGTGTTGATTTAGGAAAATTGAGAAGGATAACATACTCAATTGAAAATCGGTAAAATTCTTAGTTTTAAATATAAATATGAATTTGTGGTTGTGATAAATGAGTCTTCTAAATGTATGTGATGTGTCGTGCAGTTGAATGTCTGGAATCAGGGCTCTTCTAAAGTTTACTCATCATTTACAAACCAGGTTGGAGCTAACTGTATAAGAGTAGAACTAGGGAATGTTACTTATACATAATATTTTTTTCACATAATTCACATAACATTAATTAATATTATCTTTTTCTTTTTTTTCTTTCTCTTTTTTCTTCATCAAAACCAATGATTTACCTTACTTTATGTGAATTATGTGAGTTGAACACTATGCGCAACTAACATAACTCTTATATTAGTCTCAGTTATAACGGTATAAGAATACATTCTACCATACAAATAGATAAAAAATTCCTTGTTATGTACGTTATTTTTAATAAGATGATTGATTGAGATACTCCCCAAAATCTATCCAATAGTTATATTTTTTTTCAACGAGTTATTATAATATCATCGTTCAAAGTACTAATGACATGTAAATATCTAAGTGTAAATTTGTCAAGTTTACCTTAATACAAGACGAGTCCAAAAGAATAATGAGATTATGAAAAAAAATTAATAATTATATTTATATTTTGAATTTATAAGATATTACGAGAATTTTTAAAATATTTAATATAGCAGATATTTATTCATATTATTCTTTTAATATTATGATAAACTCAAGGACGAGTTTTTTTTTAAGTGGAGGAGAATGATATGAGAAATCTAGTCGAAAAACTTCTAAAGTATCATTGTAGTATAGGATAATTGATATTAATTTTAATTATAATAATTTAAGAATTTATATTTAGATATTACTTAGATAATTTATAAATTATATGATAATTAAGGATATCGAGATCATTCATTAACTTTAAAATTTTATCTTTCCTTATATTTAGGAAGTTTATATTTGATTAATTATTTATTTTTAAGATTTCTGATTTGATTAGGATTTAATTAGGATTTTTTATTTTGATTAGGATTATTATTCTTACATTATAAATACTCTTAAGTGTCTTTGTTATGAAGAGGGATGAAGTTTTTCAAAATTTATTAATAAAATTTTACACTTTCTCTCAAGCATGGATTTACTTGTTTATCTTGAAAGTTTAGTCGAGTCCTAATCTTATTTTATGCTAACTCGCTGCGTACGTTTCTAAACATGAAGACTGCAATTTAATTCCTGAAAATTATATATCATTATGAGAGTCATATGATTATCACTATCCGTTAGGGAGATTAGGCCGCGATACTCTTAGTTTAAAAAAAAAGTATTAATGACATATTTGAAATTATCGAAAGATAAACAAAGACTTACTTAGAAAATTTCCTATAAAAATTTATTTATTTATTTTTAAAAAAAACTGCTCAATTAATCCCTAAGAGAATTAATATTATTATTATTTTTTTAAATCATGACTGGATGTTATTTTGGTCATAAGCGCAAATAATGTTGAGGAGCTGTTATAGTACTTGCTCCTCTAATAAATCGAGCTAAGTTTGAGACAATTGACTTGAAGGCTTCGCTAAGTCCAATTCAATGGGTTCAGTCAATTGGTTTGGGTTCTTCTATTGAACATAACCCATTCTGTAACCTCTTCTAGGCCACGCTCCTTTTGATGAATTTTTATATGGACATTGCCGTTGAGCTCTGCCTGCGCCTCATAGTGGTTCTAACTTGTGCGTAGATCTCACTGCGTAATCAAATTGCAACCGCAATATCTAGTGAGCACTATTTATGCAAGAAAAATTCTACTCCTTTACTCAAAATTAGGCGTGTTTGTAATTTTTCTTTTCTTGTAATAATTTGGTGGTTTTCTTCATGTACTTTTTTTTGGTCACCCTTCAAGAACTAAACAAAACAAAGGAAATAGCAAGCCCAACAATTTTGTTGGTCTTCCAAGCCCAACAACTTTTCTGCCTTTCACTGTTTTAGCTGTGTCTGAGGCCCACAAATCCAAACACCTTAGTGGAAGCCTGTGATGGGTGGATTTTTAGGATAGGGAATCAGCCAATCAGAAACCAAGGTTCATCCACGTGTCAAATGCTCGAAATCAGTATCTCAAAATCTTATTATAGTGGATAACAAGCCAACAAACAAGAAGACCTTTTCATTTTTTATTATTATTTGAAATTTCTCCCCAAAAATAAAAAATAAAATATCTATGCAAGAAAACAAGGGGAGAAGGACCTCAGAGACCGCTAACAAAGTCAGACCAACCAAAGTGCCAAACTTTCATCTGGGTATAGCCATAGGCTTCAATTCTCAGAGATAATGGCAGCAGCAGCAGCAGCAGCAGCAGCCACAGTGTTACTCCCTCCTCGGCTCCCGGCCACCACCAGCGCCACCCGCTGCTCTGCTTTGCCTTATCTCCCTTCTCGCCTCTCCACCGCCCCTTCATTCTCTCCTTCCCTCAAACACCTTAAAGGTATGCTTTTGCTTGTTTCCATCTCTTCATGTTTTCGTACTTTCGTTCTTCTTATTTCTCATTTTTCTTGTAATTCTTTTGGATAAACTTTCAGTTAATTTGCGAAAAGTTGCAAACTTGGTGACTCAAAAACATTGGGGAATTTTAAAAATTTTCAATTAGATTTGGTTTCAATTGCAAAAAGTATGTTTCATTTTTTTTTTCACAGAACTACTTACTTGAAATCACAGTAGGTATGCATGATTTTTACATTATTCTATGAATAATTTGAAATCAGTCAGCTCTCAGCACTAATATGCTGCTGTTAACTGTCTTGTTTTACTCAACTCTAATTAACAATGTACGAGCAATGAAATAATCTATGTCTCTCCCCTACCACGGGCACTCACACAAAATAAAAGGGGGAAAAAGTGGGAATGAGAAGTAAGAAAAAATCTCCATCCCCCCTCCTTTCATATGTATTTTTCTCTCTACCAATCTAAATTCTTAATATTAGGTTTCTGAAGTAGATGAGAGGTTGAAGTGAGAGATCAGATTGTCATGTACCTTATTTGCACTTATTCCATGTTTTGATCATCTTCGCTGACTATGTCCGAGGAGATGCTCATTGTCATGCAGAGCAATTGAAAGTTTTTGCATTTTGAGATTGAGGATTGTAAACATGATTAGAAGTAGATATACTTGGGTACTTGGCCAACAGTGTTGCCAAAAGAGGCCACATCAGCTGCCTAGGTACTGCGGCACGGCAGAAATGAGCCTTGCCAGTCTTACCACTTCAGGTGGCCTGAGGTGTCACAGCCGCATCATGCAAATTATATTATTATGTGTTGACTTGCATTTGGTTGGATGTGCACTTATACTGTTATGTTTATGGTATTTTCTATTTAGCTGTAGGTTTTTACTTTTTAATGCATTGTCATGAATTAATTTGCATTTAAATCTTATTTTGGTCAATTTGGTGATGATTAGTTTCTACATGAATAATTTTACTTATTTTCTTAAATATCCACATCACTTCAATGATGTGGCCGCGCCACCTCACCGCATCAAAGAGATGCGGTTTTGGGGGGTGGCCTCATCAACCCGCTTTTCACCTAGTGACAACACTGGTGGCCAAATCCAAAGTCTAATCCAGGAAATTACCTAGTGTCTGCAGTGTGAATCAGGCAAGGGACTATTAATGCTCACAAATTAGTAATTGTCTAAGAGTTTTATAACTTGGTTAGCAACAATTATCCTTGTGTTTGTTTACAATTTCTACCTGCACAAATGTTGGTTTGCCACACTTTGTAATGCAATTCTGTGAGAAGCAAAAAAATTTCATTTTTGTTGAACGCCCATTTGGGGTTTCCCCAACTGCAAAACAAGCATACAATATATCAGTGAAGCCAATCATGCTTCGCCTAAATTAATCCTTTGCATGAGTCCCTATGCATAAGAATAGGGGTTTTACTGTTTATTCTGTTTTTAATGTTCAAGTTATTAAGCTCAGTTACATTTGTTTTTTCATCTATTTCTTTTTATTTTTCTTTTAACAATTCTAAATTATTTTCTTGTTTCCTCCCTTTCAGAGTCCCGAAAATCTTCCCTGCTTCAGACCAGAGCTTCTTCAGAGGAAACATCTACTTCTGTAGATGCTAATGAGTTGTTCACAGATTTGAAGGAAAAGGCAAGAAGTTTACCATTTGGCTAATTTCAAGAATTTAGTTTTATCCTGGACTTCCTTTTGGCAAGTCCACAATCTTACAATTCCAATATTCTCTTTGGCAACCTTTTAACCAAGTAGTAATAATATCATCCATTTATCTTTGTCAGTGGGATGCTGTTGAAAACAAGTCCACAGTACTTCTTTATGGTGGTGGGGCTATAGTTGCTGTCTGGGTATCTTCAATTCTTGTGGCTGCCATCAACTCAGTCCCCTTGGTAAGCCATCACTCTTGTTGAATACAGTTGGCTTATTTGCACTTTGTTATCTCTTCTGATGGTGGACCGACCCATTGACAAGTATGCATATATGGTTTAGCTTTTATATTCTAGAAGACCAATCTGAAATAATTTATTTATGTTTCAGCTTCCAAAAATTATGGAGTTGGTAGGGCTGGGGTACACGGGATGGTTTGTCTACCGATACCTTCTGTTTAAGGTATGTAAAGTACACCATGAATATTTTACTGCTTTAGAATCTAACACGTTTTGCTTTTTGCACATAAGTGGTGGTTGTGTAGATCAAGCCTTCCTGAGCTTGCATTGATATCTATATTTGATGTATTGATGTTTTGCTTTCTGGTAAATGAGCAATTGAAGAAATCTAAAAGTGATAGAATGATCAATGAGCTCTGTCGTGCCATATCAAAATGTCTATGTGAACTTTTTTTCCGTTGGATCTACTTGCTTTATGCCATTTCTTCAATCAAAATTCCAATTTTTTGTTGGCTAATCATGTTACCTTAAACAGTATATCTCCTATAAATAATATAATTATACTTCCTTACAGTCTAGCAGAAAGGAACTAGCTACAGACATAGAGGCACTGAAGAAGAAAATTGCTGGAACTGAATAGAACTGTATTAGCAGGTATCAAGTCAAGTTGATCTTCCCTGATCATCATTTGTTTTTGTTTGGATGTATCTCCTGTATAAGAAGCATTTGTATCCCTTGATCTAGAATGGAATTCCTCTCTACCTCTATTACCCTTGTATCAACTTCATTTCGTTCTTGAAATAATGTAGTAAATTTTATGTGTATGGCTCTGAATGGAAAACCTGATGTTTTTACTTCTTCCGTAATAACCGAGTTAACACTACTTTGACCTTTGAGTTATACGTGAGCTGGATATGCTTCAGACAACCTTTCCATTTTTAGAATTTAGACTTCCTCTTTGGATGGACAATACGGTGGTTGAGGCAATGTGGCCCTTGTACCGTGCATATTTGCAAGAACTCTATATTCTGCAAAAGACTTATTTTGTAGTTAGAAGTTTAAAACTCAAGTGATAACATTTTTTTTTTGTTCAAAACCCTTTCTATGTTATGTTTGGATGAGAGATTAGGTATAGAAAATGAAGGAAAGGAGAGATTTATCATAAGTCTTTCATTTGTTTAAAAGTTTAAAAAAAAAAAAATTTTAAGTAAATTTTAAATCATTCTAAATTAATTTTTATGAATATTTTAAAATTTTTTAAAGAATTTTAAAAAATTTAAAATATTCAAATAAGGAAAGAAGAATTTAATAGTAGTTATTTTATTTTATTTTCTTTTCTTTTTTTTCATTTTTTTTAAATTTATCTCTTTCTTGTTTTCTCTAAAGGCCAAAGCTGCAACTTAGGGTAGGAAGTAATGTTGGTATTGAAGATTAAGGGCTTTGCATGTATCCTATATCCTTGTAAAGATACCAAGCATTGAACTTACCGTCCAGTTAAACACAATTATAACCCTAATAATATATTGTATCATCATTGCTATGATAATGAACTCCTCTATAAAAACGTATTTAATAAAAACGTATTGTGCTGTGTAAACTCCTTTATATTATATAATCAAACAACATATGTTTTTTTAATCTCCTTTAATAATCGTTGTTCATATATAGCAATATCACATTAAGACTGTAATTTTATTATGATAACAATTTTTTTTTACAAAGAAAATTTAGTTGTATACTTTGTCGCCAGAAAAACAAATTAGTTGTACAAGTTTAAATAAACAATTGCCCTGCTAATTTGAAGCAAGGTCCTCAACCTTCTCCTGTACGCAAACATCGGCAATCACAAAAAGGCTAAGCGCGGTCCTATTATCAAAACTAATCTCTATACAATTAAAATTCAATCCAAATTTCCAATAGAAAATGAGACTATCGTAAAGGCCATTATACTAAGGTGTCCGATAAGCCTTATATATCAGATGAACACAAAACTTAATGAGCACACCACAATAATTATGAATATTTTGGCATTCAATTAATATGGAGTTCTTAAAAGATGTGTTCATGCTACTCCACCTATTTCAGATAAATATTTTTCATAATTTATTAAAATGAATATAACATTCTATAGACACACAAACACATATAAATATGCAGAATATCTACGTTTCTAACTTAATTTTTGGATAATATATTTTCTCCATTTTTGTATTTTATAATTCAATGATTAAAGATTAAACTAGAGAAAATTATCCTGATTTAATCTAGTTTGAAAATTTTGTAAAAAAAAAAACTTAGAATTAGTTTAGTTTATGTTTATATTTAGGCTTTAAACCTCACTGCTTACAGTTACACCTTGGCTATAACTTTAAAAGAAAACTCTATATAAGAACAATACCAACTACTTTGCCGCCCTAGCGAATCCTTTGCCTAAAATAAGCATTCATGCTTGGAGATGCAAAGCTTCCGCCTATCATATGGGAGCTGCTCTACCTAAGTCCTCGTTGGCACAGGTGATGACCAACTCACTCTTTCCCCTTTCTGTCTATCACCAACTCCAATTAGAATGAAAAGATAACCAACATAATGCTGATAAATAAATAGATTAAATAAATAAAGAAGCATATTGTTGAAGAATCCAATAATTAATAATGACAACTAGTCAATAACAAACACACCATATATCAGCAACTCTGAAAGGTTCCATACCCTTTTCCATATGGTGACCAATGTCAATAGAATACAACATTTTAACTCATATTTCATCGCCTCATTATTCACCCACAGCCACATTCTTCCACATACTCCTCTGATTTCTAGGCAAGAGAAACTCCATCAGGATCTCGACCAACATATAACAAGCGTTGTTGAACAGTTCAAATCTCTGATCTCATTTGTTTAAGGTGGTACAGGTTTACCTTCCCACAAACCGAACCCATAATTTTTTTTTTTTGGGTGCCTGCACTGCATTAATTACATCATTCTTCTGCTGAGATTTGGCTGAAGAAGGAATCTGATTGTGGGTTTTATCCATGTTGGGTTGCATATAAGAAACTCAGGAAGAGGGAAAGAGAAAGGCAAGTGTGAAAGGAGATTCCTTTTAACCTTCTCAACCAAAGCCTGCCATACAATTTTTGTGCCCGCATTACATCATTTTGCTGCCAAGACTTGGTTGAAGAAGGAATCTGATTGTGGGTTTCCTTAACACTTGTCTCTCTATAAGCGAATCAGAAGGAAAGAAAGCCAAGTTTGGAGTGAGAAAATTTCCCCTCCCACCGATGAGTGGTGTAAATATTGCACAATGAAAGCTTCAATGGGTTTGGTTCATCTATGGGTTTCGATGAAAGCCATTCATGAAGTCAACATCAGAGACAGCAGAAGGCTTCTGGGGTGACATTCATGGGGCTCCGCAAATGGTGGCAAGTTACATGGGTGATTGTCTCTTTCTCTTTGCTTCTATCACCTTTGGTTGAAGGCTCAAATGCTTATGACCCTGAATCATTAGATGCCTTTCTTCGCGAGCATGCAAACAAAGAGCAAGTAAAGCCTCGAACAGGTGTTTTCTACAATATTTCTCTTCCTGCTAACTTTACAGGCATGAAAGTTTCAGTTGTTAGAGTGCGCACTGCCTCTTTCTGGTTAAGAGGAGTGAAATTTGGTTTCTTCAATCTTCCACCAGGGATTGTACCACAGCCTCATAGGAAGAGAATGGGTATATTTTATGAAAACTTGGGCAATTGGTCTTCTCATTACTACAAGGTGCCTAACTACACAATGGTGGCTCCGGTTCTTGGTTTTTTGGCTTTCAGTGCTTCAGAAACAACATTGATAGACAGTGAGAAGATGAAATTAACCATCGAAAGAGACCCCATCACAATTCGGTTTCCTCAAGTTGGGCCACAAGCGACAAATGAGACACCAATTTGTGCCAAGTTTGGTGCTGGTGGGTCGGTGGAATTCAAAAACATGACTGAGCCATATGTGTGTGTAGCACAGAGCCAAGGACACTACACTCTTGTAGTTCCATCACGAAAGGCTCAGACTCAGAGTCAGAGCAAGAGATATACCATACGGTGGGTGTTAGGATTTGTAATAGGTTTTGTTGGGTTGGTCATGTTGGCTTTGGTCTTGGTAGCAATAGTTAAGTTGGCCAAGAGGAGAAGAATAAGAAAAATGGAGAGAACTTCACAAGGAGGTGTGCCATTTGATACATTCTGGATTGGAGGTACTAAACTGCCATCAGCTTCAATGATTAGAACCCAACCAGTTCTTGAGAACGATGAAGTTGTTCCTTAATTAATAGCTTGGTGCTCAATTTACTTCCCTTGTCTCTTTTGTGGTATTAACTTCATGCAAATGAATTAGTACATAATTGTTTGTCTCGAACATGAAACAGGATCATCAACAGAAACAAATTTTTGTAACAGTACAGCAAAAAAGAAAAAATAAACTTTGCTTATATACAGTTATATGTACTCATCATGTTGGGTTGCAAGGGCGCTTTGATGTAAGATAACTTCTTTCATGTGTTGTCTTCATTTTGATTTCTTTATAAGGAATACTGACTGAAGTATAAGGTGGTAGATATATGTGAACAGATGACAGACTTTGTTTGTAATTCCCCAGGTCACCCTTTTCTTGTTCCTCTCTCTTGTCCATTTCTGTGCGTTTGCTGTGCAGATTGGTTATTAAAAACAAACACAAACAGCGGTTGGATCATGCAGGACGGCAAACTTGGCTCTTCTGAGTTCTGAGCACCACATTTGTTTGTTTTTTTTTTAAGTAAATTATAGTGGGGCTCTCTGCTTGGCGTCGCTGAACAGCCTTCTAAGTTCTAAGTTCTAAGTTCTAACCCTTTTAAAGTACAAGATTTATTAGAAGAATTTCCTAGCAATTTTGAATTTTGAAGAAGGATGAGATCCCTTTAACTCAAAACCAGAAAGACCATGATTGCCTCATCTCTCGATGTCCCAAAGAACCGCAGCTTGTTTGGTTTGTTTTTTAAGAATTTAGATTTTTGTGTTTTTCAAAAAGAAATTTATAATATAAAAAAATTGTTTAAACTTAAAAAAAAAAGAAGATTTCTCAAATTATTTTTATAAAAAAATTTTAAAAAAAGCTCATATAAATTTTATTTTTTTAAAATTTATCCAATTGAACCTTCTGTAAAATTTCGTTTAATTTATTTGAACTCCTAATAATAATATTTTAAGACTATTCTTATCCTAAATTTTATGATGAAAAGTTATAGACGGTGGGAACCAAAAATTACATGGAAACCTCCCCATTTTTATTTCTTTCACTTTGATCTCATGCCAAACAAGTATATCATCCACGTCCCATTCTATCTGTTCACCTTTCTCCTCTTGCTACACTAATTTATCTTTATTATTACGCTTCTCTTAATTACTTCCACCCGAGTATATATTTGTCACATTCTAGTATAGGAATACAGTCTAACCATCTAGACAATAATTTTTAATTTAATATCTGTCTTACATTTAAACATGAATATTGAAAAAACAAATAGAAAATGGCATCATGATTCTTGATTACAAACAGTAATGCTACCGACACGTGGCATATTTCTATTCGAAATTATGTCGTATGTTATACAAGCATAAAAAAGACACCCCCAAATAAATTTATTCATGTAACACCCTGATAGCTGAGCATTTCTAAATAAGAAAAACACCCTTCTAGCTAGGCACTGGATTAGCCAATAGGTTGGAGATCACAACGTTCCTTGAGTGGGAAAGGAGGATCAGAAAGGGAGCCATTGAGAATGGCCCAGGTGACGAGCTTGTTTGCAGCATCTGTGAAATGGATGCCATCCCCCAGCTCACATAGTTTTGGGGGTCATCGCAGGCACTCGCAGCCATATTGCCACCCAAAATCTTAGGGTCAAAGTTGTAGTCACCGCCTCCATGCCCACAGCTTGCTTTGGTACCGTACTTGAGTCCTGCTCCAAGAAAACAAATTAAAACCAGAAATCAGCACTAGCAGTACACTTGTGTACCAATTTCACAATAACATTAAATCAATATGGTTGGTTTATATATATATATATATATATATATATATTGAAATCATAATACTTGCATATATGGTACTAGGGAACTCGGGTAGTACCATAGATTTTATGCATAATCATGATCATGTGTTGCAGAGCAGTGCTAGTATCTGTTCATTTGTAATGGCTAAAAGGGTGTTTCAATAAGAGGCATTCCTAAGATTATTATTGAATTAAACAAGCCAAAGGAAAGGAGATTAGACCATGAGATGTGGGATGGTGGAAGAGCTCCGACAGAGCAGGTGGGTGTCCACATAAATGAGGGAAGCATCTGACAGACTTTCTCTGGTTTGTCTCAGTCTCTCCTTCAACAGCTTGTTAAAATCCTCTACAGCATTGTTGTAAGAAACCATGCATCCAAACTCATCAAGGTCAGAGCCAGCATGAGGAAGCTCCACCAAGAATCCGGGATAGCATCCCACAGGACCAAGATTGAATACCATAAATATACGCCCCCCTTGTGCATACGGCTCCTAGATATTTCAGTGAGCAAAGAAGTGCACATTCAACTTTGCTGTACACAAACTTTTTTAACAAACTCTATATAAACTACTAAATGACTATATTTGAGTTTTTATTAGCCTCAACTGAATTCAATTTCAATGAAACCAGAATTCATGTGTATCCACCTAGTAGTTTGTGAGAAAATTTAAGTTCATGTAAATATCATTGCCTATACTGAAAACAAATAATTGAGCTGAACAGGTCTAGACTCTAGAGTATGATTACATGACATGCAGGAACTCTACTCAAACCTTGATGATGGTAGCAATTTGGAAGGCGATTTGAGGAAGGCTGTCACCCAATCCACCAATGCCACCAGAGGCTGCTATTTTGGAAGTGAAGTCATTTTGGCCAATATACAAAGTGTAAAGGGACTCTCCAAAGATATCTGGTGAGGGATCATTCGTTCCTGAGGAAGAACCATAACCATAGGATGTCCTTGTCCCTGCGTTGTGCATTGAAAGGAAAACCTGTGAGTGGTACAAGCACATGCAAGTTTCTAGTAAAATGTTTTTATGTACCTTGTTGATAAAATTCGCCAACTCTGGCTTTGAATTGCTCCAACTGCTTGAGCTGGATAGCAAGGGAAAAAGGGCTGAGCCCATTGACATAGAAACAAGTAGTTGGCGAAGCACAGTAGATGCTGAAGTTGAAAAGTTAGCCCCATGTCTGAAGTCAGATCCAATAAGTAATCAGATTTCTTCTTCATTTTGCTATGTTTTTTTCCTTCCTTCCAAAAACGTTGCTTTACAATTTTTAGCTTACGGAAAGAGTATCAAATGATACTGCAGTATTAGATTCTAACCAAAACCTAATTGATTTTAAATGGAGTTATCAAACAAGTATATAAAACACACTTCAAAAATAGAGACAGACAACGTAAAACTTTAACACACAGGATTATTGGTTAGCAATGTGTTATATTGTCAATCTTTCTCTCCATTTCTCTTATTTTCACTTTTACAAAAATACTTAGTGTATGTTTATTAAAAAAAATAAAAATAAGAATATAAATTTTATAGATAAGTTTTGCATGTGTTAGGTAGATATAAGAGGTGGAATTGTGGAAAATGAGAAGGGGGTGACTGAGTGAAATGTTTTAATCTCGTTGCTTGGTTGAAAAGTTCGAGAATGAGAAAGTGAAAAATTATTAAATTAATTTGTTTAAAATCTTTAAATTGCAATCTCTAAGGGATGCTTAATAATTAAATATTGTATACTCAATTTTAATTTCAAATTTCATTAGAGCCAACTGAAATGAGATTTATAGGAAAAAGATAAATTATCAACTATGGTATAACCTCCAATTGATTTTTTTTAAAAAAAATTCCTAGGTTGCATTTTGACTTTATTTTTTTTTGTTACAAAAAACTACAGCACTTTGACTTGGTTTTCATCAAAATTTGAGATGAAAATATTTCTTAAGGATGGAATGAAAATTATGACAACTAGTCCATCTTGATCATCTTTTTAATGCCTTCATAAACAGGCAAAAAATCATTCTCTCTCTGAATTTTTATCCTCTCATTTTTATTCTTTTTCACTTTCATGTAAATTTCAGAAAGGTAGCACTTATTTTTTTTTCTCTCTTGACTAAATAAAATTGAAAGAAAAAAAATTAATGCACGGAGAGGAAAAGTAATTCAGGTACTGCCAAAATTATACGGACGTGTTTAGTTTGGTTTTTAAAGACAAAAACTTAGCTTTCATAAATTTTGCTCAAACCATAATTATAAAATTCTAAAAGCTAAACCAAAAACACTAACAATAATTGGGACTGTGCCGTACTTGTTTTGTCAGTGAAACGGAAACGACGAATGAAAGGTCATATGCATATGCAGTGGCTTGTATATTATAGACAAAATTGACGATCCAACAGTATTTCCAGCTAGGAATCTTGTCTTGTAGAGCAAACTGCCTAAAGCAAAATCTATAAGCTAATATAATTAAGAAAAGTGGTATAGATATGTCTAAGAAAGAATGGCTACTGTTTCTAAGAAACCTTTAAGTTAGAGGCAAAATTCATCTATTTTAGACGTATATCTTTTTTTTCGTCCGGAAATGGGAGTGTTGGGGGTACGTGGTATCGTCCCATCCGGATCGATCTCATAGTGCAGTTGATCCAGACTTACAGCCTTAACTATCAATCCAGAGCCTGAACAGCATTTTAAACGTGTATCTAATAGTCGACAAGGATGATTACCTATTTTAAGATGATGTTCAGCAGATTTTATGTGTTTCTCAGACAATAAATGGTGGGTTATACCGTCAGCCACAACCATATCTCATTAAGAAATCATTTTGGATTCTGCTGATAAAGAAAAGCATAAGCAGAAAAGAGGGAAGGCAAGGAAAACAAAATCTTGTTCAATCAAATATCTCTTTTCTTAGAATTCATATCCTGTGTTGTGATAGGATCATCTTGTTGGAGAGTAAATAAATATAAGTTATAATATATTGAGACTCATTATGATAAATTATAAATATCACTTTTTATATTTAAAATCTTTTGTATTTTTTACTTTTCTATTATTTCACTAACAGGTAATACTTTCTTTTTTTTCATTTTTTCAGTTCATGTCCTCAACTGTATCTTGGCACCAAAAAAAACAAGGAGAATATGAAATAAATGACAGAAACAAAAAGAGAAAAAAAAAACCCAAGTTAAGTTATATTTAAGGGAAACCTAATGCAAAAGATGATCAAGATTGGTCAATTACCCAGAAAATCCACAATAAGCCTCCCATCAGATGCCCGTCCTACTGGTTTAATGAAGCAAGTCTTTCCATAGGGACCAGACTCTGCAGGAAAGGCTGCATTAAACCCACCACTATCCGAATTTGAATCCCCAAAGTTGAAGATTGCCTTAAAATCACACACCGAATAACTTGAACCCGCCAAACAATATATCATCATGCAAACCACTAAGAACTTCCAAAATATACATAAATTGTTGGAAACCTGATTAAGAGTACTCATTTTTTTCACTCTCAACTCTCAAGTGCTCACAGAAGCTAATGCTGTCAAAGGTAGCTAAGGGAGACTGACATTATATGAACTTCATGCATTTGAAGGTAAAGTCACGCACTCAATTAATCAATTATGCCAATGTTGACTAATTAACTAACTCATCGCAGATGAACTATACCCGCAATGCATATAAACGACTAAAAGCTTCCAAACTCTGAAGTTCACACTAGGTGATCATTTTCTTACCCTAAACTCTGAAGTTCTTGGAAAATCTAATTCTGTTAAAAGGAGCTCAAGGAGAGTGACATTAGCTAGGATAGTCTCCTATTCAAGTACTGGAAGCTAAATCATTCAATCATTTATACTATAATTATTATTGTTGACAGTTGACTACTTAACAAACACATTGCACGGGACTTTAGATTGTGTAACTCTCAGATGTGCAACTGCATATCAATATCTTGACTCGTGAACATCAAAAGGATGGATCGTACAATCCCATCCTTTTAGCAATGTAATAAGGCAATAAAAAAATTGTCATTTTATGTGACTTATTTTTTTTTCAGTTCAATATAAATATGTAAAGAATATTATCCGGCATCCATTTTTTTCTTGAGTAGCAGTATTCAAACTAATTTGTAGTTATTAATTTTATTTTGTAAGATTTAATTTTAATTCACTGTATAAATTTTTTTTACATTATCATCTAATTATATTTTATATAATATTTAATTTTTTAAATAATTATTATCTTAATTAAATTTTTTAATAATTTAATAATTTATAATTAAATAATAATATAAAAAATTTATATTGATAATAAATTAAAATTAAAATTTATTTTTTAAACTTTAAATATTAAAAAATATTATATAAACATAATTTTATTATCAAAATATTTAACAGAATGATTTGACGTATTGTTAACTCTTAAATAAATAAGTAATTTTTATCACTTAATTCTAATTAATAATCTTTCTTAACTTTATCTAAATTTTATAAAAAAATTATCATAATTTTTTTTAATTATATGACATTACTTTTAAATATTTATTAAAAATAATTAATAAATAATTAATAAATTAATTTAATATTGATATCTTAAAAAAATCAGCGTAACATAACAACAATTATATTTAAATAGATTTAAGCAGCTTTTGACAAATTCAAAAGTGAAAAAGGGGGAAGCAGAAATGAGCGTGGCTGGGGTTGACACACACCGACATTATTACAAATCAAATGTGAATGGAGGAAGAAAAGCGATGCCTGAACTCAAAGAAAGCGGCGGGTAGGGGCAAATCCGTCCATTCAACGTCCAACTCAGTGGGGGCCCACCATCCCGTTCCGTAGTAAGTCCATGTGCGTGCCGGCCAGCCGGGACACGTCATCTTGTCGGTAGTGAGTAGTGAGCACGTCAGACCCTCCGAGTCACATGTCAACCCACTGCGAAAAGCGCGTCGCCGTCGATTGAGCAAGGTAATCAACGGTCAGCGTTTGTCCTTGACCCTGGCGTCACCAGGCCCAGCCATATGCTACCGTGCTTTGAATGCCCACTACGGATCTGCCTCTTGCAAATAAAAAAAGAAGGACGAACGTCCGTTAATTTAAGTAAAAATTATTTATGTTTCTTAAATATTATATTTTAAATTTGCTTTTTGATATATATAAATAAATTATATATTATTAATAAAAAAATTTTTTGTAAGAGATACGATTAAAAATTAAAAGATTAATTCTTCACTTCTTATATAAAAAAATATTTTAAATGTAAAAAATAAATAAATTTTATTTTTCTTTCTCAGTCCTTCAATTTATTTTTTTTTAATGTTAAGTCATTAATAAATAATAAATTTTGTCCTTTATAAGTCCTTTGATGTTAATTTAAATTTAAAATATTAAATTCATAAAATTAATTTTTAAAAAATAAAATGAATACAAAAATTATCCATGATTAAAAAAGTTTTACTATAAAAATATATCAAATTTATGAGATATAAGACATGATCTCTTTTGAAGTGTGTTATCAAATGCGTCTCACATCAGTAATATGAATTATCCTTATGTTTTACTTTAATTAAAGTTAATAATTATAATATTAATCATTATCTATATATAAATAATAAAAAATAGCTATGATTTACATAATTAACTTGATACATATTTAATAATACAATGTAACAACATTTTAATATATTTATATGAGAACCTCCCTTTATTGCATGCAACGCATCTCTTCCAAACACGTCCAATTCATACATGCACTGCCATCATTTTAGACATAAACTTGTGGTCTTTCCAAAAGGGATTGGCTTGTGTCTCTCAACAATGTCTACAACCTTTGAAAGCTGACCACAGTGCGTATCTCATGGCTATTGGCTAAGTTTAATGAGTATTTTATTTAGTTTTTAAAAATTCTCAAATTATTATTTAAGTAAAAATTTGTTTCTCACAACTTTCTAACTAATTAAATTTAAAAAATTAAATCAAACATACTATAATAGTAATTCTTTGCAGAGTTCATGCCAATAATTGTTTGTGGATTCAAATTTTGAATATTTGCAATACACACACACACACACATAGTTTGTGGATTCAAATTTTGAATATTTACAATACACACACACACACACACATATATATATATATATAATCTGAAGGTTAAAAAAAAACATGGGAAGGATTAATCAGAAATGCAAATCTACACTCTCCAAGCCTCCAACCCAAACAAAAACAGATAATTGCTTGTCCTCTTTAACAAGGTAATGCCAATACGAAATGTTAAATCAGATAATCGCTATTCTTGTCTTCTTCCGTTTTCTTTTCTTTTTTCTTTTTGACTAAATGACTACGACCATATTTATACTAAGGAAATTATCAGATTGAGATGATCGAATTTAATTTTTTTTTAAGTAAAATGATATATTGGTCCTTAAAATTATATCTCATTTACAATTTAATTCCTAATTTAAGTTAAGTGTCCGATCTACATTTCTAAGGACCAGTATATTATTTTACTTTTATGTTTTATGTTTAATTTCTTTTTTTTTTTTACAAAATTTCAGTTTCTTGCACAAAAACTTCAGTTACTTCATTTATGATCAATATGTTGAATATTTTTTAATTTTTCATATTCTTGGTAATGACTATTTATCCAATAGATTTATATAATCCAAAAAAAGTGAATGATTTAATATTTTTAATTAAAAATTTTTAAGAAATATTTATCTATACTAATATATAAAGATAAATTTTTGTTTTTTTTAGACAAAATTTACTTTTGATGTTTGACAGTTAATATTTGTCTATTGTGCAAATTTTATTCTAAAAGTAAAAATATTATTAATGCTGTCATTACTCTCGTGCTTTACAAAGATAAATATAATAAATTAATCGATAAAATAATTACGTAATTATTTAAAATTTAATTTTTTGTATTATTTAAATTGATGCCTTTACACATAATAACTTATGTGTCATTTTATTATATATTTTATTTAAAGAACTGTCTTGACCTTGACACGTAATAGCTTATGCCTTGACATTCTCGTAAAGAAACGTGGACGCAAGAAAACCAATAATGCCACACCACGTGGATGTTTGGAATGTGACAAGTGGGTAACTTTCTGATGAGAATACTACGTGCTCATCTTTTCTTAGTATCAATATTTAAGTTAATTTATTAAATATTTATTAATTATTAAATTTATTTTTAAATTTTTAAATAATTATTATAAAAATAATTATTAATACATATTTTATAAATTATTTAAATATTAATATCTTAAAAAATGAAAATAATATGGCTACATCTCATTATGATATAAAGTTGTAAGATTTTTTAAATACATCAAATGTCACACCATCAATTATTAATACTATAATATAAAAGAATTGGTTTTTAAGAATTTATATATCTATAATTCATTGGGTAACGTCCAGTGAGCTGGCTACGCAACATTTTTTGCCGATGGGTCCCTTAATGATTCATAGTCCAACTACGAAAGGACCGGTTTTCTTAAAAAAAAAGATTATTTTAATGCAATGTCAAAACATTAAATATTATATTTAGAATATGCAAGAGTGAAATATATTTTTAGTTAATAAAAGATATATTATTTATTAATTTTATTTTTTAGAGATTAATTTTATTAATTTAATTCTTTAAATATTAAATTCACAATAATTTTATTATTGTGAGAGACTAACTTAAAAAGATAAAATTTATGAGTAATTTAAAATTTAAGAAATTAAATTAATAAAATTATTTTTTAAATAATAAAATCAGTAAATAATATATCTTTCACACATTAAAATTATGTTACCAAATTAAACCTTGTTTAATATTTAGTGACATTGAGTTTTAAAGGAAAAAAAACTCAAGAGAATGTTTAAAACTACAAAATTTAGGAAATAAATCATTTATAAATAAAATATTTTATTATAAATTATAAAATAAAAATTATTTCAGTTTAAAATCCTTATAATTTTGGGTTTTTTTATTCTCTAATATAATTAGAACTTTTAATATTGTAGATAGAATTTATTTTAATTAAAATTTTAACTTACTTATAATTTATTCATATTTTTATAAATAATTTACTAAAAAGTTAGTTACAACTTTGAAAAAGGGGGAATAGGACCACTAATCTCCATCTTTGGTGGAAGGATTCTTGCCAATGAGCTATTGCTCCGTTAACTATTGTACTTGATTCTATACATTTATTTTTATTAATAAAAATAAAATAATTAATTCACAATTATATTATTATTCTTAATCTAAAAAAATTAAATTTATGAAACAGTTTAAATGAGTTAAAATTTATAAAAATATTTATAATTAAAAAAAACACACACACAAATTTTAAGCTGATTTGTTTTGGATAAAATAAGCAGTGGATTTACTGATTGAAAAAAATTAAATAAAAAATATTTTCTTAAATGAAGTAAGAAATTTTTGTTGAAAAAAAAAGTGTGTTAAACGTGGGAAAGACTATAATTTCCTTGGCAGAAAGTCAAAACAAATGAACACTTTTAAGTTTTTTTAAAAATTTATTTATTCTCTTTGTCCACTTTCATCAATTATTTAAAATAATTATATAAAATTATTAAATTATTAAATAATATTAATTATAAAAATATAATTTAATATAATTAAATTATTTTTTCTTTTATTTTATTTATTTTACTAATTCTTTTTTATTAAAAATAAGTATAAAATTAAAAAAATATAATATTTTTTTAATATTTTTAAATAAAAGATATTTTAAAATAAAAATTTTTCTTATATAATAAATAAAAACAAGCGAAGGAAATAAATTAAAAACTTCACTCTTATAAGTTTAAGAATTTCACATATTTCACTAAGAATAATAAAATGTAATTTTAATGAGTATTTAAAGATAAAAATTGTTATAAATTAGTTCAAAGTATAATTTTTAAGAATTAAGATTCTCAAATAATAAAAGAGTGTTTTATTAGAGAAAGAAAAATATAAATAATTTTAAATATAAAAAATAAAATATATAATTTATCATAATAAATTTTAATATATTATAATTTATATTTATTTTTCTGTAACAAAATGATTATGTCATAAGTAAAAATTTAAATTTAATTTTTAATGAATTTTTAAACAAATAGAGAAGAATGTACTATATATTATATTGTGTCCCTTGTTTTTTTGTCATCATTATATTGTGTCCTTTGAAGCTATTGCTGTTGCAATGCCATTTGTGTCGGGGCGGGCCTTGTTGGAAGTAGAAGCGGAGAAATTTTTACGCATGTAGTTAAACAGGTATTTAAATTAATGGTTGACATAAGTAATTAAATTCTTTATAGTGAGAAATTTTATAAAATATAATTTATAAAATTTTATACATATTAAATATTTATATAAATACAGGCCTCATTAATGGTGTGGCGCGGCAGATTCTAAACTGTTAGATGGGAATAATTGAAAAAAGGGTGTGAGTCATGGAGAGGGTCCCACGTTTAATTTTTAAAAGAAATTAAATAGATGGAAATTCTTTTAATATTCTCTTTATTAGATGAATATCAGTAGTGGTACTTTTATTAATCTGACATGATATTATTCTTAAAATATATTAAAAATATATATAATTTATTAAATAAATAAGTAAATCAATTATACTTAAAAAATAATTATAAATAAAGTTATTATATTATAACACATAAAAAAAATATTAATATTTTTATAAAAAAGAATAAACAAATATAAGATATAAATAATTTTTATAAAATAAATTTATTTTAAAGATAAATATAAATTATATTATGTTAAAATTTATCATAATAATTATAATATTTTTTTTATATTTAAACTATTTTATATTTTTCTGTCTTTAATATTACGCTTTTACATATGATGCAAATATATATATTGTGATGTGGATGGACACGCGGAGGGATAATGAAGGCGACTTGGGAAAGAGAGATTGAGATTGAGCATGGGATCGTGGGAACGGACGGTGGAGATTGGAGATAGTTTTAGTCAAAGCAAAGATCAGATTACGTCGTGCGTGAGACATGGAGTGCTCTCCGCGTCGGAAAGCGAGAGATGCCACCGCAACACCTATTTCCGTAATTGTCCCTATACTTCTTTCTTTTTTGTCATAATTGCCCCTATGCTTCTCTTTCACTATCTCCCCCATGTTCGGCCCACAATCCTCGCCCGGAATTAGACGGACTCTGGCGTATACATATACATGCAATAAATGCCCATTACATAAAGTACCAAAAAAGAAAACTATTATATAAAATTCTGATCTAATTATTATTATCTCATATTTTCTTAAATTTTTTATTTTAAAATAAATATATTAAATATTAATATAATTTAGACAAAATTATATTTAGTAAAAAAGTAAACTTATTCTAATTAATCTTATTAATAATTTAAAATATATATAAATTCATATATTATGAGTGAATGATAATTAATCTATCTATACATATAATAAAATTAACTTAAATTTAATAAATATTATTAGATAATGTGTATTAAATATAAATTTAATTTAAATAAAATTATTATTATCATATTTTTAAATTTTTTTTATAATTTTAAGATAAATACACTAAATATTGACACAATCTAAATAAAATTACTATTCTTATATCTAACTTTTTCAATTTTTTTTCAAAACAAATATACTAAACATTAATAAATTAATCTAGAGGGAACTATGTTAAGTGAAAAAAATTACAATTATTTGAAATATTTATTTAAATAATTTAAAAAATATATAAATTCATACATTATACAATAATAATAACTATTACTATACTAAGTTAGACACATAAAATTGAAATTCATATCCAATCAGCATTCATTCAAAAAGGATCATCAAATTTGTATTTATATTAAAGCTCTATTTGATATATCATATAAGAGATAAATAATAATATAATTAGTATTATTTATATTTAGACAAAATCTTGAATAGTATTTATTTAGTTAAAATAATTTTATTTGACCTTAATTGTATAAAACTGTATAAAAAAAATTTAATTATTATTTATTATAAGATCAAGATTAAATAAAATTATTTTAATTAAATATTATATCATTAAATATCTTATATAAATATTATATAAAAATAAATAATATTAATTATATTATATTATACATCATTTATATATTATACAAAGCGAAGCTTAACATTCCTACCTTTGGAATAAAAATAACAAAAATATTACTATTGATATATACGAAGCTGGCTATGTTTTAATTTCATGTGAAAGCTCTTTAAATTTAAAAAGTAAATAAATTGCGTATCCTACTTTAATATATTATATTACAATTAATTTAATTTGGCAGTTTCATTACTTAGACATGGTTAGGTACAATGTCTCTGATAAGGCAATGAGAAATCAGATACTTTAGAGTTTAAATGATCAATGTATCTGGGCTGATTCAACACCAACTGTGGGCATTCATAGCTGCTGATTTTGCTGGTGTTAGCCTTGCATAGGCCTTTCTTTTGTTTAAAAAAATAAAAATATTAAAAATTAAGAAAAAATACTATTATTGTTCAAAGTTACTAGATTTACATGTTTTTTTTTCTTATGCAAATTACCTTTTTTGCATATTACATTTATATCTAAATTTATGTAAGATCACATCGACTTTTTGTTTTATTTTGCACTTATACATATACAAGCTAATGAGTTTGTATGGGAAAAAAAATCTATATAAGATCATTTTTCTATTTTTCAGGAGTACTCTCGTAATACAAAAATTAGGTAGCTTCAATAGTATATTTTGAGGAGTATGTTTCATTACTTACTTATTTTTATCACGTGTCATCACAACAATAATAAAATTTATTTTTATACAATATCAACAAAAAAGTTAAAATTTATAATACCATACAAATTATCTAAATTCTTCCCAACTAACCTACAAGGCCATAACGATCCTAATAGCTTATGTTAGGAGGTGTATTGTAGAATTTATCCAAAAAAAAAACCTCATTTCTCGAAATATAAAATTTAAATTGTAAAAAAAGTGGGCCATAATACTTCCTAAATATTTTAGTGGTCATCAACATGAATATATATATTATTTTTGAAGCACATAAAAAATGTAATTCTTATATAATTTTAATTCGCGCACAAAACATTGGTCCATTTTTTTACATAGGCAATTCATGCGTCTTTAAGTCTTGCACAAAAGCATTCTTTATATAAAAGTCAAAAAATAAATTTTAGTGTGCAAGTAATATATATTATGAATTCATTCGATGATTGAGCACGGGAAATGTACCATAGAAAGTTAAAAAATGTTAAACTAAAATCCTACTAAAATATGGATAAACAATCCAATCGAAGGACACAAGACACCTTCCCCATATAATCCAAGTCCATTAAACAAGGAAGTGACAAGAAGAATAGATAAATTTGTTATCTTTGGCCATTTATGGGTGCCTCACTAATCACTAGTCAGCATCTCACTACTAATCTCTTGTGCTTGGCAATTTTTGGACTAAAACATCAAATTACAATGTTTCATTTGCCAATGCCCAATGAGGGATTAAGTGTTCAACAAATCGCAGTTTGGAGCCATTAACCAACACAAGACATTCTCTCCACCAATTACCTTTCCTTCACATCTTGGATCTTTTGAAGATTGTTTTAAAGTTCCTTGTCATGATCATAGGTGTTTAGAGAAAAAGCCTTCAAAAAGTATAAAGAGAAAGATGTTAAAATACCTATAAAATATTAGAAAAAAATTTATTTTTAATTTTTAAAAGATATATTATATATTAAATTTAGTTTTTAAAATTTAATTTTATTGATTTAATTTTTTAAATCTTAAGTCACTTATAAATTCTTTCCTTTTATTTCTTTTAATATATTAATTTAATTTTTTAAAAAAATAAAATTTTAAAAATTTGAATTTTAAAAAATTAAATTAATAAAATTAATATCTAAATAATAAAATTAATAAATAATATATTTTTTTGAAATTAAAAATAAATTTCTCTAAAAATATTACGTATCAAAAAGCCTTTAAAAAAAATCTTAAACAGTTCTTCCTTACAAGGCGAGGCCGAAGATTGGAAGACCAAAAATAAGTGGCTACCGGTGGATTTCAAGGGACCTTTCAATTTTGTTGAATTTGATTTTCTTAAAATTATAAATTATTTTATTATTTTGTTAAATTTTTAATTTCCCCAATTAATTAATTAAATAATTTTAATCTCAAAGACCACGTAAGCCACATGAGGGGTGGCTGGGTTGGACTTGGACCCCCTAACCCAGGACGCGTAGATCGATTCCCTGATCACCACGTGTACGGCTCTGGTGACGTTGGAATAAATAAATGGCCAGCGCGATGTCCGATGGGCCACCTCAACAACCAGTACCACCACGCCCAACCGTATATACGGAATACGTATACGCCAGACCCGCATACGACACGTGTATGGTGACGTGGACATTTCCTTGGCGCTTCTTCTCCTCTCTCTCCTTCTCCTTCTTCACCACCATGGCACCATCCCATTTTTCCGTTGCTCTTCTTTCTGTCGAAGCGAAGCTCTTTCCCTCGTATTTTTCTAGAGAGAGAAAGTGGAGAGCTGAAATGCAGAGGTTCAGCAGCCGACGTTATTTGCCTTTCTAAAACCAGATTTTTTTCTTTGTCCTGATTTTGAGGATAGTTGAAGCTACGAGGATTGGTTTTTCCTTTTTCCTTTTTTCTTCTTCTGGGGGAATTTTATTTTGGGTTTTCGTTCGTTTTTTTTTTCCGTGGCGAGAAGAATTGGGTATTTGTCAGGTACGTGGAATTTTGCTACCTTGTTGGTTCAAATTTGGACTTAACCTTGGAAAGATTTGATTTTGAATTTTTTTAGATTTGGGTTTTGTTTGGGGTCTGGGAAAATTGATGAAAAGTGAGGGGAAGAGTTAGTGTTCGGTTACACTAGGTGCTGTTTTTGAAAGGATACATGTGGGAATGAGCGAATTTGAATTTATGGATGTTTGAAGTTTCATGATTAAGTGAGAACCAATGGAAGAAATCTCCCCATAGAAGAAGAGGAAGAAGAAATTATCTGGTTCAGTTAAAACTTTTGTTCTGTGGAGACACCAAAAACCGAAGCATACCGTAAATTTTGTTTTGTGTTTTCATTTTCTTTGAAGCTCTATATTTCTAGCTAACCAAACAAGGGGATTAGAGTTGGGACTCCCCTAGATCTCCTGTTGCATCTGCTAAAAGCTTTGAATTTGTGTGCTTTCTGCGTGTTGATTTGCTTGGGTAAGCGTCTTCGTTTCATTTTTGGATGTTTATTTACCCCTTCTGCCATGGAGAAAAGCGGGGATTTGGGATCAGGACTAAAACCCGTAAATCATAATCTAGGTGGTTTAGGTAGCAAATTCAGGAGTTTCAAACGTTCAATTGTCCTCTCACCATTCCCTGACCCAAGCCAAAGTGAACAGGTTTGGTTTGGAAGGGCATTTTTGTCACTAAGTTCCCGGATTGTCCTGTTGGGTTAGATTACGTTATGCTCTGATAGTTGGGTCCATCGCTTTCTATCCGGCTTGTGGTCTAGTAAAAAGACATAATTGACCCTCTTCAGTTCCGTCATTGACTGACTATTACGTCTTTGATTTCATTTTGTGTATGATCATTTTGGTTTGGATTATTCCATAGCTTTCCATTAATACTGCGGGTCTTTTAAGCCTTTCCTGCAAGGAATTTGTGATATACCCCTTTCTCTAAAATAAGGTACCAGAAAAGGTGAATTGGTGTTTGGCTCCGTCTCTGATGGACCAATATCTTTAGGTCTCACTTTACTTCTGAAGCACGTACTCTACTTAATTATGCAATCGTATCAGCTCTCGAGCAGTAGACTTCTCATCAATTTATAGATCAATCGGTTGTTCTCATACGTAATCTGAAACTTGGTTCACTTTGTCAACTCCATTATGATGGTTTTGATATTACTGTGTATTTAGATTAACTTATTTTGTACTTAAAACAACTTATAATCATAATCTTATTAAGAGAGCTTTTGAAAAAAAAGTAATTTTTTTTCAAAAAAATTAATCAAAATCAAACAAGCACATATGTTGATAGCTGCTTCTTGTGTTTGTGTGTGTGTGTGTGTTTGTGTGTTGTTTTTGTTTTTTAAATTTTTCATGCCATCATAGCTACTTCTTGTTTAAACTACTGACACTGAGTTATCAAGATCGTTGATCTTAGGCAGGTGCTAGATTATTCACCTGGGGACTTGATGAATCTCTCGTAAAGGTTATGTTCATGATGGGATAGTGACTAATGCCTTGTTTTATCTAGATATTTGTAATCTTTGTATGATGCCATCTCTATAGTAGCTTAGAAAGTCAAACAGAAGTTATTTTGTAATATATATTGTCTGTTGCTAAGTAGTTCTTAACAGACTGTACCAAATTTTTCACCACTGTTATATTGTTGCTAGAACCTCTCTCACTTGTAATGCTGTATTTCATTCTTGCACTGAGTTTAATGCTTTTTTTATGAAGCAATAATTTGAAATGCTGCAATTGCCCTTCCGCTCTGCTAGTGTTTTGCCCTTAGAACCTGTCTAAAACAATGAGAAGTTTATGATTTGTAGAGTGAGATTATGATATGCTGGTTGCTATCTAGGATGATGTATAGGTTTTGAAATGCATAAATCCTGGTCTTTGAATTTTGCCTTATCTGCCTTGCAACATTTTCTCTCTGATAACAGCTGACAGGGCTCTTCTTAATGCTGTTGCGTCATTTGTCAGGAAGTAGCAAAGATCCTTTTAAGTACTTGACTCAGTGTTTTCCTTTTGGTGCTTACCATGGGAAACAGTGAGGAAGGGAAATTTACTAAGACTGAAAAGCCTTCTTCACCTGTAACAACTGTAAGCTGAGAACAGTATATACCTGTGTGTGGATGCATTTTATAAAGCTTGTGCTTAAATACTATTGTACTTACCTTATGAACAGGATCAGACCAAGCGGACCAATATTCATGCCTATCCTGATTGGGCAGCCATGCAGGTTACCTACCTTTTCCCTTCATTTCCCTTGTCTCTTAATGACTGGAGTTTTCATTCTAGTTTGTGTTTAGCTATATTCACTTTAAGTAAATAACTGCCCTCAAACTTCAGTAGTTTAAGCTCTGCTAGTCTTAGTCAATCACCAATCTTTCTATTAAAAATCACCACCTTTATTGGAGACCCTACTAGCTACTTTACTCTTTTGAAGAATTTTTTCTTCTCCACCTTAATATTAACAAATCAGAGCATCATTATCCTCATCATCTTTATTTCTTGCATGCTTCAAAGTCAGTAATCTGTTTCTACCTACTCCTGGAAGACATCAGCTACCTTTTGTTTGAAAAATAGCATCTATTTCTTTCCATTTTACTTCTTCTTGAACCAACGAACTGATGAAAGCTGTTTATTTTGTTCCCTCTTGTGAATTATCAACCATTTTCTATGTATAGTAGTATTAGGGATAGTGCCATATCTATGGTGCAATGTGTTACATATTCTGTATGCGCGTTGCAATCAAAATTTACCCCCTAATTAATATCATGTGAAATTCTGCATTGCGTTGCTACTGGTTTTGGTAATCAGTTGGGGTATGAATATCTAGGATGATATTTACATTGGCCCTGGATTGCTTTCTCTTTTTAGAAATCCTTTATATGGTGTATGAATTTTTATCCATTTGGAAGAGAAAGGGTTGGAATCCCCTTGGTTCACCCAGCAAGTTTTTAAGCACAATTTCCCACTAGAAACTGCTTATGATGATTGTCTGTTATATCTTCAGGCATATTATGGGCCAAGAGTCAACATACCACCATACTACAACTCAGCTGTGGCTCCTGGTCACGCTCCTCACCCATACATGTGGGGGCCACCACAGGTAGTGCCCCAAAGCATAATTTAATTTGTTCTATCATTAGTTCATTACCATTATATGTTTTTTATATGTCCTGGTATATATCCTATAGGGCAGGGATAAATAATTTGCTGACTTATTGTTTCTTCCAGCCTATGATGCCACCTTATGGGGCGCCTTATGCGGCAATTTATTCACATGGAGGGGTTTATACTCACGCTGCTGTTCCTATCGTAAGTCTACATTCTTGCAATTTGTTTTTGTGGTTTATATATTTGTTTCTTCTTTGTCATTGGAACTTATGTTTATTTATTCTTTGGACCATGAATTGGTTGATTTTAAGTGTACTGTAATTTATCAATATGGACCATAGAAGGTTAAGAATATATTGGGATGTGAGTCATTTGTTTCTATCAGTCCTAGTTAATTTTGATGTTATTTATACTTGGGCGCATCCCAGCTGTTATTAACCTATCCATGCTTTGATAACCTGAATGTAACAAACCTTTGTGATACTTTATGACTTCTAAAGTGGTCAATAACAAAAGCTTTTCATCCTTTATATATGCTTTATTGGTTGGAATTTTTTCCCATGTACTTATGAATTAATTGGTAAAATATAGGGGCCACATTCACATGGTCAAGGAATGCCATCTTCGCCTGCTGTAAGTTTTGGTTTTCTGAGATCATTTCTTACTCTTGAGTCCCTGAATGATATCAACTGTGATGGGTTTGACTTGGTGTAACAATGCAGGCTGGAACTCCTTTAAGCATAGAGACACCAACCAAGTTGTCTGGAAATACTGATCAGGGTTTAATGAAGAAATTGAAAGGGTTTGATGGGCTTGCAATGTCAATAGGCAATGGCAATGCTGAGAGTGCAGAGAATGGAGTTGAAAACAGGCTGTCACAGAGGTTTGTTGATCCATTTCCTTTCTATATGATTATTACCAGGATGAATGTATAATTTTTCCTTTTTCTATGTTGGGGGACAGGGTGATGGGGAAATCTGATACTCTAGTGGAATTGAACTCTACTTCCTCTCCCTCCATCTAGAATATCGTTCTGTGAGTTGGTTATTCTAATAGGTTCTTGTGGATAACTGAATAATTTTATGATGATATCAACAGTGTGGATTCTGAGGGTTCCAGTGATGGAAGTGACGGCAATACTGCAGGGGTGAGAACTTTCTTGCTAGTAGCATATTTTTTTTCTTGCACTTTGTTGACCATATGCACTAATAGTCTATTTTCTTCAAAATGATTTGACAAAATTGAATCATTAAATTATGATACTTGCCCATCTTATGCTCAGGCTAATCAAACAAGAAGGAAAAGAAGCCATGAGGGAACACCAACCACTGGTATGACTCTGTTCTTCACCAAGTGTCACATCTTGATGAACAATGGAGTTGTCCTGGGATCACGATTATACGTCTGTTACCATTATTGTACACAGTGTCAACCAGTTTATTGAGTAGGGTCTTGATAACTTGTATGCTATCCTACTATTTATGCTCAGTAAGGTGAAATTACCCAAGTCTCTAGCTTTCTGATTAGTTTGACAAATGTGATAGACTCCGAGATGGGCTTTTACCTGGTTTTCAGACTTAATATGGTCAAGTTCTTGGTGTCCTATGCATGAAATTATTAATAAAATGACATGCTTACATCCAGAATGTGATATTTATCTACAAATATCTGAAGCTATTAATTTTAGGAGTTAGGTTATCAACATAATCTGTGTGTTAATGGTTATGCTTTTCCTGCCTTTACAAGCAGATGGAGAAGAGAAAACTGATATACAAGCTAGTCCGGTTTACAAAGAGACTGCAGCTTCCAATAAGATGATATCAGTTACCTCTGCCAGTGTTGTTGGAAAATTAGTTGAACCTGTAGTTTCTTCAGGTATGACCACAACACTGGAGCTGAGGAACCCTTCGACTGTTCATTCTAAGACAAATGCCACAAGTGCCCCACAACCTTGTGGAGTTTTGCCTTCTGAAGCTTGGTTACAGGTATGGTCAGGTTATGGTTCATCCTAATGGTTCAGATCATATCTAGTTCATTAGAGATGCTTGTGAAACACATTATAATAATAATGCTGTGTCCTCATCTTTTTTGCTGAAACTAAAGTAATTCCTATGCGCATATTTGGATTCTTTAGAATGAGCGTGAGCTGAAACGTGAGAGGAGGAAACAATCAAATCGAGAATCTGCTAGAAGGTCCAGGCTAAGGAAGCAGGTACAAATTTTGTGGTTTTCTTTTAGGGACTTGTAAACTTTCTGTTGCTTCTTTAGTAATCTGATAAAAAGCATAAATTGATTAGCTTCTTCACTGTGACACAATTGTCCAAGTGCTGCACGTGCATGCAGCCCTGAGAAAATAAAAGAAAAGGTTACACAGACGTGACTAACGCTAACATTTCCTCCATTCAGGCTGAGACTGAAGAACTGGCACGAAAAGTTAATTCCTTGGCTGCTGAGAATGTGTCGCTGAAATCAGAAATGAACCGATTTACTGAAAGTTCTGAGAAACTGAGGGTGGAAAATGCTACATTAAGGGTATTGTTCACATAATATTCCTCTATACCTTTGCATTTCATAGGTGTTTCTTTGATACTGAGTACTTAATTGGTTTTGACTCAGGAAAAACTGAAAAATGCTCAACTAGGACAAACTGAAGAGATAATTTTGAACAGCATTGACAGCAAGAGGTCTACACCCATAAGTACCGAAAACTTACTATCAAGAGTTAATAATTCCAGTTCTAATGATGGAACTGCGGAGGATGAGAATGACTTCAGTGAGAACAAATCAAAATCTGGTGCAAAGCTGCATCAACTACTGGATACAAGTCCTAGAGCTGATGCTGTGGCAGCTGGTTGATACAGGAAACCAGTAATTGTACCGGCTGATTATGTAGTTTTGGCATATTACGGGCCCAAAATTACTGCTAACAGTTTTCAGAAGGATGGATAAGCTGAGTTTTAGGATCTAAATCCATCAAGACCAGAACTAATTCTTTGCTTATCAGTTTCTTAGGACAAAAAACTCTGTATTCTATTAGATTTGACAGAAGTGGAGGACAACCATAAAGTTTGTAAATTGAAGAGAATTAGAGATTTAGCTTAGAGAGGGTTGTTGAACCGTTATATAATTGGTTGTGTATTAACGATTGGCGTGGTGAACCTTCTAGTGGTATCCGAGGAAAGTTATTCTAACTTCTGTTAAGTTTGGTTTGTGTACTTTTGCTAGCAATTCCTCATGTTGTGGCTTGTGATATGCATGTGTGTCTGTCACTACCCGTTTGGATGATTGTTGCCTTTCGCGTATTCTTACGTATACGTATGGCCATCAATTAAGGTTATTAAATGATTGGGAAAAGAAAAACCTTGGTGGAACGTTCTAGATTTTTAAATATTTTTTTTTGGGGTAAGCTACGGGGCTAAAGAGGACGAAGCTTCAGAAAGCTAGGTTCTTCTAACCTGTCCAAAGATGGATGATGAGAACCCTCCCATCTCCATGTTCGTCTTGAAAATCTCGTTCGTTACGAACACGCCATGAAAGATAGATACCAGTACGTAGCAAAAATGAAACACAGATTCCCTACCTTCACAGTCATCCTTCCGTTTTAGGTGAAAGTGAGCCAATCATGGAGAGTGCAAACAAAGAAACCCTGTTACTTGTTGGGCTCAACTATCCTGAGCCAAAAACTAGGGCCCACAATTAATTAAATTAATTCATGAGTAATTCAAAACTTGAATCGTTAATTAATTTGATAAATTTAGTTTATGAATTAAATGAGCTGAACTTGAACTTAAAATTAAGCTCGTTAAATAAATGAGTTAAACTTGAGTTCGACTTATTAAGATCATGAACAAGTTCGATATATATACACACATAATAATTTAAAAATTCAATAAGTTTGAAAAAAAAATAAAAAAATCTAAGTTGACATTTGGTTAAAACACACACAATAATTTAAAAATTTAATGAGTTTGAAAAAAAAAAGAAATTCGAGTTAACATTTCGTTCATTTAATTTAATTTATTTTATTTTAGTTCATTTTATCTCAATTTAGTTCATTTAGTTTATGTAACTCAAACTAATAAGTCGAACCAAACCGTTTACAAACTTAATCTAAATCGAACTTGAGCTGAAAAAAAAAGTTTATATTAAACTCGAATCGAATTAGAACCAAACCATTTCTTATTGAATCAAGCCGAATCCAGTTCGACTTGTTTCCAACCTTACCAAAAACCATTAAAACTGCTACAAACCCTCAGCATGGAGGATAGTTTCTAAATCCGTACGGCATATGGGATCCAAGGCTAGTTTCAACAATCCATAAACATCTGAATGAAGATTTTTGTGTCAAACAAGTCTTAAAATTTGTAGCCCCAAAATGTGTCACGTGGAATATTGCGCTGGAAATATAATCTACAAAAAGCTCTTCTGTATTTTGAGTAGTATATTAATCCAACGGAAATATAATACATGTCATTGAAAATGAATGTATGTCTTCAGATTAAATCTATAATATATTGAATATTTGAAACGTTAAGAGTACTTAAGAATTTCTTCTACATTGATCATAGCATTCTCTTTACCAAAAACAAAAACTTAATAATGTGTATGACACTTTCAAAAGGTACTCCAATAGGTTGTGGGTCTTCGATAACTTAAATCATTTCTTTTCCCAGCATTTTCTTTCCTTTATTAGTTAACTGAGAAACTTGCGTTTTATTGGGTAGTTCTCCTCATGTCAATTTTTCTACACTACTAGGATAGAAAAAGCGCCTACCGTTCATGAAGATATAGCCACTTTCTTCAATGAAGCTTCATGAACAATTGAAGAAAGTGGCTACATCTCCTAGCCGGGGAGAACGAATATCTACTACATTGGGCAGCCTGTTACAGAAGCTTTTAACGTGATGCATCAGGGTACTGCAGGGGTCCAAGATTGGGCTTAAGTCACTTTCCTGTTTGGATTTGTTTAACCACTTTTGTGTTGACCAATAAAAAAAATACTTTTGTGCAGTCCAAGACAAAAAAAAAAAAAAAAGAGCCAACCTTGTGGGTTTCAATTTGACTGGAACAACACTTGATTAAATGCCAGCATAGACTAGATCAAAAATTGAAAAAAAAAAATTAGAAAAAAAATAAAGGAGAAAAAAAAAAAAGAAAAGCGATGGTGAGGTGATATGATTAATAACGATGAGAAACAAAACAAAAATGGGGTTAAAATTGTTCCAGCAAATGCATCCAGAGCCTTAACAGCCCCAAAAGATGTTTTTTAAAACTCGTACATATTCTGTGCTATATTTTTCATTTTTTTGGTCCATCCACAGTCATTTACTATAATGCATAGTACGCTCACTAAGCTTTCCTCAATGTAACGGAGAAGAACAATGAACAGAAGATGAAAATTGCTTGTTTCTCAAAAACCAAAATGTTAAATCTCTTTAAGCAAGTGGTACAACAGACATCCTGCATCCAGATTCCAAAGTAAATTTCATCGCATTTTACCTTCTCGCAAGACATCAATCATATTGTATACTCTTTTGTGATCCTTTGATTCAATCTGCAAAAAAACATAAAATAAATTCACAATCAAATATTGTATACAGTGAATGGTTAAAGCAGTACATTTTATGATAAACAACATAACATGGTAGAACGCCATCTATTGAAGTATTGTAATTATCAGAAATTTAAAAATCTTTCCCACCAAAGCACTAGTGTTGGTATGACTTATTTTCTTTTGGGATGATTTCAGTAATGGATTACTTGTTGAAACTATTTCAACACTAACATTGAACATTGAGACATCCAGATCAGGGTGATGAACACCAAGCAGTAATATTTTCTAAAAATGAAGATCACTCCTAATCACACAGACAGATCAAGATGGGATAAGGAAGCACCATATAATATGTAGACTATATTATAATCTGATGACAAGTAAGTGGTAAATTGAAAGGAAGTATAAGCACCTTCTTAGCAAGAAAAATTACAGCATCAACAGTGCCCTCTGCGTATATAGATCTACCACAAACGTTATGTTGAAACTCGAATGAAACTCTGCAAATTTTTTTTTGGAAGAAATAAAACAGAAGAAAGGGAAATACTTAGTGAAATGAAATATGTCAAAACATATAAAAGAAAATGAGAACAAAATGAAAATGTTTTATTGTTACGTTTGGTCGGGGGAAGTCAAATGATACATATGAAACGCATGACCCGACAAGTGCTCCTCTGGGACTCCCACCAGTTCAAGTTGTTGCTTGGGATCCCTGATCAATTGTATCTAACAAATTTCATTGGAAAAGAGGAAATAAAAAGTCCAGTTAGAACCCATAGTTCTTCCAACACAAAGACCAGAATAGTGCTTTTTGTACAAACAAGTTCACTAAATTTAGATTTACACTCCAACATTTTAAGATGAGTAATTGTTAACATATAGCGGAGAACAACAAAACTAGGTGCTAAACATTGACTATAAGCAACACCATTCCACCAGCCTAGTTTTATTTTATATTTATTCAGAGTCAAGGATGGATCCAAGGTAAGCCAAAAGGAACACACCGGTAGTGACAGCCCTTCCTTAAAAAAGGGGGGGGGGGAATTGTGTGTTTCCATATCATAGAGTTGTTTAATTTCCCCAATAATATATACACTGCTGTTGTTTGCTTGTAACTAGCTTATGGGAAAACTAGAAAATAAAACCAGAATCCCAATTAAATTGCATAAAGGACCTAACAAACACAGAAAATAAGGAAGAATCATGGGGCTGATGGAAAAGGCCAGGATAAAAAACATGAAAAAATAGCAACATGTTGGTAATTTTTCTTTCAGTGAGGAATGTGAGCCAACATGCAGGAGTCTGAAGTTATGTATACTACTTTAACAGTTTAACTTAATATCAGCAGCACTTGAGAACAATATATCATGTTAGCAAAAGTGATAGGTCACTGAATAGGAGATCCTACAAATAAAAAGTTATTGATAACCGGCATGTGATTAGAAACCAGAAAAACCTCAATGTGAACTACAACTGATACTAGGATAAAGTTTGAGCTAAATTCAGACCATGCAAACAGGTGGTTCAGCAAGTGAGTAGTTTAGCAATGTTCAAGAGAGTACTGTACCACAATGAACCATGCAATGTTATCTAACACACCTGATCCATATCAAAAGACACCCCCAGTTTGTTGAAGCAAGAAATTACTGCCTTTGCAGTTCCAGATGCATCAGCTTTGCTTGCTTGATGAGACTCCAATACCTAAGATCTTAGAAGAATGCATCGGATTTTAATATTACATCAAACTGAAGCTTAGGTAAAAAAAAAGACCACTAAGATTAAGCGATTATGAAACCTAAAGTTTTTATTAAACAGTTATATAAGCAAGACTTTCTCTCCAAAACAGGATCCCTTAAAGAATATCCCAAATTCCCAATCACATACTATTAGCAATGTAGGGTATGGAATACTATCTTGTAGATAAATCTTTTGTCATATTTTTGGCTTGGTAATAAGTATGATTGTAATTTCAGCATAAGTGCAACTTCTCTCCAATTAGCAATCAGCACAACTGTTTGTCCCGAATTGGCATTGCTAGTACCATTAAAGTAATAATCAATTTAAGCAGCTGATTTACTTGCACTTTGATCTGTTCAAATTTCAAATAGGTTCTCGTTGCTTGACTTTGGCCATGTTTGAATGTAAAATTATAATTCCTCCTTCAGTTCTTTTACTATCATGCTACAGCTACACCAGTCTGATTATTTTCTTGGTTGTTTTTAACATCTATTCTTGTTTGCTAAACAACACAAGACAGCACTGAAATGAATTTTAACATATACTCTTATTTGAGTAACACCCCCTTTCGGTGATTTCAATGAATTTAATTTTCAGTAAAATAGAAAGAGATACATGGGGAAAAAGGACAGCTCAGTTCCCCCCTCCCCCCCCCCCCCATCCCCCCAATTTTAAGTTCAGTAAACATATGCCTGCAGACACCACCATTAAGTGTTATGCTTTAAATGCTAGTATGCTACGGATAACAATACAAAATAGATCAAGCAGAGACAATTCATGAGGTATACTAGGATAACTTATTTCCTCAAAAAAACCCTCCCCAAGCTCCAAAATGTCAGTGGGGAGAAAGCATAACCTGTAGGGAATACCCAGAGAAGGCTCCAGGAAATTGCTCTGCCATGATTTCCATAGCAGCAAGAAAAGCAACAACCTAATGGGAAAACGTATAGCAGCATAAGGATGACAAAATACAGGAGGGTAAAAAATATGAAACAATGAAAAATGATCAGGGTTCTCTGACATTACGATATACCTGCTTTCCCATTTGTGGGGATATCACTGCATAAACCTTTGAGTCTTCAACAGTCTTACGCAACAGGTCCCTATCTCCACCAGTGGTCCCCATCACGAAGGGCACTCCAACCTTACTGTATAACTCTGCGTTACCTGCATATGAGAATAAAAGGAAAAAATGTAAATTCATTGATGAGTTCATAAATATCCATAATACCATTAGATTAGACATAAAATATTCATAATCCTAGATCATAAAATCAAGTTGACTATGTTACTATTACTATCATGAAAGTCAGGACACATGTCTGGAATTGCAGAGTCATAATGTACACTGGTCACTGAGAAGGCCAGGTACAGCCCACATATTCTATGCTGTCAAATACAATCTACTCAATTCCTGTGCTTAAAATGTAAAGACTAAAGAGTTTCATTTTAAGATAAATTAAAACTAAGGCATGAAAGATATATGACTCTTTAACATATTTCATGGAAACATATTATTTTGCCTTTCCTTTGCCACATGCACGATTTCATAATTTACATTAAAAGATCGAAAAGACAAGAAGATGAAGTTTTGAATTCTCTCCACTGATGAGCTAATATGCTTCAAAATGCATACCATTGACTGCAGTTGGTACTGTGTAGTCCACAACAATCAAGTTCGGATATTTATCAAGGACAGATGAAAGAACACTTTCCCTGTCAGAAGGACCATGCACAAGAAACTCCTTTCCACAGATCTCAAAAGCCTGTCCAGACTCCTTTTCACACCCAAATGACACAGGAACAACATGCAATCCAGCAGCTTCTGCTGCTTTAATGACAGCCTTTCCCATTTTTCCAGTGCATGCATTAACCTGAATAGAATAAAGTTATCATAAATGCATATTGCACTTAGTGATTTACAACTAGTGTTTTTCAATCAAGACAGGGAAACATGAGTATAACCTCAATAATCAGAAATAATTACAGTTTTGACTCAAATTTTATAAGAGTGCACACAACTAAGGATAATCACGTTCAAATAAAAAAGGCTTTCAACTCGGTGGTAATTTCCAGGCTGACACAGCAAGAAAAGCTTATAAAGTGGAGAAAAGCTGAAGGGAAGAATGACATTGGTAGAAGTGATTAGGAATGTTGTGCTGAAACAGATAGTGTATACGATATAGCTAAAGATAGAAGTGAACGAACAAAAGAATATTTATATGGTGAATCTAGGTTAGTATCTAATAAGAATTAAAATAGCAACCCCAAATTTTTAGGATTAAGCCTCTCCTTCTATCTGTTGAAAACAATAAGACGATACCTGGAGGTACATAGCTAGCTCATCACAGGCAATTGATATTATCAACCATGGCTAATATGCGGTGTTCTAACTACAAATTCAACCTAAAACGTTAACATTCACCTAGTGACCAACTATTACTGATAATGGTAGAGTTGGTGTAATAATATGATACAGTGTAACTTGGGAAACTAGATTACATCTTAGGACCTATAGTATTAAGTACAACTTGAAAAGATATTAAAATTAACCTCACTTGAGATACCAGGGATTCTCATAAGTTGAACTTAGAGGAAGGCTTCATAAAGCAATTCAATATCTAATACTAGAAAAATAAACAAAAAACTTGGAATTCAAGTGACATTCAAACATGGATCCAAAAGATAGACAAACGAAAACCCATTATGCTTTAAAGGATACGGTTAATCACCATTATTGGGAGGCTAGTGTTCTGGGGCGAAGGCGCAGACTTTTCAAGAAAAGTTTGAACCGGTGTGGCTGCCATTGACACTAATGGGAGCAAACGTGATCTTCTCTTCTGCGAAATGGGGACGCTGCTCCGCCCACTACCACCTCTGGAGAGAAACTCGAGTTGATTGTGCTGTCTCTGGAGCACATTGGTTGGGGCTTTCAGCAAGGACGCTGCCATCAACGACCGAGACTGAGCTCAAATTTGGGGGGTTTAGGGTTTTAGGATGCCGCGCGTTGCAAACCGTTTCAGGTTTGTGTTATAGAGTTCGACATTCCGCCGTTGTTTAAGGAAATGTGAGTGATGATACTTCATAGACTACAACACACACACACACACACACACACTTGAGATTAATTATGCGTGGTTAGATGGTTAAATCATTCGATTGTTGGTTAATCTCAAATATATGAGGTATGTGAGGCAAATTGTATTTGCAATTATTATTTCCTATATATATAATGTAATGTAATGTCCTTTAGTTAAGGAACGGCTCAAAATCTTGAAGATCAATGTTGATAAACAAATATTATTTTAAAAATCTAAAAATAAGTTGACATAGAATGATTATTTTATTTTAATGTTAATTTTTGTCAAAAATAAAATGACATTCGTGTCATTTTATTTTAGTCTTATACTTAGTATGTTTAATAAGTATCATAAAAAAATAAATAAAAAAATTTAGTTATGATTGTCTTAACTCTTGAATCACCAATCTTCCTCCTTTGTATATAAAATGACGATTCTTGCTGTTAGAAAATCAAGACCTGAAACAATAAAACCTCCTTTTTAATATTTGTGAAGCAAAAGAAAAATAATATACCTTAGGAAAAGTAAGTTAGCTAACTTATACTTAGTTTATTGCGCGGTGCCAAATATTATTCCACGGCTACTGCTGTTTGGTTTCCATAACATCTTGAATTAAAAATATTGTACATAAGTTGCATTTTAGTCTCAATTTTTTAAGATGATGACATCTTGCATTGTGAAGCCTTTTACGCAGTTGCACTTATATTAAACTTGTAGGACATTAATTCTTGGAAGTTTTAAGGATATAGTTCTACGAGGATCAATGTAATTAGAATATGAAATAAGACATTCTCTGTCTATGGAGTAATGACATTTCTCTTTTGACATCCCCCTTATGCTTCATAGACATGCTTCCTATTCTTAGTTTTGAGTTTTAACTGAAATATATCAAAATAGAAAACACATACTAGTTCATCAGGGCGAAGGGAGGTTAAGGCCCCTTTGGCCTAAAATAGCTTCAGCCATGCTTCCATCAGGCACGAACAAGTTCTGTGAGAAAAAGCTTTGTTGAATATTGTAAAGCAAACAATTATATTTTAGGATAAAATATAATTTATGCTATTGAAACTTATCATTATATTAAATTATTCCTGAAATTATTTTGTCTGACTAAATCTTTGAACTTTAGTCTAATTTAAAAATGTTAATTTTTTTATTAAATGAAATAGAAGTTAATATCTAATTTCAAGTCAAACCAAATTTTATGAGATTGAATGAGACCAAAAAAAAATTCAAAAGGTAATTTGATATGAGAGTAAATTTTAAGGATATAAATTACATCTATCCTCAAAGTTTTATAATTGAATGATCATGTGGTATGTATGTAAAAGTAACCTCAATTTCATTTAACAGTAAAATTAATATTTTTAAGTTAAATCAAATTTTAAGAAATTTAGTCAGATCAAAAAATTTTAAGGGAGTAATATTCGCGAGTATAAATTATATTTTATCCCATATTTTACTTTCTCATGTATACATGCTATGATTTAATTAAAAAAAAAGTAAAAAACATTGAAAGCTCTACAAATGCAAGAAAACAAAACCTCATTTACAAATAGACAATATCTTCATAGTTGCCAAAAGGTTTGTTACTCCCCTAACACTAACATGAGAAGATCATATTATGATAGAGAAAGACAAATAATTTGTATGTTTAATTTGTGGACTTTTATATAAATTATGATGGGTTCTATTATAAAATTGCTTATGTTTTTCTTTCTCGTAATATAACTATTCCTTGTTACCCTTGAACATGAACCTAATATTCATATTTTTAAGGGAGTTTTTTTTGGCTGAGCAATTGATTTAGAGCATGTGGTCATTTTAAGAGAGCTTCCCTAACAAATAAGAGAGGGAGTAAACAAGTGTGCTTTATTAATATTTTCTCTTTTCTTTGTTGCTCTTTTTTTTTTTTTTGGTTATGAATGATCTCTTATTCTCTAATTTTCTTCTCTTTGTCTTAATAAATTTTTATTTTTATAAAAAAAATATTCAATTTCATCTAAAAGTGATCCGGTGATTAATAATACCATCAATGAAGAGCACCAAACCTCCTTGAGGATAGAAAGTATACTATAATATTTTTTATATTTAAAATATATTAAATATTTTACTTTTTGTTTAATATTTATCTTATCAAATTTTAATTAAATTATTAGAAAGAAATTTTAGAAGAATATGGTTTTACTCTTACATAAAATATTTTTTTTATATAAACTAGGAGTATTTATTCGTAATCCTCATGTTCGAGAATATAACTCATTTTCATTACACCAACATCTCGAGTCTCTTAAATAAAATATTATCTATCAATATTCACTCTATTATCAGTTTCTCACTTTTTCCTAAAACAATAATTAAATTGAATCACTTTTATCGTTAAACTTTCAAATTCCTTTTAATTTCTTCCTTATAACTGGTTGACTGCATTACTTTTTTTGGTACAAAACTCCATATTAATAACTTATAAATTACGTAATTAAGTTAGATGCAAAACAAAATTATAAGATTTCAAGGGTCAAAATGATAGGCTGCGGTTTCAATATTTGTCTTCTATGATTCCATCACCATTTAAGCACAGTTTCTTTTTCTTTTTTTTTTTTCACTTAAAATCAAATCAAATTGATTGATTTTTATACAAAGAAAATTAAACAAAATCAAGAGTAATAAATTGTATTCTATTTTTGATCTGTTTTTTAATATATGATTGTATTATAATAATATGGTTGAAAATGAGAATCGATAATAACAAACCTACTCCAAATTGTGCATTCGTAATTGAAGTCAATAACAATATAGAAGCAACCTCCCCAATTGGGATTTAGGACTTAGGAGAGAAGCAAGAGAAACAATAGAGAGAGAGAGTGAGAGAGAAGAGACGCGAACGATTGCATCCAATCTCTTCGTCTCAGTTTCAGACTCTAAACCCTGTACCTTCACCTTCCACCACGCTTTTTCAACACCAATTCTAACTCCTTTGTTTTTCACAAATCGCTGCACGTCAGAGGAATGGACGACGATGGCAATTGATGATCATCATCGGAGGGGAGGATGTCACAATCTGACGTCTCTTACTGGTGATTCTCGCTTTCTGTTTAAGCCTGCATTTCTTCTTTGATTTCAATTCTGGGATTTTGTTATGGGGGTGCAGCCAATTGATTTGCACCTTCTTCTTATGGGATTTCCCTCCTATGGTGGTGTCAAGAATTTGTAAAATTATTTCTGGGTTTTGATTTATGCCGGCTATTTCGTAATTCATTTTGCCAGAATTTTGTAATGCAAATAATTTTGTATCCTTTCGCGCATGTGAGCGTGCAGTATGTATGACCCCAAAGGTGATTAATTTCTACCACTTAAATGGTGTAATTCAGGGGACTGCCCAGAGACTGACGGTTAAACATGTGTTGGATCAGATCATTAAGAAAACATCCAAGTTTCAAAATTTTCCACTAAACGAATATAGTTTCAAGATAAGATTTTCTGATCCATAATTGATAAAGATGAATGTTTATCTGAATGCTGTTATGATCTCTGATGCAAATCATTATTGGCATCCTTTATGTTGTTAGCTTATTAAGTGGTGCTTCTATTCACGTGTCATGGTTAAGTATTTAATGCACCTTTTTTAAATGCCTGAGCTAATTGGTGCCACCCTTTGGCCTTCTCCAACATGATGCTGGCTTCTTTAGACATGCATTCCAACTGCCTGGTGTCTCTAGTTTCATTAGAGTGCATAGTATGTTCTGTAAAGGCTTGCTGTACTTCTGAATGGTTACTGCTAGTCTTATTTGTCTGAGTTTCATGGAACATGATCACATGAAGCTTATTTATTTATTTTCTTTTCTTTTCTGTTTTGATTCTTGTGTGTATGCATTTTTCTTCTGGTCCCTTTTTCATGTTATGGATTTTAAGCTTTGGAAATTAAAATCTTTCAAATTATTGGTTGAAAGAATTGATTCATGTTTTGAAAAGATTGAGTTACACTATTACAGAAGGCAAAGGGTGGATGGAATTATGGAATTGGATATTCAAGCATTTCTATGGATGTAAGGTGGAAAAGTAGTTTTAAGGGTTACAAGGCTTAGTCTTGGTAAAAAGGATGTGCAGTCGCAAGAGGAAGAAAATGGAAAATTATGTTTACTTATGTTTACAGTCATAAGAATTTGTGCACATCTGCAAACTGGTAACTCATAATATAATTAGTCAATGACTGAATGATTGCTTGGAAATGCCGATGGTTTGACCTTTAAACTCTGTAAGACTAGTCTTCATTGGAGATGCAAACAAAATGCTTTATATGTAGAAGGGAAAAACTTGAGCATAATAATAAGAGCCACCTCACAATGTTCAGTTTCATGGGAAGGAATCAGTTTGATTATATGTGAAGCAGTCCAAAGGTATATATCCTTAATTATAGGAGGGTCGTAGGAAAGTTTCATAATCAGTTAGATGCTAGAAATAGACCATCCAGATATAAATGGCTTGTCGGAGATGATGATGATAATGTGTTGGCTTGGAAGACAAAAAGAAGACCTACTAATTAGCATTATATGGTAATGTGTTGTCTCATGTTTGCCACTAATGAAATAATCTAAATTTGGTTCTGCAAATTCAGAGTTATTATATAAAGTAATGAAAGAAAACTCTGTTGACAATCTATTGTGAACAGAGCATAAGTCATCATGCTGATTTTTTTCTCACTTGAAGTGGTATAGTTTTCTTACCTTTCATGATTATTTTTGTAAACTTCATGGTCTTTTTTGATGTTTTATGCTATAATTTGCATTATACATGTATTGAAATTTTGGTGTCCACCTTGTAGTTGTGGCTCTTGTGGATACCCTCTGAACTTGACATCCTCAAATCGTATCACATCTAACATTGCATCTGAATATCAAAAGTCTGTTAAGAAAGGATCAATATCTTTTGCTTCAGTTGATCTCAGCCGATTTACACAGGTTGATGAAATAAATTGTTTTCCTCTCTCATGGTTTCGTTATCGTTCAAAGACTAAACTGCTTTGTCGTAAATGTGGGGTTCATATTGGTTATGGTTATGGTGGAGAATCACCTGCTCTTTGTGGATTTGAGTCTCCCATTTCTTCTAGTTCCCTGAGAAAATTCACCATAAAGATTCGGTCATTACAGCCTTCTTCAGAAGAGTCTTGAAAAGGTTGACATGGAAGACCTTTCTAGGAATGATCGTACCTCCATCATGCACCTCCCAGATGATTGCCTTACTCTTATTTTCCATGGTCTAGATAGCCGCTTCGATCGTGAATCATTTGGCCTGACATGCCGCCGATGGCTCGATATTCAAGATATCAACCGTCGGTCACTGCAATTTCAGTGTTCATTCACTATATTAAATCCTTACTCTTTATCAATGGAGGCTTTTGACATTTGCTCATTCCATCTCCATAGGTTGCTGAGCCGCTTTCAAAATTTAGAATCTTTATCCCTATCTGGTTGCAGAGGGCTGATTGATTCAGGATTGACCTCTTTGTTAAGATTTGGTTCAAATTTGCAAAATCTTCATCTTGATTGTTGTTTGAATGTCACTGACGATGGGCTATTCTTGGTTGCTTCTGGTTGCCCCTCATTGATGGCAATTAGTCTCTATCGGTGCCTCAATATTACTGATGTAGGATTAGAGGCTTTAGCCGGTGCTTGCTTATCTATGAAAAGTGTAAATCTCTCCTACTGCTCACATATATCTGACAAAGGTTTAAAAGCTCTTACACAGTGGTGTCGCCAGCTTCAGGCAGTTAACATATCACGCTGTGAGGGTATAACTGGTGTTGGCTTTAGAGGGTGTTCAAAAACTCTGGCATATGTAGAGGCTGAATGTTGTAAGCTTAAGCCAGAAGGGGTGATGGCAATTGTCAGTGGTGGCGGAATAGAGTATCTAAATGTTTCTTGTTTAAGTTGGTCTCCTTGTGGAGATCCCTTGGCTGGAATAGGATTTTCCTCAAGCCTCAAAATCCTCAACTTTCGGACATGCAGAACTGTTTCTGATGCTTCTATTGCTGCAATTGCCAAGGGATGTCCACTGCTTCAAGAATGGAACTTGGCCTTATGTCATGAGGTGAGGATATCTGGATGGCAGGCAGTGGGGTTATACTGTCAGAATTTGAAGAAACTGCATGTTAACCGTTGCCGCAATCTCTGTGATAGTGGCCTGCAGGCTCTACGGGATGGTTGCAAACATCTCTCTGTTCTGTACTTGAATGGCTGTCCTCGCTTGACAAATACTGCGATGGAGTTATTCAAGTGTTACAGAGCTAATGTTTGCATAAAGGAAGTAGAGATAATGTGTATAAAGCCTTACTGGGAATTCGGATGATGCTGGTTGATACAGATTTATGAACTATCTAGATAGTAAATGTATGCGCTCTAAAGAGAAGGGTCAGCGTACAATTGAGCTTTATATAATCAGATGTTTGGAAGGATTTTATATGTATACATATTTCAGAATCTGCGGTTGCTTCGTGATATACATTATTTGGATGCTAAGGATGTCCTTTTGTTATATTCATTATGCATTTAATTCTCGTATTGGAAGGGATGGAAATCACCTGTTCCCTTAAGGTGTTCCCTCCAAGTAAAAATTGTGCCCCAAATTTCTTGCTCTCGAGTCTTGATTTGGTAAACTTGCCTTGCGATATATAAGCATCCCCTGCTCGTTTACTGAAAGCACTATGTTCCCAGCTTTCCAATTTCCTTTGGGGCCACAAGAAGCTCTCGTAGGAGAAATCATTTAGTTTCTCTATAAGTATGTTCTATGTGTGGGCAGTAATTATAATTTATCGAAAAGGGTTTCGACTTGTTGATAGCACGCATGGCATGCAACTCGATTTTAAGATTAGAAGAGTGATGCGTCGGGTATTCAATCCTCTACTAATTTACCAATGTGATAATAAAAATATAAAAACTAATGGCCATGGGTTTTGAGTTGATAAGGAAAATTTTGGATGTAAGAAAGCCAGTCAAATTATCAATACAAAGGAGGATTTCTTCTTTAAAGCGTTTGACTTTACTTAAACTTGGCTATTGAAGTTGTACGTCACTGTATTAATTTGTTAGAAAGATTTTGAACGTTGTTATGAAAAATTTAGGCTGCATCAATGAATAGGTTCTGAAATGGCTTTCTAGGTCTGATGAGGAGTACTCATTCGATTATGGTGCCAGTCGTAGTTTTGAGTTGAGTCTTGACAAAATTGATACCAGAGCCATGAGATCAAGTCCATTCTCAACAAATCTGTGGTGACCGTAGAGTCTTGTATGTTACCTATGTACCCCAGGCACATGTTAGTTTTTACAGTTACTTGAGCTCGATCTTGAGAAGGATGGGTATGTTTGGATTAAGGAGTTCGGAGGGGGAAGGAAGGGAAGGGTGGTTTGATCCGATAGAAAAAAGGCAGATGAAAAAATTACAATGGAGAAAATACCCCAAGAAAGCTTAAGCCAAAAAACATCATTCACAATATGAAAGTTTCTGAAACCCGAACCTCCTTGATCTTTTGGAAGGCTAACAAGTTTTCTATCCAATCAGGTGGCTATTTTTGGGTTGCTGCCTTTGAGCTTTCTCAATATCCTGAGAGATGGATCAGGCGATTCGACCATGTTGCATTTGATACACTGGAATAGAACTAGTAACTGACAGTGCAAGAGGGTAATTCGGCCAAACCAAGGAAAGGCATTGAGACTTCCATGCTTTAATACTCTTTACTCAAAAATAGCACACACAGCACTGAGATATATAGATAATAATAACCAACAACAAAGGTGAAATGTGAGGATAACCTGTTTAATAGCAGAATTAAAACAATGTTGCACTGCAGCACAACCGTATGTACATGTCTCAGGTCACTGTAGAGTGATCATCAAGAATCCTCAAAACAATTTTCTCTACAGAAACCTTGATGTTGTCTGTTTGACTACATGTTACATCCTAAGCTGTTAACATCAACTTATAATCTAGTAGTTGATTCTAATTTCTGTACAAAAGAATCCTGCATAGAGCTTAATTAGTAAGTTTCTTACATGATATAGTGATGCTTTGGCCATCTTTCACAGTAGAATATGATACCCTCATCTTGTGCATGAAGTGTAACTTCTCTATTGCAAAAAAAGAGCATGGTAAAGCATAATTGCTTTCAACTATATGGGCTTGCATTCCTTTTCCAAGTTTAGAGACGGTTCTGTTGAAACAATGCTCCCTTTTGGAAGACTGTATCAATGACCCTCCTGCAAAATTGGCAACTTGGAACTTGCAGCAACATATATAGTTCAATCTTTTCTTTATATCCTCCAAAATTGATATGGATCTGCCAGCTTAGTTCCTAGCAAGAGAAAAGCCTTTGGAATTCGGGGACCTCACCAGGATAGAAGAAATAGCACCACTATGCTTCACCAAATATACAATAAAAGATACCCATGCTGCAGCGCCAAGGCAGACCAGAAAACCAAACAGCAGTCCCTTCACTTCAGAGAGGAAGAAATCTAATAACATATATCCATAAACCATTATTACCAGCACAGCCACTGTCCAAGCTACCCTCTACATCACAAAATTGACAAAGTAATAGAAAAGTATTAGAATGACTTTTATCATTTGGAACTCAGGTTTCTTCTACAATGAGAGAATTCCTTGCTTTTAAACAACTACTACTTTGGTCTAATTCCAATTCCCAAAGAAAAGAAATCTGCTGCCTAATACATGTGAAACCCACAGAAAGAAATCGCATCATTACAAAACTTATGCTAATGCAACTTATACTAGATAAGCAAACTGAAGCATATATGATATACCTTTTGGAATGGCAGTACTACAAACCAATACGAATTATCTGCTGACTCTGAATAAGCTAAACTTTATTGAACTCTTGAACTCATAATACATGGAGAAAATTATAATCAGCATATTCAGTTAAATATCGGATTTATTTTTCTTTATACAAGTTCTTTTTTTTTCTTTTTTAATAGTTGAGGCTTCATTTTGTTCTGTCAAGTACAGGAAGGAGTATTCTATAAACAAATGGTCATACACTTGCATCTATCCTTCTGCTGGTAGCCATACAAGAAATACCCTGAATCACTTGTGGCCTGCCAAGATCAAATAATAATTTCCCCTTCTCACAGTCATTTTCCAAATTAATATATCTGCCTTTTTAACCACCCTTTTGCCTAAGTGAATATTTTTAAGAGCTCAACGTTAGGACTAAAACAGTAGTATGGTCTAAATGAAGGACTTCAACCTAGCATGTATGAACTAGTACTACATATGCTCTAAATATGGAAAATCTTACCCTTTTCCTTGCCTGGTTATCAAATTCTTGGTTTTTGAAACTCATAGCATTGTAATCAAAATTACCCAGTAATATAATCAAAACATCTTTATGAGCATCTAAGTTAGTCATTGATCACTTAATTAATAAATGTATTAACATGTTGATAAAAAATGACTAAAAGGTTAGATAGATAGCTTACCTCTACTACAGGCCCTATTCTAAAGGTCCCCATGACCTCCTCTTTGGACACCAAGGTAAGAAGGGGGATAAGTGCAAAGGGAATCTGTATTGACTGGAGCACATTAAGCCATTCATTCAAGGTATCCAATGAACCTTCTGATGTATTAAAAACAATTGCTACGATCATAGTTGGCACAATTGCACAACTCCGAGTGATCAATGCCCTCAACCACTTCTTTATATTGAGCTTCAGAAAGCCTTCTGTTATAAACTGACCAGCATATGTGCCAGTGATGGTGCTACTTTGGCCAGCTGCCAACAAACCAATACCCCATATATAGAGAATTGGAAACAATCCTCCTCCATACCTCTCCTCAAGATATTGCCCTGCATTTACTAATCCTATGCCTTTGGCCTGTTCTGTACCATAGAACACCCTAGCGAAAACAGTTATCACAAACAGATTGATCACGAAGGTGATTAAAAGTGCAACTGAGGACTCAATTGAGTAGTAGTTAAGAGCCTCTTGAACCTGGCCTTTGTTACGGGTATCAATGTTCCTTGACTGTACCAAAGCAGAATGGAGGAATACATTATGTGGGGTTATAACACAACCCACAATTTCCACAGCCTGTCGCAGTGTTTTTGAGCTAAGTTTTGGGACCAAAATACCTAAAAGAAGCATCAAAATATGTTAAGAGTAGGAATATGGAAAGAAATATTACATGATATTTGATAAAATGTCTTTTTGGGCATTGGAAAGGGAAATGGATAAAAAAGAATAAAAACTATGGTATATTTTTACATCATACAATCAAATGAATGTTTGTGCTCAAACCATGTCATTAGATAAATTTCTACCCATCACAAGTTCTTCTTCACTGGGCTTTGTATCAATGAACATCCAAGCAAAAGAAAGGCCCATAGTTCCGATGAAAACTGCAAAAACACCTTCCAACTTCCTCACTCCATAGTTCTCAAGTAGTAGGAAGAAGAAACTGTTCAACATGAGACAAAAAGCGAGATTAAAAATGGTGAAACATCACATTTCAAAGTTTAAACGAAGGATTGTGAGCTATTAATTATTAATTGAATGACAAATCAGAAACAAGAACAAAAAAAATTGACATATTATTTTTTCCATGCTTATTATTAAATAAAACATGGTAAATTAAAATAGAAAGACAGAAGTAGTGAGAGAAATAAGGAACTTTTATTTAAATAAAAAAAGAAGTAATCCGAAATTAATTTTATTGAAGTTCCAGTAGAAAAAGTTCAACTTAAAAACTAATCATTTCAAAATTTTAATACCAAACACATACAATCAAAGGAAAATACTATTCTGCATAAAAAATTTTCCGGGCAAACACAAGGATAGAACCCATCAGAGTTTCACCCATATGTCTGAGAAGACAATTTTTTAGGCTATACACATCAAAAATTGACAAACATGATAGCTTTAGAATTGCCAAACTAAACCAAATTAGTTAGTTGAACACAAGAGAAAAGCAAAGCAAGTTAATCAATTTTATCTTTTCTTTCCTAATTAATCAATGCCACATGAAAACACAAAGTGTAGTCTGAACAAAAGAAATGAAAAAATTTGGGAGATGAGATGAATGAGCTTACCAATCAAAAGCAGTGATCACCACACCTGCCCAAATGGGCAAAACCCCATGGCTAAGAATCTTAATTGCAATAGCACTCCCAATAACCTCTTGAATATCAGCAGCAACCAGCGCCACCTCCGCCAAGAACCACAGCACCAACCTCGCCCAGTTCGAGTACTCCTCCCTGCACAGCTCTGCCAGGTGCCGCCCCGTTGCCACCCCGACCCTCGCCGACAGAAGCTGTATCAGCAGCCCCATGACGGTGGACCACATCAGCAGCCAGAGCAGCGAGTACCCGGCAACGGCTCCGGCCTGCAGGTCCCCTTCTAGGTTCCCCGGGTCCAAGAACGCCACGCTCATCAGCAAGCCGGGTCCCGTGAACAGCCATAGCTTCTTCCACGAAAACGGCGGCGTCGCAGTGGGGTCGGCGGCGCCGACAGACTCCAGGTCAAATATCTGGACCTTGTCCTTGGCCGCATACACGAATTCCTCGGCGTTCCCGTCCTCGGACGAAGGCGACGACAGCGGCGAGGACAACGGTATTGTCTCGCATTCTGAGTGCAGCAAACGGTTTTCTTCTTCTTCCTCTTGTTGGAATTGTTGTTTGTGATATTCGGCTTCTTGTTGCGACTCATGAGCATTCATTTTCATGCAGCAGGAATATCCTTGGTCATGGTAATTGATGTCATTTTGTTGATTCTCTTTATGTTGGTTGGGCTGCGTAGGAGAAGAAGATGGAGCAAATTTAGCGCAGTTATGGAGAGAATAGTGGACGGGTGTGCATGCATGGTGCATCTACACCGCACGCTATATTTGTAGCATTTTCGGGCTAAAAGTATAGGAATGCTATATTTATGTCTATACCAAAAATATGCCATATTTTGGATATGGTAACTAAAACTCTTGAAGAATATGTAAGCAAGCAGTCTGCTAGGAAATTGTTACAGACACTTATATAAGCAAGAACTTCTCCTCTTGGTTACATATAACTTTCTCATTGCTCTTCGTATTTGGTCAAAAGATCACCTTTTCAACCATGCCTACTTCAGCATATTCTGCTATGCATATGAGTAGCACCCCACCAGCCCTCTCAAGTCTCAACCCTGTTAAGAGTAATATCCACCATTTGACTCTTTCCTCTATGTATTCAATGGTATATGACTTTGTTCTTCTGCATGAGAAATAAGAATAGAATTCCGTTTGGAATTTTATATTTTCGTGTGTGTGTGTGTGTGTGTGTGTGTGTGTGTGTGTATTACCTTTGATGGAAGATATATGAACCAGAGAAATACCAGTCACACTTCCGTGAATATATCAAGCGAGGATTAGAGCCCGATGGACTTGAGGGGCTGTACAAAAAGGTTCATGCTGCCATATATTCGTGCAGATCCCACTGCAAAGAAGTCTGAGAAGCAGCCACCAAAGGAACACAAGAGGTAAATCATTATGATAGTAATGAATCTATCTAGGCTCCAGATAAATTGTGTAATGCTTATATCTATTTAGTCATTTGAAGCTTGGAAAATTGACTTCGGCCTGTTGCTAGAGATGAGCATTATTTTTCAGCTATCCATGTATGTTTATCTGAAATGTGCTGATATATTTTTGTTTGGCATGAAAACATTTGGTTTGGTAATTTAGCTATTGTACTTACTGATTGGAGCAAGTTCCTGAGAGTATCTTTCTGCATCTTTTTCTGCAGGTACAACCTGAAGAAGCTTACCTATGAAGAGAGGAAGGCTAAGTTGATTGCACGCTTGAAAGCTGTCAAATCTGCAGCTGAAGCCCGTGAAGATGATGATGAGGATGGCGAGTGAAAGTGCATTGTGGATGCAGCCCAAGTGCTGCATATCTAGAACTTCTTGTGACTTGCATTTAGATATTCACTTTCTTGAAAATTTTGTTTTCCCTTACCTTTTTTTTCCTAGGTAAAAATTTTTGGATACTTTTGAGTTGGCCTTGTTTTTGGGTCAACTTTTGTGTAAGCCTGGATTGTTGTGTTTCAACTTAATTTTTGTTTCACACAAGATAAGTTCTTTACCATAAAATCAGCCAAATGTTACCCCTTCCAGTTTTTTATTATGTTTGGTGAGATACATTTATATTAAACATCAATGGAGAGATTGGGTATGTTTTGTTTGGATTAAATCCTGCTTTGGGTCTTTGTCACTTGTGTAGTGCCGGTAAATGTAAATCTTACTGTGTATGAATTTTGTAGTAGAGCTAACAGACACTAGTGGCATTTGAACTAAACTTGTTGCATCTGTCAATGCTAGGAGCTTTTTTGTAGACAGCATCGTGGGTTTAGTACAAAGTGTTAAATATAAATCATTCATGTAGATTTATTAATAGTTAAGGTAAGTCTGTACATTGTCCACATTTCAAATTCAAAAGACTCTTACATGAAGGAGCATATTAGATATAAAATCATTATGTGACTTCATTTAATAACTTAAATTTTTAAGATAATTAATTCATAATACAAAATCGAATGGTAACATTGAGGCCTTTCATTGTTAATTCCAAATCCTGTTTTCGAAGAATTGAGCGATTGTGATAACTTTTGGCAATCAACTCTGATGTATATAATAGGGGATTGTGAATTTCAACTTACTTTTGAAAAAGTATCTCAAACTGAGGGAACAAAATTCAATTGAAATAAATAATGAGTAGCAAGAAGGGTAAAAGAAGTGATATATATGTATAAAAAATGAAATAATATCTATTATATACGTTATGAGTTATTGGTATAATTTATATTGTTTTAATAAATTAATAATTTTTAAAATTATACGAAGATTCATTCAATTTAGGATTTTATGTAATTTGATACAAGTATTTCTAATTGATGCAATCAACCATACACTCATAATAGTCTACTGATTAAATAATTAATGAAATTGTGCATATGAGGTACCTATATTATTTAGATTTTAAAAATTAATTTTGATTATTATTTAATATTTTTACATTATCATATAATTAGGTGTCATATAATTAAGTGTTGATAAATTATAAAAATGTTTACTAAAAAAATTTTAACTACTCAAATTCTTTTATTAATATGATAATATATGATTAAATGATAATATAAAAAAATGTTATGTTAAAAATAAATTAAATTTAAACTATATTATTTAAAAATATTTAAAACAAAAAAGAAGAAATTATAAAAAAAAGTCTTTACGTTTTTACTAAAATGATAAATTGTGTAAATGAGAGGAAAATAAAGAGAGGAAAATAATATATTTTTATAATATTTTGATTTCTATTTTAAGAAATCATGTAGATGTCACATTAAAGGATCTGGTATAATTAGTATAATTTTATAATTTTATTATTTTAACTGTGTAAGTTGTATTAATATATTGTAATATATATTTTTTTTCAGAATCCTAGGTCAGATAGTGGGTCAGGAAGCCCAATACCTGTACCCCGGTAGGCCCAGCCTAACACAAAGCAATGCAATCACAGCCGTTGATCGTAGGCTCTGAGCCTCCCTTATAAGCAGGTATCAAAGTCTCAGTTTCCCTAGCTTTCCCTCTCAGCCGCAGCCTCCATCACCCTCAGCTTCAGCAATGGTTAGTATTCGTCTCCAATCTCTCGCTGCTCTGTTATTCTTTGCGTGATAGGAATTCATGCTCTGTGTTTTATGAGAAACTTTGGAGTCTTTGGGGTTACGATTTGGCCAAGAGGGGTTGTTAGGGTTTATACTGTCGATCTTCGACTCTCCTGGGGCTGTTTCCTTTCATAGAAAGTATTTTATGCGCACATTAAGCTTTTGGGTAATTTTGGGGAAGGAAGAAAGTGCAATTATTATTATTATTATTATTATTATTATTATTATTATTATCATCATTTGTAACTGAGTATATTCAGTTTTTATTTTTCTTATTCGTCCTTGAGTAATCATTTTCTTATGGCGCCTGGTGATGTCACTTCTATGTTTGCCCATTTTTGTTACCGTTTCCTGTTTCATATGCCTGTTTTTGTGTTCTGAATTTTGTGTTTCTTGGTATCTTGTAATGGATGAGTATGAAACTGTTCTCTGCATGCTATGGGGTTTCTGTAGCTTACGTTTGTGGACGTATACTTTTAAGACAAGATCTATATTAACATTTTGTTTTTATGCATGAAGGTATATGTTAAGGCTCAGAAAAAAAGGGCATACTCCAAGAGATATCAAGTGAAGTTTAAGAGAAGAAGAGGTATTATAGTTGGTTTATCTCGTTTCACTTTGTGTTTCTCTGTCACGGCCCACTTTGTTTCTATTAGTGACTTCATTTAATGAAAAATCTGCAGAGGGAAAGACAGATTACCGAGCCAGGATTCGGTTGATTAATCAGGACAAGAACAAGTACAACACCCCAAAATACCGATTTGTGGTTCGATTTGTATCCTACTGTTAGTCTATAGGTTAATGTTTTGATTACTAGCATTTAAGTGAAAATATTATAACAATCTGGACACACTTTTTTTCTTGATTAAGACATGATTTTTTATGCTTAATATTTTATTTATCAATGTTACTTATTAATAGTCAGTATAGCATTTTAATACTATCATTTAATAGTTTAAAGTCAATTTATCTGTTGATATACTCTGATTATAAACCTTAACCTCATTATTAGACAAACAAGGATATCATTGCACAAATAATTTCTGCTAGCATTGCTGGTGATATTGTTTCTTGCTGCAGCATATGCACATGAATTGCCCCGCTATGGTCTTGAAGTAGGCCTTACAAACTATGCTGCGGGTAATTTGTTTATGACAGTCCTTTCTCCCCCCTCCCTCTCCCTCAATATTTGTGTGTCTTTCTCTCTCTCTCTATACAAAAGTGAATTAAAATCGTAAAATGTGAGCAGCTTATTGCACTGGACTCCTCTTGGCTCGCCGAGTCCTTAAAATACTTGAAATGGATGAGGAGTATGAGGGGAATGTAGAGGTATTGATGGATCTGCTATACTCTCTGTCTCTCCCCCCTCTTCTCTCTCTAATTCTTTGTAAGTTAATTGGTCGTATCTTTATTATCAGGCTACTGGAGAGGATTTTTCAGTCGAGCCTGCTGAGACCAGGAGGCCATTCCGTGCTCTCTCCTTGATGTTGGTCTTATTAGGACCACAACTGGCAATCGTGTCTTTGGTGCCCTTAAGGTATTCAAGATTATATTGCAATGATAATTAGTGTCATTTATTTTTTTTTGTGTTGGTTTAATTGAATAATTGTGATGGATTACAGGGAGCTTTGGATGGGGGTTTGGATATTCCTCACAGTGACAAAAGGTTTGCTGGTTTTGATAAGGAGAAGAAGGAGCTTGATCCTGAGGTTCACCGCAAATATATCTTTGGTGGACATGTTGCTTCCTATATGAAGGCATGGGGAAAGAATTATTAGTGCCATTTTTGTATTTTATTAGTGCAATATTATAAGGAGTTTTCAGATATTTGTATGATAACCTATTAAATATTTTCTGTAGACTTTGTTGGAAGATGAACCAGAGAAATACCAGTCACACTTCAGTGAATATATCAAGCGAGGATTAGAGCCTGATGGACTTGAGGAGCTGTACAAAAAGGTTCATGCTGCCATTCGTGCAGATCCCACTGCAAAGAAGTCTGAGAAGCAGCCACCAAAGGAACACAAGAGGTAAATCATTATGATAGTAATGAATCCATCTAGACTCCAGATAAATTGTGTAGTGCTTATATCTATTTAGTCATTTGATGTTTGGAAAATTGACTTCGGCCTGTTGCTAGATGAGCATTATTTTCATCTATCCGTGTATGTTTATCTGAAATGTGCTAATATATATTTGTTTGGCATGAAAACATTTAGTTTGGTAATTTAGCGTTTGTACTTACTGAGTGGAGCGAGTTCCTGAGTATCTTTCTGCATCTTTTTCTGCAGGTACAACCTGAAGAAGCTTACCTATGAAAGAGAGGAAGGCTAAGTTGATTGCACGCTTGCAAGCTCTCAACTCTGCAGCTGAAGCTCCTGAAGATGATGATGAGGATGACGAGTGAAAGTGCATTGTGGATGCAGCCTAAGTGCTGCATATCTAGAACTTCTTGTGACTTGCATTTAGATAATCACTTCCTTGAAAATTTTGTTTTCCCCTATCTTTTATTTCCTAGGTAAAAAATTTTGGATACTTTTGAGCTGGCCTTGTTTTGGGTCAACTTTTGTGTAAGCCTGGATTGTTGTGTTTTAACTTAAGTTTTGTTTCACACAAGATAAGTTCTTTACCATAAAACCAGCCTATGTTATCCCTTCCAGTTTTTTATTATGTTTGGTAAGATACATTTATATTAAGCATCAATGGAGAGATTGGGTATGTTTTGTCTGGATTAAATCCTGCTTTGGGTCTTTGTCACTTGTTTAGTGCCGGTAAATGTAAATCTTACTGTGTATGAATTTTGTAATAGAGCTAACAGATACCACTTACCAGAGGCATTCGAGCTAAACTTGTCTGTCAATGCTAGCAGTATTTTGTGTGCAGCATAGTCGGTTTAGTACAAAGTAGGGTTGTAACGTGTTGAGGCCTTTCCATTGTTAATTCTGAATGCCGTCTTCAAAGAATTGAGCCCTTGTAATAACTTTTGGCAATCATTTCTGATGTTGTTATATTTTGTAAGGGGGGATTATGAATTTCAATTTAGTTTTGAAAAGTATCTTAAAAGTGAGAACAAAATTAAATTGGAATTAATAATGAGTTGCGAAAGGGGTAAAAGAAGTGATAATTAATATATATATATATATATAATGTCATAATATCTATTATATAGGTTATGAGTTTGTGGTATAATTTATATTGTTTTAATAAAGTAATAATTCTTCATTTAAATTATACAAAGTTTCATTCAATTTAGGACTTTTATGTAATTTGATGCAAGTATTTCTAATTGAATCAATCAACCTTACACTCATAGTATACTGTTTAAATAATTAATGAAATTATGCATATGAGGTGCATATATTATTTAGATTTTAGAATTTAATTTTGATTTTTATTTAATTTTTTTTTATATTGTCATATAATTAAGTGTTGATAAATCATAAAAATATTTACTAAAAGAATTTTAACTACTCAAATTCTTTTATGTGACAATGATAATATAAAAAAAATGTTACGTTAAAAACAGATTAAAATTAAATTTTATTATTTAAAAATATCTAAAATAAAAAAGAAGAAATTATTAAAAAAAAGTCTTCACATTTTTAGTAAAGTGATAAATTGTGTAAAAGAGAAGAAAATAAAAAGAGAAACATAATATATTTTTATAATGTTTTAATTTCTTATTAATTTTTAAGAAATCACGTGCATGTCACGTTAGAGGATCTAGTATAATTAGTAAAATTTTACAATTTTATTATTTTAACTGTGTTGGGTTTTTTTTGTCAACCAATTGTGTAAGTTGTATTAACAAATTGTAGTATGCATATATTTCGTAAGCGGGTCAAGAAGCCCACTACTTTGCTCAGTAGGCCCAGCCCATTACAAAGCAATGCGATCACAGAGGTATCAAACTCGAGTTTCCGTAGATCTCCCTCTCTGCCGCAGCCTCCAGCACCCTCAGCTTCAGCAATGGTTAGTATTCGTCTCCAACCTCTAGCTGTTTTGTTGTTCTTTGCGTGATAGGAATTCATTCTCTGTGTTTTATGAAGAACTTTGGAGTATTTGGGTTTACGATTTGGTCAGAAGGGTTATTAGGGTTTATACTGTGGATCTTCTGTGCGTATACTTTCCTGGAGCTGTTTGGTTCCGTAAGAAGTTTTTTGTGCACGTTAAGCTTTTGGGTAATTTTGGGGAGGAAGAAAATGCGATTATTATTATTATTATTATTATTATTATTTGTAACTGAGTATATTTAGTTTTATTTTTCTTATTCATCCTTGAGTAATCATTTTGTTATGGCGCCTGGTGACGTCACTTCTATGCTTGCCCATTTTTGTTTCATATGCCTGTTATTGTGTTCTGAATTTTGTGTTTCTTGGTAGCTTGTAATGGATGAGTTTGAAGCTGTTCTCTGCATGCTGTGGGGTTTCTGTAGCTTTGGTGTGCGGACATATACTTTTAAGACAAGACCTATATTTAACATTTTGTTTTTTGGATGAAGGCATATGTTAAGGCTCAGAAAACAAAGGCATACTCCAAGAGATATCAAGTGAAGTTTAAGAGAAGAAGAGGTATTATAGTTGGTTTATCTCGTTTCACTGTGTTTCTCTATCACGGCCCACTTTATTTCTATTGGTGACTTCATTTAATGAAAAATCTGCAGTGGGAAAGACAGATTACCGAGCCAGGATTCGGTTGATTAATCAGGACAAGAACAAGTACAACACCCCAAAATACCGATTTGTGGTTCGATTTGTATCCTACTGTTAGTCTGTAGGTTAATGTTTAAATTGCATTTAAGTGAAAATATTATAAAAATCTGGACACACTTTTTTTTCTTGATGAAGACTTGATTTTGTATGCTTAACTTAATATTTTATTTCACTGAATAATTTGTTGATATTTCTCTGAGTATAAACCCTAACCTCATTATTAGACAAACAAGGATATCATTGCACAGATAATTTCTGCTAGCATTGCTGGTGATATTGTTCTTGCTGCAGCATATGCACATGAACTGCCCCGCTATGGTCTCGAAGTAGGCCTTACAAACTATGCTGCAGGTAATTTGTTTATGACAGTCATTTCTTCCCCCTCTCCCTCAATATTTATATGTCTTTCTCTCTCTTCTCTATACCGACAATGTTTTACCCTTTTGAATTAAAATCGTAAAATGTGAGCAGCTTATTGCACTGGACTCCTCTTGGCTCGCCGAGTCCTTAAAATGCTTGAAATGGATGAGGAGTATGAGGGGAATGTAGAGGTATTGATAGGATCTGCTATACTCTCTCTCTCCTCCCTCCTTCTCTCCCTCATTCTTTGTAAGTTAATTGATCGTATCATTATTATCAGGCTAATGGGGAGGATTTTTCAGTTGAACCTGCTGAGACCAGGAGGCCATTCCGTGCTCTCCTTGATGTTGGTCTTATTAGGACCACAACTGGCAATCGTGGCTTTGGTGCCCTTAAGGTATTCAAGATTATATTGCAAAGATAATTGGTGTCATTTATTGTTCGTGTTGGTTTAATTGAATAATTGTGATGGATTACAGGGAGCTTTGGATGGGGGTTTGGATATTCCTCACAGTGACAAAAAGGTTTGCTGGTTTTTGATAAGGAGAAGAAAGAACTTGATCCTGAGGTTCACCGCAAATATATCTTTGGTGGACATGTTGCTTCCTATATGAAGGCATGGGGAAAGATTTTATTTAGTGCCTTTTTGTTGGAGTTTTTTATTGCAATATTACAAGTAGTTTTTAGATATTTGTGTGATAACCTATTTAATATTTTCCATAGACTTTGATGGAAGATGAACCGGAGAAATACCAATCACACTTCAGTGAATATATCAAGCGAGGATTAGAGCCTGATGGACTTGAGGAGCTGTACAAAAAGGTTCATGCTGCCATTCGAGCAGATCCCACTGCAAAGAAGTCTGAGAAGCAGCCACCAAAGGAACACAAGAGGTAAATCATTATGACTGTAATGAATCCATCTAGACTCTAGATAAATTTTGTAATGCATATATCTATTTATTCATTTGATTTGTTGTTTGGAAAATTGAGTTCGACCTGTTGCTAGATGAGTATTATTTTCAGCTTTCCATGTATGTCCATCTAAAATGTGCTGATATATTTTTCTTTCAATGAAAACATTTGATTTGGTAATTTAGCGTTTGTACTTACTGAGTGGAGCGAGTCCCTGAGAGTATGTTTCTGCATCCTTTTCTGCAGGTACAACCTGAAGAAGCTTACCTATGAGGAGAGGAAGGCTAAGTTGATTGCACGCTTGCAGGCTCTCAACTCTGCAGCTGAAGCTCCTGAAGATGATGATGAGGATGACGAGTGAAAGTGCATTGCGGATGCAGTCCAAGTGTTGCATATCTAGAACTTCTTTTAGATTGCGTTTAGAGAATATCATTTTCTTGAAAATTTGTTTGCTTGTACCGTTTATTTTCTAGTCACAAGTTTTTAAACTACTGAGTCAGCATTATTTTCGGTTAACTTTCTTGTGAGCCTGGATTGATGTGTTTTACCATATTTTTTCCGTCCACATCCAGGTATAGGACTGAGTTGGTATCACTTGGCATCAATTATTTCTGTTCAATGGTTAAAATTGATGGCCCCCCGTGAGCCAGACATTTTCCTTCACATTTTTCTTTTCTACCACATGGTTAATGGATATTTGAATGTCGATATTTTGTTTAATTTTTCCTTTTGGGTTATAGTAAAAAGCCGAAGACATGAAAAAGGCTACAAACAGCACAAAAATAGAACAATGGTAATTCATTTTCCTTGACCTTTCAAACCAAGATCTACACCAGAATTTGATGATATGTAACACAAGAATAAGGTTACAAGCTACGGGTTCGAGTTTGTCTGACTAGTTAGTATTCTCTACTATTGCACGCGATACCTCATTCTCTGTGCAAGCTTTAGTGGCTTCAAAAATTGTTATTTGGACAGAATGCATGATGAGGTTAGCATCTCGCGTACCTATTTCCTAGTGTACTGAAATTGGCATTCACGTTAGCTTTTAGAGTGTTGATGGGCTGTGCTGCCCCATGACGGAATAACCTGACCTTGCTGCTCTTTGGAGAGCTGCTGCCATTACAAAGTTCTTGCTTTCCAAGGCTCCCATGTTGTCACTATAAGGCTAATTTTAACCGAGCTTCAGTTGCACTTATCGTCAAATTTGACATACAAAATGACGATTTCATAAAATGAAAATTAAATAAGAATGGAATGGAAGAGCCTTCCCATTCTCAAATCCATAATTTAGTTGATTTCAGAATTTGATACATGAAATCAAATATGGAATATAATTAAATTGCTTTAAATGATATAAATATCTCGTAAAAAAAAAAAGTAAATTTGATTCCAGATAATGCATTCTGGTTGGATAAGCTCTTTCACTTGGGATGATATACCCACTCACCAACCAGCTATCTCCTCTCACTCATTGACGTTCACCCCATTGCCTATATAGGTCTGGAGCTAATACAAAAGTTGAGAGGAGGCAGATGAACTGATAAAAGTAGAGAGGTGGAGGTGAAAATGAGAGGATCAATAAAAGAGGGAGTAAAGTAGAATTAGGAAAGTGGAAAAATAGGGAAGCTAAATAGGTGTTTAAAGGAACTTTTAACAAGGCACTTTGTTCAGGCAAACTAGATTTTGGACAAGATTAATAATGCTTCAGCATGAGGAGGTGTTAGTTAATATAATAATGTGCAGTATGTTATAAGTTATGGGTTGAGCTTATTCAAGTTGTACTACTCTTATACTACATCATAACACCAAATTACTAGTAATAAATACACATTACAAAAGCCTAACAATCATCAAAGCAAGCAGAGTTTAATGCCAGCCAGTTTTGGTTCTGAAACCCCAAGACATAAAGATGAATACTGGAAAAAGCTCCATATAATAGACATGCAACCTACTGAAACCACTCTCGCGACCCAAAACAATTAATTTCAGTGAACAGATGGCCATCAGCATCCACTGCAACAAGTTGCACTAAACCCATGTTCTTGCATATTATAATTCCATGTTACGAAGAAGAGCAGGCAAAAACTTACAAGGTTCATTCATTCAAATAAAATTCTGTAGTAATGATCAATGCTCAAACAGGATGGTCCATACTCTTGTTGCCCATAACAGTGGTTCATTCAGTTCGGAAAGTCATCTTGTCACGATGAATGATCAGGAGCTTTCAAAGTCTCATAGACAGCTGAAAAATCAAGGTCTCCCAACCGCATGCTTCTGGCTTTCTTGAAAGCCTACAAACAGAGAGTTGGAACTTTAGTACCTCATGAAACTTCTGTGGTGGAGTCATTAAGAGAAATATATCAATAGAAAAAAAAAATAAAGCATTTCATCCCGTTTTTTTAATTGTTTTATAAAGAAACAAATGAAGCATGTTGATCACCATTGGTATATATAACTTTACGGGCCTTTGAAACTATGAGGCAACTTGCGCCCAAAAAAACTAAAAAAGAAACTAGGATGCAAGAAGCCACTATAAGCCAAATGAAAAAGACAACAAGAAATGAAGAGTTTTGACTATTTCCAGATATATTTTGATAACGTGAACCATTACAGCACCAACAATATGAATATTTTAACAGAATATCAAATAGCCATACGAAGCACAATGGGCTGGTGTTAGGTTCAGCAAAACTAATCTTCCCATCGTTGCATAATTTTAACTCATTGATACTTGTGTGAAATGAAATCAATTTAATCTTGTGAAGAATGCTTCTGATTCTGGCAAGTCTCTGGAATTTATAAAAAGGAAGTCAACCCCGATGTTCCAGTGGATTGATCAGAGGCTCACTTGGTGGAAAAATTACTCCCATCCCAGGTTTCTAGTTTAGAAAAAAATAAAAACTTCTCTCATGTGGCTAAGACACCTTCCGTTCCTTAGTTTATATTTCCTGCTGTCACCTTTCATTAGCCCCATCATTTGCTGGATCTCATAAATGGAGGCACCGCTGGAGCAGCTCCCTGGGTTTGTCGTAAAGGGGAGTTTCGGTTACTTTTCAAGTGGAAGAAAACACTAGCTGACAACAAACAGTCTCCTAGAGCTTGGTTTGGTTAGTTTAGTAATGCTTTTGGTTTCAGTATTCAAAGACGTGAGTTGACCACTCAGTTTTCAGTTGCCGCTCAGCATTTGGTAAGTACTACTTGTTATATATGTGTGTGATATCACATGCTCAGAGACAATAGTAGGGGCTTACAGAAGTTAAATCATCTCTACGACAGATACTTCAAACTCAAAAGGATGTTTGTTATGATTTGTTTATTAAAATAGGAATATTAGGATCCAAGCCATAGATCTCAACATCAAACTTGCAATAGATCAGAAGGAGTAGTGATTTGATCCTTAGACTATACATGAGGTTCATTGGCAAGCTGAAATATCCTACTATCACCTGGGCAAGTAATGCTACTTACACAACCTTTTCTTAAACTGCAGATGTAGCTGCATCTAAGTTTGACAAGAAAAAAAATATGTTTAAGTGGGCTACTTAAATTTAGTTGCGGTCACATTAGTAGTTTGTGCTCAGTTTTTGACTATTCACTGCGATAGCAGTCATGTTCACTAAAGAAGCATTTTCTGATTGTCTCATTTTTTGGCACAGAAAGAAAATATAATAAAAATAGTATAACCTCATTTGCTGCAGCCGCTACAGGCATTGATATAGCATTTTCATCTCCAAGGGCAAGAGCCAATCTCATGTCCTTCTGCTGATGTTTCAGAGGAAAAGCTGGGGAGTAATTGTTTTGGATCACTGTGGGTCCTTTCATCCTAAACATGGGGTTACTGATGGCACTCAGATCCTGCACAAATATACGCCAATTATGCTTAGAATGATAATAAAAGGTATCAACAATAATCTTCCTGGTCATAATCACTTACCAGCACATCAAGAAGTGTTCCAGGGTTCAAACCACTTCTTCCAGCTAGTGTGAGTCCCTCAGAGAAAGCATTCATCATACTGTAACAGAGATAACTAATTTACATAACACAAGAAAAAATATGGACATGCAAACTGTCTGGCTTGCAGCCAAATAAATAGTAATACTGCAATCTGGATAGGTTTTTCCTGTTTGCCGATTCAATTAATGCTCTAAACTGAAGTTGAGCAACCCAACTCCCAAATAAAAAAAGGGGGGTGGGGGGGAAGGGGAGGAAAAGTTTACCTGCCCATTATCATGTTAACGACAAGTTTCATTTTTGCACCATTTCCAACCTCACCCAGAAAGAAAGACTTCTTCCCTAGTACATCAAATGCTGGAAGTGCTTCCTCATACAATGCCTACATATCAAAAGCGTCAACCACTGAAATTTAATATACAGGAAGATACAATGCCTACTTATAGTTTTATATTTTCATCAAAATTCAGTATTTGATAATTAGGCATCTGCATGAGAGCACATATACATATGGCTATATCAACAAAATCCAACTTCATACTCTGCACCCAATTTCAAAAGACAACGGACAACCATGATTGTAATGCTTTCTTCATTGAGAATAAATTTTCATCTCTATCTTTGAGTTAGTTTACAGTTCAGTGAGCTTGAGAATTGATTCCTAGATGATTTAGAAGTTCAGGGAAGGGCTCATATGATATAGAAACATTTAGTATGCTAATCTGATCTGGACATTACTAGCAAGCAAATACTCAGCGCAACCTTCATAGTTAACTTAGCAAAAGTTAGTCTGATATTGTAGTGAATGAGAATGAGATACTAGAGCATGATTGACCATAATCCATAGTATACATACAGAACTAGTTACTAGAATTAGCTTGTCCCTTTTTTCCCATTTTCTTTCAGTCTAGCATGAGTTGAAATACTAAAACAAAGATCACCGAGTTCTAAATCATATCAGGAATCAGAAGGCCTATTTCTTGTCTTAGGAATGAAATCAGTTTTAGTCATATAAGATATGCAAAGCAACAACAGGAAAAAACTTATAAATTTCCACTAAAGAAGAATTTATGCATTTCCAGAAGTTAAAATATTAACAAATTACATGCTTAATAACATTACAAATTTATAATAATGTAAAGCAGCACCTTATAAAATCCTGAACACTTTAACAAGTTAAGTCACACATTAAAGCAAAATTATATAGATCATGAAAATTTTGTATCGGTCATGATTATGTCCATTACTTTCTTGCCCATGTATCTTGTTATAAAACAACTTTCGGGCCATACAATTGCAAATATGGATCAGGAAGCAATCTTTTTCTCCAAAATGCAAAAGAGAGCTAAGCACAAATCTTGTTGCCACTTCCTCACTTAACTCCTTATCCCTGGCATATTTTCTATATAAATTAAGAAAAAATATGCCTATAAATAAAAACTTTGATTTATTTGGTCTTTGTAATGACATCACAGAACTAGGTCACTGGCGTCTTCCAGCATCAAATCATGGAAATAAGCCACAAAATGGGACCAAAACAGTTTTGTTCTATTGCCGTCTAACTACTTACCAGTTGCCACAGGAGTCTACAGTTGGGCACTATCCACCATTAGCACTATATTTTCTTCCCCTTACACTCCATACAGTCCATCAACTCGAACATCGATTTGAAATTCTTGATCACATCACTAATATCAATGGATTGAGGAAAACCATTGCACTTGGACCATTAACAAAGTTTTGAAGTGACTTTCTTTTACAATTGGTCTGCTCTTCACACATCAAAGTAGCATCCCATTTTCTCCATTCACTTCATATTTTACTGAACCTCTATCAACACTACCAACTTATTTCTCCCAGTTGGTGAGTATTGCTTATGGTCAGTGGAACGCTTCAAACTCCACCAAAGTGATTCACAGACTTCAACATCTCTACTATATACTAACGGAACAATTGATAGTTTTTCATTCCCCTTTTTGTCTCAAAAGTCTCAAAAGGATTTGGATCCCACATTTTACAACTCTAAATATTGCTCAAATATCTTCAGTGGACTTCTGTTTATTTTGTCTTGGGAAATCAACATAATACATTAGAAGGTGACAATAAACATATTCTTTGAAAGGGATGCCTATAGTTATGGGCTGCTACTTTATCTTACGCATGATAACTCTGAAAATTTCCAACCATGCAAACATGTTGTCATATGATGGAGGAGAAAGATGTCTGAATAATTCAACTCCCTCAAATAGTTAAAAGTGCAGTAGAACAGCATGCAAGCAAGATGACTTAACATTTATCCACATTTGCTGAGTAACATTTTAAAATACCTTGTCACCAGCAGCAAGTATTACTAGTTGGCCATCTTCTGCAGGCTTCTTGCTACCTGAAACAGGAGCTTCAAGGAAGTAACCACCTTTTGGTTTGATTGCCTGCAGATATCAGGACAGCCAATGGAAACTTATCTAGAAGGAACTAGTAGATACAGCACATAGCTCAAGAGAATTAGTAGATATCCAAACATTCCACAGCAAGAATCGGCCAATAATGTAGTAAAAAAAAGGAGATCCAATGCCAAGTTCTTTCATCTTTCTGTCATTTTTATTTTTCTTTTAATACATGATGGGTTAACATTCCACAGCAAGAATTGGCGAATAATGTAGTAAAAAAAAGGAGATCCAATGCCAAGTTCTTTCATCTTTCTATCATTTTTATTTTTCTTTTAATACATGATGGGTTAACAGCAACAATAGAGTTTGCGTCACAAGTAATTGTGCTTCCATCCATGAAGCTTTTCATCATAGTATTTTATTTGCAGACATAACATATCTTTGCAACTGTCTTATAAAATATGTGGGGAATATTAACCTGTTCACACTCAAGTGCATGTCAACATAATCTTTAATTTTACTTTCGTTCACACACACAGAAACATATAGGACCTTTTCTGTTAATCTAGACACAAGACTTACGTTGCAAATGAAGTGGATTAAAAACTTCCCAGCCATCATTTTTCTTCATTAATTGAGCTAGTATTACCTGAACATCTCTTTCTCATAAATAATGGGTGGTCAGTGCATAAGGTTCCCACCATTGTAGGGTCTAGGGACTAGGGGGGCCAAATGCATGCAGCCTTGCCCCATGAGCGGAAAGGCTGTTTTTGTGACTAGAACCCATGACCACCAGGCCACAAGGCAGCAACCTTAATGTTGCGCCAATGCTCACCCTTGCCCCTTTCTCACAAGTGTATCCTTTTTTTCACTTGTTATTGGGTTACATAAGATTCAAGTCAACATTTGAATTTAATTTCCATGTTTTATGAGAATTATAAATAATCAGCATCAGACCCTATAGTCATTTATTGCTATTTAGAAGTTTCTGTGACATATATTATCACAATTACAATTAACCAAAAAAGGGAACTTCAAAATGAGTTCAAATGTAGAAAATAGAAATTTAGTAGAAGAGGGAAATAGAGAGAAAGAGAAGGAAAGGAAAGGCATATATAATTATAAATAAACAATCATAAAAAGAAATGGCATGTTAAAAATCATCATATATGGCAGTTCCCAAAGGCCCAAATAGTTACTAGCATAATAAAAAACTTAATACTCCAGTATTTTTAGGCCAAATAGTATTCCTAGTTCAATAAAAATCTTGTACAATTCAAATCCCCATTTAGGGAAAAAGTTAAAAGAAGAGGGAGGATATTAGCAATATTTCTCAGCTATGAAATACTTGAATCAAAGATCAGGGAGGCTCAAGGATGAAGTGAAATATAGAACAGAAATAATTTAAATTTTTACAGAAAATACCTTGAGCAATATAGAAAAAGATGACCTGCAACAGTAGCAATTGCAATCTCTCTTTTATTTACAAGTTTCTCTTTAACAACAGGGAGCAATAGAAAATTTTAGAAAATTAGCTTCAGACGTGACTAAATTTTACATAAATCACAAGCAAAATAATTCTCATAAGGAGTAAAGAAATTTTAATGATTTTTAAATGATGGAGAATAGATTATAACATCAGCAGGCTATGCTAACCTCACATATCTTGGAAGATGTATCAGCATCAACTGTTGACATGTCAATATAACCTTTTCCATTGCAAATTTGCTCAAGAACACCATCTTTATCAAAGACCACCTAGAAAATTACCACAAAATGGAATTCAAGTAAGTGCTAGTAAAGAAGTTGCATGTCAAATAAGAAACAACATTCACAACTACTGACCGATAGAGCAGCAGAAGGATCAGATAACATTGCAATTGTATACTTGCATTTCTTGACTACAGCTGCAGGGGTTTCTCCAATTGAAGCACCATGTTCCACGAGTTCATCACACTACAATTAGAGGTTGCAAAAGATATGTATTAGGATTGTCTGAGTTCAGGGCAGTGGCAGAGTTTTCAAATTAAAAGTTGGTAAGGCTTACATTGAGCACTTTATGGCATAGAAATAATATAAAATTATATATACAGACTACAAGCTATATTTTCTCTAGGGTGTTCAACAGAATTCACAATTTTGTCATCCCGCTCATCTGATATTATCTAAACAACATGTAAATCCAGATTCGCTGCTAAGCTGCTTTACAAAATGCTTGGAATAATGGCTCAGTATATAACTTTCTGGATATCTTCCTTTATGTATGATGGCGCAATGGACTAAACTAAGTTTTAATTTTAAAAATAATTCCAGTAGCCATGTCATTTTCATATTCAATTCTGCTCTGCACTGAAAATTATGTAGTACTCATCATCCGCAATAGATCAATAATCATTATTATTGCTTCTATGGAAGGAAACTTTTCCCTGAAAACGTTTAGATAGCTACTGAAGTTAACATGGCTTTCAAATAGACAAGGAAAAACAAGTTTACTTAGACAAAGTGTGCAAGATTTAAAGGTCTTTCACTCGTACTCAGTTGCCTTTTAAATTCTTAATTCGTAGATGTACATATGGCTACTCAACTTTGAGAGAAGTATAAAGGGAAACCACATGTCCCTCTCTTTGTTCTTGTAATCCTTTGTGTTGAGGATTACAACAACAACAACCGAGCCTTATTCCTCCCAGGTGGGCTAATAAAACGACAACATTGCTCTGTCAAAAACCAAATTTTCAATAAATTCATGTAGAGCAGGGCCTTTTCTAACGGTATCTCCTAAAGTTTTCTTTGGTCTTCCTCAAACTGTTAAAAAATAATTGTTTAATTAAAATTCATAACTATATGCAATTGAGTCCCCTAGCAGAAGCAAGCAACTCTGCCTCCGCCCCCCCCCCTCCCCCAAAAAAAACCTTTTATAGTTTTTGAGAAGAAATTTCATTAAAAGAAAAAGAATTGAAATGACATATTTATGTAAGGGAGGTCCCTATTTCTCACACACAAAATGCAAGCCTCACTGGCGCTCATCCAACATTTTCAAAGTACCTCCTGCTTGGTATTAATTTTCAAAACGTCAATCCCATATTACCTCAACGCCAGACCACACCATTAAATTCAGCAGAGTAGGAGAACACGCTTGACGCACCACACATCTTAGATAAATTTCACTCAAATAGTTTAAATGCAGAATCCATCAGAGAGCAGGGCAACACAAAGAAAGAAGACAAACCTCACCATAGAATCGGTTAATCGTTACTAACCAACAATAATCAAAAACGCACAAGAGAAACCATAAACAACCAATAGTAATGAAAGAAATCATCATAAGATTGCATTAAAAAAAAAAAAAAAACTGGAAAACCCAACAAGTTTCATCACTCCAAAAGCCAAACAGGGTCAACCCATCCCATTAATCAGATTGACACTGAAAGTGAGAGCTAACGGGATACAAGTGCCAGGAACAACTAGTGTAAGCATTAGCAGCTGTGAAAAAGCAAATACCTTTGAGAGGGTCCTGTTCCAAACAGTGACCTTGAAGCCATGGCGCAGTAGGTTCATGGACATAGCCTTGCCCATTATCCCCAGACCCAAGAACCCTACCTCCATCTCTCTCTCTCTGCCTGCAAATCACCTTTGATCTTTCACTACTCTTCTTGCTCTCAAGTCTCAAGGAGGGCCCTCATGGAAGTTCTACAAGAGAAAATCACAAAATTATCATTATCAAATCTCAATTAATGCCAAACGTAACAGTCTAAAAGAAATTAATTTGATATTTCTATATTGAAAATTTCACCTATCAATGCAAAGCAGAAAAAATGCAGGGATAGCGTGACACTAGCATTATTATTTTTTTATTATTATATTTATCTGTTTGCGGTTTTTTATTTTTGGGGACAAATCTGATAGGGCAACTCTGGTTGGTCGGAGTCCAAGGAGAGATGGATGCGTTCCACGTGGCACGTTGCCGTTTGTTTCTGTCGTTCCTTGCATCTGGGATTCGCAGCTGTGTCACTCCGGCACTGTCTGTTAGTGGCTATATACATTTTTTTTATTTTACAAATTATTGTTTTCTATTTCAAATGAGATGAATTATTAAAAATTGAAATGGATGGGATTTTGATTTGTGTATTTTTTTTGTTATCATTTTTAATAAAAGTAAAAAACAAATTAAAAACTATGTTTGGTTGTATTTTGTTAAAAATATTTTTCATTTGAAAACATGAAACTGAAAATGCAATAATAATTTAGTAATTATAAAAAATCATATTATTCAGATATACATTTTTTAAATTTAAAAATACAAAAAATAAAATATAAAATGTTTCCTGAAACTAAATAGACTCTAAAAGAGAAAAAAAAAATTATGCTAAGCCTAATACCTTTCTGTGTGCTAATGCTTCCTCTTTCAGCCATGATTCAAGTGACTGGAAGATGGCTCAAGCTCTTTCATCTTTAGAGAAATAAGAAGTTATGTCTCAGTGTCTCATACTTGAGTTGCAAAATGACAATGTGCTTAGTTGAGTTCTCTAAGTTGCTTTCTTTCTTTTTTTTTTATATTTTTATTTTAGCTTTTGTGGCCCTTTAAGTAGGATCTCCAATTATAATTTGGCCTTTGTAACACGTATTTAAGAAGTATAATTATTTTAAGAGTAAAATATATTTTTAATTTTTAAAAGATATATTATTTATTAATTTATTCTTTTAAAAATTAATTTTATCGATTTAATTCCTAAACTTTCAAGTCACTTACAAATTTCATCATTTTGCTCTTCTTAATTTTATTAATTTAATCTCTCAAAAGAACTAAATTGTTGTGAATCTAAAATTTGAAAGACTAAATTGATAAAATTAATCTCTAAAAAATGAAATTGATAAATGATATATCTTTGAGGTACTAAAACTATATTTTACTCTTATTTTAATGATGTAACATATGATTGAATAATAATAATATAAAAATATATTATATTTACAGTAAATCAAAATTAAATTCAACAAAAATCTCTAAAATGATAAGTTTTATTATTTTTTTCATAACTTTTTGCTTGCATAAGAATTAACTTTAAGGTCCAAAAAAATTAATAGAAGTATTTTTTTTTTGCAAAAAAATCTTTAAAACTTATAATGTGTTTGTATGTTTTTTATTCATGAAATGAAATGAAACAAGTAAGGATAGACTGAAAACAGAAGGAAAATAATGAAACAAAGCTATCTTTTCCTTTGTTTGAAAAATCAAGATAGTGGAGCATAATTTCATTATCCTTATTTGGGAGTTAAATTATTCAGGAGAGAATAGAAACAAAATTATTATAGTTTTTAAATTCAAAAATAACCCTTTTAGTTTATTAAAAATGAATAAAGATATACTATTATTGATGCCGAAACTCTCATATAAAATCTCTCTACTTACGAGAAAAAGAGACTCCAATAAAATATTTGTTATGAAGGTGTGTCATTACTATAAGAAATAAGCACTTACCAAAAGAAGAAAAATTTAATAAATAAGATTAAGAGATAAAGACGTAAAATACTAACTTCTAACATATAAAACTTTTAATTTTTCCCGTTCCTCTCCAATTTTAAGGAACGAAAATTAAGTCTACAAGAAATGAAGGGAGAATAGATAAACTCCTAAAAAAAGGGAGCTTATTATCCTTTGCCTCATCCCCTTCCTATTCTCCTCTTAGATCCTTATCATCCAAACACAGTCTTAAAAATAGAAGACATAAGTTAATGTATTACAAAAGTGAGATTCAAATTCGGGATCAAATATTACTCTCCAAAAATCTTAGTGGTCTAAAAGTCATTTTAATTAATAAAGGTTGTTCTTCTTTGTCATTTTGAATCAAATTTCGAGCTTTGAGTGCCGCTTCTGCATACCTATCTGCCCAACGAGTAACGAGGTATCATGATTGCATAAAGCACGAGTTGAAAAAAATGATGAATGACTACAACATTCGATAGGGTTTGCAAACCATTTTTGAGGTCACCAGTGGTTTCAAATATGTCCATGTCGGAGAGAGAGCAGCAGCAGCAGCACAAGAAGACGATGAGGAAGAATGCTATTCGGGTCAACAGAAGGCCACACCCGCCGCCGGCGGTGGGAGACATTGAGGACGCAGCCTCGTCCTTCAACAAAGAGCAAACCCATCAATTGAGGGTAGCTCTCTTGGAGTGGTACGACCGCAACCGCAGGGACCTCCCGTGGAGGAGGTTCAACCATGATTGCAAAGATGAAGAAGAAGAAGACGAAGCAGAAGTGGAAACCAGAGCTTATGCTGTGTGGGTCTCCGAAGTGATGCTGCAGCAAACGAGGGTTCAGACTGTTATTGGCTATTACAACCGCTGGATGGAAAAATGGCCCACCATTAACCATCTCGCGCAGGCTTCTCTTGAGGTTCTGTGGCCCTGTTGCCATTCCTTCTCTCAAGTGCATTTTCTTTTTCTGTCCGTTTTCTGCTGCAAATTTTTGGGCTTTGATTCCTTTATTACATTATGCACTAGTGGATTGCAACCCCTTTGTCTCGAGGTTTTGAGGGCCTATTGGCTACTGCCATTCGTTCGCTCTTGCAAATTTATTTAATTTTTTTTTCCCTATTTGCGTTATCTTCTGCAATTTCAACAACTAGTTGAGATGCTATGGTGTTAAATTGTTAGAAAGTTGTGAACATCAATGCAAATGTTTCATTATCAAGTCCCAGCCTTTTTTGTTGTCACAAAATTGACGAAATATTTATACTTTGATACTTTGATGTTAAGAAGTTGTAAACTTTAGTGCTGATTTGATGCGATGATTACACATTTTAATCGATAATTTGTGAGATTTTTGTTTAATGCTTCTTTACTAATCTGTTAAGAAAACTAGTGCAAAAATAAGCAGATAGTGGAGGAGATACCACTGCTTGGAAATGGTTGATCTTTGCTTCAATTATTGTTGCACTGTTTATGATTATTGTAGCCAAAACCTGACTTGAAATGAGATATGTCTTCTCATACAATGGCTTGGCATAAGAGAAAATAGAATTTTATGGCTTACAGTTGTGCAAGAAAGGCTGTCCGAGGTTTCTGCAGGCAGAGGGCTAAACTTAAGGACAGAGCTTGCAGAATCTTCTAGGACATAATATGGGACCCTCTGTACTACTAATCTTTCTTCATTGGTTCCTTTGTTTTCTTTGTGTGTCTGTGTTTACAAGCTTTTGTTGTAATTTGTGGAGTAATTGTCTCCTCACCATGATTGTTGTCATCTTTGTGCAGGAAGTGAATGAGATGTGGGCAGGTTTGGGTTACTATCGAAGAGCTCGTTTTCTTTTAGAGGTGGTCTCTTATTACAACATTGTTTTTCTCAGACTCCATTGTCTAGTTTTTTCTTCAATATTTATCTGAAACCTAAAGGGAAAGGTTAAGGGACATTTAGCTACACCATACAAGTCTCCCTAATAACGAATTGGAAACTTTTTGAATTTCTAATGGCTAATATGGCTGTTAAACCTCCATCAGTTTATATTTTCTGCCTACTTAGTAAAAGCAGCTAAAAATAGGGCATATAATACATGCATCAAAATCTCATATAATGGATATTGCCAAATAAAAGCCTTGATAGGGTTTCAGAAGTTTCTTTGATTCAAGGCCTTCAGGCTCTCATTGAACAACTTCTGCTTCTGCTCTCATATTACAAAGAATGTTAAGGTAAGTCCAACTTAAAGAAAGTAAAGGCATAGATCATTAAGAGAGAAGTATGCTTTGCTTATATCAGTGTGTGCTACTGCTACATTATTTGACAAGATTATTTTCATTTCTGCTGTTAGGGAGCAAGGAAAATAGTCGCAGAAGGAGGCAGAATTCCTAAAACGGCTTCTATGCTACGGAAGATTCCTGGAATTGGAGAGTATACAGCTGGAGCTATTGCCTCTATAGCATTCAAAGAGGTGGGCAGTTTTTGTGATTTTGATTCCTGAAAAGCAACTGTTGCTAATGATTTCAATTATCAGGTGGTACCTGTTGTTGATGGAAACGTGGTAAGGGTGATTGCTAGATTAAAGGCTATTTCTGCAAATCCAAAAGATTCAGTAACTGTGAAGAGATTTTGGTGAGTTTTTGTGAACTTCTAGAACAAATTATTCAACATTTTTTTTTATGTTATGAGAAAATCTTAACTATGTTTTTAACTCATGGAGAAACATGTTTTTCTCTTCATTTTTATAATTTTGGTTTCTCAACGGATGTTTAACCTGATTAAGAAACAATGGGAAAAAAAGAAGCATATTTTCATGCATTAAATTAACACATCTATATTTATATTTATAAGGACATAACATTAAATACCACTATGACCTTATCACATTAGTTAGAAAAGCATTTCTGATGCTTTCTTTCCTTCCTTGACACAACTAATGAGGAGGAGACACATGCATGAATAATTCAAAAGAGCGGGTGGTTTGAGTTTCTTATCTGAGATTAAGTTCCTCTAAATAAGGTGTCTTCTTTTTATTGGTTGTGCCTAAGGTACATTTGAAAGGTACACATGATAGGCTGTGCCTATACCATATTTTTACTGCTTTCCTATTGGCAGAATCTATATATTTTATAATCAGGGCTTGTGTTTCTTTTTCTTTACTATTTTTTTCTTTATTGATGTGGGATTGGAATGGAGATTAAGGAAATTAGCAGCTCAGTTGGTTGATCCTCTTCGTCCTGGGGACTTAAATCAGGCTTTCATGGAACTTGGGGCAACTGTCTGCACCCCTCTTAACCCAAGCTGCTCCTCATGTCCAGCAGCAGAATTTTGTCATGCACTATCAATTTCTAAACATGATAGCTCAGTAGCAGTTACAGATTATCCTGTTAAGGGTGTGAAGGTTAAACAAAGAAGTGAATTTTGTGCTGTATGTGTCGTTGAGTTACTTGGAGCTGATACAGTGTTAGACGAAAACCAGTCTAGCAGCAAATTTATTCTTGTAAAAAGGCCTGATGAAGGATTGCTTGCTGGTCTTTGGGAATTTCCATCTGTCTCTCTGGATGAAGAAACTGTTTCATTGGCTAGAAGAGAAGCAATGAATCACTTCTTGAAAAAAATTCTCAAAATTGACACCAGAAAGACTTGCAATATAGTTTCGAGGGAAGATGTTGGGGACTTTGTTCACATTTTCAGTCACATTCGCCTCAAGTTGTATGTTGAATTGCTAGTGTTGCAATTGAAAGGTTTGAACCTCTCTCTATCTGGCATTGCAAGTTGGTTTTGGTATTTCAGTTTCTTCAGATCACATTTTCTTTACTAAAATAGATTAGTCTGGACATTTTTAATCTATTATCATTATTGAAGCCATGAAACCTTGAATTTCGCTGTAAGGACCTTGAGCATCCAAGGGTTTAGCCAAAAGTGTCTTCCTTCCTTGCATTTGGATGGGTGGGTTTGCACATGCTACCATTATTTCTTTCTCTCTTAAACTTCCTTGTCATAAGCTTTTTTTTCTGGTTAGTCATAATAAACTTCATATTACAGCTCATATCAGTGACTTAAATTACTGCATTTGAAATTTCATTGAATGAGTTGGCAACTATATATATATATCTACCTTTTGACTGGCTGCCATTTTTGCATTTGCATAAGCTTGAATTCATGTAGTATCTGAGACTCTGTGGTTTAAATAAGACTCTAAATCCTGTTCTGGGTTCAGGGTTATAGATGTGCATGAAAAATGAATGCAATGATCTATGCATCAACGCTACTTTTTTTATCCTAATGTTATTATTATTATTTTTTGGAAGGGGGAGTAGATGATTTGTTCAAAAGCCAGGACAATGAAACTACAACTTGGAAATGTGTTGACAGTAATACCCTTTCAAGTATGGGACTGACAACCAGTGTAAGAAAGGTAGTATGCTGCACTTCCACACTTAACATAATATAATCCTTTCCAATAGTATGATATAAATTGGTCCTTTAAATTGACATCATGTGTAATAAGGTAGTATACAGCACAAAGCAACTGATCCTTGAAATTGATATTAATGTTAATCAACTCAATTAAATTCAAGGCACTTTATTGGCAGCTTTTAAAAGAAGCTTCTTTATTTTTTGTGCCGTTTGTAAGATAATTTATTATACTAAAGGTTTAGCTTCTGTAGAATTAAGGATTAAATTTAAAATTTCGTATTCTTCTTGTTGCTTTATATGTCAATATCTTATTTTTGTATCTTAAAGTTGTTATACTACTGCAGGTGTACAGCATGGCTCAGAAATTTAAGCAGAAAAGTTTTCCTTCTAAGCATGTGCCGACCAAAAAGAGAAATAGAACGACCAAGAGAAACTAGCCTAGTTCAAGGTGTACAACAAGGTTCAGAATTGCTGCACTGTGCCTTTTAATTTGCAGTACTTAACAGAAAAACTGTGTAATATTTTTCTCGCATTTTATTCTTAGTAGATAGCATTGTTATGTGTGAGGTGCTTTCTCCACGTGATAACTTCTCATATGTTCAGCATTCTGTGATGTGTATGGTTTTGCACATCTTTGCCACACTGTTATGATTCTTCAATATTGAAACACCTGCATCTCTCAATTTTGTATTAGACAGAGTAGTTAGCAAGGAATTAAGAGGACAACCCTACATGGCGTAATTTATTCTTTATGTATAGCAAAAATACACACTGTGTGTGTGTGTGTGTGTGTGTGTGTGTGTGTGTGTGTGTGTGTGTGTGTGGTTAGTTTATAACACACTTTTAATCTTTTGTATCAACTGGACAGCACCTATTAATTTGAGAATAATATGAACTTATGTGTATTTTAGTACGAGTATGTAAAATGGTGCGTTCACACAAGCAGCTTAAGTTCTATGATTTTGCCTTTAACTAATTTAAATTACATTATCATTATTATAAGGGTGTCTGGCAAACTGAAAAATGTGTCCAAAACTGTTGAAATAAAACTAATTATATAAATTTACCTGAATTTGAACTAGTTGTAAAATGTATGTTTTCAAATTTTATTTTGAACTACTTTAATATCAAATAATGTTTGTTAAATCTTAGTGTATATTTTATTGATTTTCAAATAAATTAAAAAGAGAGAAAATAGGAGAAAAATGTGGAAACTTTTGACTCAAAAATAAATCAAATGAGAACTTTTTTTTTTTCAAAATTTAAACGATTACTAAACACATAAGAATTTATAATTGGCTTTATTGTATATAATGCATGTTTTCACACTAAAAAACTTTTTAGCCAAAATCTCTTTCTTGAATATTTTGATTACAAAAATTAATTCAAACACGCAACTAGTTGACAAATATTATCCTGTACCAAAAAAAAGTTGACAAATATTACCTTAATTTAGTTATATATGTAAAAGCCAATTAGTTTTTAATTCCAAATTTTTTCATATAAAACCATAGAAGATTGAAATTAATAATCATGATTGATTGTTACTAATACTTCTAATTTAATTATATTTTATCATTTTTTGTTCAAATTAATTATTAAAAAATACATTAATATTTGATTAGATTAATATTAAGATAATTTTTTTGAAATATATATCAACAAAGTTATATAAAATGAAAAGGACATGTATGCAAAATAAATCCTTTTTGGTATAAAGATCAACAGCCGTTGGATTTGGTAAAACATTTCCTATTCATTTGTATTGCGGTTTTTTTTTTTTTTTTGGTCTTCATTTGTGTTGTGGTTTGTGTTGGGCAAATTCTTGTAGACTTGGGCCAAATCAAAATGCATTCTCTCTCAATACCAAAATTCACTTTCCTTTTATGTTAATTTAGTGAAATATTCACCAGTTAGGTCCCGAAAAAAGTGAAATATTCATCAGTTTGATACTGCTCTTAGATGGGATAAATGCATTCACATGAAAGGATGAAAAGTAAAAACAAAATAGAGAATACATAATACTCCTTGAGTCCTAAATTAAGATGAAGTGAGTTTAATTTTTGGATTTTCCTTATACAACTAACATTTTTTTTTCATTTTCACCATAGCAAATACCACAAAAGTAGAGAAAGGGGTAAGGAATTTATCAGAGAAGCATGTAGGGAAAATCTCGCAAGAAAACAAGCTAAAGCAGTTAGTGATTTGTCTTTGGCAAGTTTATTATACGGTTGAAACTCACTCACACATTCACTGTCGCTAGTGGTGACTGCTTCTGCCAGAGTTTTGTACTCTAGTGTTCCTAGCTCTTTTTTTTTTTTTTCCTCCTTTTTTTTTAGTAAATAGATAGATAGAAGAAAAGGCAGAAAAACCAGTCGTACATATTGTCTCAGGCACCATGTGGATCAGAGGGTTCTTTCATTTTGTTCCTCCCACGCATGCTTCTGACTAAAACCATCGTCAACAAACCGGTGACAGGGAAAATGGTTGGCGATTAAATAGAAAGAAATAAACAAAGAAACATAGAAGAGGCATTGGGAAGGAGAGGAAGAATGCAAATGGCAATTTTATTAAGAGGAGGAGCACTTGGGGATTCTAGCTTTCGTTTGTGGTCGTTAACGTCACCTTCTTCTTCTTCTTTGCATGTTTCCCAGAATGTCATAACCACCTCCTCCTCCTCCTCCTCCTCCTCATCATCATCATCATCATCAATACTACCTTTGGTATGTCTCACTTGATTAAGCAGCTCCAACTCAGATTAGAATTTATGAAGATTAATGACTTTTGCAAGATTAATTAATCAATTAAGAAAACTAATGTCTTCAAGTGTTAATTTAGGAATTTATTGTCTTCTTTTTTAATTTATTTTTTCATCTTTTCATTCAGTAGCCTGCCCTGTAGTTACAGCTTAATGGGTCCTTGTGTACTTAATCCAACTTCTATCTGAATGAAGTTCTGCTTTCAAAATCCACTTGCTTTTATAAATTTTGGGTAAGATTCCTCTAAACTAACAGTTCAGTTTACACAACTGAAATATTAGGATATGGAATCAGAACCTCATTCTTTTATTTCAATTCCCATAATCATTTTTGGTTGAGGCAACCAAATGATGGGTAATTTTCTTTTCAATATCTGTTTTTCTTGTACTGCAGATTGTAAGTAAATTGAAAACAGCCAGCAGAAGCGAGATCACCTCCTCTGCTGTTCAAGAATCATCTACTAGTACAACGGGTGTGTTTCTGCATTAACATAATAAAGATTTTGGTTTAATTTTCTTGTATTTGTCAATAATTTTGCATTTTCCGCCTTATCTGATTGGTCTGATTAAAACCATAATTTCAACTTCTGCTCTCAGCTACTGCTGAAACAAAGGAGGTAAAGGCAGCTCCAAAAGCTGCACCAGAAAAGAAGCCTCCTGCTAAAGTTCCAGCTAAGCCTCTGCCTCAGATGATGGTGGAGGATGTGATCCCTTCATTGAGAGCAATATTTGAAGCCCAAGAAGATCTCACTGAAATTGAGCTGGTCTTTCAGGACAATAAGGTCAGTAGTAATACAGCTTTGCTACCTATGCCATTGTTCCAATTACTGTCTTTGTAATGGATGGAATTTAGACCATACAAAGAGGTAGCCTATTCCCCTTCCATATTACTTCCACTCTACTTTCAACCAGTTATGAACAGCAAAACCCAAATTGGAAAACTCAATGAAGTGTCTCTTTAGAAGCTTGCTCTCATCTTATAAAGCTTTTCATTGTTGATGAAGTTAATTCATAACTTTTGATTGGGTTATGATTGACAGTTAGAAGGTTCTTTTTTGAAAAATGGCAATCCCTATTCATTCTGGGCCTTCTTTCCTAACGGAAGCCTTACTGGTATGTACATTTTCTGTCTCTCATTGTGACAGTAGTACCACACCAACATCGAGTTAAAATGCACATGTAAACAAATACCAACATCTTTGTGTGCTTGAACAGGTCCAAAAGGGTTTTCTCTGTCATCATATAACTTAGAAGCAAGCACTGTTGAACCATTTCTGGTTGATGAAAAGAAAATTACTGCAAAACATGTGGTATTCTGGGTTGAAAAACGTTTGGCAGCACAGGGGATCATTCCTGTATGGAAAGATTAATCTCTCAAAAATTTGGAATTTCATTTTGGTTGCAAATGATGTAGCATACAATTCAACATTATCGTCCCTTGGTTCAATGACTATGGTGTATATAGAGCTCTGTTGATCAATGTGCAATTGTACATGCTTTTGTGAAAGAGCATTTCGTTGATCAACGTACAAGTGCTAGTCACTTGCTTTTAGGATTTTTTTTTTCTTTCTCATTTCAGATTTTCCCTGGCCTAATGGCATACGTATAAGAGAGCATATTACCTAGTTGAATGCGTTTTCTTTATGCCATCTATAAGAACGCGTTGACATAGAAGTTTCGTTGGCAATATTTCAAAATATAAAGGAGCTTGGGATTTTGAGATGAGGTGTAGACTAATATTAAACCAGAGGGAGGAGTTTTTGACATTATATTTTCAATGCACTTTTTACGTCCCATCTGCACAATGTTGATATTGTCAGACTATTAAATAACAGACAGAGATGATAAATTTCCACTTTCATTTATTTTTTTTATTTACATAACAAGAAACCAAGGGATGTGATTGTATGTTTTGAAATTAGATTTCTGGAGTATAAATGCGAGTTTGGAGACCAATGGCTAAGTAATTTACTCTTTTACTTATTTTTTAAGTTATGTTTTCTTAACTTATACGTAGATAAAGCGCCGTCCCGCCCCCCCCAAAACCACACAAAATTAGATTAAAGATGTCAGACTTTCTTTTAAAAAAACTTCTGTGACATATGTTAGTAATTTATTTTGCTCCAAGAAGAGTAAAAGATTAATTTTATATTATTTATTTTTTTGATATATAGGTATTGTTAATTAAACAAGTAATAATTTCGTTATATTAGTTTTATCAAATTGCACTTAATAAGAGCTCGTAATATTAACAAGAGTAAAGCTTTGTAAACAATTCTTGATATGTGTATGACAACATTAATTTTTTATTTTCACAAATATGCACATTACTTACCTCTCTTTGTTTATCTAAGAATTGTACATTCCAAAATTTTTCTATTTATAAGTACTTGAAATTTGTAGTGCCAAGAAAGACATATTCAAAATTTTTAAATCCCAATGCAGTTTTAATATATTGATTGATTAATTGAAATTCAACAACGTCATAGACTCATAGTTATGTTAGCTGTTGAGGATTTCATGCCAACGAGCTGTATAACTAAAAAGCATAGTATATAATAAAATCACATAATCAACTTTGCTTTGTTCTTATTTTTTCTCCTCACTATTGGCTAATCTCACAGGGAACAAAAAAAAGCAGGTCAGAATTTCAAGGTTGCCTCAGCAGTCTGTTTTATTGGGGTCATTTCCTCCACAAACATATTGAAGCAACCATAAAGCCATGAAAACCTGTTACAAAGAATTTCACTGGAGCTGAAAATGATATCTAGCCTTCAACCTGCCATAGAGAACAAGAGTTTTATCAAAACAGCACTTCCAAGCAAATCTGAGCTATCAAGAACATAATACAAATTAAAATGATAGCAACTGAAATCTCCCTCTCCCAATCTCTCTCTCTAACTACTTCCCTCTAGCGTAGAGTCTAGTTGTGGAATATTTCATGTCTTAATATCGATTTCAATAGCTTGAAGTTCAGGTATTCTCTGGACTATTGAAAAAATAAAAGGGAAAGTGGGATTGGAAAGAATGTGGCCAAAGCTCATGTACTAGATGCATTCTAGAAAAAAACGATTACACTACTGTTTCACCAGATGCAATTATCAACAAATTTCATAAGACTAGTGTAATGCCAATAATGCCAACTTTTTTCCCACTACTGATTTCAATATTTATATAATTATTCACATACAAAGATCAGGGTGAATTACGCTTAGTCCTTTCCAGATAACAAGTTATTAATTAGCCAATGGCCTCAACAATCTGGTTCAAAAATTTTAGGATGTTCCAAGTAGGAAATGTGAGAAATAGGAAAGTGAAAGATGGAGATGGGAGTAAAAAAAAAGAAGAGCATTAATATAATACTCTCATAAATTACTACATTAGCCATGCTTAAAATATTTCTAAGCATCACATAAAAGTAAATTATCAAAGAAATATATCCGGTGAAGATACTTAAAATAATGACTTCTACTTCTTTTTCACCTCATTGATGAGATTAAAAAAGCTATAAAATATAATGATGTAGGATGTAGAAGGAATAGTATTGAGGAGTTAAAAATTAGGGTTAGGATTAAAATAATCGGGGAAGGTTGGGGATTAGGGTTCCCAAGCAACCCTTGATCTGAGATGTCAGTAAAGTCAAGAACAGAGGTAGAAGGAGGATCTATTATCCTCATACTAATAGAAGTCTAGGAATCACTCCTAGCAGGAGAAAACATCGCACTTACAAAAATCTGAATGCATTCAAGCTGAATATCATTACTGTCTAGAAATGGAACAAACAGAAAATATATATGGGTTTCTTAAGACAACCATAATGGGCACTACTCAAAATAACAAAATCAAGACAATTTAACAGCCCAAAAGACTGGACTACAGAGACATGAACGGTGTTTAACCCGCAAGCATGCCTAGTTTTCACCCCTCATTTTCACAATTTCGATTCTCTTATGTCCACTAAGACCCATTTAGGAGCATAATTTCCATGAAATAAGCATGGTAGACCTAAAATACTAAAGTACTAGGAGAGGCACCCACAATGTGGATGTACTCAGAATTTTTTAATTTATTTTGATACATGATTGCATAATAATTTACTTTATTTTAAATTTGAATGAAAACTGACTCGAAATTATAATTCGTCAAGAAAATAATACTAAAGTAGGAAGTGAATGGGAACAATGAAAGGAGTTGAGAGAGTGAAGTGAGTTGTGTTAATGATCTTTTATTTTTATTTGGGTGATGAGAGACAATGAGGGGTGTCGGCTTTGTATATTAGCATAGACACTAGTAAGACAAGGAGAGACAGTGTGAGGAATAAAAATGAGGAAGAAATAAGAGTGAAACAACTACAATGAGAAAATCTAGCATATGAAATGCACCAAGGTTGAACAATTAGTTGTGGAAAGCAAATAGTTATAAGAAGAATACAAATTTGTGGAGAAAAGAGAAGGCATTGCTAAAAGAAAAAACAAAGCATGAAGAACCATGGTAGTAAAGGGCCAATAATCATTGAGTCCAAAGGCATGACATCTCCTTGGCCAATAAATACACAGTAAACTTAAAAAATATAGTGAGACCACGGATTCAAAAGTCACCAAGTGCATTTACCTGTCAGTTTGTAACACAATCAGCCTTTTGCATTGAAAAAAGGCTTGACACTTGGAACAACTCCCAAGCAATGCAAAAATTAGTATTGAATTTCATTGAGTAAATAAAAGTAGCAACCTCATTGACAGATGCAACCATTTCAGAAGCCACCCCATGACCATGCTACCCAAATCATAGTGTATTGGATGAAAGCGATTTCTTTTACAGTAGGAATCCAGCACTTATGGTTCAACTTATCTCCAACAACAACAAATCCTTATTCCACTAGGTGGGGTCAGCTACATGCATCAAATTTTCAGTTAAACCATTTAGAGCAAGGTCTTCTTTTAATGGTTTCTCTTTCTCCTAATGATTTCTTAGGTCTTTCTTTACCCGTTTAAGCGAAATATCTTCCATTTGATCCACTTTCTCACATGAACAAACCACCTTAGGTAAGTTTTCATCTTCTCCTCAATACGTGCAACTCTAGCTTTCTCCCAGATACAATTGTTCCCAATCTTATTTACCTAACCACTTAGCCACCTGTTAATACTAGTGAGTACTATATGATGCAGTAAATTTATGGCAGTAGCAGTATAAAACTTTTAAGCCCTAGTTGGTTTGGGGATGCTTTAAATATGCTCCCAAAAAATACCTATTTGTTTAAGTATAAGTTGCTAATTACTTCCACCATGAATATATAAGTATCACAAAATCCATATCAACCTCAAAACCTCCGGTAATTAAAACATGATTCCCATAGTCCTTTTAAAAAGGTTAAGGATGCTTCTTTGGTCAATGCTTCAATAACTTAACACTTACTAAAACAAGTTTCTAACCTATACAGTAGACAACTGCTTCTACATTGGAGTCAACATTCACACATTAGAACACATCAGGAGAGATGGCAATGAAATTTTTGTTTGAATCAAAACTTGATAATATTCGATATAATTGCAAATCAATCAACAGATGAGGTTTTAATCTTATTCCAAAAATCCCTTTACCGTATACTAGTGAGACAGAAAGCTTAGGCACCTCTCGTTCCCCTTCCCTCATTTGACAAACATATCTAAAAATGCTCAGATGATTCTTTGGAAAACCCTTGATTAATGTATTCTTAAATACAAATAAACAGGGATATATCCTTGGGAACTAGCAATTCATGGTTTATGTACCAAAGATCCCATTTCAGGAAATTTTGCACACCGAACGTGGCCCATAAATTTTCTTGTAGAAACGCAAATACCTGATCCGAAGTTGTATTCTGATTTGGTATGGACTCAAGGTTGGACACTCTAGCTTCCAGAGCATCAAACTTCTGCTTCATCTAGAAAAAAAAAATTAAAAGAAGAGGAAGAAAATTCAAGACCAGAAATCCCAAATTTTGAAAAAAAAAATGTTGCTACAATTTGAAAAAGGGTAAAAAAGAAAAGTAGGGGATCGAAAAATTACGTCAGAGGCAAGAGCGTGACGATCAACCCAAAGGTCCTTCCAAACAAAATGGGAAACTGCAGCAGCTGAGAAGGTGAACCCTAGACTGAACCATAGCAACCGAGTCCACAACATGTTTGTTCTTTGATCTTAATCTTCTCAAATCAGAGAGAGAATGAGAAAGACGGTCACCGCTGCAGAACTTGTGAGCTGGACCAACATAACCGGACCCGACAAACAACATTTGCGGATTCCATCGTACCCGATTACCCGACCTTAAAATGCCCAATATCTTTTTTTTTCTTTTCTAGTAAAATGGAAATAAGGATTTGTTGTTGTTGAAACTTAACCATATAATAAATTAGTGAAACTTTTAGTTTGAATTCAACTGTTTAAATTAACTGGTCGAATCAGATAAATCATTAATATGAAATCTAAGAAAATATTTATAAAATATGAAAAAATATTAAATTTTTTAAGAAGAAATAATAACTGATTGGTTAAATTAGTTAATTCAAACAGTCTTGACTAATTTAAAGTATGGCCGTAAATTTATTTATAAGACTGAATTATAATTGATTGAGTGTTCGGTTTATGATCGAACTAGTTGGACCATTTGATCTAGTCTGATTTTGATAACAATGATTCTAAGTTTACCTCCAAGTATTACTAGTATTTCTTATATTATGGCTAGACAAAAGCCTATCTAAAAGATTAATAATGTTTGGTTCAAGTTTAGAAAAAAAAAATTAGGAATAGCATTTTTAAGAATCACGATTAGTATATTTGGTTGATCTAAACATTCTTGAAAATGATTCTAATCACTATATAAAATGGAGGGTAGTCGGATTCCAGCAACTAATTGCGATCGCTAGCAATGATAGTGACTAGTGGTGGTAGAAGATGGCCGTCGATGGTAGCTAATGACAATGAAATAACGAGAGTTGATGATAACAAACGGTGGCTATCCGTGGTCAACAATTGACGCAACATGCATGGTGATAGTTGGTAATGATATGATGATAGAGGCATAGCCATTTTATGCAAAATATTTTTAAGTTACGGAAATGTAGTAAACTCATTACCCCTGTGAAAAATAAAAATGTGTGAATATTGAACAAAGATATTTTTAAAAATATTTTTTACATGAAAATACTTTTTAAAATATTGTATCAAATATGAGTATTCATAATTTCTATGTAAGGATTTTCTGGAATGAAAAAAACATTTTATAAACAAAATAACAAGGATTTAATTTTTATTGAAAGGAAATTACTCAATTAGTTCCTATGCATTAAAGGTTTTTCTTAAAAATGAATGACTACAAAAAAAAAAATACTAATAAAAACAATTTAAACCCTTGCACATAAAAAAAATATAAAAATGAATCATTTCAACACGAGCTAATTTGCCTTGACAAAATCCCAATATCTAATCAAATATTGGTAACTAAAACTATGGTACATCCAATGTACAATGGTGGTAACCAAAACTATCTAATCAAATTTCGTGAAAGTTGTAAAAAATTATTTTAATGAATTAAATATATTTGAAGTTAATATGTTTTGACTTTTTTTGTCTTTTTATTTTCAAAATTAATAATTTAAATTTATTATTATTATAATTTTTTTTATCATATAAATTTTAATAAAAATTTTAAAATGAGTTTAATTTTAGCTTACTGTCAGTATAAAAAATTTAATACTATTATCTAATTATGTGTTGTCAGATAATTTAATAAATTTGATTATAATAATAATTATTTAAAAAATTAAACACTTTTAGTGATATGATAATATATGATTGGATAATAATTAAAATTTTTTTACACTAATAATAAATTAAAATTAAATCCTATATTAAATGTAAGATAATTATTAGAAATATATATATATCATTGAGGATTTCACATGTCAATTATTTGTAAATACAATCATGTTTTGTGTATAAATAGTTGCACATGATAACCTACATAATTAATATGACACATACTTAATTATGTGGATTGTCTTATATTGTGTGTATTTAAGAATTTATCATGCTACCACTTTATTTTTGCTAACATTCAATAATTGATTCTACACTTATCTTTTTGAAGATTTTGTGCAATAAAAAATATTATACTAATTATTCTTATTGTATTCTTTTTCATTATAAATATAATAAACATTGTAACTCACTGTATTTTGAAACGTTTAAAAGGCTAAAAGTAATTATTATTCATCTCAATTTGTGAAAATAATGCCTATTAGGTTCATAATATATGAGGCTCTCAACTAATTTGGTATCAAAATCTCATATTTTACAAAAGATTAAGGTACATATGGTATGTAATATGATAATGATGATAAGTAGAGAAGAATTACACTCACGTGGAAACACCAAGACCTAACATAGGTCAACTAATATTTAGTATCAAAAAGTTTTAAACTAAACTCTAATTATCTATTATTAAATTATAAAAAGAAAGTTTGATTAAAGTCTGATGTGATGTTACATAACATCATAATTAAATTCATTATTATAATGTGGTCGTCGCAAACAAGAATATGCGAATTTGCATGTCCAACTCCAATCTCGAGATGCCTCGTTCAATTAATTTCAGTGCTTTTGACTATGAACCGGATCAGACCAACCGGTATCACTGAAAAATTGTGAATTCATTATTAAATTGATTTTATTGAGACTTTATATCATTTTTTACATCAATTCATTTTGATCAGCTCAATCCGGACAACTCACTTGATCCGTCCGATTCAACCATTCAGATCCGTTCTATTCATTTAGTTGACCCAATCTTAATATATATTTTATTATAAATTTTTTAATATTTTTAATATTTTTTTTTATTTTATGCTAATAAAAAATAAAAATAAATAAAGTTAGATAAAATTATTAAATTTATGTTATTTTTTTAAAATATTTATAAAATAAAATAATTTATATTATTTATTAATTAAAAATATATTTATCTATTATATTTGATTATAATATTTAATTATATATTTTTAAATATTATAATTATATTATATTATTAAAAATATAAAATATTTTTTTATATAATAAATTTTTAAATTTTTTTTATCTTAATTTTTTAATTCGATCACTTAATTTGTAATTAAATTACTGATATGATGACCAGACACTCTAACTGAGTCAACCTCCGTGCGGATTATATAACTATGCTTTTTACATCACAAGTACAATCGTGTAACTAACCTCCTTCTCTCCTTTTTTTTGTGTGTGTTAATTTTATTTATAGTTATATAATTTATATAACAACATTTGCCAATTGCTCCTACCAAACAAACGCAAACGCCTTACGATCTCGAGCCTTCTTCGACGATGGCTCCTTTCTCTGCTCAGACCCACCGCCTTACTCTTCCATGGCTGCTGCTGGCTGTCATGGTGGGTTCCATATGCGCGACTGAGGCGGTGGATGCATCCGCCAGAGAAGGAGAAGGCGGTCAGAGGGAATTTGATTATTTTGCCTTGGCGTTGCAATGGCCTGGCACTTATTGCCAACACACCCAGCATTGTTGTTCCTCCAATGCTTGCTGCAGAGGGTAAAAACAAACCCCATTTTGTTTTTCTTGGATTTGTTGCTCAACAATTCGTCATATCGTTTTGTTTTTGCTCCATGGCCATGATAATATAGATTCTGGGCTATGATAATAACTGTTGCTTTTTATTTGTATTGTGGGTGATTTTAAATTAAATTTAATATAGGAGTTATGCACGCAGGGATTATTCAACATTAGGAAGTTGGCACATGGTTGTGGTGATTAGCATGTTTAGGCCATCATTCTTAAAGTTTCAATAATTTTAGTCATAGATCAAAGTGGATGATCTGTTTGACCCCCAAATAGCCTATGCCTATCTGATGAAAAATGGAGTCTGGTTTTGTTGTTGATATAAATGAAGAATTGAAAGAAAGGTGAACCTAGATCAATTTAGCCCAGTTGCAGATTTTGACTGCTCTATAGTTATGGACCCTTTTTTCCTTGCTTTCTTCTTGAATTTTTTATATGCATCTTTTATGTAAAATACTTGAAAGAGAGATTGACATATTTTCATTTTGTTATTTTTTTTTCTCTCCTTTTCAGCTCCAAAGCTCCGACAGTATTCACCATACGTAAGTATGAGGATACAAATATATTATTGTTACTAGTGCAGATTTATACCATATGGAATAGTTCTTTCTTATTTATCTTGAATTTCATAAGTTGCATAGGTTTCTTCTTGCCTGTGTTCTGAATTAATTTCTCCTGCTGAGATGTGGAGCATACTGCTGGGTCTTAAAAACTGTAAAAAAGGCGGCCCAAAGCATGAGGCTCCCTGCATTATAGGGCCTAGAAACATTCATAAAATGGCCTTTTGAGTGCTACATCATAAAATTCTACTGATGTTTTATACCCATTGAGAAATTAACTTTAAGTATGCCTTTTCACTTTTTTCGTTTCCTTGATCCTTTTCTCTCATTTCCTGCCCATGGCACTTTTTGTTTTTAAATTTTTTTATTTTTAAAATCTGTTTTGGATGTTAAACAATATCTTAACCTTTTTGCACATGACTCTTCTGAGTATGGAATTCCTGCAAGAAATATTTTAACAGATCTTATCTACTTGTTTGGTAGATGGACTCTGGCCTGACTATAATGACGGAAGCTGGCCAGCCTGTTGCGATGAATCTAATTTTGATCCAAAAGAGGTACAATTCCATAACCTTAATTTGCAAACCATTTTATCACAAATCACATGGATTGGTTTTCATGCTTTTTACTAAATCTTTCCATTAGTATTAATAACTGATAGAAATATTGGAAAGAATGAAATTGAATTACCTTCTAGTTATACCAGATAGTTTTAGCAGTTGTTTTTACTGGATAATTGATAATAAATTATTAACTATTCATTGAAGAAAGCCAAGAAATTTTTTTTCTGTTGAAACTGCAATATTTTCAACATTTGGACTGGTTAAATGTTTGTATTTTGGTATTAGTGTTACTTTTATACCTTTAGAATTTGGAGTCTGATATTAATGTTGTCACATTAACTCTTCATCTCCACTCTTTCTAAATTTTATTATTTCATCTTCTGTTTAGATATCAACATTGACTGATGCTTTAGAGCAATATTGGCCATCATTAAGCTGTAGCTCACCATCAACATGCAATGGTAGAAAAGGTTCATTTTGGGCTCATGAGGTGGTCATTGAAAATTACATAGTTTTGTATTTAACCTTAAATTATTATGGAACTAATGGTTTGTTTTCGTCCATGCTCCTGGGGTCACCACGTTGGTACACATTGCAGTGGGGTAATAACCTTTTATAGCTTTTGCTTGCTTATTGTGATTTAACAAGTTTATTCAGTATTTTGTGTTTGAGATTCATAATTGAGCCCTTTTCCTAAAATCTAAATACATTTGGGTAGAGTTGATTATATGCAGTATTAAATTGGCATAGAACAAGGTGTTCAAATATATTTTTATTTGTCACAGAATTTTCTGTGCAGTACACATTGGATTCTTGCAGTCACATTGTTTAATTTTTTCTGCTATTTTGTTTGAGGTAAAATCTTATGGTTTTCTTGTCCTAGTATTCTAATTTTCTAATATTGCAATTTCTCTTGCAGAGAAGCATGGAACATGCTCATATCCTGTGATTCGAGATGAATATAGTTATTTCCTGACTACGCTGAATGTCTATTTCAAATATAATGTGACAGTAAGTTCGTAGAGCATAAAATTTTTGTACCCAGAAATTTCTTTACTGTTTCTGTAGGCAATAAGCTCATATAATATAAGAATCAAAATATGATGATAATACCTGATTGTGTTTCTTTATCCATTGCTTATTCTCATTTTTTCTCCCAGACAAAATATTGAACTTGCTTTACGGAATATATCTAAAAATTTGTCTGCTGATTAATGAGTTAGTGAACCAGTGATTCCTCCTCCAATTGATATAATTTGTCTGTTGATTAATAAATTTGTCAACAATGATCCCCCTCCAAGTGATAAAATGTCTGTTGATTAATGAATTAGTCAACCAGTGGTCCCTTTGGCCTTGATATATGTTAATATGCTCGATAGTGGAATCTTATAAGGTTCAGGGTTGGTGTGATGCTGTAGTATGGTCCAAGTATTAGTGAGACTCTTGCCACTAAACATCTTTGCAAATGATGCTTTTGCTGATTATCAGTAATGTTATTCTTTGGTAGATTACCCTGGGTAACCTGCTCTGCTCAAGTCTACGTTTGTTCCAGCTATACAATTGTATTGGCTATATTTGGATTAAGACTATGCAAGAAAAGAAGTCTTTGGTTTTATTATTCTGTGTTTGGATAATTTTCTTGTAGTCATCCATATCTTTGATAGTTGATTCGTTCCCATTTAGGTTGCAAGCTTTTTCAGTCTCCCTCACTGAATCTTTGATTCTTTGGGTACATCCTTGACAATACTTTTGCATTTTGCCTAACATAAGGGCCAAACTTAATGATAGGTGCAACTTTGAATCATACATTATTGAACATGGTGAATTCAATTGCAAAAGACAAATGATTCAAATGTTGACGGTCTTCAAGGGTTTGCAAGTTGACATAATTGATGGGATTGGGAACCTTTGTTGCAGACAAGAAATGAGAACAACCAGTATAAGAATTTGCCAAAAAAGTTTTTTTTTCATGCTTAATTTAATGGTTCTCTTATTTGATCTATTTCTTTTGCGGGAGTTGCAAAATATTTGCCTAAAATTTTAATTTATCCCATTTTGGTATAAAATCAAATTTCTCCCATTTTAAGTTAGTTTGCATATCTTTTTGTAATCATTGTCTGAATGTTAAATTGTTGCAATTTTTTTTTCAATATATTTATGAAATAGAAAGATGACTTATTCAATCGTCATGTCTATTTATGTCTTGCATCGCATCTGCAAGGTCGGTTTTAGGTTGGAAATTTGCAGGCTTTTGTTGTTCTGTTGGTTGGTGATGACTTTGGAAATTAGCTAAGCGGTGGGAATGAACTAAGGTGCTAGTGATAGAGGATGGGTTTTGTAGGGTGCTTGTTTTTACATGATTGTGATTGTGACTCCATATTTGATTATGAATGATGTTTGATGTGCTGATTGCCCCAGGAAAGGACTATACTTTGAATCTTGTTGCAGTACATAAAAATCACTTTTGGTTGCTACTGAGTTGCTGTTGACTGTGAGGGATTTGATGTGGATGAAAATTGGCAGATCATTGAAAGTTTTGGGAGTTTGGTTTTATGGGAGAATTTATTTGCGCACAACCTTTTATTTGATCTACTTTAATTTACAGAGAGCAGGATAGTTGCTTTGAGCTCAGGTGGTGTAGTATATTAGACGGTGACATAATCTATTAATCATCTTCATTTCCGGAACTTTTGGATTTTTTTTGTGTTTTTATTTTGGTTCTGATTTGTTTCAGATTTTTTTTTTTGCATTTGTTTTGTGTTCTTTCAATTTTTTTTGGGGGACAATCTAGGAGTTATTTTTTGACAATTGAAAGATGACTCATTTGTCTTTCAAGGCTTCTTCAAGATCCGTCTTTTGTAACTTTTTACGTGGCTGTTGTTTCATTGGTGTCTGCTCCTTTCTGTATCCTACTTTAAGGCCTAATGTGTTAGTATTAACAATATATTCCTGAAAGCAAAAACATACTTAAATGCAGGGATTTTTTTTTTTTTTTCCGGGGGGTTGGAAAAAGATATCTGTTTTAGCCTACATTTTTAGCAGATTAAAACACCTAGTTTAGTGGTCAACAGCAAGTCTTTCAGAGGTGATTATCACTGTTTATTACAGATGAATATATGCGCTAACATACTGTTTCAGATTTAGGCATTGGCTTGTAAAATAAGGTCATTTAGAGGCATGTAGAAAGATGTTAGATGTATTACAGGCTAGGCTGTAGGATTTCCTGAAATGGGAGGAAAATATGTTAAATCCACATAATTTTTTGGCTAATGCTGTAATTTTTCTTGATTTCTCTAGTGATCTAGATGTATATTTAAAGCAATATACTAGAGGCCTCGTGTAATTGCTGCATATATATGTATGAAGGTTTAATTTATAACAAAATTTTGTTGGCAACTTGGCGCATCATCTTATCCATTGTGGACCTAATTATCTTGGTCTGCTGTGGATTCCTTGCTGCCCTATTGTAGTTTTTTTATTATTGAATGATCAAGTGACAATTTCTCAATCATTGAAAAATGCTGAATTGTTTTGGAGATTATTCTGTTTTTGCACTGACTATCAATTGTATTTGAAAAACCTATGATTGTAAAGGCTGAATGCTTGCTTGCGTATACATCAGGGATTACTCTTGACTGTTGTGTTTTTCAACATTTTTCCAGAGAGTTTTGAATGATGCTGGATATGTTCCATCTAATACAGAAAAGTATCCCCTTGGAGGCATTATCTCTGCCATTGAGAATGCTTTCCATGCATCTCCTTTAATAGTTTGCAAAAAAGGTTCTGTGGAGGAACTTCGTCTATGCTTCTATAAGGACTTCAAGGTTGGAAATCCACTCTGCTCCCTAATATATTCAGCATATAAAAAACTAAAAGATGTTGTGCAAATATTTGTCTTATTCACTGTTGGGAGATTGAGAATTTAGACACCCGTAGACATGGTGAGAGCGTATGTGGTAGCTGGTGTTTTCAGCTATTGATATCATTATTATACTTTCTGGTCAGATTTAAATCTAATAAGACCGGTAATAGTTGTGAGATCACTGAGATGTTCTAGAAGTTTGGATAAAAACTGTTATAATATAGCATTCAAATTTGTTTTCTTTTGAGTAGGACAGTGCCATTTGACTAAAATGGTAGATTCACTCTTAAATTACGTGATATTTAGGTCTATAAAATCCCTATTCAAAATTACTCAAAGCTAATAAATCATGTGCCAATTTGGTCTATTTTTAGAAAATGAAGAAAAATCCACACTGTTTAAGCAAGCTTTCATGGACATTACAAGAGATTCCCCATGGCCTTGTACTTTAGAATGGTTTCCTAATTCTGTAATTGCAAGGTATCCTATCCAAACACAATATTTTGGTCAGCTTAATTATTTTAGAATATTTTCCGTTTTATTGCAGCCACGAGATTGTGCTAATGGATCCCACATTAAAATTGACATGGTTACATCAAAAGGATCATGTCCCAAATATGTTATGTTGCCAGAACTTGTATCATCAGGTAAGTTCATTACTGTTACATCTTTATACCAGTATAACTATATTGCTGTTTCAGTTGTTCTTGACTTAACTATCAACTAGTTTGCTAAAATTTACATATAAGACATAAGTGGACTTATATTAACTGTGGAGTCAGGCACTGGTCTGTAGTTTTAACTTATAATGAAGTATGTGTTTGACAACTGGTCAAAATCCTCTTGAACTTGGTGGGTAAATCTGAAACTAGTTGACTTGAGGCCACTTAGAGGCACCAGGTTGGTTCAACACCAATTGAACCATTGACCCTTGGTTCAACCCCAGGTGGCCGGGGATTGATTTTATTTATATGACTGTTTTGTCAGTTTGATTTATTTTATATATATGGTTACTTTGTCATTTTGCAACATCTGAACAAGAAGCTTGGTATCTTTTTTTCACAAACATTCCAGATATCTGTAGTACTGAGAAAGAATACAATTTTAATTTTTTTTTTATAGAAGAAGAAATTTTATTATAGAGAAAAAAGAAGAACAACTAGGGATAGGCTTTATATCTAACCATAAAAAATTGCTCCAGATTAAACGGGCTCACCCAATGCTCTCTGATAATCACAAAAAGGTTGTTCCAGAGGAAAGCATCCACCTTTATATATGCTGCCTAGTCCCTGGTAATTGACCAAGTAAACTGGGCATTAGATGAGGGTAAGTCCCTTAAAGTTACCTGCCTGAATAAAGGCATCAAAACCCATCATGGTAGAAGTAACATGCACCTTCCAATTTTTCATCAGGGACTATCACGACATTAAAGACACCCCTAAGAAGCACAAAATCCATAAATGAAGCTCAACTCGCAAAAAAAAGGGTGAATCCTTGGTCTTGTAGGGCCGTAAACTGAAGTGAACCACCATTGCACCCTTCCTCTGATATCAAGCAAAACCAAAACCGAGAAAATTTCATGAAGCCATCTATCTCCTCTAGTTTAGTCTCTTGGAGCAAAACAATATCTTGCATAGCCTTAGAATGACCTCCATAACTTTCTTACGTGTCCCTAGGTTCCCCCAACGTCTAACATTCCAACTTAGAATCTTCATGAAGACAATTTATTCACCCTTCTGTCCTTAAGGTCTCCATAGTTTGCTATTGTTCCAAGTCTCTTCCAATTTTGTGTTGAAATGTTTTCTTGAAGCATAAGATTTTGCAGATTTCACAATAATCACCTTCACACCATCGAGATGGACCACATTAAAATTCAAAGGACAAGCCAAAGTGTGTGAATCTTGGTTGCCCCTCTCACTGCCCAAGTGATCAACAGCTATGGCATTTTCTTGAGACTTGAGTCCAACATGGGCACCAACTGCCTCAGAATTGGTATTGCCTATGTCTGGATGTGGTAGGATGCCAACGCAAGGATCCTTGCCCACACCTAGACCACCTGGCAGAAAATCACCAAATAGATTGGGAATCTTGAATGTTGAGGAAGATGCCCATGTTTGGTACCTCGGTATGAGATTACAACAGGTGTCTCATATTCCTCACTTGCCTTATGTTTGTGGGCATTTGATACCTCTCATAACATGTGGGAAGGGTATATCTAGAAATTCAAAGTTGGATATTTTAAAATTGCCTAGTGCAACTAAAACACATGCCTACAAGCATAAGTTGACTAACAATTGATACGCCAAACATGAGAATCCTAAATATCCATGCATCTTATAGATTCCTGGGATTCTAAGATAGTGTTTAAAGTAGTTGCTGTAATTACTTCGAAGGCAGATTGTGGGAGTAGATCAAATTGATAGTGTGGGGGTTGGAAAGGGGCTCTTTAAATGAGGATCTACTTTTGACTTGGCTGCAGTCCAGGTTGTCCATAATTGGTAATGTGCTACTATTTTATGGCTGTCTACATATCACTGCCCATTTTCAAATTTTCAATTAGTTCATGGAACTTTTCTTTGGTTTGGATAGTTTTTAACTTGATAAAGTTTTTTATTCCCTAACTATCAAATTTGTCTCAACATTGTGTGAAACAAAAATCATTACGCCGGATTAGAAAATTCTATTGCATTTTATCAATTTTATCATCTCTGCATCTGTAGGGCATGTTGGACTTCAAAGTTGGTTGTCTGAGGATGCAGCTCTTTAAGGTTATGGTAGAGTGCTTCTGTTTGTAAATTTCTGTACCTTGTAATGAATAAAGCCACATCATCAATATGTTTGGATTTTATACCATTTATCAAGTTGGAGACAAAGGTATAAAGTGAAGAGCTGGAGCTTGAGTCCTAGGCCAGCTAAAAACTTGGCAGGAAAAATGAAGTGATGGGCATAAGTATTATTTGGGATCTATTTCAAGCCTGCCAGCTGGGTTTTATATTTTTTTTTTCAATTTGTTTTTTTATCATTGAAAGAATGTACAAGGATAACGAAATATGTTGTTCCTGTATAATAACCTTTCAAGAATATAGTTGTGGAAGATTATTTGGTAAGAAATCCGAAAGTCAACTTATATTGTTTATTATACTTGTTCATGAGTTGCATGTTATGTCATTTTTGTCATCAGATTATTGTTATAACTCGTTATATATGTTTTCCGATTGTTGCTATTTTACCCAAGAGATGGAACCTATAATTTTACTTGTATTGAGAAGAGAAGAAGCAATTCATTTGATGTTGTATTTCAATCATATGATGCACAATTTTACACATCTTGTTTGGTATTCCCTTTAATTTTAAAGATAAATAACTTAAAATTTAATTTCGAAATCTAGGAATATATTTAGCAAGTTTTCCTCTAATATTGAGACAAGAATGTGGCCTAAAGATTTTTTCCATTTTATATATGTAGTACTTGTTTCACCACTGGTTTTCATTTGGAAGCCGTTACAACTCTATTTGGATTGCTGTTATTTTAAGATAAGAATCCAAATAATTCATGTAATGACGTAAGGGTTAAAATTTGTTGCTTTCACTTTTATAATAAATCATTCTTCTTTATGTCTTTAATATTAAATTTTATTATAATTAATTCTATAACATCTATTAAAGTCTTTTCAATTAAATGATCAAGAGTTTAATCGTTGTATCATGTTTTTTTTCAATAGATTAGCTTTAGAACAAAGGTTTTTCCTTTTTTTTTTTTTGGGTCATTGCTTTAGAACAAAGTTTGAGTCAGCTTTTCATACTCAATAGTTTTCACACTCGGGGCATAAATTATAACCACTGTATCAGGTGGCACTAGAGCAAGTATTGGTCTAAATTAGGACGAGGACATTATACTCAAGCCTAAATCAGGTAAGGATATCATATGTGTTTAATTTCATTCAAGGTGGCAGCGCCCATATTATTAAAAGTTCATTAAATAGAAATCAACATTGTGGCTACGGAATTTAATCTTTGATTTAAGACCAAAGTGATACTAAATATACATTTTGTTATTTTTTTTTTCTCGTCATTTTATAAAAGAAGTGGTGACTACTAAAGCACTAATTAACAGCAAGAGAGATAAAATGAAATGTAATAAAAATAAATCTAAAATCAATCCGAAGAGGAAAGACTCTGAAATAGACTCCGGTAATTTGGGCTGGGTCATCTCAAAGTGCAAGGGAATTAGATCATCTAAAATTGTAGGTTAACTTTATTATATGTTGCTCAAGTTTATGTTACTTTGTGAATGGTTTTTAACATCATCATATACTTTTATTATACATCTCTGTTTCTTTACATGTGTTGAGGTTATGCAAGTGTACAGATTATACAAGTAGTAAAATTAAGATTGTTCTCACGAGGATCATAATTGAGTACTGAGCTAAAGATATTTTAATTATCTAGATTTCAGATTTAAAATTGATACGGAATTTAAAAGAAACTACTAAAAACTAAACTAATAACTATAAAGCAATCAAATAATAAAATTCACAAAAACCAATGACAAAAAGATTTTTAGGACAAAGGTTTCACTAATCTAATCGCAATGGAAGATTAAGACTTTCTTTATCATGGTTGATCAAGTTCTTGAAGATGAATTATCCTAATTTATTGTTTACCCTCTCTCAAGACCTAAATGAGTATTTTAATTAAATTAATCACATTCTTATGACCATTAACTCAATTAAAACTCATTAAATTCTTTGATAATTCATTATTCTCATAACATTAATCCTATTTCTTGGCATTAATTCCTAATTTCAATTAATAGAGTTCTGACATTCGGCTTAATCTTTTAATCTTCACTCAAATATCTTAAATTATGTATACATGAGTACCAACATGTAATAAGCATTAAGAATACTATTAATAAATCAAGAAACATCAATCTAATATTGATAAAGAGAAGAATCAAATCAATTCATAACAAAAAAAAATAGTTACATCCCTATCCTACAGATAGAGAAATTAGCTTTTCATGATTGTAAAACAATCCATGAAATACAAGAAAGTAAAAAGCAACATAGAGTTAAATTCAACTAGAAAATAAAAGAGAAGAAAGAACTAGATGAAGAACAGTGTTGAATCTCCTCTTAGTTGCCCTTCAATCCTTGTAGCCGCTCCCCCTTAGTTCAATGCGTTCCCCCTTTTCATATTTAGCTTCATTCGCTTTTATGTATTTGGTTTCTTTTTCCTTCTAGGTCTCTAGTTCAAGTTTTGAGTCCACTTGCACATTTGATTCATTTAGGTTTTATTAGACTTTTTTTTAATCTAAATTCCAATATCTTTAAAATTGTACTTGAAAATATAAAGAAAACCAAAAAATAATAAAAATATGAATAAAGCTAAACAAAAAGAGATAAAAGTCTAAAAAATTTAAATATAAAATGTGTGCAATTTTGCAACATATCAAATCCCCTCAAACCTGTACATTTGCTTGTCCTCAAGTAAAAAGAAAATCTGAACACAAGTAAGAGGTAAAACCCAATGAAATCACATCAAATGCAATGTAGGTCCTTAAAGACTAATTTGCAATAAGGAACATGTAAATAATTTTTCAAAATACTAAAGATTTAGATCCCCATTTCATGATCTATGCATAACCAAGGATAAACCATCAATACAAATCTCGATCAAACAAACCAATTCCATGAATTACTTGCTTTTCCCAAAAGAAAATTAGATGCAATCATTGACTCCCCAAATTGTCTCTCACATCTTGTCAGGCAAAAATACTATACAATTCTCAACTAATTCTAGAATAACATCCACTCAAAGATCATTGAGATTCATTAAACTCTTATTACTTGTTACTTCTTCTTCTTCTTTTTCTTCTTTTTAATATATAGAAGAATCAACTCAATTATGGTTAAAACCAATGGCCATGCGCCTACCCACACATCACAAGTTATTGCGTAAAGATTTTAGCATGTAACTGTATGCCTAACCACACATCACACATCCTCATAGCCAATTTTCTATACATTTTATTGATACTTTTCACAAATGGATTCGGATATGTGACCATGCGTCTAACCACACATCACACACCTTCATATCAACATAGAAAGATTCAGGAATGTGACCGTGCACCTAACCACACATTACACACCTTCATCTCAACACATTCTCATTTATACCACTACAAATTTTTTTCTTTATATATTCAAAATATAACCCAAATTTATCTCCTTGACTGAGTATTGCCTAGAATTTGCTTTGAAAAGTATAGAAAAGCTGCCAAAAAGAATAGGTGAGACAAAAAGGAGAAATTACAATATATATGTATATAAATCATATCATAAGTTCAAAAAATATAATGAAAAAGGTTTAATGATCACACAATTATAAAGATGAAATATCCAAAACAAACATAAAGCCAGTCATGGGTATCTTTCATCTATCAAAGTAAAACTCATATCCTAAAGGGTGTTTAAAATAAAAAGGGAATTAAGGAAAGGGAAGAGTTAAATGCAATAAAAGAAATAAAATAAACAAAATGAAAAGAAAAGTCGAAAATATTTTTGGTGGCTGATACTATATACATCACCATACAAAAGCTCTGAACTCTAAGAAGCATTTAAGCCGACTCAATTAAACACTAACTACTAATGAAAATGGAACAGATAATAAAATAAAATATAAAAAAACTAAATTAAAAATAAGAAACTAAAATAAACCAAAATGAAAAGAGAGAAAAAAAATGCAAAATAAAATTATGCACCCCCTCAAACTTAAATCTGACATTATCTTCAATGTCATCAAATGAGAAAAAAAAAACTAGAGGACAATAACATAATAGCATCAAATAATATGACAGAGGCCGCACAATAATTTATTGGGTTTTTTTTTAAATATATATCTCTCTTTTTTTTCTTCAAAAACTATATCCAGTTACGTGATTCACATCTACATGTAATTCAACCCCACAAGGCCGTGCAATGGCACATGGTCTTAACCACTTATCTTTTTTCTTTTTTTGAATCATGAATGGCCGTGTGGCCTTCCACGGTTAAGCCGTGTATGTCCCAGTTGATTGCGTGCTCCTCCTTTATTCTTTGTTTTTTTTTTTTTTTTTAATGACTCCGTATCCGCACACCATGCCTACACGGCCGTGGTATACTGCACGGCCTAGGCGTGTAGCGCCCAGGCTTCACAGGATACGACACTTAAGCTTATGCGGCCGTGTAAGACAACACGGCATGGCCATGTAGTGCCCAAGGAGTTTGCGAGACATGAACTCTGCCTGTATACTCGTGCTGTGGTACACGGTCACTGCTAAATCGTGGCTAAGCTGCCCAACATGTTCCTAAATTCTAAAAAATGATCTAACACAATCCTAAGTAAAAAATCTTACTCTTAAGCATAGAGATTAGGCAAATACAATCAAGCATAAAATCACACATAAAGATAAGAAGTATAGCATTAAAAAGCATCTTATCATAGTCTAAATCGCAAGCAATTATAAGGGAGGGATTTTAAAAGGTTAGGGGTACTCCCCTTTGAAGTGTGCCTCCACTTGAATCACTTGCATTTTCTGTTGTGCCTCTTTTCTCCATTTTCAGTGTCAGGATCAAGTTTGAGAAGTGCCTAAATAAAAGAAAGAAACAAAATTAAATCCTATGAAAGAAATAAAGAAACTTAATGAAACTATGGGGAAAAAAAAAAGAAAAAGGAAAAGCTTGGTTTGCCTCCCAAGAAGTGCTAATTTAGGGTCATTAGCTTGACTCTTTGCATCTTATCCTTCAGGATCCCAACAAATACACTTTAATGATTTAAAAATAATATTTAGATTCTTTGTTAAATCCTTTGTTTTGGTTTTGATCAAACTTTTTGATCTTAAAGTCAAATGTTTGCTTGAATTTGTCTAACTTATAATCAGCATGTTAATGAAAACCTTTTGGCCCATACATCCTTTTCCACCACATATCATTTCTTTTGTACCTATTAATGTAGTAATTCCATTCCTTGTTAGTTGTAATTTGATCATATATTGCTCAAATGTGTCTTCGTATAGATCCTCTTGAAAATTCTGGCAAATCTCATTAATAGTATCTACATGAAATCAATGAGATGTGTTAGACGGATATTTCACATAATTAAGAGAAGGATCTTTTTCTAAAATTGTTTTAAAGTGTGGAGGAATAATTTTTAGTTTAAATTCTAGAATATGCTCTTCTTTAATATTTGGAGTGGTCTCTTCAGAGAAACTTAATTCATTCTTTGGAGATATTATCTTCAATTGAGTTTGAGGAGCATTTTCATTACATGGCTTTGACTTTGGTAGTCGAATGCCCTCATTACTCAATGTCTCTAGCCCTGTATTGCTTGATGAATCATCTTGTGAATTCTCTAGAGATTTGTTGGAAAAGCTTGTTTGTTGGGCTATTTCATTCTGAAGCATTTTCTTGTGAGTGATTAGTTCATCAACTTTAGAGTTAAGTTGCTTTAAGGCTTCACTTTATTGCTTCTGTGCTATGAGAATATTCTCCATCAAAAGTTCTAAGTTGGACTCCTGCTCTTGAGATTGTGATTGCACATTGTATTGATTCCAAGCAAAGTTTGATTGATCTCCCCATTGAAAAATCATAAGCGTTGCCAAACCAATTATATTGTATGGGAGAAAAATTAGGTTCATAGTGGGCTTGCTCATAGAAATAATATGGATAAAAAATGTTACTTGCTTGGCATTGACAATATAGGTGGCTTGCACCACAAAAAATTACAAGTGATAAGTGTTTGAACATAAAATCCATTTCTCTCCTTAGTGATGGCTTCTAATTGAGCTTCCAATACATACTCTGCTATTGTTTTTCCTCTATCTATCTTAACTTAGGCTTGTCATCCTACGAGGAAACCAAAAACAAAGAATATAAAAATAAAGAAATAATAAAATAGAGAAAAATAAAAAAATAAAAGGTTAAAATAAAGAAAAAAATGTGTAGAGTAATCAAATAACTATTCATTCAATATTAAGCACTGATCCCCGACAACGGCGCCAACATGCATATGCACTTTTTATACCTCATAATAATGAGTTTAAGCACAAGTAGAGTTTATGATGTCTTAATTAGGTATGAGAACAACATTAACATAAACTTAGCATTGATTTGTTAAACAATTTACCCATTTTTTTGGCTATTATTTACTTTAACCTTTCTGTTAATATATGGCCATAATTGGGAATGCCCCGCACCATGTTAGTTACAATATGACAGTCATTACATCATTATTTTTCTTTTTCCATTTTTTCAGCTCCAATAATAGTAAGATTTCTAAACTTCTCCAAATAAATCTTACTTATGCTTATCATATTTTTCAAGTAGAAACACACACACACCACTAATAGAGAGACAGATGAAGGCATCTCTACCACTTCTTATCTTCATAATTACTTTTCTTGGTTCATTCTTCCTTGCAAGACCACAAGCTGACTCATGTACTACCACTCTAAACCTCAGAGTTCCCATCCCTTTTGATACAGCCAACCTTCTCTGCCTTTCTGTATGGGATGCTCAAGGTTTCATCCTCAGAGTAGGTGCACCATTTTTGAACTTCGCATCCTTCTTACTCCAACATTCATTTGCACCATATATATACTAATTATAACCATATGCATGATTTTTTCAGTATGTTCAGACTTCTGCAAACATATGGAGCTTCATTCTCTCAACCCCAGACACAAATTCTTACATAGCAATGGGGTTCTCTGCCAGCGGTGGCATGGTGGGTTCAAGTGCCATAGTCGGGTGGGTGGCATCCAGAGGAGAGAGTGGAGGGATAAAGCAGTATTATCTTGGTGGGGTTACACCAAACCAGGTGGTGCCTGATAAAGGCAACCTGCAGGTTATGGCCAACTCAACCTTCATCACTTCACAGTCCTCTCGTCTTTTCATGGTGTTTCAGCTAGAAACCACTGAACCTTTGTCCTGGCTCATATATGCCGTTGGATCCACCGGTATTTTCCCTTCAGCACCAAGTTATGAACTAACAAAACACCTAGACAAGGTTTCCACAAGAATAGACTACTCATCAGGTTAGTATATTAAGTATTTAAGCTGTGGTTTTATGTATGGATTATTTAATTTCGACTCTTTAGAAGTATTCATAAATAATTGTTATTATTGAAGAGAAATTAACTATTTGTATTTTTGAAGTGCGATCCATTAGATAATTAATTATTTATTACAAAGATTTAAAACATTACTTTTTTCATTACAGTTATGCTATAAATTATAACTAAGCTATGGTTATGGTTATGGTTTGGTTTTTTGTGAACGCAAAAAACGAGAAGTGTACGTAGCTTGAGCAAGAAGTTGACTAGTAGGTCATATTTGTTTTCTCTATTCTTGCTTTTCATTCTTTTTTTGATGCAAAGTAAACGTAAGTATGATTATTAGTAGCTGATGGTCAAATGCTCATCATGATAGATCATCATGTTTGTGGTTGAATGTTGACATCTTACTAGTTACTATTCAGAATTCATTTCGCCTAATTAAAGAAATTCTATTAAGTTGGGCATGCATAGAGTGGGTGAGGTGTTTTTGTCAAAGAACAAGAAAAGCGAAAACAAAGAAAGTGGAGAAGAGGAATAATTAGTGGAAGAACCCACTGTTCACAACTAGATTTTGCAATTTAAAACACACATGAGAGCACAGTTAGTTACTTAAATAAATTCGCATACTGTTTATAAAAAAATAAATTCGCATACTTTTTTTAATACTCTCGATGAGTTATCAGATAACAACTGGAGCTATACGTAGATTATGTGCACAATCTTTTCATTATATATTTCTGCAAAAATAATTTCCCCCGTTAATCATGGAAATATTAGAATAGTGCTGCTTGTAGTAAGCATAAGAATGAAAAAAAAAAGAATAGTTGAAAAATAAAGTGGGATTAATTATCTAAAATTTTGGCCTTACTTTTATATTTATAATTTATAATTACAACCCTATTATATATATTAATTTATTTAACAATGCTCGATTACATAGAGATCATTTGAAAATTTAAGAGACAAAAAGTAGATATGAAATCTACTTTCTGTTCTCTTAATTAATGGTAAATAACCCCATATATAATTGTTTATTATCCAAGTAGTGGAGTTGATGATGAGAGGACAGTTACGTGAAAAAGTACGTGGAGTTGCTATCTTCAATGAAGAGTTGTTCCCATCTTTCGATAAAAGAAAAAAAGTACATGGAATTGCATTATTAATTTATTATATATATTTTGCTATAATCAAGTGTCAATCTCACAAAGTGGACCTCATGCATTTCATGATTATTGGGCCACAACCTTAATCATGTATAAATATATTAATGGTAGAATATATTAGAAATATTAATTAAAGATGATCCAATATATAACCAGTATATTTTATAATATATGAAAGAAATATAGAATTGCTGTTTTCTCTCAGTTGAAAAGTCCTCATCTCCAACTTATGATTAATTAGTGAATATTTTTCAGAATTTGGACATGAAGGGATTTATTAGTCACGTTAATTCTGAAATTATATTTATCTAAGATGTGCTTCAGTAGGGTTGAAAACTAATGTAGAATGGTAGAAAATATGTATGCTTGACTATTTGGAATTAAATTCTGAATTAATACTTAAGAGAATAAATTCTTCTAAATATATACAACAAGATGTTATAGGAGGTATACTCTTAAGATCACTTAAAAAGAAATTTAGTTTCAGCTTTACATGAAAGTTGACTCAAGATTGCACCCATAAGATCACCCGGAAAGGACTTACTCTGGTTAATATTGAATTATATAACACAAAAGCCTTATTTTAAATAGAAAAAGAAAATTCCATTCCCACCCACTCTAGTTTGTATTTTAAATTTAAAATCTTAAAGTTAAATGATCTAATATTTGAAAAATATTAAGTATATTCCGTTGATATTAAGTGTGCAATTTTTAGTTTTAAACTAAATTACACTGAATTTAATTTTCTTTTTATTTATTTAATGTACAGAAAACTGTAATTCAAAATAAGAAGGTAATCGACTAATTGTAGTTTTTTTTAAAAAAAGAAATTGAATATAAATTAAGAAAACCTGAATAATGATTGCTCTTATATAATATATCATATCTTTTTCCGTATGTTAGAATTGATACCAAGGAATAACAGAAGAAAAACACTATTGTACAACCTAAATTAATAGTGATATAATGCCTTTAAGGCATGATACAGTTTTATGTATCACAATTTCATAAAATTTTTTACCATAAATATTAATTAAATCTTATATGATTCATGAATGGTTGACTAGCTACTAGCTAGTTTAGGATAGTCTTCCACCTAATCTACTTAATTTTTGTTCTTTTCTTTATTTCGTATTTGCTCTATGGTCATAATTATTGATAAACTATATGCTGCCACCATGTTAGTTACAATTATTCCCTTTCCTTTTATTAATCAAATAGCAATACGTCTTTCTTAACTTAATAAATCTCATCGATCAATAAGTTTTCCTCCTGCACAAACACAAGCATAAACAATGAGAGAGAGAGAGAGAGAGAGAGAGAGAGAGATGAAGGCATCAGTAACATTCCTCATCTTCACAATTTGTTTGCATGCTTCAGCAAACCTCGAAAGTTCACAAGCTGGTGGAAGTTCTTCACAATCACAAGGAGGTGGAAGCTCACAAGCAGACTCCTGTGGCTCCAACCTAAACCTCAATGCTCCTCTCCCCTTGGACACAACCAAGCTCAATTGTCTTCCTGTCTGGAATGCTCGAGGGTTCATCCTTAGAGTAAGTTCATCATTCTTGAACTTGACCAATTTTTAAAATTAACAAGGTACAAACTAAAATAATGGATAAATTAATGTGACAAAAATGACCCTATGAATTGCACCATTTTTATCATTATTGTGATTTTGGGTCCCATTTTAAGACTAATTTTTATCAAAAGTTCATTACCATCCTTATTACTGTAAGCGAAATTTTATTTGCACACTACTCCTTTGACCATCTCTACATCACTCTTGTTTGGATAATAAAAATAGAAGGAGTTTATTGGAATGTGCTTTTTTATGTTTTATTACCTGAAAAGAAAATAGAGTGAGAATAATGTAAAGAAAGTAACGTGCAAATAATATCGTTATTGGAAACGCCAAATTGAACTAACTGTACGTGCATAAACTATGCAGTATACTCAGAGTTCTCCAAACATATGGAGCTTCGTTCTCTCAGCCCCAGATGCAAATTCTTACATAGCAATGGGGTTCTCTCCCAATGGTGGCATGGTAGGTGCAAGTGCCATTGTTGGGTGGGTCTCGTCCAGTGGAGCTGGTGGAGGCATGAAGCAGTACTATCTAGCAGGGACTACACCAAGCCTGGTGGTGCCTGATAGAGGTAACTTACAAGTTCTCACCAACTCAACCTTAATCACGTCACAGTCGTCGCGCGTGTACATAGTTTTCCAGTTACAAACCAACCAGCCCGTGTCTCGTCTCATTTACGCCATTGGACCCAACGGCATCTTCCCTTCGGCACCAAGTTTTGCCCTAACGCAGCACCAAGACAAAGTCTCCACTACGTTAAATTACGCAACAGGTTAGTTCAAAGAAGCCATGCATGTATTTCTTTATTATGAGCAAATTAATTAACTGAAAATAAATAGATGAGAAGACAATGGAACGGTTCATATGCAATTAACTCAATTGGCAGGATCGAGCTACGTTGACCTAAAAGTTGAGTTTGATTATTACTGCCCATAATCCCTTGTTGGTAGAGAATCGTTAAAGATTGTGACATACTTTGATCTTGGAATGAGATAATCTTTAATTACTCTCCTTAACTTTAGCTTACCCAAAAAGAAAAATCAGATATATGTACTTTTTTTCAGTATTTATTGGTCAATCAAACTTCTAATTATGGAATTGTGCAAAGATGAATGTTCATTTGCAATGAAGAAAAGGTTCGTTGGGCATGGAGTAGGTGATTGTTCTATGATTTTATCTAAAGAACAAGGGGACAGAGAAAAGAAAAGCAGTGGAAAGCAATTTGTCCTGTACTCCTATGAGGATTATTCTAGTGTTGACCTAATTGTGATGATTTTCGCACATGATATGTATAGATCCACACTTGGCCCATTCTCTCTGTCAAAATTAGACTAGGGCGGTAGTTACACCCCGGTGGTTGAGAGGACATTCTTTGAGCATAGTGTAAGATCTGAATCGACCCTCAACCAAACCAGTCCCACATATTCTAGTTCTATCAAGTGAATTTGGTGAATGAATTTCTTTTGCATGATATACATGCTAATTTGGTACATGTTCTATAATTTATTACATATTACATTTGATATTTTTTTTATTGATGTTGATAATATATATGGGAATTGAATTAAATCTATATATGGTCTCTACCCTACCGAGCTTGGCCTAATAAGCAGCACATTTCATTCTACTTAAATTGTGGCTACTTGTGCAAGACTAGGAATTCCTTTTGTTCCTACACTCAAATTAATTCATGCATGTTCAGATTTAAATTTTCATTTGTCATCAACGATTGCTTTCATAAGGTTTTTAATCATTTGATATCAAACAGGTTCAAGTGGATTAGAAAACCCATATGCGAACCTGAAAAGAAGCCATGGGGTGTTGAACATCTTGGGATGGGGCATCCTAATCATAATGGGAGCAATAGTTGCTCGTCACTTCAGGGAATGGGATCCGTTCTGGTTTTATTTCCATGTTTCAGTTCAATCATTGGGTTTTGTTCTCGGAGTAATTGGTGTAATTAGTGGGCTTGTCCTGAGTAATCAACTCCATCTTGACGTTAGTATCCACAAGGCTCTTGGAATCATCATTCTCGTGCTAGGTTGCCTCCAGGTATTTCTTTTCTTTTTAATCTATTTGCATGCCTTTATTATTATTATTATTATTATTATTATTATTTTGGCTTCTCCTAATGTATTTTTAGTAGTTTGAGTGGATAAGGATCCAAGTAAATATTACAAGTTGAAAAGTGATAACATCTCTTTAATATATATATAAAAAATTAATACATTTAAAGTACCACGATAAATGACAAGAACATTAATTTCAATACTAAAGAGTGTTGGACTTAGTGGTAACCAAGCTGTCTTCTTAGAAGAGGACTAAAATTTGAACCCTAAAAAAAACACTTGTTAAATGAACCTCATAGTCACATTGTACCAAGCTCTCGTTTTTGCTTGATATATCACTAGCTAAAGTAAATTAGTATTAAACATTACAATTACTTAAAGTTTGGGACCGAATATATAATTTCATCATAAGAGAGTACTAGTTAATTTGGTGTATTTGCTTTTATAGATAATGGCTTTTCTTGCTCGACCACAAAAGGAATCAAAAGTGAGAAAGCATTGGAATTTGTACCATCACAACACAGGGAGAGTTTTGATTATACTTGCCATAGCTAACATTTTCTATGGAATCCATTTGGGCAAGGAAGGAAGTGGATGGAGGGTCGGTTATGGGGCTGTCCTTGCTATATTATTCTTTATTGCAATTATTTTTGAGAATAGACTATGGAGTACTAAAGACTAAACTTTTTAATTTATAGTACTTGTTTCGCCAGTGGTTTTCGTTTGGAAGCCCTTTCATTCCATTTGTATTGTTGTTAATGTACGATGACGCGGATTATAAATGAATTTATTTTATATTACAATACATTTAATTATATCAAATATTGGGTTGATTCAATTGGCAAAGGTGCTTGAACATAGACACATGTATCTAGGTTTGAATTCTATCTTCTATCATGTACCAAAAAAGAATTCTATCTTCTATCAGTAGTTCGCATTGGTAGTTATCCCTCTATAAAGTAAGCAAAGCTTGACCTCGAAATAGGATGGAAAGACGAAAAAAAAAATCTTACTTTTATCCCTCATTAATATATTAGTTCTCAATCTATATAATGCAGTTATAAATCAATTTTTATAAGAATAATTTTATATTTTTTAACCTATCTTTTTAATAATCATTTTAATTATTAAATAAAATAAGTATTGATTATTTTTTATGTTTTTAAAATATTAAATGCTTTTTTTTTTCATTTAATACTTATTGTATTAAGTATTAGAAGAATATTTTAGGAGGATATAATATTGTTCTTTTTACAAATCTTCTATTATTAAATTTGCATCTATTTAATCTCTGTAAACTAATTTTGAGGTAAATAGTTATTACAAGGAGACTAAATTGAAATGTGGTTTGATTACTGAAAAACTAAATTATAAGAGTTGATTTGTATGGGAAGGTTGAGAACAAACAAATTAGTGGATGACCAAAATAAAATATTTTTGTTAATATACTAATTAAGCCAATTTATGATAGGAATAGATACACGGTCAAAAAAGTGTTAGAATTTACCTATATTTATGGGTTTTAGATTAAAACAAGTTGTTTAGTGGATCAGGATCGTTGTAGTGCAGTTTATTGGTGTGTGTGTGTGTCTATATATATATATATATATATATATATATTTATTTATTTATTTATTTATCAACTTGGCATGGACAAGTGGTGCCATGAAAAAGATGTACTCGTCTTGTGAGAATATTTCCTAGCAGTGGTACTACTTCCAAAGGGGCAAAGTTCTAACTTACATTAGATATAAATATTCTACTCAAGTAAGCCAAAAGTCCCAACTTGGCATCAACGAGTAGTGCCATGAAAAAGATGTACTCGCCTTGTGTATAAGTTCTTACCAAATGGAGAACTAGACAAGCTTATAGTTACAAATAAGACTTCCGCATAGTGGTAATCAGGTCATGCTTTTAGGAGAAGAACTAAACTTCAAATCTCAAATTAAAAAATTATTAGAAAGATTTTCTAGTCAAAGACCACTTCAATGATTAATCTTGTAGTAATGCTAGTAAAGATATCCCGATCAAAAAAAAAATAAAAAAAAAAGACAAGCTCATATCTAGTTAGAGATCATCTTGTATATTGGATTCAACTCGGAGTTGGTAAGGGATTGTTATTATTGGATTCAGAGTTCAATTCTGGAATTTTGGAGTTTTGGTTTAGCTCATACCGTTAATTCATCCAAGTAAGAAAACTTTCTACTCAATAAAACATTTTTTGGAACACCTGGATGCATGGTGATGGCACCATAAATTTCCACCCATGAAGGGATACCGTTGAATTTTATGTGTATGCCTTTGGCATTCTTATCCTAGAAGTTGTCTATCGAAGAAAGCCGTGGGCATAAAAAAAATCTAAATAATTATGACAATTGCATTAGCAGTTGGAACACTGTGACCCCAAACTTTTCAAGGTTATCACATTTTCCTATGTTAAGATTCACATCATAATCTTTGTACAGTAATTAATTTCTGTGCAAGACTTATGTGCCTGTACATGAGTTTTCTATGCAAGAATTATTATGACATTATTCTGTGCGAAAATTAATTAAAATGATGTAAAAATATTATAAAAAAAGTGATGATATGTAAAAATCAAAATTATATAACTCTAATTTTATATCATATCAGTCCATTTATTTTAACGGAAGAGGCTCAAGTTTTATTTAAGTGTAAAAAATTTAGACAAAAGAATCAAAGGTGAATTAAAATGTGAGACTACATGTAATATTAGAGGCAATCCCATTAATATCATATAATAGATAGATCTTTCTTTCTGAGTTTTTTATTTTTCCCATAATATTTCGTTTGTGGACTTGGACACAAGTATATTGACTTATCCATCAAGTAGTTTGCTACAAGACCATGGTTTGAAACGTTCTTTACCTCACAAACTTTGATTAAACTATTTTTGATCAATTTTCCAGCAAGCAAACATCGTACGGAGTTTCCTGGTCATATATTTGAACGCAATCATATCTGTATGTCCTGTCCTGTTCGGCTATTCCAGTCGGCAATGCCCAGCGCAGCTCGTTAACTCTAGGATAATAAGACATTTCTAACCTTTCACTATAAAACTGAAGTACGTAATGGAATGGTAGTACATCGATCTAGCTACTGTACATGCACTATCTTTAATTTGATTCTCATCGCTTCAATTCCACACACAGATATGAAGCTGTCTTATCTCTGCATAATCTTGTTCATTATTCTCTGTAGTTCATCAACCCTTGTGACTTCACAAGACTCGTGTTCCTCTAACCTAGTGCAACTCCAGCAACCAATCCCTTTTGACACAAGTTCACTTCGGTGCGTTCCTGCTTGGGGCGCTCACAATTTCATCCTTAGAGTAAGTATGTATATGTGTGTGTGTGTGCGTGTATGTATGTGTGTGCGCGCACACTTCACCTTGTATTTTCTCACAACTATATTGTTTCTACACACATCAATGCTACGCCTCTATCGTATACCTACCTTTTATGGATAAAATTAGAGGAAGAGAGAAAAAATGGAAAAAGTAAAAAAAAAATTAAGTTTTTCTATCTTCTTTATTACCATTTAGGTAAATGTATAGAGAGAGGTATAAAATTGAGGTGTAATAATAATATTTTTTAATTTTTTCATGCCCCATGGTGCACTTTCATAGAATTGGAGTGTGTCCAAGAAGATTAACAAGCTCATTGTTTCTGATATTGTTATGCAATTGCTGAACAGTATGCAAAGGCTTCGTCAGATGTGTGGAGCTTCATATTCTCATTCCCCTCAAACATAAACGCTTATGCGGCAATAGGGTTCTCCAAAGATGGGAGCATGGTGGGTTCCAGTGCAATGGCGGGGTGGATGCCATCGCCAGGTGCAGGTGGGATGAAAGAGTACTATCTGGGTGGAACATCACCAGACAAGGTGACTCATGACAAAGGAGACCTATATTATATGAACGCATCCTTAGTTCCAGCTGGGACTTCGCTGGTGTACATGATCTTCCAATTGAAGACCACCCAACCTTCCACGAATGTGATATATGCAATCGGACCCGACGGTGTTTTTCCTAACTATCCCGACTATGCCTTGGCCAAACACAGCGATAAGATATCCACCGTCATAGACTATTCAAAAGGTTAGTGAAGCTGTGCTCATGATCGTAAGGTATTCGATGTGTTGAAACGTCCACATGGTTTCTTTTAGTGAAATATTTCCTTGACAGACAAATTCTTTGATATACCCGGCTTTTCATGAGAAAGTTTTAGGTGAACATTTTTTACTCTAAACATTCAATTTAATAATTAATATCAATATTTTAAAAAGTACAATGTACATTCATAAATGATTTATTAAATTTTATATATGTTAATTATTAAATAAAATACGTAAAGTAAACAATAACTACTTAAAAATTTCTCAATTTTCATATACAGTACTATTAAGTATTTGTTATGTCAATTATTTTTAATACTAATTATTATTTGTGTATAAATAATGACATACAATAATAGCCTACAAAATTGACGTAACCTACCCTAAATAATGGTATAATGAAGAATATTGTCTTAGAATATACCTAAGAATTTCTTCTTTGACCAATCAGTAAAGAGCTTGGGTTGCATAGCCCCGTGTAGGCTATTTATTTTAAACCCAAATTAAGCCACCTATTGGAAAATCAGAACAGTTAATTACAAAAAGAGTGGCCGGCCATATATATATACATATATATTTGCCGTTATCTCTCTGTCTATTTATCCTGCCGGCCATGTAACTTTTGGGTCTCATGCAACAGGTACAACTGGCGGAACCTCAAACCTAAATCTTCGAAGAAGCCATGGAGTGTTGAGCCTTGTGGGATGGAGCATTCTAATGATAATAGGATCTGTAATTGCTCGCCACTTCAAGCAATGGGATCCCATGTGGTTTTATCTGCATGCTTCCATTCAAACGTTTGGCTTTGTAGCCGGATTAGTTGGAACGATATGTGGATTGGCCTTATCTAAGAAACTCAATGCTGATGTGCCCCATCACAAAAACATAGCAATCCTCATTTTCGTCCTTGGATTCCTCCAGGTTATAATTTGTCTCTAATTTTTGCTAATTTCCATTTGACAGAGTTCATCTATCTATTACACAAAGAGACTAGAAGAACTAAATAAGCTTATATGTAACAGGGAAAAACTTGTAGGTGCACAAGGTGTAATAAGCCAATCACAAGTCACCAATCCTACCTTTGAAACACCTACTTTGGTAGCTTGTGATTTGCATATTGCACTTATTTTGGGTTAATTATATTATAATGAGTAGTGTCTATGTGCAAGCTATAGTCCACTTTTGCATGCATAAGCATCGTTTTATTTTCACTCAATTTGCTTCTTGCTTATGATATGATTTCATAGGTATTGGCCATTAAATTACGACCAGCACCAGAATCAAAAATACGGAAGTATTGGAATTGGTACCATCATTACTTGGGGAGAATTTTGATTATCTTTGCAGTAGCTAACACCTTCTATGGACTCCATTTAGGAGGGGAAGGATCTATGTGGTTTCTTGGTTACGGAGTTACTATTGCCGTCTTAGTTATTATTGCTGTCATTTTGGAGATCCGAATGTGGATTATATCCAGGAAACAGTTACCTTCTTAGTTCTAAATTAATGATTTATTTCTTGCTGCTACAAATGTCATTTATACTTATAAGTCATAAGCAACTTTTATATGGACCAATCTTCTCTTTTTTTTTCGAAAAAAATGTAATATTTATAAATTAAGTAAAATAAATTAGGTAATTACAAATGCTATTTCAAAATTAACGGTAATACCGCACACCCAAACGCAAAAAGAGAATATATTTGTAATTAATAGTTATTCAGTTCAACCAAATTGATTTAATAGTTAAATAGGTATGCTTCCTATTTTAACTATATATTGAACTTTGGACCAGCACCTAAAAAGCCCTGACCCTCATGCTTTGTGTTACAACGTCGTAATACAGAAGAAATTTGATTTATTGACTACTTAGTTAGGTTGTATTTTCAACATGCAATAAATGAAGAGAGATATGAATATATGGAGCAGCATCACAATATGGTCGTCATATTAGTGTAATCGTACGTCGGAGAATAATGTTAACATTGGTTAGGTAGAGTGTTTCATTCATCAAATAGTATGTCTATTGAAGACTTAAACAGTATATTTATTGTAATTAATTAGTACATTATATTATGAACTTAAAAAGTTGTGACCTAGGGTTGCTATATGGAATTACAGTTTATGTTTTGGAAGGCACCTAGTAGAAAATTTGCATGTTCCTGCACCACCTTCCAGGCCTTAATGACATGCTGCTCCTCTGTTAAGGTCGCACCGATAGCACATCTAAGTACAAAAGCTCCTTCAACTTCACCATGAGTCATGCATGCATTGCCAGAACCATTGATTGAATCCAGCAATTTACGATTCACTTCATTGACCCTACATTCATAATTTACTAGTTTCCCATTTTGGTAAGCTTTTGTACCATTGGACGGCCTATTAGCAATTGCTGTTGGCGCAATCCTGAAGCAAACCAGAGAGAAGTTTCTGGGCACAACAATCTCAAACCTCTTATCCAACCTTACTAGCCCTTCAAAGGTTTTGGCCATTTGCACGTGGCTTCTCAGGAAGTTCCCAAGGTTATCAACACCGTAGCTTCGAAGAACAAGCCATAGTTTGAGGGCAAGAAATTTCCTGCTTAAGGTTATCTGCCAATCTTTGTAGTCAATCACTTGCTTTGAATCAGAAGTTTTAATCCTCAAGAACTGAGGATATGTTGAGAGGGACCTCGTCAGGGAAGTGGGATCTTTTACCCAAAGGCAGCAACTGGTTAAAGGTCAAAAACCATCTGAGCATTGAAGCTAAACGAGTTTGCCTCCTCAACTCCATCAATGCAACATCGAAAATCTGGGCAAATGCAAGCTGCACCGGCATAAGCAGCATCAACATGGACCCAAATGCCATAGTCTTTTGCCACATTACATAATGGCCCCACGGGATCAATAGCAGCTGTTGCAGTTGTGCCCACAGTGGCACATAGGAAACAAGGGATTAACCCATTCTCCACATCCAAAAGAATGGTAGAGAGCAGCGAGTCAGGAGACAAGGTAAATAAACTTTTCTTGTTGGTTTTGATGGCTTGGAAATTCTTCTGGTGGATTCCAGCAATTTGAGCTGCCTTCTGAAGTGCACTGTGTGTTTGATCAGAGCCATAAACAAGAAGTTTTCCTATATTCTCTCTCCCAACTTGGGAAAGCATTTGATCTCTTGCAGCCACTAGTGAGCACAAGATGGCCTCACAAGTGGTCCCCAACAACACACCCCCACCCTTACCACAGAAAAGGCAGGTTTCTGGGAGCTTCAGCACCTGCCCAAGCCAATCCACGACTATGGTTTGTAGCTCAGTTGCAGCTGGGGATGACACCCAATTGAACCAAACCACGTTGAGTCCAGTGCTGAGCATCTCGCCCATAAACCCTGCCATGCTACCGCTGCTGGGGTAGTAGGCATAGTGGTTAGGACTCATCCAATGTGTGATACCGCGAATGATATGCTCTTGCACATCTTCGAGTATGGATTCAATGGGTTCAGGTCCATATGGGGCAGAATCTGGCAAGCGTTTTCGAAGATAGCCTGGTTCCACACGACTTAGAACGGGATAGTTAACAACGTTCCTGTAATAATCAGCAAGGAAGTCAATCATCATGTAGCCTTGCCTCTTGAATTCTTCAGGGTCGAGAGGTTTTATGATCATTGAAGAATCACTTTGAGGGTTGAGAATGAGATCCATTGAATTCATTTCCATTTCGATGTAAAAAGCAATATTGCCAGTGGTTTAGGCTTCTTTTCGATCGGCATAGTGTGCCCTACCTTTGTTTTGCGGATATATATATATATATATAACCGTGAGTGCCTTCCTTTTCTAGCTATGCCACGTTATTGGGAAAGAAACAGTGTATTTATGGATTATTTATATTTATTAAAAAAACTATTTTAAATTTAGAGTTTTTAAATATAAATTTCTATAAAAACATAAATTTAAGTTGTAAAATTTTTTATGAAATACTAAAAAAATTTATCATTTTTTATAGATATTATAAATACTATATCATTAATTATAGGAAAACACTATATTCTACAAAATAATTTTCGTAAAACGACATGCGAAACAAGATTTTTCTTCCGTTTTGTTTGTTACGATATTATTTTTGTCTCATAGCCCAATTTGTTGTAATTAGCCAAGATAAAAAAGCAACTGCCTATATGTGAATTCGTCATGAATTCGTAAAACATTCTTTCATGATAAATAGCATAACTCCTAATTATATTCACTTTTTTTTTGTTAATAATGCACCATAATAAATCGGAAATGTGAGTCGTTTGTTGATTGTTGTCATTAAAATTAAGAGACATTGGAGAATTAGTAATTAAAAAAAAAAGAAAGTGAGTTATCTTTGTTCAAGAGGAGAAATGAACTAAACATTGCTAAATATTCCTGAAATTAAGAGCCATATATTTGCTCGGCTTGACTTTTTTTTAACGTTGCTTTATAAACTTTAAATATTTATTATGAAAAATAATAATTAATAATTATTTAGAAACTCATAAAAAAATGTCAGACTGTACAGCTGGAGAAGACATTATTCAAACTTGGTTAATGCCGACGAGAGGTAGCAGACAAATCAAAATCGGCCATCTTAATTGTTCTGACTAAATGACGTATGTGAAACTATGGTTATTCTTGTTGAAACATTATCCGTGAATTTTTTCCCTTTCATTTTTATTTGATTAAACTATTTGATCCTTTAAAATTTTGTTGATATTCCTATGATGCTTTAAAAAAAATTGATATCAATTTAGTTCTTAAATCATAAAAATTAACATCATTTTGATCCACTAAAAAAATTGATATGAATTTAGTTTTTCAATCATAAAAAAATATCATTAATTTCATCCCCTCAATTATATAAAATTAATATTAATTTATTCTCTTAATAATAAAAATTATATTAATTCAGTTTCTATCTGTACACAAAAGGATGATTTTGATATCACTTTTCATGATTTAATGATTAAATTAATGTCGATATTTTTTGGAGAATTAAAGTGATGCCGATAAAAGCTTTTGGGAACTAAATTTGAGTTTACTCTTTTTACTTTCAAACCTAAACGTAATAAAATTTAAATTTAACTAAATTTAATTAACTTCTTATTTGGGTAAATTATAAGTACTGATTTGTGGTTTAGGTTTATTTACTTGGCTTATTTGTGTTTCCAAAGCATCATATCACGCATATAATTAAGATTTGTTCATTTCTTCATTCATTCAATAAGTTTGAATAAATGATATGCAAGGCCTTATTTTTTTTCTTTTCACAATCTCCCATATTAAAACAAGCATCAAGTGAGTTCAGTAAACAAATCCTAAATTATAAGTTAATAAAGTAAACGAATTTTAAACTATATTGGATAATTAAGTATAATTTGTCCAAAACTTTACATGCATATGCTATATATATATATATATATATATATATAAAATAAATCTTAAATGAGAAAATAGCATAAAATTATTGGTCGAGGGGTTACCCAAATAATAAATCACACTCGCTCGGAGAATAATTGTAAAAGTAAAAAAAAAAATAAACTTTAGAGCGTGACGGGCTAGGTTTTAAGCAAAAATTAAGCCTATAATGATGATGTACAAGTGCATGTTAATTTGGGTGGGCATTTGTACCCAAACATGATTTTTGTTCAGAGGAATTTTTGTTACCCAAACATGCATGTTAATTGTTGAAATGAATTTTTGTTTTTTTTTTCTCTTGTTTAATTTGATATTTATATTATTTTTTAAATATTATTATGAATTTAAAAATATATTTAATCTTAAGTAAACATTTATAATTTTTACGTTGAACGGGATTTATTTAACGTATAAATTATTTTACTTCAAAATTATTTTTTTAATAAAATTAAGTTTATAAAATTAAATTAACCTTAAATTATATAATGTAATTCAAATACACTCTTATACTTAATCCCGATCTAGATGTCTGAATCTTGCCTCCCAAAAATAACACATTATAATTAAAGAGAAAAGACTAACGACATTGATATTATACCAAGATAATACCTTTCATCAGAGTTTGAGGTTTGCATTAATTGCATGCCACAAACAATTGCCCACGTTGCTCATCAACTCCTGAGTTGTACCTGCCTGCCTAACATTGTGAATAAATTTACTTACTAACTCTACCTTATAAATTATTATTTCTTTTGTTAATAAAATAAAAATTATTGTATATATATCTTGGTGTTAAATTATATGTATTAATAAAAAAAATGTATTTTTAATATATTTAAATTTTTTATAAAAGATATTTAAAATCATTATTATGTTACTCGTATGGTCAAATAATTTAGATGAAACTGGTGACTATATAATAAAGATTTGTTTAATTGACAAGTATATAATTAAAATAAATAAATTATATTACATTGAGATGCAATTTTCAGCTAGTAATAATGATGGGTCGTAATCTCAACCAGTAATTGCTTTTAACATTTGAGATTTGTTCACTTTACTTATAGGGACGGATGTCGGTGGGTGATGAGTTGTTCCAAAATTTAATGAGTAGTTTAAGAAATTTTTTGTCTAACACAACTATAGTTTCTTTAAATTTTTACTTTAGCTCTTAATACACTTTTGATACAATCAAAATATATGTTAGGTGGACAACATTTTGATATACAAAAGAAAATAGTTTATAGAGTTATTGGATTGTATGTGACTTTCTAAAAGAAAATAATTATACATAAAGGGGTGTGATTTTTGGTATGTGCAAAGAAAAATATATCTAATATTACTCCATAAACAACAAATTTATAACTCATAGGCTCCCAAATTCTAAACTAAATGCATTTTTAACATCCTAATTAATCCAAAATAAATTTGATCCTTCATTCTTCTATTGTTAACTGACTCTTATGTAACATAATCAAAATTATGGCCATTCACTCTTTAAGAGATGACATAATTTCAAACTTGGAACATATCTATTAAAATTTAGCTTGAAAATTACAAATAAGCCTTTAGTCCTCCAAGTTATATAATGGCAATAAAACTTCATGTATATTCTAAGTGTGCAATATCTACAACAAAAGGATTCAGATCAAAGAAAAAAAAAATCTATAACAAAAGGAATATTATTTCACATAATTTCTTAATATTTTGATCTTAAAATCATGTCTTGCATTAATGTATATAAATAATATTGCCATGAAAATTTTAAAAGTTTTACAATATATGAATAAAATAATGAGATAAGAAAATTAATGATTGAAAACAGATAAGTTAATTTTAGGATATTTAAACATAAGAAAATCTTAGATAATTTTAAAATTTATGCATTTCATGAGAAAAATTAAATTAAGGTTGTTTTTTAGCCCTCACAACACTTGTTTTTTGGATCCGTCCCTATTTACTTATATTTTAAAAGGTTTTAATCTAAACCTATTAATTTTATATTATTAAAACTATAAATTTACGATAATTTATTTTTAAAATTTCTTTATTAATAATGAATACATATGAGTATATGACTTAGAGCAGTGGGGGAACTCAATTATTTATGTCGATAGATTTAATTTTTGACTTCTTTATCATCTACGTGTACCAAAGCAAACTGTGACCTGCAACTGCAAGACTTAAATGCTACACCTAAAAAGAGTAGGTTTTGCATCTCTTCATAGTAAGTTTTGAGAGATGAGATGCAAAACCTACTATTCTAAAGTGTAGCAATTAAGTCTTGTAGTTGCAGGCCACGGTTTGCTTCCGACACACATAAATGATAAATAAAAAAAGTCAAAAATTAAATCTGCCGACATAAATAATTTGGCTCCTCCACTGCTTTTAAGTCATTATGATTATTTGTGGCTGTTTTGTGCCCAACGACGTTGAAATGGAAACTACAGTAACATTAGATTAGATAACAAGACAAGTTGCATTAGAGGCCGGTTTTGAAATGGAAATGACGAAAAATTATTTCCCAAACATAATTTTATGTGTTATGATATTCTCTTATCCTATGTGTTATATTATACTATTATTTTCTTTGATACCAATTGAAACAGGATAAACTGGAACTTAGAGGATACTAAGAACTCGAGAGCTTTCATGGCAATTAATCAAAGAATGAGTCATTAATGAATGGTCATTCTAATGGTTAAAGCTAAATATATGAGAGTATGTAAGTAACATAGAGAAGAAAGGAGAATAGAGAGGAAATGTATTTTGATTTCAGTGATGATTGAATTTTGTTCTATTACATTCTTTATATATATATGTCAAATAAAACAAAAAATACTAAAAGGAAAAAATAACATAAAAGAAATTGCCAATGCAGCAGAAGCCAGAAAGTTCCACAAACCAAAGAGCTGAAAATAAAATAACATAATTCTAATGGTCATATGTATTTTTTTCCTATAACATTGGGTTACTATTATTTCTCATAATGAAATATAAAAATGATCACATAATTGATGTGATATATGACAAGTAATATAGTGTAAGACAATAATAATACTTACACTTAATATATCTAAAAATCTCTCCATTAATGACGTTGTTGTCTTCTCATTTGCAAACCTATAAAATAGCTGGACCCTCTCAATTTCTGTACATATTGTAAGTGTTAGGAAAGTTCCTCGTAAGTCAGCTGCGAGTTTGTTCAACTAGTTCTCAAGTTAATTCATTTGTCTCTTTTTATGGAAAAAAAATAAATTTGTAAAGATAATTTTGAGTGAGCATTTTTCTATTCTTCCAAGCATGTCATATTCTTACCAATAATCTTAGCACAATTTTATATACTTACTACCTTTTATATATATATATATATATATATATATACATATTCTTACCAATAATCTTAGAACAATTTACTTACTACCTTTTATATATATATATATATATATATTATATATATATATATATATATATATATATGGGTATGTTAACATATTTCTTTTTATCATGTGTAGATTAACATTATATACTTTTTTAATTGAATACAATAATTCTTTTTCTTTTCCTAATCCATTTAAATAATGAAGCCTATTTTAGTAACTGCACTACAAAATTTCACAAATCAACTACAGAATAAAAATGACAAATTTCGTAACAAATCCTTAGCTAAACAAATTAAGGAAGAGAGAGAGTGAGTTGAATTGAAAAAAAAAAAAGAAAGATAATGATGAAAATAAAAAGAAAGATTAATAAAAAATTTTAAATACTCTTAAATCTTTTGTTTATAAAAATAAAAGTTAAAACATTATTATCTAAATAAAAAGATAAAACTTACTAATATCTACTAATAGAAAAAATAAACAGTAAAAAGATGTTAACAATCCCCTTTCAATTAAAGGTTCAATGTAGCATTTTGATTACAAAATTTTTTAAATATAAAATAAATTAATTCAAATATATATTTTTTTGATCAACAACACATCTCCCACATCGTACTAATATATTTAAAAAAATTAATTTGCTTAAGTACTAACCCAAGATTTGAATCCAAATAATTAAGATAAGAAGCCTATTTCCTTAATCACTATGCCAACACCTTGAGTTCTATAGGTATGACTTTCACTTGATATAAGAATTCTGTAAAGAATGATTTCATTCATGTTTTATAGCTGTATGTGCAGAGACTTGGGCGGCTACATAATCTATCATTCTCAAATAAGAATTGGTCATACTAGCTGTCCCTTCAGGTGTGCTCCTAGTTCTTACTTTTTGTACCGTTTTCCTTGTACCAGAAACTATAGATATTTATGGTCATTCAAAACTTACATACCACGTTTACCTAAGGAAAACAAAGACAATGACACTGAACTAACTACACTACATCTTCCTCATGCTTCTTTGGATAAAAAGAAACTAGTTACCAAAAAAAGAAATAAAGAAACTACAAAATCTTCCCCTTATTCAGAATCAGAATCTGGGTCTGCATCCACAATATCAGGAAAATCATCTTCATCAGCCGGTGAATCGCCATGATCCAATTTAAATACAAATTCCTGCCTCTCGCTGGAGTCTGATGTTCTTTGCAATAAACTATTACTCAGGGAAGCTAATCCAACGCCCTTATCTACTGAGGTTCCTTGACCTGGTTCCATATGACTGCCTTTATGATGAGGTACAATGCTGTCTGAAACAATCCTCTCAGACACTATCTCAGTAGCTCCAGAACCACTAGCTTCAGCCACAGGGATTTCTGTGCAAGAGATCGGTTCCTGAAACTGCACCACAGAATTTCCAGGTTGGTCTGACTTGAAAATGATTTCTTCATCCTGAACAACTCTCATTTCAACATCAGCACAGGTGGCAGCCTCTGTTACCATCTCACTGCTCTCTTGGATTTTGGTGCCAGAAGACGAGTGAACGGAGAGCACTTTGGGGTCATTATCTCCAAAAGCTCCAGACGGCTCTTCAGTGTATTTTGTCTTCTCAGCCAATGACACATTGACTTCTTCGCCATCTTGCAGCCATTTACCACACAACTCGTCATCAGAGTCAGGAGTATCATGTCCCACTTGCGCTAAACCAAATGGGGTATTGTTCCGGCCAAAAACATAATCATCTTGGAAAGTACAGTGAGCTTCACCCAAAGAATTGTGATTTGCATAGGAGTAATCTACTAACGGAAGTGCCCTAGGATGTATTAGCACTTCTAAGGCCAAAAGGGCATGGGCACAGAACTCAGCAAGCTTTGTTCCAGTTTGTTGCTTTCCTGCAGAAACAGATTTCATGTTGTTCAAGCAAACAGGGAGAAAGATTACAATGAAATTTTAGGAAATTGCAGGTATGGTTGTCAAATCAAGAACCTAAAAACCTAGTTTCTGATTTGATAATTGTATGATTCGGTAATAAACTAAAAATAATTGGAAAATTATATTGAGAGGAATTTACATTATCTATAACACAGATATACTAAATATACCAAAATACCTTAGCTAATGAGTGCTAGACCCTATAACTAAATCCTTTCATATTATAGAACACTACTTCAATCAACCACATACTAGCCATTTTCCCAAGCCATAAAATCAGATCTGACCCCATTCCCACTCTGATGTCTGTCCAATTTAATAGTCTTCATTTTTCAAACCCAATGCTTTAAAAACCAGACCGGTCATCGAACTGATAAGGCTAGAGGTTAAAGGTACTGGTCCAACTAGTTTAACTGGCGGTTGAACCAGATCACACTAAAATAATATAATAATTATTCCAACAACACAAATTCATACAAACTAAAAAAACCTATAACAATTACAACTATAATTTGAAAAAAAAAATTAAAATAAACTCATGAAAGAATCCAATCTAATAAGTTTCAAAGTGACATCGTCATAAATCATAATTAAGTTCACCACAGGTTTAAAGTTTAAACTATCAAGGTCACACACAACAAACTTACATAGATGAAAGCCTAAGATGCCTACTTGTTGGAGACTTGGACTTATAACAAAAAGAAGCCTAAGGTAAGGTTGATTTTTCATTGATCTTATTAAAAATTGTAATGATTCAATGAAAGAAAAATAATTCCTTAATGCAGTTACTAAAATAAGTTATCACACAAAATATTTAAGACCGCTGAAACATATTGAATTATTGCTTTATAAAATTATAAATTAATATAATTTCTTATTAAATAATAAATACAAATATTTATAAATAAAATTGAATATTATAATAAAGTCATTAAAATATATTTACATAATTATATGAAATGAAAAATGTAATATGGTGATAAATATAAAAAAAATGCAACCCTTATACCAAAGTTAGTAATTGGTAAAGTGACAATGCCACTGGCTATGGAATCTCACCTCCATGAGCTCAGTTTGAAACAGCTTAGAACACTTTATTCTCTTAGTGATCAACGTAAAAGCAAGTGATGTTTTGAAAACCAGAACCAGATCACCAGTTCTGACCAGTTTGAGTCTGTTCAACATGGGCCTACCTTAAATACAGTTTAATGGTTCAATCTGAGCTAGAAGCCAGACCAGTTCCTGGTTCAACCAGATGAGCTGGCCAGTGTAGTAAGGTTTTAAAAACATTGCCCAAACCTAATTATTCCAAAATTTCATAATCAGGATCAAAATTGTTGTCTGGATCACTGGATGACTTACATATCAATTTTATTTTATTTTTTTCACAGAATCTGAAATTTATACCTCAAACCTTACCCCTCCTGGCACATCTTTAATTTTATTAAAGTACATTGAAGACTGGATGCAACATCAACAGTGGGAGGCTGAGAGTGCATGAGTGTGTTAGCAACCAAGAGAGGACAGAGAAAAGTACGAGTGTGTTAGCTACCAAGAGAGAACAGAGAAAAGGAGAAGGTTTGGAATTTGTAAGCAATTCAACTATTCCAGCCACCAAAAAACAATTACTATCAGGCCAACTCCTAATTCCTAACAGATAATTATAACCAAATTCCAACCTCACTAGTAATAATAGGAAAGCCACACGTGGACCAGCAGAAAAAATGTAAAGAAGACTCTTCTAAATGAAATTATCTAGCAACTAGTAGTAAATATGCTAAGTTACCCTCTTTACCTAGGCACCAAATCTGCAAGGTATAAACCTTACGCATCTTGTAACAATACTTAACATATTTCACGTAATAGAACAACTACCAATACTCATTACTCACAATAATAAATATCAGTAAAATATCTTCTTCAGACACATAAAACCCAATAATTTACAAGTGCCAAAGCACCACTGGGGATAGTAATATCAATAAGAACAAAAGAAGTTTCAATAATGACAAATTGAAGTACCTCTACGGAAAAGTTCAAGACCCTGGGATAAATATGGGGGCTGCACTTGAGCAAATGAAAGAAAAGATGCTAAAAGAGCACGTAACGCAGCAAGCTGCAAATCAGTGGCAGATGCAGCAGGTTCCTTTTGCTGGAACATACTTATTTCTTCACGGACTGATCCTTCTCTGAAAGAATCCATTGCAGTGACCATCACAAGATTATCAGCTTTTGATCTCCACTGTTCTGATCTTAATGCACCAGCCTGTGAAAAATTATAAAAATTTCATGCACTGTTAATTGTTTATTAACAAGGAACCAAAGGTCAAAAAACAAGGGACTGTTCACTGTTGTAAGCACTAAAATATTTTACCCCATTAAAAAAAGGAACATTTTTTTTCTCATTTTGGTTTTTGTATGTAATTTTGTTTAACACATGTATACTAGGTAAAGGTGGCCTTAGAATTACGTAACAGTGGCATATATGTGAATCGTGTCAGTTTGCATAAGTTTAAGAAAATTAAATACCAAACAAGGAAAATAAAAAGGCTTAATTTGTAAGAGGAGGCATCATATTATTGTTAGAGAATAAATGCTTTGGATAAGATAACAATGCATGACCAGGTTTCCAAATGCATTACTTGTTAGTTTTTTTTCAAAAATAAGTTAATTAGAAAGAAGATAAAGTACAACTATCAGGAGGAAAAGGAATTCTCCATAGAAAAAGAAGTAAAAAAATAATTTATCAGCCTACCAATGAAGGCAGATTAGATCTTGGGAATTTGGTGTCCAAAAACATTACTTTAGCAGCGAAATGGCTTTGGCGTTTTCCTCTAGACACTATTTCTTTGTGGCGCAAGCAGCAAGGAATTTAGAGTATGGTCCACATCAGAATGGGTGGGGTGCCAATCCAGTGATCTCTGCATGCTAGTCCTTGGAAGTTTATTTCCCAAAGATATGTTTCTTTTAGACCACTGGTTTCTTTCAGTTAGGGTGATGGTACTAGTATTAAGTTTTGGGAGAACATTTGGGTGGGGAATGTTTCTTTTACAAAGGCCTAAGCTTGCCTTTCTCGCCTTGCTACTTTTCAAAACTCACCCAATAGCTACTTTTTCTCCCTTCAGGGTCATTCTCTAAAGAGGGACTATAACATTTGAGTGATAGAGAAACTACTGAATTACATCCCCTTTTGGTCTGCCTTGACGTCATTTGTCTCTCATTTGACTCTGATAGGAGACTTTGGATATTGGATTCTGATGGACAGTTCTCCAGCTAATCTTTCTTTCAGTTTCTAACTCTCGCTCTGATTCTTCAACGATTCCTTATTGATAAACCCACTTGGAAGTCCAAAGCTCCCTCTAAGGTCAAGTCTTATGTTTGGACATGGTACTTAACAGGATTAATAAAAAAAGACTTGTGGCAGATTCATCAGAGACAGTAGGCCACCTATTTTTTTCACAGTAAGGTGGCTACTTTCCTTTGGAATAATCTATACAGGGCTATCAGGGAAAACTAGGTGTGTGCCTCTACCCTAGAGTAGTTTTTCAGGTTCGTTATAAAGGATTTGGTAGAAAACAAGGACAATAAAGTTTTATGGCAATGTGAAAATTTTGCAATCCTTTGGTGTGTGTGGTTTGAGCAGAATGCTCGTATTTTTAAGGGTGTTTCTTTGCCCCCAAGAACAAGAATAGCCAATGAAGATAGGGAGAGGTTGATGAAGGAATACTAGTAATTATTTCACACAAATATACATACCACAGTAATAAGAGCCTCTAATGCCTCAAGTGCAGCTATCCTCAGAGAAATTGGAGGCAATGAACGGTTCTTGGGGACCTCCACTCCCAAACCACTTCCTTCATCATGCTCCTGAAGAGAACCAGTTGTACTGCTATGCTTCCTTTTTCTATGACTTGGCAGTAGCAGTGCTCCAGTAGAGGCATTTGAATTTGAACCATTCAATGTGCCCTCAATGGTACTCAAATCAACAAATGCATTGTTAATAACTTCCGGTGCAAGGCATAAAGCCATTCCTGTTCAAGATTAATAATTAGTAAAAGTCATTATGTATGCTCAAATTAAATCTAGCTTAATCAAACAGCTAGGAAGGGGAAACAAATGAATTTAGGGCATCAAAAAAATGAACCTGAAAAAGGAAAGAACCATCCAATGGAGTTTATAAACAAAGTTGTTCAAACAGTCTATAATCAATAAAAATAAATACTATTACATGAAATCAGAAGTAGGATGATAAGAGGATACATGGAACTAAAATTGAATACTGTTAGCAAACCCCTCATTAGACAGGTGTACCAGAGAAAGAAAAAGAAGGTGAATAGAGAGCTTCACACGTGGGAGAATCAAAAGCACAATCAACAACACATGTGATGCAAGGAGGCAGTGGGATTGCAGCCTAACTAACTGGACACGTGGCAGAGAGAGAGAGAGAGAGAGAGAGCAGATTGTGTAAGAAATATAGTGGTAGTGGAAGAGAGAGAGGAGGTAGGAAAATTGTGTATAGTGGAAAGGATTGGGAGAGAACTGGCCCTCTCAGATTGCCTGGAATAGTAGTGTGTTTACTGTTCTTGTTTTCTGTAATTACTCAGACTATAGCATTCTGAATTACCCCACTGATCAAAATTCCCCACTGGTTTTCTAGTTAGGAGAGGAGAATACATACTTATTTCCTTCATTTTGTTGAGTTTTGAACCAGTGTCTATTAATTGGTATCAGAGCTCCCAATCAGGGAACTGTGGATGGTGAAATCGAGAATAGAGGGGCGTGTGGAGGCACTGGAGTGGAGCTTGTTGTAGATGGCGGACATGAGAAGGGAGCTTGACCGGAGGAGAATAGAAAAATAGGAGGAAAGGGAAACCCAAGAAGCCCGATTCTGCAAAATGGAAAAAAAGATAGATGAGAACCAATTAGAGCTGTTGCAGTTGTTCAAGGGAAAAGAACCAATACCACCCCAACGACCATCGGAGATGACGGTAGAGGACAGGGAAAGAGAAGAGGGGTGGGGAGAAGCCGGTTCCAGTGGAATGACCACTGGGCTTCATCGGAATGCTCAGTACGATGACAGGGTGAAGAAACTTGAAGTCTCGATATTCTCCGATGAAGATGCTTTCGGCTGGGTAAATCGCACTGAGCGATACTTCCAGATTAATGCAATGGAGGAAGTAGAGAAATTGGAAGCGGTCTTGGTAGCTATGGACGGGAAGGCACTAAACTGGTTGCAGTGGTGGAAGGTGCACAATCCACGCGCAACTTGGGTGGAGTTCAAGGAGGCTGTTGTTCGGCAGTTGCAGCCATCGTTAGCCCAGAATCCCTACGAGCTTTTCCTAGGACTTCACCAAACCAGCACCGTCGTGGAGTTTCGAGAGCAATTTGAGCTCTTGTCGGCACCCTCTGCAACCCCAATGACGACATAAACTCAGGGGTATCTTCATGAATGGATTACCAGAGGAGATTAGGTGTGAGGTGAAACTACACCGTTTAGGGTCTTTGGCAGAATTAATGGACTTGGCCTAGTTGATGGAGGAGAGAGATTGGGCTTTGGGGAGGGGAAGAATGGGCCCAAATTCTAGGGGGTCCATCAGACCATATATGTCCAACAGAACAACTTCTGTTGATGTTGGGCCCCAAGGCCCAATTCAGTCAGGAAGGAGAGAGGCTGGGTTTCGTAATATCAGCAGCTGCCACTAAGCCTTATACAAATGGGAAGAATTATGCAAAGACCCATGTAGCTGAAAATAGCTTCCGTAATAGGTGGGGAGCTAGATTTAAGAGGCGGAGTGAGGCTGAGTTGCAGGAGAAAAGAAGCAAGGGTTTATGTTTTAGATGAGATGAGAAGTATAGCCCAGAACACATGTGCAAGTTCAAACAACTACAAGTTATGCTAATGGAGCCTGAGGAGAAATGGGAGGGTGAGCAAAAGGAAGAAGGAGAAAAGAAGTAGAAGAGAAGTCACTGCAGCTATCAATGCACAACATTATGGGCCTTACCTCCAAAAGGTCCTTGAAGTTGTGGGGGAGAATCAAAGGGAAGGAAGTGGTGGTTCTAGTTGATTGTGGAGCCACAAATAATTTCATATTTGGTGAGATAGCTAAGGAGTTGAGCCTACCAGTAACAAGAACTGAAGGAATATTTGGTGGAGGTAGGAGATGGACATAAAATCCAATGTCAAGGAGTATGTAAGGGAATAACTATGGAGGTGTAGGGAATGAGCATTAACCATGATTTTTTCTTATTCAAATCTTGGTGGAGCAGATGTGGTTTTGGGAATTGATTGGCTGGAGGAATTAGGAGAAATAAGGGCCAACTTCAAGGAGTTGACACTCAAGCTGCGAGTGAGAGGGAGGGATATGACCTTGAAGGGGGAACCAGCTCTTTCCAAGACATCAGCTTCCTTGAAGATAGTGTTCAAGGCACTGCAGGATGATGGGCAAGGATTTTTCCTTGAGTACATAATGCTGGCACCAACACAGCAAGATGACCATCCACCATCCACATTGGCCTGAGTTGCAAGCTGTTCTTGATGAATTTGCAGACTTGTTTCACGAGCCTTGTGGGCTGCCACCGGAGAGGAGACAAGATCATGCTATAATCTTGCAGGAAGGAGCTTCCATACCTCATTTAATGCCACCCTCATTACCAAAAAAATGAAATAGAAAGGATAGTAGATGATATGCTTGCTGCTGGAATAATCACCTAGAACTAGTCCATACTCTAGTCCTGTGATTTTAGTTAAGAAGAAAGATGGAGGACATAGGTTTTGCGTGTACTATCATGCTTTGAACAAAGTAACTATCCCTAACTGTTGGAATGTACAGATATGATTGCTGGAATATTTGGATGTGATTGCTGGAATATTTGGATGTGATTTGGATATCCAAATCAAATCCAATCTTTACTGTTGTAATGTAAATATTGTTAGAGATATTCTAGGCTAGATTTTAGGCTGAAAATCAATCCCTTGAATTAAGGGATTACAGTTAATTCTCTCCTGATTTTTTCCTATTTTTTCTCTTAGGCTTTTCCCTAGAATTTCACTATAAATACAGTCTTGTACATCCAGAAATATCAATGAGAACAGATACCATTCTCTATTTCTAAATTCCGCATGGTATCAGAGCTTTAGGAGAGATTTCTGGGTTCTATTTGCAGCCTTCATTGCTGCATCTCTTTCTCTTTCCCTTTGCAGCCTTCATTGCTGCATCTCTTTCCCTTTCCCTTTGCTCTTTGCATCTATTTGCAGTGCAGCCTTCATTGCTGCATTTCTTTCCTTTTTCTCTCTACTTTCTGCGTCTGTTTGCAGCCTTCATTGCTGCGTCTCTGTTCTGTTCTACAGCCTTCATTGCTGTACCCGTCCCTCACCTTTGCTTAAACCAATTCCTTGTTTTTCAGCTTCAATGTCTGGAACCTCTTCCTGTTTCTTTGGCTTACATGCCTCACGGAATCACTTAGACACTTCCTGGATCATAGACTCTAGGGCTACTGACCATATGACTCCCTGTTCCTCACAGTTTAGCACATATACCCCTTGTCCTAGTAATAGAAAAATCACCGTAGCAAATGGATCACTTGCTACTGTTGCTGGAATTGGGAATATATCTATTTCACCACATCTTACCTTGAAAGATGTCCTTCATGTGCCAAAATTATCAGCCAACCTTGTTTCTATCCAGAAACTCACTAAAGATTTACAGTGTAATGTGGTTTTTTCATCCATCTTATTGTGTTTTTTCAGGACAAGGGCTCAGAGAGGAGGATTGGACTTACTAAGGAAAGGAATGGGCTGTATTTTCTTGAGATACCAGATGCCTCTAAAGGAGTTTCACCAAATCTATCTGTTTCTTTCCTTACAACTTCTAATAAAGAAGCCATTTGGCTTCATCATTTTCGTTTTGGCCATCCATCCTTTCAAACTTTGAAAGGTATGTACCCATCTTTGTTTAAGAATTTAGATATTAAAGAATTTCATTGTGATATTTGTGAGCTTGCCAAACACACTCGGGTTCCATTTTCTATTAGCAATAAACGATGTTCCAAACCTTTTGATTTAGTCCATAGCGACATTTGGGGACCTTCTACAATCCCAAATGTCTCAGGAGCTCGTTGGTTTGTTACTTTAATAGATGATTGTACTAGAGTCACATGGACTTTCTTGCTCAAACAAAAATCTGACGTGAGTACTATTATTCCTTCCTTCCATTCCATGATTCAAAATCAGTTTGGGGTTAAAATCAAAGTTTTTAGGTCTGATAATGCCAAAGATTATTTTAATCATGTGCTGTCACCATATTTTCAAAAGGAGGGAATCATACACGAGTCATCCTGTGTTAATACACCCCAACAGAACGGAATTGCTGAAAGAAAGAATGGTCACCTTCTTAACACTACCCGAGCCTTGTTATTTCATGGGAAAGTTCCCAAGTCTTATTGGGGGGAAGCTATTCTCACAGCCACTTATATGATAAATAGGTTACCCTCACGTATATTGGACCAGAAAACACCCATGGCAATTTTGTCCACTTTCTATCCTCCCTTCCGAGTATCCAATGGTCTTACACCAAGAGTCTTTGGTTGCACTTCTTTTGTCCATATACATAACCACCAAAGGGGAAAATTAGATCCACGAGCCATCAAATGTATCTTCCTTGGCTATTCTAGCACACAAAAAGGTTATAAATGCTACCATCCTCCTTCTAGGAAATACTATATGTCAGCAGATGTAACCTTCGTTGAAAACAAGTCATATTTCAACCATTCTTATCTTCAGGGGGAGAATTCATTGGAAGATAAGAATGCTCCTGAAATAGATGGTCTGGGTCTTAGTGATTTTGAGTTACCCGTCTCTCAAACTCCATCTGCTTCCCCAACTGATTTTGTTTCCCAATCTACTACTCCTGAAAATTCTCAACTCGAGTCTATTCCAAATTCTATTTCTCAGGAACCTATAACTCTTCCTCAAACCGATTCTATTCATAATCCTAAAAGGTTTTCTCAGATATATTCAAGGAGATCAGCTACTGTTCCTAATCCAAAGCAAAGTCAGACTACCAATTCGGACCCTATCGATGAAAGCACGGTAAGTTCTATTCTTCCTTTGGCTGAACAGCCTGTTCATAATCATGAGAATGATTTAAATCTCCCCATTATCAATGAAAGCACGGTAAGTTCTATTCCTCCTTTGACTGAACCGCCTGTTGATGATTTGGATCTTCCCATTGCCCTTAGAAAAGGTTCCAGAAAGTGCACAAAGCAACCTATTTATCCATTGTCTCACTATGTGTCACTACAACGTTTCTCACCACCCCACAAAAATTTTTATTGCAAGTCTAGATACTATTGCTGTTCCTAAATCTCTATCTGAGGCATTGTCAAAAGAAGAGTGGAGAAATGCAATGAAGAAGAAATGAGGGCACTAGAGAAAAACAAGATATGGGAGATAGTTGACAGACCGAATGGAAAGAATTTAGTCGGCTGCAAATGGGTCTTTACTCTGAAATACAATACTGATGGCTCACTCGAGAGATACAAGGCTAGGTTGGTGGCTAAAGGGTACACTCAAACTTATGGGGTAGACTACCAGGAGACATTTGCACCAGTAGCTAAGATGAACACGGTGAGAACGGTGAGAATCCTACTATCTCTAGCTGCTCACTTTGATTGGCAACTTCAACAATATGATGTAAAGAATGCCTTCTTACATGGGGACCTAGAAGAAGAAATCTACATGAGTATTCCACCAGGTTTTGAAGGAAGAGAAACAGCAACTAAAGTATGTAAGCTGAAGAAAGCCCTGTATGGGCTAAAACAGTCACCAAGAACTTGGTTCGGAAGATTTACCAAAGTCATGAAAGCGTCAGGGTACAAGCAAAGTCAAGGAGATCACACACTGTTTATCAAGCACACGGATTTAGGGGGAGTTACAACACTTCTGGTATATGTTGATGACATAATAGTCACCGGTAATGATGAAGAGGAGAAACTCAAATTAAAACAGTGCTTAGCAAAAGAGTTTGAGATAAAAGAGCTAGGAAAACTGAAGTACTTGCTCGGAATTGAAGTCTCATACTCCAAGCAAGGGATCTTTATCTCACAGAGAAAATATGTCCTAGATCTTTTGAAGGAAACCGGAATGCTTGGCTGCAAACCAGTGGCTACTCCGATTGAAGCAAACCAGAAACTAACAGCAGCAAGTGAAGAACCAGCTGTTGATCGAGAAATGTACCAGAGGCTAGTAGGAAGGCTTATCTATCTTGCTTATACCCGACCAGATATTGCCTATGCAGTAAGTCTGATTTGCCAGTTTATGCATGATCCAAAGGAATCACACATGCAAGTTGCTCTTCGAATACTACACTACTTGAAAGGAAGTCCAGGAAAAGGAGTACTATTTAAGAAGAGTCAAAACCTCAAGTTAGAAGTCTATAGAGATGCGGATTTTGCAGGTTCCGTGGTTGACAGAAGATCAACAACAGGTTATTGTACCTTTCTTGGAAGTAACCTAATAACATGGAGGAGTAAGAAACATAATATTGTGGCAAGATCAAGTGCAGAATCCGAGTTCAGAGCAGCAGCACAAGGAATTTGTGAGTTATTGTGGCTGAAGATTATACTAGAGGACTTGAAGATCAAATGGCAGGGTCCCATGAGACTGTATTGTGATAACAAGTCTGCAATTAATATTGCTCATAATCCTGTACAACATGACAGGACAAAGCATATTGAAATTGACAGACATTTTATTAAAGAGAAACTTGAGGAAGGACTAATCTGCATGTCCTATGTTCCTTCAGGAGATCAACTTGCCGATGTCTTAACTAAAGGACTCAATAGTGGAAATTTTCATGAGATGGTTTCCAAGCTGGGAATGGAAGATATATATTCACCAGCTTGAGGGGGAGTGTTGGAATGTACAGATATGATTGTTGGAATATTTGGATGTGATTGCTGGAATATTTGGATGTGATTTGGATATATGTACAGATATGATTGCTGGAATATTTGGATGTGATTTGGATATCCAAATCAAATCCAATCTTTACTGTTGTAATGTAAATATTGTTAGAGAGATTCTAGGCTAGATTTTAGGCTGCAAATCAATCCCTTGAATTAAGGGATTACAGTTAATTCTCTCCTGATTTTTTCCTATTTTTTCTCTTAGGCTTTTCCCTAAAATTTCACTATAAAATACAGTCTTGTACATCCAGAAATATCAATGAGAACAGATACCATTCTCTATTTCTAAATTCCGCACTAACAAATTTCCCATTCCTACGGTGGATGAATTGTTAGATGAATTCGGAGGTGCCATAGTGTGCCATAGTGTTTTCCAAATTAGACTTAAAATCTGGATATCACCAAATTCGGATGAGTTAAGACATCGCCAAAACAACCTTTAGGACTCATGAGGAGCATTACGAGTTCCTTGTGATGCCTTTAGGATTATCCAATGCTCCCTCCACATTTCAGTCTCTTATGAATGAAATGCTGAAGCCATTTCTAAGAAAGTTTACCTTGGTGTTTTTTTGATGACATTTTAATATATAGCAAAGATCCAGCAGCTCATGTAACACATTTAAAGTTGGTGTTCCAACTTTTAAGGGAGCACAGTCTGTTTGTCAACAATAAGAAATGCAGTTTTGGTCAGCTGCAATTTATTTCTGCTACAGGGGTTGCAGCTGACCCAACCAAGATTGAAGCTATGCTTCAATGGCCTATAACAACTAATGTGAAGAGTTTGCGAGGATTTTTGGGCCTGACAGGTTATTATCGCAAATTTGTGAAGGGCTATGGACTACTAGCTAGACTGCTAACTCAACAATTGAAGAAAGATAGTTTTGAGTGGAGACCCAAGGCTCAACAAGCTTTTGACCAACTTAAGGCTGCTATGGTTACACTACCAGTACTTGCAGTTCCAGATTTTGAGAAGCCATTCATTGTGGAGACTGATGCATCGAGTAAAGGGCTAGGGGATGTTTTGATGCAGGAGGGTAAACCCATAGCTTATCTCAGTCAAGCCTTTGTCGGATAGGGCTCAAACCAAATCCATTTATGAGAGGAAACTCATAGCAATAGTTATGGCAGTCCAGAAATGGCGCCATTACTTGTTAGGAAGGCATTTCAAGGTGCATACAGATCAACTCTGAAATATCTAACCGAACAGCAGTTAATGGGTGACGACCAACTCAAGTGGACTTCCAAACTCATGGGATATGATTTCGAGATCATTTAAAAACTTGGTACTGAGAACAAGGCTGTGGATGCTCTCTCAAGAAAGATGATACTTAATGCCATTTCAACAGTCCAACTCACTGACTGGGACAGTTTGGATGAAGAACTACAAGCTGACAGCAAATTGAGAACCATATTCCAAGATGTAATGAGTAAACCTGACTCTCACCCAGGTTATCACTCTCTTAAGGGAAGATTATTCTTTAAAAAATAGGCTGGTGTTGCCTAAAACCAATGTTCTGAAAACAGGACCAGACCGGCCGGTTCGACCGGTCGGACCGGGAACCGGTTCAGGTTATCTCCAAAAACCGGGGTGGTCAAAAACCGGTCAAAAAACCGGTGAACCGGTATCAAACCGGTCAAACCGGCGCCGGTTCTCACGGTTTTCCGGTTTTGATCCTTTTTTTTTTTGAACATTTGATGTTAAAACGACGTCGTTTTAACATATATTTTCCAAAAAAAAAAAAGCAGACGACGTCGTTTCGGTTTGAATGAAAACTGAAACCCTCGTCGCGTCTCGCCCGCGTCTGTTCTGTTACCCGTCTCGCGTCACGAATTGTTATTGGTGGATGAGGTATTGGATCCTGCTTGTGAAGGGGGGTAGATGATAATTTGAGCTTTTCGGTTGAAGGGGATGCAATTGATGCAGTAGAAGGGGGCAGCTTGGGTGAAACAGCCAGTTTAAGTAGAGAAAATGGGACTTCAGAAGAGATGGGTACTTGAGACCGTATTCTGTTCAGACTGAGGTCAATGGAGATAAAAGGAAATTAATTGGAAACGAAAGTTAACGAATCACGGTTGAGCAAAGTATACATGAAAGCACCAAAAGGGGCGTCTGAAACAGATAAAAAAATTCATGTGTGATTGATATAAAGTAGTGCAGCAGCATCAAAGGACTTGGAAGGTGAAAGGATTTGTAGGATTTGTCATCTGGCTTCTGGGCAACCCTCAGATGCAACAGCTGGTGCCACTGCTAATAGTGCTACTAGTGCAGAGCTTGGAAAGTCTGTCCCCAAAAGTGAAGAGCTTGTAAAAAGGAATTTTTTTATGGAGTTTGGCTTTTCTGTTCTTCATCTTGTTGCTCGGTTTTCTTAGCCATGGCCAATGGGTTTTCAGGAGAGAGATGAGAGGAGAGACCTATTTAAACGCAACGCTTTGCTTCTCGTAATGTTGGTCAAACCTATTTTAGCCAAAGAGTGAGGTACGTACTAATTCTAGAAAAATAAATTATAAAACGAGAAAATCGTTACCTTCTAGAAATTGGATAGGATTGTGAACCTTTTTTTTTTTTGGCCAAACTTGATTTCTGATTTCCCATTATCTTTGGGGCTTTTATCAATAAAGTAGAGTCGTCCTTGTCAAGGTTTTTGCTATTCTAGAATGTTGCCCAAAATAGTCCAACGGGCCTCATTTAAGTTTAGTTTACATTTGTTTAATATTTTTTTATGTGAATTAAAAATATTTTTATAAAATTTAACTTATTTAAATTACTTAATAAACATAATTTTGTTAGACTAAAAATAATAATAACATAATTTTTCTTATAAAATAAAACTCTCCAAAATTTTAAAAATATAATATGTACATACAAAGAAAACATAAATATAAATATAAATATATATTTAATTATACTCCGGTTCGACCACGGTTCGACCATTAAACCTTGAATCAGTACCTCGACCGGTTCAATGACCGGTTCGGTTTTTAGAACCTTGCCTAAAACTTCTTCCAAAATACCTCTCATCTTAGAGGAATTTCACAGCTCTCCTATGGGGGGACACTCCAAATTCTTCAGGACTTATAAGAGAATTTCAGGTTTGCTGTATTGGGAAGGCATGAAGAAAGACATACAAAGATTTGTGGCTGCTTGTGAAGTTTGCCAATAGAACAAGTACCAGACTTTGTCACCAGCAGGCTTATTACAGCCTTTGCCAATTCCCACCTAGGTCTGGACTGAAATCTCTATGGATTTTATAGGTGGCCTTCCTAAATCTCATGGCATGGACACTATTTTTTGGTGCTGGTGGATAGGTTTACTAAATATGCCCATTTCATCGGATTATGTCATCCTTTTACAGCCAAGGATGTGGCTGAAGTGTTCATAAAAGAAGTAGTTAAATTGCATGGTTTCCCTATGTTAGTATCCTCCCTTTCACGTAATAGCACCTGGGATTGAGCCCAGAAATTACAGAAAAACTGACACAACAACACCTAGGATAGAGCCTAGAAATTACAGAAAACTGACGCAACAACACATGGGATTGAGCCCAGAATTTACAGCAAACACACAGATAAAACTGATAGAAAAACTACAAAGAACACCTGGAAATGAAGGAAAATTACACTGAAGGAAAAATAACAGCACGTACACAGAGTGACAAAGGCTCCAAGCTTTCGAGACGCTTGGTCTCTCCACTGTCTAGACTCCACTCAGAATTCTCTCTCCCCCCTCTGCACGAAACTGCCTTCCCTTTTACATCTTCTGCATCCCCCCATAATCCATAACTGCCCCACATTGGCCTGTTCCACTTCTTCTGCACTGCTTTTCTGCTGGGCTTCCGTTACTCCCTCCACTCCCTCATGTAATGCCCCTTTTCTCCCTCTAACTCTGCTTCTGTGGTACACCTTCCTAATGGGGGGTCTAACCATATTCCCCCCCAAAAGTCTCACCTTGTCCTCAAGGTGAAAATCATGAAAATTATCTTGAATGGTAAGGAAAGGTTCCCACGTGTTTTCACAGTCTGGCAAGTCTTCCCACTGAATTAGCACTTCCAGCTCTCCACTGGCGCCCGTTCTGACATTGAGTACTGCTGCTAGGTACACCTTCAACTCCCATTCCTCTGTTAAATTCTTGGGTAACGGTTGCTGGCTGACTGTCTCTGCTACCGACTTCTTTAATAAGGAGGCATGAAAAACAGGATGTATACGTGTATAATCCGGCAGACGTAGTCTATAAGCAACTTGGCCCACCTTTTCCACCGCCTTGTAAGGACCATAAAACCTCGGACTTAACTTCTCATTGGCCTTCTTGGCTAGAGATTTGAATCTGTAAGGCTGTATTTTTAGATAAACATTATCTCCTGGCTGATAGCTGACATCCCTCCTTTTCTTATCTGCCTGCGACTTCATTTTGTTTTGGGCCGTCACCAGATTGTCTTTCAACTCATCCAATATCCTATTCCTGTCCACCATAAGTTGATTAACTCCCTCAACCATGGATGACTCCTCAGAGCACCGTAGCAAGACCGGCGAGTCTCTTCCATACAAGGCTTTGAATGGAGACATCTTAGTTGAACTGTTGTAGTTAGTATTGAACCAAAATTCTGCCCAATTTAGCCACTTAGGCCACTGTCTAGGCTTATTCCCAACGAAACACCTGAGATAGGTCTCAAGGCATCGGTTTACCACTTCGTTTTGGCCATTTGATTGAGGATGATATGCGGAACTTAGCTTGAGAGTTGTCCCTGATAGTTTGAAAAGGTCCATCCAGAATTGACTGATAAAGACTCAGTCTCTATCCAAGACTATTGAAGTAGGGAACCCGTGTAGCTTCACTATCTCCTTCACAAACACTTCAGCCACATCCTTGGCTGAAAATGGATGGCACAAGGGAATGAAATGTGCATATTTAGTGAGTCTATCCACAACCACCATTATAGTATCCACTCCCTGTGCTTTTGGTAAGCCTCCTACGAAATCCATGGAAATATCACTCCATACCTGAGTTGGAATCGGCAATGGCTGCAGCAAGCCAGCCTGGGATAAAGCTTGGTATTTGTTCCGTTGGCAAGTATCATAAGCGGCCACATAGCTCTTGATGTCACCTTTCATTCCCTCCTAATATAGCAGACTTGCAATCTTCTTATAGGTCCTAAAAAACCCGGAATGACCTCCCAACGGTTGTAGCATGAAACTCATGTAAAATAGTGGGTATTCTTGCTGAATTTTTGGACAAAACCAGACTCCCTTTATAATACAAGCAATTTCCTTTCCTCATGTACCCCGGATGGGAGTCTTTGTTCACCAACAGATTATGAAGAATTTCTTTAAGTTTGCTGTCTGCTTGTAGCTCTTCTGCCCACACCTCCGAATCAGCTATATGGAAAGTAGAGATAGCGCAAAAATCCATTCTTCGAGACAAAGCATCAGCTGCTTTGTTTTCTCCTCCTGGTTTGTATTGTACTTCGAAATCAAACCCCAGTAGTTTAGAAGTCCACTTCTGCTGTTCCTCTCCCAGCAGCCGCTGTTCCATTAAATACTTCAGACTTTTCTGATCTGTTCTAATCACGAAATGCCTTCCCATCAAGTAATGCCTCCACTTCTTTACTGCCAGAACTATTGTCATCAATTCCCTTTCATATACAGACTTGTGCTGTGCTCTGCTAGACAACCCTTGGCTGAGGTACACAATAGGTTTGCCCTCCTGCATGATAACTGCCCCCAAAACCTTCCCTGATGCATCTATCTCTAGCACGTAAGTTTTTGAGAAGTCAGGCACGGCCAGCACGGGCAAAGTCACCATAGCTGATTTCAACAGCTCAAAAGCTTATTGTGCTTCCTCATTCCACTCAAATCCGTCCTTCTTTAGCAACTGAGTTAATGGCCTTGCTATCTTACCATAATCCTTCACGAACCTCCTATAGTATCCCGTTAATCCCAAGAAACCTCGGAGTCCCTTAACATCCTTGGGTTTTGGCCAGCTGGTCATACCCTCTACCTTCATGGGATCAGCTTGGACACCTTGAGCAAAGATAATGTGGCCCAAATACTCCAGCTTAGGTTGCCCAAAACTACATTTCTTCTTGTTTAACAGTAAGTTATCTTCCCTTAGGCGTTGCAACACCAGCTCCAAGTGCATTAAGTGTTCCTGTTAACTGACGTTGTATACCAGTATATCATCAAAGAATACCAACACAAATTTTCCTCAAAAATGGACGAAATACCTCATTCATTAATGCTTGGAAAGTGGAAGGAGCGTTGGTTAACACGAAAGGCATTACCAAAAATTCATAATGCCCCTCATGAGTGCGAAATGCCATTTTGAATACGTCCTCTTCCCTCATCCTGATCTAGTGGTATCCCGATTTTAAGTCCAATTTAGAAAAGATAACTGCACCTCCCAGCTCGTCCAACAGTTCATCTATAGTCGGAATAGGAAATTTGTCCGGCACCACCACCTTGTTCATAGCGCGGTAATCAACACAGAATCGCCAGCCCCCGTCCCTTTTTCTAACTAATATGATGGGACTGGAAAACGGACTTGTACTGTGTCTGATAATTCCTGTTGCAAGCATTTCCGCCACCACTTTCTCTATCTTGTTCTTCTGATAATAGGGGTACCTGTAGAGTCTTATATTAGGTACTTGGGCTCCTTCTGTCAATCTTATGGCATGATCTTGTTCTCTGGAAGGAAGTAGACCTTTAGGCTCTTGGAAAAGATCTTGAAATTCCTCCAGAACAAGCTGCAGCTCTTCCCATTCCACCAGCTCCACTTGCTGCCTAACCTCCTAGTTGGTCACTTTCACCAGAAATCCTTCCCCATCATTATGTAGGGCCTTCATCATGGACGTTAAGGAGGCTGTTGATTGGGATAGTGAAGAATCTCCCTGTAAGGTGATTACCCTCTCCTCTGACAGGAGCCTCATTGTTAGTTCCTTAAAAATTGGTTTTGATTATACCTAACCCCTCCAACCAGTCCAGGCCAAGCACCACATCTGCTCCCCCCAACTCAAACAAGAAATAATCAGCTGTAATCATGAATCCTTGCACCAACATATTCACCCCTTTACACACTCCTTTGCACCTGATTCTATGCCCATCACCCACTTCCACTACATACTCAGGGGTTTCTACGGTGGTTATACTAAGCTCCTCTACTATCCTCCTATCAATAAAGTTACTTGAGGCTCCACAATCCACTAGTACGATCACCTTTCTCCCTTGTATTTCACCCCACAATTTGAATGATTTCTTTGAAGTTAGCCCCATGATACTATTCATGGACAGCTGCAATGCCTTGTCTTCTCCCGCTTTCTCCTCTTCTTCTTCAAATTCTTCCTCTCCTAACTCCTCTTCTGCCCCCAACAGTAACACACTGAACTGCTTAAATTTACAAATGTGTTCTGGCCCAAATTTCTCATCACTCCTAAAACACAACCCTTTCCTCCTTTTCTCCTGCATTTCTGCTTCGATGAGCCTCTTGAATCCGATGCTCTTCTTCGAGTAATAACTCCCTTCAGCAGAGCGTGATTCAGCTGATTTCTGCCCCATGCTTCCTACCTTGGAAGCCATTGTGAGGTAAGAGCTTTCCCGGGTGGCGCCGCCATAATTGGAATGGGGCCTGGTCCCTACTTCTGCAGCAGTTGTTCTGCTGGAAAAATAGGGGTCGAGTCCCCTTGGAACTCATCCCAGTTCTTCCTCTTTCCCACAACCGAGTCCCTTTCCTCCACTAGCAAAGCCAAGTCCATCAATTCTGACAGTGATCCCAACCTATGAAGCTTAATTTCTACTCTCACCTCCTCCCTCAAGCTGGAGAAAAATCCACTTCAACATACTTTCATCAACTACTGCCAATGGTACCGTGAGGAGCTCAAATTGCTCACGGTATTCCATGACAGACCCGATTTGTTGGATTCCCAACAGCAATTCATACGGGTTCTGGGCTAAGGCAGGCTGAAACCTCCACACCACAGCAGCCTTAAAACTCTGTCCAGCTTGCCTGTGGATTGCGGGTTTCCCACCATGCATACCAATTCAATGCTCTCCCCTCCATGGCTACCATCACAGCTTCTAATTTCTCCTGCTCTTCTAGAGAATTTACTTGAAAATATCTCTCTATCTTATTCACCTAGCCAAATGCATCTTCACCTGTGAATACTGGTATCTCCAGCCTCTTCCCTCTGTCTTCTCTTGTGGGGTTCCAGTTAGGTGTTGCAGCAGTCCCACTGGATCCTGCTCCCCCCTGCAGCATGTCCCCTCTTTCTTATTCAGGCGCGTCACCGGTCTGTCTCCGGGGAGGGACGACTTCTTTCCCCTTCATCCACTGCAGAATCTGCGCCATTTGAGCCCCCTTTTCCTCCCTGTCCTGCCTGGCCTCCACCCTTTCCTACTGTGTTTTCTGCCCTCAACCGGTCCAGTTCCTGTCTCAACTGCTCCACACCTTTCTCCAACGCCTCCACCCGATTTTCCATTTTAGATCTCACCATTCACAGCCCCCTGAATCTGGAGCTCTGATACCAAATTGTTAGGAACCTCCCATTTCACGTAACAGCACCTGGGATTGAGCCCAGAAATTACAGAAAAACTGACACAACAGCACCTGGGATAGAGCCCAGAAATTACAAAAAACTGACGCAACAACACCTGGAATTGAGCCCAGAATTTACAACAAACACACAGATAAAACTGACAGAAAAACTACAAAGAACACCTGGAAACTGAAGGAAAAACTACACAGAGTGACAAAGGCTCCAAGCTTTCGAGACGCTTGGTCTCTCCATTGTCCAGACTCCACTCAGAATTCTCTCTCCCCCCTCTGCACGAAACTGCCTTCCCTTTTACATCTTCTGCATCCCCCCAGAATCCATAACTGCCCCACTCCTCCATAACTACCGGCCACCACTCATTCATAACTGCCCAACATTGGCCTGTTCCACTTCTTCTACACTGCTTTTCTGCTGGGCTTCCATAACTGCCTCCACTCCCTCATGTAATGCCCCCTTTCTCCCTCTAACTCTGCTTCTGTGGTACACCTTCCTAATGGGGGGTCTAACACCCTACATCTATTGTGTCAGATAGGGACAGGGTGTTCATCAATCAATTCTGGACTGAGCTTTTTAAAACACTCAGGAACCCGCCTCAAACTCAATTCAGCATACCACCCTCAAACCGATGGACACACGGAGGTGGTGAACCGTTGTCTTGAGACATATTTGAGATGCTTAACCAGTGCTAAACCGAAACAGTGGTTTAAATGGCTTACTTGGGCTGAATATTGGTATAATACCAATTACAACGGCTCCACTAAATTCTCACCCTTCAAGGCACTTTATGGTAGGGATCCCCCTACTCTACTTCGAGGCAAAGAAATTCTTCTACTGTGGAGGATGTTAACAGATTACTTTTGGAGAGGAACATGATGCTTGATGAGCTTAAGGACAATTTAGTAAGAGCACAAAACCGTATGAAGGTCCAAGCAAACAAAAAATAGGAGAGAAGTAGTATATCAACCAGGAGATTTTGTCTTTTTAAAGGTGCAGCCTTATAAACTCAGGTCCTTAGGCTAAGAAAATCAATGAAAAACTTAGCCCAAGGTATTATGGGCCCTATGAAGTCATTGAGAAGATTGGAGAAGTTGCCTACAAGCTATAATTACCTGAAAACAGCCGCATTCACCCAGTGTTCCATGTCTCCCTCCTCAAGCAATCAGTTTCAGGCTCCTGCTATAGCACAGCCCCTGCCACCTATACTAACTGATGATTGGGAACTTCAAGTACAACCTGCTGAAGTTCTAAAACTCAGGGAGAATCCAGCTGGTCTGACTGAAGTCCTCATTAAATGGCAGAATCTTCCTGATTTCGAGAGCTCATGGGAACCTTGGGACACTATTCAGGAACACTTTCCTGACTTCCACCTTGAGGACAAGGTGGCTCTTTTGGGGGGGAGTATTGTTAGCAAACCCCCCATTAGACAGGTGTACCAGAGAAAGAAAAAGAAGGTGAATAGAGAATCAGCTTCACACGTGGGAGAATCAACAGCACACGTGATGCAAGGAGGCAGTGGGATTGCAGCCTAACTAACTGGACACGTGGCAGGCAGAGAGAGAGAGAGAGAGCTGATTGTGTAAGAAATATAGTGGTAGTGGAAGAGAGAGGAGGTAGGAAAATTGTGAGTAGTGGAAAGGATAGGGAGAGAACTGGGCCTCTCAGATTGCCTGGGATAGCAGTGTGTTTACTGTTCTTGTTTTCTGTAATTACTCAGACTATAGCATTCTGAATTACCCCACTGATCAGAATTCCCCACTGGTTTTCTGGTTAGGAGAGGAGAATACATACTTATTTCCTTCATTTTATTGAGTTCTGAACCAGTGTCTATTAAATACACTTCATGCATCTCTCTCCTCCCTTTCCCTCTCCCTCTCTCTACCTCAATTTTATTTTTCTTTTTGATAGAAAAATAAATGGGAAAATTGCAAAACACAAGAACCGAAAACAGAGTTTGAAGGAGCATAGGCAGGTACACCTAACAAAATGAACGAGTTTCCAATCCCCACAGTTCTTTGTCGACAAAATAATACCAACAGTCAGCACTACTCAGCAGTAAGACAACTTGGTTGAGAAATGTTACATACCAACACCCATGGATATGAGCAGAGTCCTTGTGACTGAATAGACCTTAATCCTTAGTTCTGGCAGTGCACATGTCTTGAAGTACTTTGTAATGATACGTACAATAGAGGCAGCATGTGGTAATAGTTGACTGCAATTCAAATAAGGGAAATCAGTAGAATTCTGCATTCTTGCAAGAAATAAATACATATAAGATAAATCAGAGGAAGAACACAGAAGTCATGCATGGAGACAGGAAGGAGAACACCATAACAGTGCAAGGTAAGCTCTATGATGGTGGAAGACACATAATAACAGCCATCAGTAATAATCATGTTAAGTACCAAGCAGTTGAGCACACAAGAAACTTAAAAATGGTTATTGTTTAACATGTTTGTTGTTACTACATAAAATTTGACAGGAAATGAAAATAGTCAAGATCAGGTGGCTGTTCTTTATTATTAAAAATTCCAACAACTTGTACAGAAGCTACAGACAAGAAGTCTAAGTCTATGATAACTGACCGTAAATGGCGTAGAGCCATAGACAAAGACTAGCAACAATGTATAAACAACAAACACAATAACACCAACAACAATAACAATAACAATAACAATAACAATAACAATAACAATAACAATAACAATAACAATAACAATAACAATAGCAATCAAGTAAAGACAAACCAATAAATTATTTATAAGGACAAAAGGAGCCAAAAGTTACATACTTGTCGAGATTTTAGGGAAAAAGAGGAAAAGGGAGGTCAAAAGAAAGAGAGAGGGAACACAATATCATTACTAAATTACTCGGAATTGTTGCTGTGATACAGAACACCAACATTAAAGCTCTGTTTCTAACTATGACTACCAAAAGACAATTATGCCCCTGAAGCACTTTCCTAATTGCATAATATCTCAGCACTCCCCCTTAAGCTGAAGCTTGAAAGCTCTTAGCTTGTTACAAATAAATTGCAGTTAACAAAAGAAGGTCACTTGGGAAACTAGCCCTACTCCCCATGAGCAACAAGCCCAAGGAGGGACCAACTACGACGTAGTCAAAGAACAACAAGCACTGTCGGTAAGAAGGCACAGCAGGTAAGAAAGTAGAGAGATGGCTGGTACAATGCGCAGCCATAAAGGATGGCTGGAATATACAGCCGAGGAAAAAAGGTACCATAAGAAAGGGATGTAACTGCCGTAAGAGGCACAGTGGGTAGCTACGGTTTCCTAAGCACAAAACAACATCAAAGCCAAAAATCAACCAAATAGCATCTCAAAATTCATCCAAATCACAATCTGGAAGTAAGAAACATAAAGCAACATCAAAATTAACTCTGAAGACCCAAAAATCTTAGAAAAATGTTTCTAAAATGTCAGAAATAGCCCAAAACAGCTTCTATATTGAGAACAGTCTCAATCAGATCAGATTCAGCTGACTTGGTCAACACAATTAATGGCATCCCCCAGTAACAAGGTTTTAGGGTCCCACAGAATAGGACCTCTGATCCTTGCGGTGATGGCTGTTCGTTAATATGATAGATGCAGGATGTTGAAACAGAGATGGCTGGCGTGGTGGAATATTTCCCAGGGAGACAACAACAGATTCCAGCAACTTTACACATTTCAGATGACACGAAGCTTTCTAGAAATAACTCCACAAGACCTTCAAAACAGAACTCAAGACAGCAGCAGACAACAGCAACGTCCTTCTTGGGTCTGGCCAATCAGAACACGATAATGGGGCCATATCCCCAGGCTGAACAATGATGAACAGCTATAGAAGTGATGACAACAACAACAGACAAATGATGAAGGGGGAGAACTCACAATGAAAACAATTTTAATAACTATATTGAAGGACAAAATAGAAAAACAACGCTATACTGTGTAACCCAGGACATGGCAGATGATACTACTTTGACACCATGTTGAGATTTTAGAGATTAGGTCAAAACGGGAAGTCCAAAGACAGAGATCTTTCTAAAATTAATTCAGAATAGTTGTGATGCAAAACACTTACCTTGTACCTACATTTATTCTAAAAATATGACTACCAAAAAAACAGTATACCCTTTACTTTGGGGTGCACTGCAAGTAAATTCTTACTTAATCACTAATCACTTTCCTAATTACGTAGTAACACATTATATTTCTTAACAATACTAAATGTCCACTGAGCCAGAGAATGTTTTGTGAAATATATTCCCTAACAAGTAACAAATGATTTAGGACTGGAAGACCTGGGCAAAGGAAATGAGCTAAAGAAAGGCAAGATAAAGGCATTGAAATAAAAGACTGAACACCCAATTCTATACTGTCAAGGTTCCGACAAATTTACATTTTATTTAAAAAGCCCACTTCATTATTTTTTTTTTTCCTTTTACCCTATCTTTTGAAGGGAGAGGGTAAGGATATCATGCAGTCATACCTGCCCATGGCCTTTATGATATCAGTGAGCAATTCCAGGCTACACGAGTGCAAAACTGGAAGTTCAGAACAGATGCTCTCTTGCTGCTTGGCAGTCATGAATGGCAATGACATTTGTGGTAGAGAGCCATTTACCATCAGAATTCTCTCAACAAGGGCCAATAACAGGTGAACAGGTACATTAACCTAACAATTAATAACACATTGCTTTTCATCATTCTTCTCAAAAATTGAGAAGAATTCACAGAACTGACAATCGTAAGAACATAAAAATTGGATCAACTAAACAGTACCTTAACAGGATATGAATTTGTAAGCATCATGCAACAGCCAAACATAAGCGTAGAGACATTAGAAATTAGTGATTGCTCAGACCTCTTTGCTGCATTGTTACTAGCTTCTTCTGCCAATATATAACCTCCTAAAGGTGGTGGAGGATCTTTTCCTGGCAGAACCAACAATCTAAGAACCTCATTGCGCATGCTTTCTGCAACACATGGAAGAATATGTTCACCTACTGCTTTTGACAGTGGCTTTTCTGAAACAGATAATACCAACATCTACCTTCTTCTAAACCTTGAAAGGCACTATTTAATTGATCGTTTATTACAACCAAAATTTTCTGCATCATCACAGACCAGCTTTCTTCATCTCCTCTTGATTTTGGAAGTAGTGCAAGGCAATGTGCAAGTTTCTGGATGTACAAGACCAAACAGAAGACAGGATGCTCATCATAATATGACCATGTGCATATTTATTTTCTTTATAAGAGAAACTTTCCTTATAAAAGTGAGAATTCAATGTAATGGATGAGGCATCCTTCTAAACTAGAAAAAGAAAATAGAACAAAAAAATATTCAACGAGTGCACCCAGCATGTTGGATATCAACCAAGGAAACTCGCTAAAAACCATCAAATGATGAAACCAACATTAAAGCCAGAAGATTGTACCGTCTGAGAATTAATGAATGTGCGATAATGCCCTTAGAAGTTCATCCCATGTATAGTTTTCTCCCCATGGTTCAAGCACTAGGTTTAGGGAGGATCTGCAGGTTGGGAGTACCCCTTTCTCCAATGCCGTATCCTATGCAGACCACATTGCTTTTCTATTATTAGTTTCCTATCATAAGGTTTTATCTCTAATTTTTCTTGGAATTTTCAGTAACTTTAGATTCTTTTTGCTTTTGTTTGGAAAAACATTATGGAGCAAAAGAAAATGGAAGGAATGAAAATTAGTACTGTATTAATGCATGAAGCATTTCCAAATTCACCATCAATTTTCATTCCTCTTATCTTTTTTACCTCCTCATTTTGTTTCTCAAACAAACCATTAATGTTTATATTTATAAATCTTTCTTGGGATTCTGCCAAATACCTTTTCTGTCCCTCTTTGGGAAACCAAGGCACTCTCTTAGGTCACAGATTAATTTGGCCAGCGATATATAATTGGATTACAATTAATATTTGCTTTGAATTCAGAGACAGCGATCAAGAACCATCATTACATTCTATGAGCATTACGAGTTTCAGTAGTTCTGGCAGTGCCGGCTATTTATTTTCACACAGCCAAGTGGTTTCATGTATTAATGCTATGTTTGGAAGTTTTGTGCAAAATGAAATGGCGTGGTTTATAAAAGAATCAAATGAACAGGATATGGGCAGACTGGAATGAAATTGCTTTTCCTTGTTTGGAAGTTGTACAGAAAATCTATGAAGGATGGAATGGAACGGGTATAATTATAAATTTAAAATTACAATGATAATCCCCATCTGACAAAATGTGAAAAACAAAATAAGGAGTAAAATAGTAAAATAAATTTTTAACGAAAAAGCGGCTGCCGCAGGCATACAGAGGGGGGGAATGCATCCCCTTTTGTCCCTCTCCCCTTGCTCCCCTAATTTCATTTCCAAACAATGGAACCTCATCCCCTCCCACCCTGTCCTGCCTCCGTCCCCTCTTTACACAAACTATCCAAACATATAGGGGAGGCTCTTTGAAATTTAGTAAACACATTACCTTCAACATATTAAGACTGCATCCTCCAGGCAAAAGTTTTAAAGCAATAGCAGATTCAACCTGCATAAATTCAAAACACTCATCAAATCACGAATACAGTGGCAAAGAAATTGTAATGCTTTCCTGGACATTTTCCCACCCAAAAGCAACAAGCAAAACAGGTATCAATCACATACAAACATGCCATACCCATTGCTTTTTAACCATGCAAGGCACAAAGAGGCATCAAAGAGTCTTCGACTAGATTAAGAAAATCAGTCTCAATGCGAGTGCCTATGCAAGTGCAAAAGCATTAATGTCTCAAAATTATACCAATCTATCCATACAGGTGCATCCCCTGTGCGTTTCTTTTTTTTTAAAACTACATGTATGTTTATAAATTATTAGAGTAAATAAATAAATTTAGTAGGAAAATAAAACCTGATTAGAACTATTTAATAAACATAATTCTATATCATAATAAGTGTTAACTAATTAATTAGATTTTTTTATCTACAAGAAAAAATATGAAAACAATATGTAAAAAAAAGTAATTGTAAACAGAGAAAATAATGACATAGAAAATTAAATATGTAATATTATTTTAGCTGAATTTTTATATTTATTTCATTGTATTGTTATTACTTTTAACTTATTATAGGGTATATAGATCAGATTTAGTAATGGATGAATTTCAAAATTTTCTAATGTGGATTCAAAATGACCAATCTGTAAACTAGTGCCACATCCATATATAAAGCAGCAACTCAAACTGATGCACAGCACACAGACCAAGGCAGATGGAATAAATCAGCAACAAACATGCCTCCCCAAAGTGAGGCATACATTATATAAAAAAACATGTAATCCACATTGGGCCCTCCAACATAGGGGCCCCAGACTCCCAAGATCAAATGCCATTGGAATGGGCGTGGTGAGGTTTATAAGTAAGTGATAGACTACTCTCCCCTCCCAGTGCAGCCAAACTCCAACGGGGTAAAAAAATATTTATACATAAATTAACAAATACTTTAGACTATATCATAATTTAACTACAAACTTAATTCATATCAACTATAATTCAAAAGCGTGATCTTTGATTGTACATAAAATGCACGAATTAATACACATAAAATATTTGAATATGGAAGTTGAATCAAAATGCATCAATTCATTTTCTGTTTTATTGAATTCCTAATCCTTGAATTCTTTACTTTTTTGGCTAATCTTTGATTTCTTTCCACGTTCACTAAAGCTCTCCAAATTTAAGTTTATTTCCCTGATTCTAATTTTTATACTATGTAGTTCTTGTTAGATTCACACATGACACAACTTTTCTGTATTCCCATTTCTCAACCATGTTTTAAAACATTGATCCCAAGTCTACTCTCACTTTATCTCATTCAATTATGTCACCCAATATGTTTAATAGATTGATTGAAGGCTTCCTTTGTATCTTTTCTAATTTATTTAATTTGAATTGTATTGCTTCCTTCTTTGATTGAAAGCATTGTCCATCACTATGATAATTTGCGACTTCTTTTTTTGGTGTTATGTTGATTGAAAATCTTTTTCCTTGATCAAAGCACTGACTAGAGATTATGTTCTTTTTTTATGTCCCAGTATTCTCTTTTTTTTTTCTTTTTGATAAATTAATAAATATTATTATAAGGATAGAAGGTTACAAAGGACAAGGAGGATAAGAAATCCTCCAAGCCCTACATGTCCACCCGAAAGAAATACTGCTTTAAATTAGCCTGAGGTGTTCATTATGGCACCATGTAATTCAGAGTACATATGATTTAGATTCCAAGGGATGGCATGCCAACCCAACAATCACTACAACTCATGCTAATTCTTAGAAGTTCATTTCTAAGTGATATGTTTCTTTTAGACCACTAGTTTCTTTCAATGTAGGTGATGGCACTCATATCAAATATGGAGAGGACATTCGGGCAGGGAATGTTACTTTCTTAGAGGCATTCCTCACCTTTATAATCTCCCTAATTTGCATAATTCCCCCATTAAATATTTATTACATTCAGGGTCCTCAACTCCTCATCTAAATTGGTATTATCACTTTCGTAAAATCTCGAGCATCGGAGAAATTAGTGAAATACAATCCCTTTTGATTTTACTCAAATCTTCTCATTCACTGTCAATTTAGATAGGAGAGTTTGGACTTCAGATTCTTTTGGTGTGTAACAAAGTTCCTCCTTGATAAAATCATTTGGAATTCCAAAGCTCCCTCTAAGGTGAAGTCTTTTGTTTGGACAACGGCACTTAATAGGATTAATACAAATGACTTGTTACAGATTCGTAGGCCTCACATCACTCTTTCAACCAATATGTGTGTTATGTGCGGTTCAAATTCAGAAACATTACCATACTTGCTTGTGCATGGCAATTACTTTCCAATAGAACAATCATTTTGGGATTCTTTGTGAGCAATGGGTGTATCCTTTTACTCTGGAGCAGTTTTTTATGGCTTGTATAATGGTTTTGATAAAAACAAAGAGGCCAAAATTTGTGGCAGTGCACAGTTTAAGGGCATCTCTTTGCCATTAAATTTCTTATGGTATAGGATTATGTTTATGTCTACGCTTTGGTGTTCTACCTGTGGCTGTTTCAAGGGAGTTGCCATTTCTGGTATGTAAGGATTGCGCAGCCTTGCTGCATCCTTGATATTTTGACTTTTCTGTTTTGGAAAATATCTTATTCTCCAATTGTTGTACTTTACCATTTTCCTCTCTAATAAAATGTATTTTTTCTATCAAAAATAAAACTCTATTTATGCAAAACATGCACCAATGAAAGTTGCACCTTTGATGGCACCGTGCATTGATTGAGCTGCTATCTGGGAGCACCTTGCATCTAGGTAAATGCCAAGATGGCCTTTTGTAGTTATGCACATGCCCCATATAAGCCATCAAACAAATTATATGGATATTTTTCCAGCTAACCATTTTGGAATGTTCAATCTCTTCAATTATCTAGCTTCTAAACTAAGATGCTGTTATCAAGGATTACCATTTAAGTTTGTATTTCTTGTTCTGGTAAAATAAATATTATTTAGAAGTTTGCTGATTAAAAGGAATTATTGTACCCCAAAAAAAGGAATTAGTGGAATTTGTCTGAGGAACAAAATTCCATTTAAATATAAACATGTAACAAATGTTGCAACAAGGGACAGAGAAACTCACACTATCATAATGACGATGAATAGAAAATGGGAACGAAGTTATTGTGGTACATAACACATGAAGTGCACCTTCCTGCATTCACCACAATTCAGATAATAAATAAAACTCATAAACAAATAAAGCAGATAATTTCTATCCAAAAAAATACTAGATATATGAGAACTGACAAGGAAAAAGTAGGGTCAAGAGCATGCAAAGAATATGAAATATCCTATATCCTACATCCTGCTAAGTTTCAAGCAAGACATTTTATCTCTTAGCATTTACCTATGCATATGAAGAGAGTACAAGATATGGTACTTCCACTCAATTATTTCACTTTCAACCATGAAGAACACGTCCCATGAGAAAACTGTTGCACACTTAAAATAGCTTATATATTCTTTCTGTTTATATTATTTATGCATTTTGTGATGAAACCAAATGATTCCATCTATTAACATAAATGGTACATACATAAGGCTTTAGATATATTTCTATTCAAATGCAAGCCTAAGCACAAACCAACTTCAAACCAAGAATTTCTCCCTCAACTATTATTACAGGAATCTAGATATTTTCCCTTTTGGTTTAGACCTTAAAGTATGATGCAAACACAACAAAGAATATATACCTTCATCCATTGCTTGATGAAACTTTTTTCATTGACTGGGTTGAATGGAAGCTAAAAATTCAGTAATCTTCAAATTAAGCACTTACCCATATAGCCTCTGAGTTGTCATCATTTAACAGCTTCAAAACTGGCTGAATGACTTTCATAGCACAGGAAGATCCATCTCTCTTGAACTTAGGAAATCCACTCAACCTAATTTATGCAAGAGAATAATTACAGGTAGCTGCCAGCTATTTCAATGAAGACAGAACTTACCAGCAACAATTCTTAGACAAGGGCTGAGAGAATGTACTAATTTGATTTATAACACCAACAAGTGACAGGAAATATTCCACAAAATAAATATTGGATTCTTTTAAAGTTCAAACATTCAGACCAAATGCGTGACTACAGTAATTTTGTTTCGACAGAGGTCCTATGACCTATATATAATTCAGAAATTTAGCAAGCAATTAGTACAAGGAATCTCAAATTTAAGCAACTTGATAGTACCATATTTTTTTCTTAAGTTTCCAATAGTTAATGGAATATTACATATCTACATGTCAAGGTTATTCAAGATTCTTTTACAAATATCCTCGTCTTATTGTGCATACAGAGTGGTGTGTGAATAATTACTGGCAGTGTAAAACATTTCACTCAGTGCATAACTATACATGTAGCAAATAGCAACGACACGAGTGTGCAAACACATGCACACATGCATACACAGAGAAAGAAAGAGAGAGACAATTCTAGGGATTCAATTAAGTAGCACCAAACATGAGCTTTCTATATCACATGTCAATCATTGTGCACCAATCAATGGAATTTCTTTTAGTAGGAAAAGAAATATCTAACCTCGCAAACAGATCAGATATTGAAGCGCAAGAAGCCACTCTCACTAAATGAGAATCTGCGGGTGACTGTTTTAAATAAAGATCACGGAACACATCAAATTTGAGTATAAAACAACTAAAAAATTTATTTCAGAAATTCGAATCTTGGTCTTAAAATATACATGTAAACAAGTGATATCTGTGTTAGAGTGCACATGTACACTGAAAGATTCAAATGGGGAGTCCAACCACGTAAATACAACACATACAATATCCAGTAGATGAAGAAAGAAAAAGACATCATATCAGATAAATAGCGTTTAACATTATTCAATCACATAGCATATAGAAAGAATATGGTCTTTCTCCAATACAGAAAAGGAGACATCATTAACTCTAGAATGTCTTACAGCAAGAATAAGCTCATTTAGTAATTCCAAAATGCATCAGCCAAAGATACAATGCGTTATTAAGAACAACTGAGGTTGCCTTAAATCGGAAAAGGTTAATGTATAGGTTTCATAAACAACAAATTGAGTAGTATCATTGAGTTTGATATAATGTCAAACTGTCAATTATATTAAGTTCTCTTTAGAGTACCAGTTTTGGCTTGTGTGTTAAAGGTGTGCAGATCCCATACAAAATATAATAGCTAGAAAGGATCGAATTAGAGAACCGAGGTGATATTACATAGGTCTAGGTTCATCTACTTCACAAACCACCAGCAAATCTGCAGTGCAAAGAAATTGATATTCCCAAAAGGAAAAATTCAAGAAAGCTTGCAAGGGAATCAGCTGCATGCATGGCAAAACAGCTTGGTACCTGTAAAAAAGACAGCAACTTCTGGAACCACACAGAGTAGGATTCCAGGAAACGATCAGAGCTGCACTCTTGACAAGTAACCCCCAGCAAAGAGATTCCTGCCCAACATTTATCTGGCTAGAAAAGAAAAATACAACCATATCAATTAACTCAGTGAACTCGAAGGACAAAAAAAAAAAGTCTTCACTGTTCAAGTATAAACTAATCTGTATCAAGAAACAGTAACCAGCATGAAAAACTGTTTGAGACAAATGAATTAGACCAAAACTCCTGGTTGTCACTCAGATGAAAAATAAAAGATCATGGTAAATTCATTAAAAAAAATTAATATAAGCAACCCCAACTAGCATATTTCATTAGTATTTTCGAATTCTTTTTGAATGCAAAATCATCAACTTTACCATATTGCTATAGACGAGAGTCAAAATGCGGTCGACCCACGATGTAACGGCAGATTTCCAGCTTTCAACTTGCTTTGGGTCCATGGATTCGGTAACAAACTCTGAGAGGAGGCAGTGAGTTTTGATCAGAGAGACAACCCTGGAAAGCTCCAAAGGGTTCGAAAACGGGTGCTTCTCATCGGGAAGGTGGTCTTTGATAAGAGAACGAAGCAAGCGGGGTTTCAATGCAACATCGTACATGTTGCTGAAGTGATCAAAGGCCGCCATTGGAGCAGACTAAACGTGAGAACCAATAAAAAGGCTCTTGCTTCTACTCTTACAGTCGATTCTGCAACTACAATGTGAGTCTTGCGCAAGCTCTTTGGGGTGTGTTTCTCTCAAGGCTCAGTGCGTTTTGAGGCAAAGGCCACAGTGTTGGATGGATTCTGGGGTGAGAGAGAAACCAAAGCTTGAAAAAGATGAGAAAGAAAGAGAGAGAAGGGCGCAGCGGAAAAGGGTTTTGGTTCTAGTGGGAGAAGCTTAGAAACGGAGGAAGAGGGAAAGGGGTGCGGCGAAGAGGCGGTGACTGGTGACGACACCGCCACCCAAATAACACAATCAATAGCCAATAGCTTAACGACAAATAATTTAGTAGAAAAATATTTTTGGATATATTTTTAGAACCCGAAGTTTATAGATTTAATTTTGATGTATCAGTAGATTTTTTATAAAAATTTAATTTTAAATTATTATTAATATAAAATTTTTTATTATTTAATTATATATTATTAAATTATTAAAAAAATTTAATTAAAATAAAAATTATCTATAAAATAAAAAATATAGTATTATGTAAGTAAATGATAATATAAAAAAATTTTATAATAACAGTTAAGTAAAATTAATTTTTTTATATTATTATTTAATTATATATTGATTCATAATTAAAATTAAAAATCAAATATTTTATGATAATTTATATTAACAATAATTTAAAATTAAATTTAACAAAATTTAATTCACAAAATACTTTTTTCTCACTTTTGATAATAATTTTGGATTTTTATATTTGATATAATATCTTAAAAAAAATTCATGTAAAATAATGTGCGAGAATTATTTTTGTCCAATATTTTTACTTAGCTATTCTCATGAAAATCTTATATTTTCATACCATGAAGTATGAATATATTTTATTTTTTGAAATGTTTAAAAGATTTACCATTTACTATCATATTTTCACACGTCAACAATGGCTGTCAAAATCTAATCATCTCATTCTAGAACCTTAATTTAACCGGTATCAAGTCCTTTGATTTTAAATTCAAATTTTATTGAGACTATTTTGCCTCCATTTTAATTTGCTCTCTTTCTATATTATATCATAAACCTCATTTATAATTTTTTTTAAAAAAAAGGTTTAGCCATTCCAGCATCAATGATCCAGATACATTTTGAAAATATTTTTCTGGACAAGTTAATCATCATTTCTGCAAATAATAGTCATGAGAATAGTATTTTTAATAATTTTTGAACTTGTATTTCCTTCAAATAATATTATATAAATAATTTTTATATGTAATTATTTATTTGAATATCATTACAATTATTTTAAAATTTTACAGCATAACATTATATTTTTATTTAAATATACATTTCTGATAATTATGTATATTTATAATTTATTTTGTATCTCTTTTATCATCATTTAGTAAAAAAGATTAAGAATGTCAATGGGATTCATGGGACGGTCTCATCCTTATCCTGATAATCCTTATCCTGATAATCATTTATAATTCTATAGGAAAATGAATACTCATAGTTATCTAATAATTTAAAATAAAATTTTAGAAATTGCAAATTAAAAATATTAATGAATAAAATTAGCAACATATATTATAATTTTTTTAATAATTTAAAATACTTATAAAATTAAAATAATATATCATAAAAAACATATCAAGTTCAATTATATTTTGTAACAATTAATTAATATAAATACTTATTATTTGAATGATATAATTTTTTCAATAATTTTTATCAATGTGAACTTATTTATTAGAAAAAGAATTCATAGTAAAATAATAAAAAAATATAAATTCTCGTATTATTTAAAAAAAAAAGATAAAATCATAATACATGTAAAATTTTTAAAGAATAAAAATTAGCAAGTATCATGGTACTTGCAGGATAGACAGTATGATCCTATCCCTATCCTTAATTTTTAAATGGATACACATTCCTTATCTTATCATGAATAATCTCTGTAAATTTTTACATGTGCAAAGATTTTTGTCATTCCTATCTTTAATTATACATTAAAGAAACAATATATTTTTGTCACAAGAAACAATATATTAATTATATTTTAGATAGTAATTTTTATATACAAATTACATACTAACAATGAATTATCCCAATCTTTCAGACTTCATTGAAATGAATACTAAAATTTAATCAAATGAATGATAATCGAATCAGGAAAGAAAAGATGTGCAAAAGACTATGCCTGGAAGGAAAAGTTGCAGCGCAAGTAAAGAAAAAAAGTTGCAGCACAATTCATTTTTGGGTAATGAGCTTCTGCTTTTGGTGGTTCATTGGTTACTAGGTTAAGGGACGTTGCTTCCAAGGATGAGGTGGAGATAAAGATTATTGTAATAATTTGGTGGTCTACATATGTGTACTACAAGAAATGCTGTTAAGTGGTGCATGTGTGTGCTGTTCAAAATGCTATTTGGTGGTTTCTGTGGACTCTCACGAGCCTCAAGCATCGAATTAAAGTCACAAGTTCAAGTTCAAGTTGATGCTGCATTGTCGCTTGGTTTTGCTATTACTATATCAGATGCTGCTTCAGAATGCCTTGCAGACTTGCAGTTGTAGCTATTACTTGATGTGCTTGCTTGTGCTTCAACTAAGCTCAACGAAGTTGTACTTGTTGTGAAAGCTTATTGAATGCTTTGGAGATTGGGTTAAACCAATCTTCCTAAGGACAAGGGGAGTCATTACTCATTGCTACTTCAAAAATTTTGAAAATTCATGAAGATGTATGTGAAAAAAATTATTTGACCCCACTTAGAAATTGTAATGCCCCATATATTTCAGTTTTTGCCAGTCATATATATTTTGAGAATGACCTTCATTAACATCAAAATTCGAACTCAATCTATATGGAACTCATTCCCTTTTATTAAACTCACTATTGCATCTTATTAGAAAAAAAAGTGTGCGATTAAAATTCTTAACTTATTATTTAAGTTTATACTTTAGTTAATATCTTTCTTAGCAACTTACTCTAAGATTGGTAAAGAGAGACAACCAAGTTTCTTGTGAGTTGATGTTGGCAGATATTTAACAACTTTAAGTTTTAATTCTATGTCATGTGATTAATGGTTACGTATTATTATGCCTAGGAGTCTCAAGTATAAACGTGGAGGTTAATGATAACTTTGACTCGATTTGAATATTTTTTAACTAAAGAGATGTGAAATAAAAAGAAGAGTAAAATGTAATTTTAATTCATGAAAAATATATTATTTATTAATTTAATTTTTTAAAGATTATTTTATTGATTTAATCTCTTAAATTTAAAATTTATAATAATTTAATTTTTTTGAAGGACTAAAATGATAAAATAAATAAGTGACTTAAAACTTGAGAGATTGAATTAATAAAATTAATTTTTAAGATATCAAAAGATAAATAATATATCTTTTAATGACTAAATATAAGTTTTACTCTAAAACAAAAAAAAATCAGGTAAAAATGACTTAATTCAATTTAACCTTTAAATAAATAAAATCGAATAACTCAAATAAAGTTTAACTAATGAATTGAGGGTTTAAAAGTATTTAATTAGATTGGGAAAATATTTGTTGTTATAATTATCTAGTTAAATATTGTATATGTTAGATTATCATAACTCGTTATATTATTTATTACTTTAAAGTGAGCCATCAAAATCTATTAAATTTTGTGTGTTAACTTATTATATTATTAATTTTTTTAATACAAACCATTGATTACGATCAAATTTTTAAAGATAATTTATTATAATTATATACATTATTATATTTTTTTACAATAGGAATATCTTTTAACTAATTTTCGCGTCAAAACAAATCATCCATATTACTAGTACGTTTAGGAGATTTATGAGTGCTTAACTTTAAATTTGGGTGGAGAGTGCCCCAATTTTCATTTTGACGTTTCGTTTATAGTTTGTTGGGTGAATAGACCACCGTCTGGGAACGGTGTGCTCTAATTGACACAATCCAATGGAGGGGACTCTAGTCTAGTTCGCCAATTACAAATAAAAAAAGGGGTAAAGCCGAAATATCACAGAAGGTCAGGGCTAAATATAAATCAGATCGACAAAACTTGGGAAGAAAAGAGAATATGCGGACTCGGGTTTCGCTGTTATGACTGATAGAAACAACGAAACAACACGAGTAGCGAAAGAGTTTGAGAAGTGAAACCACGGACCCTAAAGATCTTGTCTTTATATACGTCTCTGTAAGCCCTTCCACTCTTCTTCTTCTTCGAGTGTTTCGATCTGCACTTTTCCCGATTTCATTCTCGTACACAAACTCTATCATGGGTCAATGTCAATTTCTCGCTGCTCTCTCTAGTTTTCCATGCAAAAGCTTCCTTTTTTCTTCAAAATTTTGGGTACCTTTTTGTGGATTTTGGCTTTCTTTGCTGAAATTATTTCAATTTTGGACAGCTTTTGCGGAAATATTTGTTGGGTCTCCAATATTGAAGAGTTTCTCGATTGTCGTAACTTCGTTTGGTGCGAGTTCGAAGGGAATTTATTGTTCGCTTTGAAACCCTGAAATTCCCACACTCCAGGTGGGTTTCTTCCCCGTCTTCGATTTCAGCAGAGTTGAAAATTTGTTGTGTATAAGCACATCCCATTTGTGGAGTTGTTCACTTTCGAACCGTAAAAGTTTGTGTTTTTAGGGGCGTGTATGGTGGAGACTTCGTGAACTCTGCTCAAAGATACTTTTCGAAAAACCGTTAAAATCTTTTAAACGTTGCGTTTGAATATTTAATAATCGTAAAACTGAAAACTGAGACAGAATGAGAATCAGTAGACAACTGCTACCTGAAACCATGCAAATTACTGGAAACTGTTTGAAATTAGTATTCAAAAATTAACATGGCAGTGTGTAAGTTGCATTTTTTGTTTCTTTTCCTTGTTGTCTCCCCTTTTCATTTTCTTTTAAAAGCGGAGACTTTTGTCTTTTCAAAGCTGAACCAATCAAGTTCCAAGTCATACCTATTGAAAAAAGAGGGAAAAACATGAATTTAAGGTGGTATAGTGGTATAAGCGAAATGAAAATAATTACAACTCAAATCATCTTATTTTTAAGTTTATTATTTCCATGAAATGAAGAAAGGATATCTGCAAATCATCTTTCAAAATGTCAGCTACTGATTTGGCAACTCAAGCATGGCCCTTTCGAAAAATCTAAAGCTTTGGTTTTTGTGACTTCTTTGCTTTTTTCTTCCTTTCAGAGTATAAAGTCAACTAAATGAGCCATAGTATCCATGTGAATGCTTCTCTGAATACAAGTTAATGCTGGTCGTGTAAATTTTAGTTTTCTTTCTAGTCCATCTATCGTTACATTGAGCTATATCTTTCATGGTTATACTATTGTCTTTGCATTCATTAATTGTCTATCACTATTTTTTTTTTTTTTACTTCTGTTTGAATTTTATTAATTCTAATCTTGACCCCTGGGCATAGCTTAGGTGGTTGGGTGGCTAAAAATTTGGGAAGAGGTCCCAGGTTATAGTCCTAATACATCTCAATTTAGTAAAAAGAATTAATATAAATTTATATACAAATAAGATGGTAAGAGGAAATCTATGGAATATATTTCATCAAATGATTTAAGGAAGGGACAAATAAGAAGTTAGGTAAGTTAAACCATCTGATTATGTTCTTACTGGTTTGGTTATTATAAAAACAATAATGTCTCTAATTTTTTTTAAATATTATTTTTCAATTTCAAAGCTTAGGCTGCACAGCTTACTCAGCATATCAACTGCATTGGTTTGGGGGTTGATTTCACGTGCAATTTGGGTTTCTCCAGAAAGATTTTCTGAACTCTGATGTTTGAGAGTTTAAATTTCCAGAAATTTGGGAAAAAACAAAATGAACAAAGGGCATAGAACAATCTTTCCTGTTGGACTTAAGCTTTTTGTCAAATTGTATTATTTTAGGGTTTGCGACTCAGGTAAAATGATGTTTTGTTGGAATGCTATGGCTTCTTAAATGTCTTGGAACCCCCCTTCAAAGTTTCTACTTGCACATTAATGACTGTGGGCATAGAATAATCTTTCCTGTTGGACTTATACTGGGAACGCTCTTTGTCAATTGGTTTATTTTGGCGTTTGTGGCTTAGTTAAAATGATGATGTTTTGTTGGAATGCTATGGTTCTTTTCTCCATCAGAGTAATTTAACAGAGGATAATTTGAGAAAGAGTGATTTCATATAAATTTGGTTAGTTTGCATCTGAGGAGTTATGGGATCATCTGCTTCATTGTGTGCCCCTAATGAGTTTTTGAAGGTTCTTTTTACTTTATGACAAGTGACAATGCATTATGCCAATCTCTTTTAAGAGTACTGTGATAGTAACTAGCAGGAGCCATGGTTGTTTCTTTGGCATTCTTCCTATGGATATACCTGCCTCTATAGTTGATACATAGTGTTGATCGTGTTGTTTCTTTTGGAAAGAGGTTGTAGAAGAAGGGTAATATTTTGGAACTGCATAGAGTGATAAATGGGCAGTTCAGTAGGCCATTTGTGGATATGAAAAAAAACTTTGGACATGATGGAAGAGAGAAGAGTGAGTCTCCAATAACTGACAACTTAAATTGCAAATGCAAAGTTGCATGTTGCACACGTTGTTTGCAGAGAGATTGGGAAGCTTTGTTGCATTCTTAGTTTTCTTGTTTGGTTGTGTATTTTGGTTTTTATGCTTTTGATTTGAGGATACCTTACCCCCACCCTTGTTGTACTTTCCTTCTTTTCTCTTTAATATGATTACTTATTTTTCTATCAAAAAAATCTTGGCCTTAATATGCAAAAGCAAAACTGACTATTGATCAGATGAAAGATGCAAGTAGTTTCGACTACTGGAATTACTTGCAACACAGCTGATCACTGTTTGATCATGCAGAACCCACAATCATTTTGATATTTTGCAATTGAAACATCATTTGACATTGATGGATGGAAAACATCTTTTTCATATTAAAAATTGCAGTTGATAATGGTCCAACAACTCATGAAAGATTGACACATGGATCCTGAAGGCAAAAAGTTTGGAGGAGGTAAAACTTTGTCATATTAGTGCTTTGCTTTTTGTAGATTATTTTACACATATCCTTCTTTTGTTTTTTTTTTTTAATTAAACATTGATTGTACCTGTTATCCAATTGTAAATACTTGGTTCAATTGTCAATCAGTTAGTATTCCTGACCTGAAAGGTATGTTTATTTTTTCCTTTGGCCGAATTTGAACTTTGTCAATTAGCACCTGTTGAAATTTTAGGGATTGGATGGAAAGGAGAAAAGAGAGAATATATTTAAGAGTGTCACAATTATGTTGCTGCAGTTGACAAAAAGTTATGTAGTTAAAAACTGATGTTAATATATATAGTTAGACTGCCTATTGCTAACAACGAAATATAAAAATTCTGATCCTGTGCATTATACAGTGCTTGGATTTTACTCCCTCCAGATTGAGTTTAGTTTCATGCTAAATGTCATTGTGTTATGCATGCATGAACTTATGTTGCTAAGCTTATGGCTTTCAAGGCTTGGTTGAACTGTTAAATTTGACGGCTTTCTCCTCTCTTTTTTTTTTTTTTAATGGTTGTTATAATTATTTTGGTAGAAAAGTTACTCAGCATTTTTCAGAGTAAATTATTGAAAAAAAAAAACCCTTCAACTTTAGTTGTGTGTATCCCCAAATTTGGATTCTAGCATTTTACCCCATCAACCATCTGATTGCAAAAAATGAAGACTTCTCGGCTAGCTGTTTAAATTGTTAACAGGATTCTCCTGTGATGGATAGTTGATGGGGTTAAATTGCTACGATTAAACTTTGGGGGTTAAACTGCATATGGACTTATTGAGCAAAGTTGAATATTTTTTTCCCGTTTTTTTCTTATTAATAAATAATTTAGCCTTTTGCTACATGATTCAGATTCGAAATTGATCTATAAGTGCTGTTAGAACTTAGAAGCAATATGACTTTCCAAAATCTTTGGCAGTGAAGAAAATTAGGTAGGGTTTGAATTGATTTAAGTTTGGAAAGGTTGGACTTTGAAAGCAAAAATGTGGCTGGAAAATATAAGGGTGTTCTAATCAGCATTTTAAGAAACGAGAAAATTTTCATCGTATAGAGTGATATCTTTGATGAGGTAAGGTTAATGAAGCTGAGTGGACTCAAATCAATAATTTTATTCCATTCGTGAATAACGATGATAGCACGCTTACCTGATAGTTGATTGTGATTTCCTTTCATGCTGATGATGACAACTACAAAGGCAGCATTTTGAGCAGCTGTAAGAGTGAAATCTGTTACCTTTTGTTCATGACCAAGTTAATTTTGAACACTATAAACGAAAGCACTTGGTTTAGACTAATTAATTCTTTTGGATACTTGGATTCTTATTGATCACCAAAAAAGCTTGTTACAATTCTTCATGTTTATTTGAAATGTGGAAATAAAAAGTCAAATACCATTATGCAACTCCTAATATTAGTGGAGTGAAATGAAAAGGCGGGAGAAGCTTATGGATGTTCATTTGAAGACTGTGGTTAGAAAAGAGTCGGAAACTATTTGCCAAGAGTTTTGGACAAGTTGTGTCACTCTCTGTGGGGTACACCAATTACAAATCTCGAATTCATTTCAATATGAAATCTTACCTCTCCTTTGTGTCCTTTCTCTTTCTCAATATTCACCTTAAGTGCAAGATTGTCCAAATTGTGATTTAAATTGTAGTATTTCATGATTTTATCTGCCAAACTCATGGGTGTGAGTCAGGTCATTTTTTGACTTGTTAACATCACAATTTAGGATGCAATTTTAACACCTCATCATTTGAAGAAGATTTGCGGCCCACTTTTCACTTTTCAGGCTTATCTGCCTTTGTATTTAACAAGCTAATGACTGGTGAAACGGAAATATAAACACCCAGCCCATCCCTTACTCAGATGTCAGAACCATGTGTTGCATTGCGTATTGGGTGTTTTCTCTTTCTTTGTTTCCCCTTCTCTGATTCTCTGTCCTAACTAACAAGCTCCAATTTTCCTTTTTTTTGCACCTCACCACCTCCATCAGGTTGTTGATGGTGATATAGATGTTGGATTTGTTGGTTAGCTATAGCAAGAGGATGAATTATTTTCAGTTTTAATTGTTGTTCATTGGTGTTTCTTAGTTTTTTGGTGTTATTCTATTGTCTATTGGCATGCACTTGGATATGTCATAAGTCTGTCTCTTTTGGCCTAAAAATTGATATCAATGTGTGTGTAGAGTATATATTTGTGTATAAGGAAAATCTCAAACTCTGTATTTTTCTCTTTACTTTTCTAATTTCGTGTGTAATTGTATTAGGACCAAGGGAATTGACAGGTGCTGTGGATCTTACAAGTCATTTCAAATTACTACCCCACTTTGAGTTTTTCTGCAAGAGGCAACTTCCTGTGTCAATTTCAGACACACACTATCTTCACAATGTGGTAGGAGACACAGAAATCAGAAAAGGAGACGGGATGCAGTTGGATCAACTTATTCAGAATACATCTTCCAGCAGAGATACAAGTGCTCGTATACAGCCTTTGGACCTAGATATTCTCAAGGAGGCTTTTCAACTAAGGGAAACAGCTCCCATTGATTTGCCTCCTGTAAGAAATTTTCTACGAATTTGGTTATGCTTCTATTGCTTCATTGTAGTTTGCTATTGTTGCTGAACTTAATTGACATGTTATCTTAGTTTTCAAAAACAATGTGTTCTTTTGGGCCATTGACTTAATATGTGCTTATTCCTTTTTCCCCTTACAGGCTGAGAAAGGAATTCCGACTATCGCAGGAAAATCAAAAAGTGAGTCTAAAGACAAAGAAAAGAAGCATAAAAAGCACAAAGACAGAGACAAAGATAAGGACAAGGAGCATAAGAAGCACAAGCATCGTCATAAAGACCGAAGTAAAGACAAAGACAAGGACAAAAAGAAAGATAAAAGCGGGCATCGTGATTCCAGTGCTGATCACTCAAAGAAACACCATGAAAAGGTTGAATTTTAGCCTGCTGCATCTACATTGTTCACATTGTGAACAAAATCAGTGTTCTAAAAGTTCTGTCATGCCACAACATTGCAAATTAATTCAATAAATTGGCTTCACCAAAGATCTCATGAAATTTTCATTTGTGTTTTGCTGATGATGCTGCTAACCCTCCATTGCTTGTGATTTAGGATCCAATGGAGGACATCTGTTTATTTTAAAAAGGCTTTGCTTCACATACTATTTGAAAATGTTACAGAAATTTAGTTCTATTCATAAATCTTTTTACTCAATATGATTACAGAAAAGGAAGCATGATGGAGATGATGATCTTAACGATAACACAAAAAAAAGTAAGGTAATAAAGGGAGAAGCTCGTATCGGGATGAGTTCTCAATCATTTATTCCTATCTCTTTCTTCTCTATACATTTCTGCTGTATCTCTTCTTGTAGAATCAACCTGTGCAATTGTTAATGAAGTTTTTTTTTAAAAAATTTTCAATTTTATCGCAGCATAAGAGCTCAAAAATTGATGAATTGGGGGCAATAAAGGTCGCAGGCTAAAATGGTTATATACTGTAGTTCACTTCTTTTCCTCAAGTGGTTGTTTTCATTTGTTAAAGTTTGGAGGGGTCATTCACTTGACATTATCAGATTTCTTGAGGTACTTCATTAATTCATTTTATTTGCCAATCTTTAATTTTTCTCTGCCGTCTATGTGCTTTATTCTTTTTGAGAGTTTTCTTTTATTTTATAAATGGTTAATGTTGCCTCTCTAATTCCTTTTTAGTGATGCCCCCGAAGTTTCAATTTTATCTGGGGAAACTTTTCTTCTCAGATTCAAGGAACCTAATAAGGCATAAAACTAAACAAGAATCACAGAAATACTTGTAATTGAGTTGGCCTACAAGTTCTGGTGAAGCAGCAGTCTTACACAGAGCATCAAAATGTCTTTGTCAACAAGGATCTTAACTCAATTCTGGAACAAATTTTATCCTAGGTTAATAATAATCAACTTCAATGCCATGCACATCAATAAAACTTGCTTAAATGAAATATGCTTATCGGAGCCTAACTTTTTGAGATTAAAAGGAATATTGTTTTCTGATAACTTACAGAAAGAAATTAAGATAACCTCTGCTGCTTGTTTTCTTGGAGAGAGCTGTTTTATCAGGGAAGAAAGAGTGGTTTGGTGCAGTCTCATTAGAAGAAATATATATTCTTATAGGATAGCATGACTTCTTCAAATTTAGTTAATACAAACAGTATTCATGATGGAATTAGCCAGGTGCCAAACATGTGATTGATAGTCTTCTGGAACCTTACCAGTCTTTTAGATTTATAAGAAAGACTGGGCTTTATACCTAATTCCTGGAACCTTCAGACACCAACAAAAGAAAAAGTCAGCATGACGTAAGGATGTTTATTCATGATGTAGTGTTTTGAAGAGGAAGTCCCTCTTGTTTACTCACATTGAGATTAGTGGTAGCCGCACCAAGTCATTGGTTGTCATTTGGATGTTTAGATATTGGACCAGTGTGATCAAACTCAGTTGAGCACATTGAAGTAATTTTAATAATTAAATTCTTCAAGTTTAGACCTTCTGAAATCTAGGGTTCTCATCCTTGTGGACTGGCAGGAGTTGTTTTAGCTCAGTGCTGTTTCCTGCATTTTGACAGACCATCAAACAGTTTGTTTTTAACATAATCCTTTCAAGACATTTTTAACTCATGTTGAACCTGTATTGTAAATTGTCAGTTCTGCAGTTTTTAGAATTTACAAAATTACTACATCAATATTTGCTTTTGTTCTCCCCTTGCACGTATCGCTTTCATAAATTCAGAGGCCTCTTATATAACAACACTTATGATTAAATTATCATGTTGATATCTTCATTTTTCATTCCAACACCAGTGGCTTAAAATTCTGGTATTGGTTTCACTTTTCACATCACTGGATGGGTTCTCATTTATGTCAATTTCATGAATCTGGAACTGCATGTGCATAAAAGACGATGAAACACAGAAAAAGGAAGAACTAAGAGAATCTTAAAATTCCATCAGTGCCAGTTTTCATTTTCCGTAGCTAGAAAAGCCCATGTTTGTATATATTTGTTTCATGGTAAGCATTGTTGATGGCTGCAGTATATATGATGATGTCTTCCATTTTCTTCTGCAGAGTAGCGACTGATCTGACTAAATATTATGAAGGTGAATTCACCTGCTGGGCAAAAAGGATGCAAAGTAGAATTTGCTGAAGATGAACCTTTTTTGTATAATAACAATTATCTGATATAATTGTCAGCAATTTGCAAAACTTTGGTCTTCCTCTTCCCAGTTCTATGGCGCACTGGATATCTCACATGTATACATTATTTTAATCTTTTTTTTTTTTTTAGATTTTCTAGTTTTTATCTATTGATAGTTTAAACTAGAGCTAACAGCTTCTTGTCCAGGGTAACTGCATTAAGTATGGGGGTGTGTATATTGATTACTTTCCCCCTATCATGTATCTAACAGTAGCAAGCGCCACTTTGACTGTATGGCTCAGCCTCGAGTACACCCAGTATTGTGTATGTTGAACAGTTTCATTGCCTTTGGATGGGAGGGGCCTCTCCAAGGAATCGCTAGTTTTAACTGGGTTCTTTCCGTTCATAGTCTCTCACCCTGGGTGTACCTACTTTTAACCTAGCTTTTTTTGCCAAAATGGCACTTTTGGTTGCCAATGATATACAACACAAGCAGACATCGTCGACATATTGATACCATTTTGTCATATGTTCCTTTGGATGCCCTAAAAAGGGTATTACCGAATTAGGAGTTTGAATCCTCTGGGTACGATAGAGATCCTGTTATGAGTGAGAAAGGAAGATGTGGGCTTATTGTCAAACTATTTCAGGTACAAATTTTGCTATGCTGAGTGTTAAGTTAAGCTAACCAAAAATTTGTTTCAGTGCAAGTTGCACAAAATCAGGACTAGGAGTGCCGGTTTTAGCGAACAATCGATCTTTGTGAACCAAACTGGTGCGACAATTACTGGTATCGGTAACTAGTACTGGGACTATGTAGGGGTGCGTATATTTGGTTTAGCTTTTAGAAGTCTTACGATTTGGAATGCTCCAAAATCATTTTGGCAAAATGCGAATTTTTTAGTTGTTGTGAGTTTTCGAAAGTTATACCAAACATATTATTTGTGCGTAGAACGTTATATTGGCGTTTAACTTATTCCAACTATTTTGTAAAGTAAAATTTTAGTTGTGAAGATTTCAGAGATTTGAGTACGTAATCAACATCTAAATAGGTGAAAGTTTGAATATTTATATTGAGAGGGATGCATTTATGTATCAGCATATTAATATTTTTATCAGATTATAAATTTATTTTAACATTTAAGTAGAAATAACTGCTCCCTTAGCGTCCACCATATCGCATAAAGTAAAATTTTACTTCAGGTAGCATTTGGTTCGTTGGCAATAATTTTGGAGGGAATGATTATAGAAAACGGAGTAAGAATGCGAATGAAATTATTATTTATTGGGTATATATTTTTTTATGAGTAACATTAATTGATCATCAATTTTATTTTATAAATTGAAAATATTTATTGTGAAAATAAATTATCTATAAATATTTGAAAATTCATTTAGGGCACTGATACCTTATGAAAAAAAAAAACCTTAGGTACCTAGTTTATAAACTTAAAATATTTATTATATAAGAACTAGTAATTAATAAATGTTTGACCTTGTGCAGACTAATTTTCCTGGGCAGTTGGCCTTGTTTGTGACAGACTCTTTGGTACGTTTGTAAAGGCAGGAATGTGTTTGTTTATTATGGGAGGAATGCTTACCCCTTTTTATCCTGGAGAGGAGAGACCTAATTCACAGAAAACCAAAGATCAGAAGCCCACACCCAACTCTGATGCCAAGCAAGTTCCTGGCGTCCCCCACCACTCGGATTCTTGCAATTCAACCCTGATGCTGCCTGTACCAATGACAGCTAAACGGGAGCAATTGCAGTTATCCTTCGCGATGACTTGGATGCAGGTCCTGTCCTTACCGAAAAATTCTTGTATACTTTAAAAATACTATAGTCACTCCACTAAAATTATAACAAGTGAATAATATAATTATTTAAATAGATAAATTGAATATAAAATATTTTATAATTAAATTTAACATATATCACAATCGGGTATAGTATTCTAAAAATATTTTAAAACTTTTCGTCCTTACGAGGTTACTAAGAAAATATTAGCTCCCTTGATCTAAGTAGCAGAACCACTAAGTGAAAGTGAAGGAGATTCACGCTTTTCTTAATCTACTGTTTAGTTGTTTAAGTTTTATTATTTTATTTGAATAACTTGTCTTGTGGTATAGTTGGGATTTATCCATAGTTTTATATAACAATTTTATTTATTTAATAAAACTCTTGACCGTCTGTTTGAGTTAAGCCAAGCCAACTTTGAACCTCAAACTTCTACACCAAGCCCACCTGATCTCTAGGACTCTGGAATTGAACATAGCCCTCTTCGGATCCGATTGAGCCCTGCAGAGGGACTACAGACTGGAGTTCAAGGAAAATTTTAGAGGACGATTGCACTTCCAAGCCTACGGAAACATCATCTGGTTACCTATGGGCTCATCATAATATTTACACAGTGTACCACAAACTGGCCCAAATGACTATGCATTACTATATGCTAGCATTCTAGCCCTCTAACCCACCTTCCTTTTTGATGAAGCTCTTAGCAGAAGATACCCCCGGCTGCAGTACAGTTGTGCTGCCTCCATTGTTGATCCTACTTCAATCTAGGTTCTGTCTGAGTTGTGCGAATCTGTCCTGTTCTGGTGTATTCCTAGATCTTTTCTGTAGCAACTCCTTTTAACCTTTGTGCTTGTGTTTTTTTCTTTCATGAACCCCCTCCCCCCAAAAAAAAGAGAATAACAAAGAAATTGGATTTTTTTTTGGGTTACAAAATTGGATTGTTTTTCTTTCTTTATAATTCTCCCAAACTTCATCCAGCCTGATTAATGCTTATAAAAAATAAAAATAAAGAAGGGTAGAGTTCTTATAACCCTGGACTCCCGGAAAGGGTTTTTTAGCAGTCTTTCGTTGCTTTAAAATCTCCATCATCATGTTAAAAAAAAAAAAAAACTCCGATCATAAATATTGTTCAAAAGCTTATATGCTGTTGCTGTAGTACTTTGTACGGTGTTCCTAACTTTTGTTATTGCTAATTAATAAACTTACCTGAAATTCAAAATAGAAGACCTAAGCTTGATGCTGCGCTTTGTCAAAAGGATATTTGACTTTTTTTTGTTTTATTAAATGTTAAGGTTACAATGGGAGGATGAAGATTGCCTTTGAAATGTTAAATTTGGTTTTTAAAGTCCAAAAGCTTCTAAAACATCGCTTGTAATATTAGCATTGGGCATCATAATTTGACAGGTAACGATGTTTCACCATCATCATCCAAATAAATGATTTCAATATGAATTGCTCACCAAGTAACTTGGCAAAGATTTTGCACCATATGCGAAAGAATAGATAGTTGTGAACTTATGGTGAGTTTGAATACCTAATCAAATATAATGATATTCAAGTTGGGGTGGACACTGGCGGTTGTTATTTTAGTAAAACAAAATACTCAGTTCCCAAAAGTTTTATATATATATAATGTACCAAGTTATAGAATTATATGTGCATGAAAAATATTTATGTAATTTTACTCAACCATAAATGTTTATCATTGAACTTTAGATACAAAATACATGACATTCTATCTTCTCATCCTGTTGTTATTATTAGCATTTTCTTATTAAAGGTTATACGATTGGGGACATATAATAGCTTATATATTCTTATAAATTCGCTTCAGTCACTCTCAGAGAGATTGAAAGGCGTGGCTAATACGTAGTGCCTCCAACCCCCACGCACTTATTGTTAAAAAGCTTCTCTTTTGAGTGCTGCTGGCAATGCAAGTGCCTTTGCATTGATTATTTGCTTTTGTATGTATTAAACCTTTCATTTTAAGTGAAAAACTTTATGAATGAAGAGCAATAATGTTATACAATTACAACCCTATCAAACTTAACATTCAAAGTTCACCAATTCTTCACATGTTAATAGTGCATCAGCATTATTAACAAGTTAGTTAAATCTATAAATTACAAAATAGAACTTATATCAATTTGACCCTTTGAACTACCTTGCCACTTTTAGTTCCTAAATTGTTTTTTTATACTCCAACTCTTGTGATGCACGTAATGACAAACCAAGATGTGTATTGAATGCATTGGAAACCCTTGTCTTTTGCAGCATAGTGCAAAATAATAATTAAGGCCTTGTTGGTCTTTCTCTTTCCATGTGACACTTTTGCTCCTCAAAGAAGAGTAATGTTCTACTGAATGGCAGAATCAGAATAAAAATATAAAGGCCAAATTATAAATATATAATGAAGGTGTCATTGTTTTGCAGAGGTCAAGTATATATATTATAATAACAATCTAAAATCAAATATTTAAGATTTTAAAATTTTTAAAGAGGCCATGGGGTGTCCTCATTGTACAATGAGAAGCCACTGGAACACCCAACTTATTACAGTCCAAAAAAAGACAACTGGTCTTGCTGGTTGATGGATGATTGACTGGTTATCAATTAATAGTTAATAGAAGTAGTAATCCTCTTTTGGTATGTGATTTAGTTGTGGGAGTAACATTGATTATTTTTTTTAATTAAATAGAACAATCAGTCACATAAACAGTTAATTAAGAAAATGATCACGTAATCCTAATTCCAAATTGCTGAATCATGAGGTTGCTTGGAATTTAAATTCACTTGTTGATGATACTTATTGCCCCTAATTCTTCTAGTTTGCATTACACGACTTCGTACAATTATTTTCAACTTTTTCTTTCTCTCTTTCTCTTTATTTTCCTCCCTTTTCTTTCTTTCTTTCTTTTTTCCACTTTTGGGAGTATCCTAGAAAGTTTGTTCTTTCAGGAGCTTAGGGAAAGCGAATAGATTCCTATTTCCATGCAACAAGCAGTAAACTTTCATTTAAAAAAAAAACCCTACATTTTTATTTTTTAGAATGATTCAGTTATATTTGTAATTTTGCAATTGTAAGTATTTGAATTTTATTATGATAAAAAGGATAAAAAGAAAAAGAAAATAGATTAATCAGTTGACTTATCGCTCATAATTTGTGCACGTATTCATATTCATATTGCTAATCATTAATGTCGATGTTATCATAATCTAGATTATAAATATAGCGTATGCGCCAATCAAGAGAGAGTTGCATATGTAAGGTAACATAGACTGATGAGATATACTTGACATATATATTTCAACATGAAAAAAGTGAAAGATAGTGATATCTCGATCGAGAATTTAGCATATCCCATTAATTACGTTCTGTCTGAAAAAAGTAATATCCGATAATGACATCAATTTAGCGGCAAATACTAAACAATATATAGCATGCACTCTGAACACGCATTGTATATTTGGTATTTGGGGTACGATCTTGACTCAAAAATTCAAAGGGAAAAAAAGAATTTGAGTCAAAACTAGAAACAACAGGAAGAAAAGATTTCTTACCTATATTGAAAAGGAAGGAATTTGGTACAAGTTTCACATGCAAATTAGCTCGACAACCCTAGCTAATTTGGGACTAGCATTCCTCATACTCTAGTACTTTTTATACTGAGTTCTATTTTTTTTTAAAAAAAATTATCTTCACTTTCAAGTTTCAAGCAAAAACATCCCAGTTCGATGCTAGACTCCACTGAACAATTTATGATTCTACATACTCTTTTTTTCTTTATTAAAGATTGTCACCACAAATACTGAAGTAATATATATAAAGAATCATTTCAAATTAAAAACTCTGACAAGAATTAGACCGAATAAAACCCTTAAAACAAACTAAAACTCTAAAAATGACTGCAAAACTCCAATTAAGTAGAGATAAATGAAATTATTATAAAAAACTTTACAATATACCATGCCAGAGATCAATTTGGAAGAATGGATTACCAAAATCAACAAATCCATATAGATAACTTAATTCTGAATAAATTAGTAACTAGTAAATTCTCTGATTTTTGTTTCTCATATGCAAACTTTTTCGGGCCATATACCCTAATATTCAAATTTTGTTAATTTTTCATATGATTAACCAGCAGTAATAACTTAATTAAATTACAAAGCAGAAATTATTTGACCCTTGATCTACCTTTTTTTTTGTGTGAATCACAATATCTCTTAAAAATTTAATTAATTTAAATAATTTTATAAATTTAATCTTTTTAATTGAGAGTGATAATAATATAATTTTTTTATAAAATATAATTTTAAAAAATTAAATTATATTTTTTATATTTAAAAATATAATTTATTTTTATTATACGAATACCTTTCGCTAGTGACTCTTGATCAACCTTGCCACTAGCTAACTTGCACGTAGTTCCTAACCCATTTCATATTCCGAATCATACAGCTATTTTGTCTAATTCAGAAATGTCTACTTTGTAGGAGGCAGACCATGTACTCCAACTCTTACCATGCACACAATGACAAAGATGTGTACAGAATTTTATGGGACCCCTTGTCGTTTTTTTTGTTTTTGAATAATGCAAAATAAGGCCCAGTTGGTCTCCTCTCTCTCCATGTGACGCACCTTCAAAGAAGGGTACTATTAATTTATATTATTACCATGTCATAACGTTCATAGAAACGGTAAAAAAAAAAAAATCATATAGTCCAAAATGTTGAAGACACTTATCGCTAGCATGGGTGTCAATAGTACGTGCCCAAATCATGAAGATGTTTCGGATTTCAGTTCAATTTTCTTTACAACAATCATGGCGGGAAAGACCTAATTTTAGCAAACATAGAAAAGAAGTTCCCAAAGGCCAAAAGTTTGAGATGGATAAGGCTAAACAAAATGGTATAAATCTACGAGTCTATCCACAAAGTTTGACAAAAATAAAGATGTTTAGCCTATAGACCAAAAATGTATTAATTTTAAAAATGGTACATTTCATATATTAAAAATAATTTAATTTTAACCAATTTTTTTAAAATTTGCCAAAAGCCATGATTTTTTTTTTTGGGTTAATAAGAGCCATGAATCTTCATCAAGACACCTCTTCACTATTCTAGTAAATAATATGAATTTTACAATATAATACACCACGTACACCTTTAAAGTGAATGTAAAATTAACATGAAAGAAAATTATAAAATAAATTCTAGCATTTGACGTAGTTTAGAAGTCACTAACATTAATGATAAAATTATCCAGCAAACTAGCACACAGGAATTGCGCACCTTCAAAAGCAACTTTTCTAGCTACCACTAGTTTATGTTTATTATTTTAGTAATCATGATTTCACAGAACAATGATATGATGTTCCAACTGCTTGTTTCATCGCTAAAATTACATCTTAAATTAGAGCTTACTATTATTCAATATATGGAATCATGGTGATGCCCTTGTAATCATTCTCAATAATTAGACTATATTGTGAACATTTCTCTTAAATAATGGATGCTATCATTTTTCTTCGTGGATACTCGATCTATATATTATTTTAGTTTTTTGGTTGTTAAATCATCATATCATCATAGTCCATTCTAATATCATTAACATATGTCCTTTTCTCTCTGTTTCGAAATTTCCCATATATATAACAAGTTCATTACTTTAAACTCTTTTTTTTTTAAAAAATATACACTGGTATCGAAACAATTTACTTGATCATATATAACTCAAATTTAAAAAACAAATATCATTTACTTATGATAAAGTGTATAGTTAAGTATTAAATTCTTAGACAAGCTTGCTTACGAGATTTCCTATAATGATTGTAAAATAATCTTGTAATTAATATATTTAAAGTCGTTAATTTTTGGGTTATGTTGTTTTTATGCTAATAAATTTATATTACAACACTTGCACATATGGCATCATATGAATTAAACTGAACTCACCTAATTTTATACCTATCCTATTTTACAATCACTTTAATTTATTTATTTTTTTGGTTTGGTCTAGATTTTACACACTTGCATACTTAGTGTACAATTGACATTTCTCGAATTTTCTTTTTACGCCAAAATATAGAAATTCATAGGCTAATAATACTAGGAAAAAGCAAGGAGAAAAAATCCAAGTCCAAACTTAACAAAAATAAGAGGGCAAAAAAAGCAAACAAACCCACCCACCAAACGGACCTCATCTTCAATTATTCCTAGTTAAAAAGAAAAGGTCTTTGTCCATATTTAGACTCTTCCCCTTGGCAATAACCCCTTTTTTCTTTCCATCACCGCAGAGTTTGATACTACTTATACATGAATGAGATAACATGCTTATATATTTGATTTGAGTCGTTGACACTGCTCTAGCTAAGTCTTTGAATTTAATTCTTCTTGTATTCACTTTCTTTGGAGGAGGAGCCTCAAAAGTGAATACAGTAGAGTCATTATTCTAGTATAAGGCCCAAAAGAATAATTCTCATTGTTGGAGGTCAAATTAAGAAAAAAAAAACATTTGCTTAAAAAAATTTATATTAAAAAAAATAATCCTCGCCTAAAATGAACTATGACTATGATCTTGTGACATTAATTTTGTTCTCCATCGGTAGCAATTGATATCAAGTCGTTATGTGATAGTTCATCAAGATAAGAGAGTGGTAAAATTGTTGCTAAATATAAGACATCCTTTCAAAACCTGCAACGTGATGCTCTACCCATTATTCAACATCTTTTTGTTTCTCTTTAGAGAGGCAAAATAGCATTCAAAAGCACTTTAACCTCGACAATATTCCCCATTGATCGTAAAGCGGTGAGCAAATCACTGCTAACATGCAAGCTCCTTGAAATCCCCCACTAGTTGTTGAATTTCAAGCTGATATATATTCACCAATCTTTAGCAGCTGTTCTAATCCAAAACTTTTCCAACAAAAGCATTGATAATTCCCATCTCTATCTCCTAATTGACATCTTCATCTTTTTTCTTTCTTTTTTTCATCTAAAAATCCACTAATCTTGTTATTTTTAGAGTATCTTTGGATTGAAAGAGAATATTAAAGAAGAATTGAAAAGAAGGAAGGGAAATGAAAATTTTATTTTAAAATTGTAAATGTTTAAAATGCTTAAAATAAGTTTCTTTTCTTTTTTTTTTCCTCAATTCAACATAACTTTAGGGGTTTCGAAATATTCTTACCTAAGAGGATGCAAAGTGTTGTTTTTATTGCCTGGCCAAAATGAACATGCGTTGGGTCTAGTATAATGGACCATGTCTTTGTCATACAACCATGGTCTGCCCAACTAGATGTGGCATTAATCCATGGATGTGACAAACTTTGTTGCATCACACAACCTCCTCTTCAATGGTATCACATTCTGAAGTTGATTAAACATTGAGAAGTAAATAGACATCTTATTATTATTTCCTTTCCTAAACCACACAAACCTTCTAGGGGTTTTACTAGTTGGTAGCTTCAACTTTTTCATTACTTCACTAGAAACCAGATTCTCACTACTACTACCACCACCAACGGTTGCCTGCACAATATAAATATATAGGCCCTTAATACAAGCTTAAGGAGATTCCATAGACTCAACCTTTTGGAACATGGTCTTCTAATCTCTTGGAGCAATTGGAGCATCTTTTGCATTTAGCCTGGCTGGTCTTCATTCTCTTCCTTCTTAGTTTCATTGCTAACTGTCACAATCTTCTTTTCTATCCGTGTAATTTACCTGATGGAACTTATAATCCCTCACGCTCAAAACAGTGAATTGTGACTGTTTGAGCAGTACATGTTGGAATGATGATGGTCTGAGAATGACCTGGTAGGACCATGTATGCCAAAGTGAAAATTTTAGTTCAGCTCCAACAAAATGTCTTTTCTCTGTTTAAAATTATATATATATTTTTTATAAATAATAATTGCATTTTTTTATAAATTAAACAGTCACATTTTTATAAATAAATATTTACATAAAAAATTAAAGTAAAATGAATGTTGAAGCTATTGGGGACCATTTTTAGCCCTAGCTGGTAGAAGTGGGTGATGCTGAGTTGGGGATGAAATGGAAATGTACTCTTGGAGTATGTGTGACAGCGCGACCAAGAATGAGTGATTGACGTCTCGTGGGTCTTATGGCGGAGTGTTCATATGTTTTCGTTAGTGTTTCGGTGTGAACTTCTGGTCAAATTTGTAGAGCTCATGTCATAATTAACGAGTGGCGTTAACTCCCACCCAGTCTCCTCTGTGTCCGTATTTGCCCATTACTTTTGCTTGGTAGTTGTTCTTTCTCGGTAAAATTTTTGATTTAAATTAAATATTTAATTTTTTATAATTTATATTTATATTTAATTTTGTTTTATAATTTTTTAAAATAAATTTTTATAATTATAAATATTTTTAATTTAATTTTTTTTTGTTAAATCATGCATATGCATGTATAACAAAAACATATGTTAATATATATATATATATTAATATGTATAATTTTTCATTGGTCACGTATACATAAATTAACAGTATCAAAATATTAAGCAATAAAAAGAAACTGAATTAAAAAAGTTTAAGATTATGAAAATTTATTTGAAATGAAAAAAATTATAAAAATTAAAAAAAAATAAATATAAATTATAAGAACTAAATATATAATTTAACTAAAATTTATTAAAATTTTTAAATTTTTTTTTCTTAATTATATAAACTGAGCTTTTTATATTTAGTTTTATAATCTTTTGCACATCACAGATAACTTAGCCTAAAATAAAATTGGGCTAATATGGTGAAGATAAGAATAACATTTATAATTCAGGGATTAAAAAAAATAAATTCTATAAATTGAAAAATTAAAGTCCTAAGATCTGCTTCGAAAAGAAAGATGGTATACTAAAGTTCAGCAAAGTGATTTCAGTAGAATTTAATCCATCAATCTTATGACTCTTGTACATACTATCCTCTTTATTTACGCACATACTAATATTCTTGTTATTTTTCAGAGTGTATTATAGGTAACCAGCTTCCCCTCACTTTCGTTTTTTTCGTCTTTTTTAAATAGACAGTGCAACAAGTAAATCTTGTTACACGGTAGCAAAGCTCATATTTCATGTTTTAAGTAACTTTAGTTTGATATACAGAATAATATTAAAGAATAAATATTTATTTTAGTCTTTTTAAAATTTATGCAACATTTCATTGGTTTAATTACAAATAATCTCATCGTTTCATTCTTTTTAAAATTAATTTAATGTTACTTTAACAATAAATTTGATGGTAAAAATTGACATGGAATGATCAATTTAATGAATATATAAATAGAAAAATTAATGTAATATTGTGTATATTTTTAAAAGATTAAAATAAATATTTATCTTAATATTAAATGAAATCAGTTATATTTAATATTAGTTTGATATATCTTTAAAAATGAAGGTAAAAATTTTAGGACAAAGTTTTTCACACAAATTTAATATAAAAGAATAAAACTCACCTGTCAATTTTTTACCTTCATTTGTAAGATCTATCAAACTAACCTTATAAATGTAATTCTCAAAATGTTAGAACAGGATCTAAGCCTAACACAAGATGTACATCTGAGTACAACGGCTATACTTGTAAATTTTGTGTGTTAAATTGAAATTTAAAATTATGATACAAAAATGCATCACATGTATTACACCAATGCAACAAAATCTTGTAATTGTAGAATACAAGTTTTCTATTTAAATACAATCTGAATAACTCACCAAATTAAAAAAAAAAAGTTTGAACACAGTAGAATTGTTTTTTTTTATAAATTTTTTCTTTTAACCAAATCTCGGTTTGGAGGAGCATTTTTGTGCTTGTGCTTGCACTTGTACGGTTGTACCTTGTACCTCTTCCTGCAAATTTTCTGAACTTAGGTTGGGCATTAAAATGCTTGCTGAGCATTGCCTTCACGTGCTTTATGGTTTTTGAGAAGAAATATATGTCCCCAAAGTAAAAAACAAAAAGCAAATCTTATGATACATGAAAAAACTACTGGCAAAGGTACCATACACACAAACACCCACCCACCAACCTATCCTTTGTGTGGTCATAGATTTTCAATTTGTATTTACCATTTCGAAAACAGGTATTGAACTGTGTACGAATCATAGTTTTTTTTTTAATATTATATTATTAAATATGTGTTATGTGAATTATTATTATTATTATTATTTTTCTGTTTATATATAAACACAGATTACTTTAATATATGCTTCTGCTTGTTTCAAGCACATGTGCAACACATGCAATGCACGTCACCACCCCTGTTGTTGTCTTCTTCAAAGATAGACATTATGAAGTAAAGCAGTAACTTTAAATTTTTAACTGCTAGCTAGATTGAAGTTAATAATTTTCTGAGATTGATGGTTTAAATAAGACAGACTTTTCATTTTATTTAGATTTGTCATTGGTGTTATCTGTGTTTGTTTTCTTACTGGTATTGTTAGCTTGGGTGTTTCAACTTAATTTTATATGTTGGTTTTTTTTTTTCTCTTGTGTATTACTTCAAGCTTTTAGTAATGGACAAATTACATCAACCTCGTGAGAGATTTACTCTAATTATACCCGATATTATCCGATATGAAAATTTGAACATGTTTGCTAATGAATTATTTTTAAAAAAATTAATTTTTTTAAAAACTCTTTTAATAAAATTTTGAATATAAACTATTTTAAATACAAAATAAGTTAATATAAATACGCACAAACTCTTTTATTATTGTAAAAGTTAACAATGTTTTGAAAAATGATAAAAATTTCATCATTTTCACTCTCTATTTTTCTTTAAAAATTTTAGCTTAAAATAAAAAAAACTATTAAAATTCACATCGACTTCAATTTCTAAGTAGTTTAAAATGTGATAATGATGTCAAATATTAATATTTCACTAATCAGCTGTTCACTATGTAGATACTTATATCTCAAATTGATTTGGCTCCTCTAAAAATGAGATTTTTACTTTAAAAAATAAAGTAAATATTTATAGTTATAGATGAAAAAATTAATAATGAGATTATAATAAAATATATATATATATATATATATATATATATATATATATATATATATAAAATAAATTACGAATTTATTAAAATTTATTTTTTTAATTTTATCATCAATAATTATAAATATTAATTTTATTTTTTAAAATAAATTTCTCACTTTAAAAAAATTAAATCTATTTCAAATATAAAAAAAAAGCTGTATAATTATATGACCAAACATAGAATAAAGCAAAACCAATAAAGGAAGCCGAATGCTGCTGTTAGAAAATATAAAATTTTAATATTATTGCTCAAATAAAATTATTACAAGTATTTCCTTTAAATTCCTCAATAATTGTTTCACACTTCATTTTTGAATTTCTTTTTTTTTTTTTGGTATTACTTCATTTTGAATTTCTCACTAGATATTTTTTGCGGTGGTAGTAGTAGAATTTAAATACAGATGTTTTACTCTTCGAAAGAATGTAATAACGTCGTTTTCAAAGCCGAAAAAGACATATATTACAAAATAACTAAAATTTATCATATACTACCAAAAAAAAGAACCTAAAATTTATCAATTTGTTTTTTCAACGCGACATTGTCGTAGCAGATGCTGAATCGGGGTGTGTGCGCCGGTGACTTTGCCACACCGTTCTGTTGACCGACACTGCTTTACAGGATCCGTAGGAACCAATCAGGAGCCTTGTCACCGTTATATTCCAGAGATTTTGTTTTTTTTTTACATAAAAAATTAATACTCATGTTAATATTTTATTTATTTGGTAAATAATATGTATAATTTCCACTGACTTAATCTACATGAAAGTGTTGCTATAATACTTTTATTTTTTAGATATTGATACTCTAATTTTTTAAAACATTACTTTTTACTTAAATATTAAATATTTATTGTTTACTTTTTTTTATGAGAAATGATATAAGTGTAATTATCAAGAAACACTATTCTAACTGAGTTTTTCCTTTTACTATTTCCACTCTTCCTATTTCTATTTCCACTTTCAAGTTCCATATTTTCCTTGCACTTTGCAAAAAAAGTTGGAATGGAATAATAAATTAGTAAAACGTTTTTTTTTTTTTCCAACTTATCTTTACGGTAATTTGCCTTTGCTGAATCTTTCCCCAAACCTTAAGGCACTTGTTAGTGTAATTTATGCTTTTTTGGGTCAATTGTCAAACTAAATAGTGCTCGCTTTGATTCTTTTAAGGAGTGACACTGATTGCATTTGATTGGAGTGCACATTTGGTCGTAAAACCCAACTGTTTCTCAATAAAAAGAAAAGCCGCAAATTGCACTATTATGGGACATAAACATTTAATTTCCTCAGATAATTTCAATTAGGTTAATTTTTTTAAAGTGATGTAACAATATTTAAATTTTTTTTCTTTAAATACGATTTGTTCTTACAGTAACGAGTTATTATCTTAACTCGAGATGTGAGTGAGTTCAGATATTATTATAGATACCTTATCATATTTGATTAAAAATATAAAATATGTAATTGTATGATGAGCTATGGTTTTTGCATACCAAATAATTGGTCGTTAATATTGAACATCAAAATATTTAATAATTACATGTTTGTTGTTTGATTTTTAATAAATATAAATAAAATATATATTATTAATAAATTTTTTTTAAGAACATAATTAAAAATTAAAAAATAAGTCATTTATTTTTTAAATAAAAAATATTTTAAGTGTATTAAAAAATATTTAATAACTAAAAATATTATTTTATATTATAAAAAACATTATTTTATAAGTTGTAATTATTGAACACAAAATTACGCAACGAAAAGTGAGAAGCAAAGAGTGAGAAACAAATAGGAAGCTGAGCTAGAGAGAGAGAGGGGGTGGAAGTAGCAAAACACAAGGAGCAGCAGAATCTTAGCAGGATGCGATGCACCACCCACTGCTCTCACTGCAACTCTCTCTCCTTTTCCGTTTGATTCACCCTTTTTACACTCTCTCAGTCTCTGCATCTTCTTCTCCACTTTCCTCTTTCTCTCTCTCTAACAAATATTCTTCATCTGTTCTCTCTCAACCCTCGTTCGCTTCCACTTTCAGACACACAGAGCTAGAGAGAGAGCACACACACAAAGCAACACAATGCGCATCTTCTTCTTCATCTTCGTCTTCGTCTTCATCTTCTTCCTCTTCTTATCCTGCGCACCCCACAACCTAACCTCCTCCAAACCCCTTCTCTCTCCCAGCCGCAGGATCCTCCACCAACCCTTTCTCCCATCGGACACCCTCCCTCCATCTCAGCCTCCAAATCCTTCTCCTCCTTCTTCGCCTTCGCCGCCAAACCCCCAAGTACCCATTTTCCTCCACCACCACCTCCACCACCCCTCCCAACTCTCCCTTCTTCCCCACCTATCCCTCTCCTCCCCCTCCTCCGTCCCCTGCCACCTTTGCCTCCTTCCCTGCCAACATCTCCTCCCTCATCCTCCCTCACTCCCCCAAATCCAAATCCTCCTCTGGGAAACTCCTCGCCGTCGCCGTTGCTTCTGTTGCCTGCGCCGTCGTAGTCGCCGGCATTTCCGCTTTCGTCTACTGCCGGCGGAGGCGGAAGAGTTACTCTGCGGATGAGAAGACCCTCAGATCCGATAGTAGTCTCCGGTTGTTCCCTCCCAATGCTGAAACCAATGGAAGTCGCAAGGTGAGGCACACTTCTTCGACCAGCTCTGAGCTTCTTTATCTGGGTACCATTGTTAATTCACGGGGAATCGACGACCGTTCTGGTTCTCGCACCAATGATGGGCGTGGGCGTGGTGATGGTGGTGGTGGGGCTGCTGCTTTGGACCCTCGGAAAATGGACTCGCCGGAGCTTCAGCCACTTCCGCCGCTAGCTCGGCAAGCTTCGAGGCAGCAACACGGAGGAGCACGTGATGATGTGGGTTCACCAACGGCGGACGATGAAGAAGAGGAGTTTTACTCGCCCAGAGGTTCTTTGGGTGGTCGTGAGAGCTCAAGTGGAACTGGATCAGGTTCTCGAAGAGTGTTCTCGGCCATTGCTGCCGAGAATTTTGTGCGGCGAAGCAGCGAATCGAGCTCTGGTTCGTACTCTTCTTCCACTTCTGGCTCGCCGGATCGGTCACATTCGATTAGCCTCTCGCCGCCGGTGAGCTTAAGTCCCAGAAGATCACAACCAAAATCACCAGAAACTACAGTGATCCACGATCCTCCTCAGCCGTCGTCGCCGCCGCTACCTCCACAACCCCAGAATGAAACACTCGTGGGCGATGGAAGGAGGTCTTTGTCGTCATCTACACTCACATCGCCCCAAGTTTTATCACCTGCACTATCCCCAGCTTACAACCAGTACGTGCAATCTTCTTCAATGTCTTCATCATCTTCAACCCCAGAGGGAGCTTTTGGTCGAGAATGTCAGTCTCCGTTGCTGTCTCCACTCTCCTTATCACCGAATAGAGCTTTGGAGAAAAACCCAGATGGGTCGGTTAGAGCATCGGGTGTTACACTTGAAAATACGCAGTCTTCTCCACCATCTCACGTTTCTTCATCACCAGAGAGAAATGTGGAGAAAAATTCATGTGAATCTCCAGTGACAAAATTGGAGAAAATTGCATATGCATCACCAAGATTATCCAATGCATCACCAGAGAGAATTTCGGGCAAAAATGAAGATTCATCGCCAAGACTATCTAATGCTTCGAATGGGAGTGGGAAGTCTCTGTCTTCAGCTTTTTCTCTGCCGTCCCCGGAGAAAGCGATGCATCACAGTTTAGAGCAGTCTCCGACTATATCAGATGTCTCAGATCGGTATAGGCAGTCTCCTCTGTCATCACTGCCTCTGTCACCGACCCTGCTTTCATCACCAGAAAGAGAATTGAACGACACTTCAGATCAACCAGCAACAGTTGCCAAGGGTCTGTGTCAAAATGAAGAATCTTCAGCTCCTTCCGCCCCGCCACAGCGGAAACACTGGGAGATTCCAGATCTCTTAACACCGATTTGTCAATCAGCAACCATTGAGAATGTTTTGGATCAAAAAATTGGAGAATCTCCATCTCCTCCTCCCCCGCCACAGCGGAAACACTGGGAGATTCCAGTTGTGTCAACACCCATTAGTCCATCTGTTAGAGTTTCGCCCCCTCCTCCACCACCACCTCCACCTCCACCTCCTCCTCTGCTGCGACAGCGGAAACAGTGGGAAGTGCCTGCTCCCTCAACACCTGTTGGTCAACCCATTTCGAGACCGCCGGAACTAACTCCCCCTTCGAGGCCTTTTGTGCTGCAAAACCCGACAACAAAGGTTTCTCCTGTTGAGTTGCCACCAAGTTCTCAGAATTTGGGGGTAATTGAGGAGACCTCAAAACCCAAGTTGAAGCCGCTACATTGGGACAAAGTGAGAGCGAGCTCTGATCGTGAAATGGTGTGGGATCACTTGAGGTCGAGCTCTTTTAAGTAAGATATTGAATTCTCGCTATGCTCTTGTCTTGTTCTGTTGTTGTAACATTTTGTTTTTTAGATATCTGTTATGTTTACTATGCAGTTGATAATTCATATGTATATGCTGCAATCAGTGTTCTTGAATTAAGTACATCGAATTGGGTTGGCTGCAGGTTGAATGAGGAAATGATTGAAACATTGTTTGTAGTGAACACGCCAAAACCCAAAACCTAAGGATACTACTCCACGCTCAGTTCCTCCCCCGCCAAATCAGGAAGACAGAGTACTTGATCCTAAAAAGTCCCAAAATATTGCAATCTTGCTAAGAGCGCTTAACGTGACTATAGAAGAAGTGTGTGAAGCACTACTGGAAGGTATATTCCCTCATTTACAGGCTTGAGGTTGGGCCTTAAATTTCTAAAGCTTTCTGTAATTATTGATTGGACCTGTCATGGAACAACTTCATTTAAATTTTTGTTACATTTATTCATTATGTGTTGATAATTCTTTGGAATAAATTCTCTATCCACTCCTGGCACATCATTTTTACTTATATGTCCAGTTGATAGTTGCGTATTTTAAACAGATGCAGGATACAATAGGGGATTTCTAAATGAAAGAGAAAAGATTAAGCGTTTTGGTAGTCAATCCATTATTAAGCATTTTTAATGACATCCTCTGCTTTTACAGTGGAGTCAACTTGTCTGTGTCACAATGTTTAAATAAATTAACAAGACCTGTAATAAGAAAGATAGATACGAGTGAGATAGGTTGACATTAATTTGACAACATCTTTTGCTTTAGTTTTGTTGAAGTTAGGTGCAGGTCTTCACTGAGAGGAAGATATGAATGTTGCCTAGATATGGGTATAAGTAAAAGCGTAAAATGATTATTTGTGACTATTAAAAACCACTTGAAGCTCGTGCACAATTTTGTTCCACTGTCTTACTGTATTATTTCAGGAGAGCTATTTAAGTTGTGTTCCATCGTTCCTATGCTTACTGAAAGCATAGATTTATGCATTATAATCTCTTCTATGATACGTCAATTTTATTATTTAGTTAATTTATTGATCTGTTGCATGGTTCTCAAGGTTTACCAACTAATATAGGTTTCTTTGTGTCTCTTTTTCGTTTTGTCATCTCTTTATGTTTTTTCTTTGCATAAAAATGAATTATTAGAGCTTTGTCTTTTAATAGTTGGCTTCTTGCCCTAATGTTGATTGACAATTGCACCAACCACCTTCCAGTTTATTCTTTGATACTGATTGTTCAACTAAATCAATTTACCTTTCTGCAGGTATTGCTGATACACTTGGAACAGAACTACTTGAAAGCTTGTTAAAAATGGCACCAAGCAAGGAAGAAGAACGTAAATTGAAGGAACATAAAGATGACTCACCAACCAAGCTTGGTCCTGCTGAGAAATTTTTTGAAGGCAGTGCTTGCTGTACCTTTTGCATTTAGAAGGGTGGAAGCAATGCTTTACATAGCCAATTTTGAGTCTGAAGTGGAGTACCTTAGGAAATCCTTTGAAACTCTGGAGGTAAGCAGTCACTCTCTGCCACTGTTTTATTTCCTCTCCCTGCATTATTTCTGCTGGTGTCAAAGTGAAAGTATTGACATTCTAAGAACTTATGTTTATTAAAACATTATTCAAATATTTAACTGATACCATTTTTTTTTTTGTTATGAGCAATTTGCTCTGGGTGAACATCTTAGTTTCTGATATTTTGGTAAAAACATATATAATTTATTGAACAGAGAGGCCTACTTTAATTCCTAGTATGCTTAGCCGGTGTATTTCTTTCCCAATCCTCTCTCTCTCTCTCTCTCTGCCCTTTTTCCCTCTTATTCTCTTGTGGTGCTATTTTATCATAGTTTGCTTAAAAGAGGCCAAGCAGAATCCAGTAAGGATGTCCATATGTATTTCTTAGGGTGTTTCTCTTTTATATGTCATGAGTTCTAGTTTCTGTGGATTTTCTGATTGGTGTTTTTGCAGGTTGCCTGTGAAGAGCTGCGAAACAGTAGAATGTTCTTGAAGCTTCTAGAGGCTGTGCTTAAAACTGGAAACCGCATGAATGTGGGGACAAACCGTGGTGATGCACATGCCTTCAAGCTTGATACACTTCTCAAGCTGGTGGATGTCAAAGGCGCAGATGGGAAAACCACTCTACTTCATTTCGTTGTACAAGAAATTATTAGAACTGAAGGTGCTCGTCTCTCAGGTACTAATCAAACTCCAAGCACTAATTTGAGTGAAGATGCCAAGTGTAGGAGGCTTGGTCTACAAGTAGTGTCTAGTCTGAGTTCAGAGCTAGCAAATGTGAAGAAGGCTGCTGCTATGGATTCCGAAGTTCTCAGCAGTGATGTCTCTAAACTTTCCAAAGGAATTGCAAACATTGCGGAGGTTGTGCAATTAAATGAAACGGCAGGGTCAGATGAAAGCAGTCAGAAATTTACAGAATCAATGAACAAATTCATGAGAATGGCAGAGGAGGAGATCCTAAAAATTCAAGCCCAAGAAAGTGTTGCTTTATCCCTTGTGAAGGAGATTACAGAGTATTTCCATGGGAACTTGTCCAAGGAAGAAGCTCATCCATTTAGAATCTTCATGGTAGTAAGAGACTTTTTAACAGTTCTTGACCGGGTCTGCAAAGAAGTGGGCATGATAAATGAGAGAACCATGATTAGTTCTGCCCATAAATTCCCTGTTCCAGTAAACCCAATGCTTCCGCAACCCCTTCCTGGACTAGTAGGACTGCATGGAAGGCGACAGTGCAGCTCTTCAGATGACGACAGTCCATCTCCTTAGCTATACCACTGGCGTCAGTGACTTCTTGGCTGCATCTTCTGTTAGAAACAACCTGGAACCAGGTGATTTTGACTGGTCTTAGCGTGCTTGTATGGTCTGGCCCAATTTTTTTTTTCTTTTTCCTTGTTAAATTGTAAAAATCCTTGTAAAAGATTTGAGTTATATATAATAGATTATATATATAGAGTAGAAGATTTTCTTTGAGAAAAATAAGCTTGCCTTATATGAATAGGATATGTATTATAAGTTTGTTGTAGTCATGTACAAAGCTATTCAATTTAGAGACCGCGCTTGGTTGCAAATGCTCTCAGTCTCAGAAGTCAGTCTCAGATCTCAATCTACTCTAATCTGAAAAAGGGGATGAGTAAGATGCATGTAGAACTAAGTTCGGTTGAATTCTAACTTGTCACATTAGGGACAGCATTTCAGATGAGTTTTTTCATTTTATCTTTACCACCTCAAGTGACCTTTCTTAATTCTCTGTCTGAATTTATCCGTCAATTCCATAGATAGCAGCTAGAAAATCTATATTTTATTATTTTATTTTAAGCATTAAGAATGCTAGTTATATATAAAATTTACACTTCTGTATACAATTATTAATATAAATTTAAGGGAACCTGCATACCGTTATATGTTATGCGCAGGCGTCATAAAATACTCTTGGGATTAATACACACACACACACACACATTAGTAGTGGCAGAAATAAAATGGTAGTATAGTTTGTGAGACAGCAGTCGTACCGGTATAAAATGATTATGACATAAAAATAATAGTTAAGAATAAATTAATTAATCATTAAATTTTTTTGGTTCTTAAAAAGTGTAATCTTGCTCTATTGAGGTTATATTTTCCCACAAAATATTCTTCATTAGGATAAACGAAATTAACTTAATACAAAGTATGATAGCTTTTTTAGGTGATATCACACACACAAATATAATCTTAGATTTTTTTCCTTCTATAAAACTAAAAGTATAAATGCATTTATCATGGTCGTCATAGTAAGTGTTGCATAAAGCTTTTACATTGTTAAGAAATAATAATACAAAAATCATGATGGTATAAATATTTTTTATACAATGAATACATTAAATATTAGTTCTTAACTTCTTGTCAGTGTGATTATTTTATATGTAATGAAGTTTACTAAAATTGTTTTAAGGACCGACCAGATACATGTTATCAAAACAGGAAAGGACTTGTTTTATACTGCCATTCTGTGTTTGCTTATTCATTTGAAGGCAAAGTCCATGTTGCATGCATTTGCCAGCACGTGATGCCCTGCGCTGAGTGAGTGTAGTTTAGACTTCTAGTGAACTATTATAAGGGACAGATTAGGGAAGTAAACGGCAAAATAGAGCAGTTTCTCTCGGTGACATGAGCAGAGCTGGTAGGTGCCTTCAGGCTACAGAAAACATGTGAAGACCACCAAAGCAGGGAGATTCATAAATTCAAGCCAGACACTGCTCTTCGTCTATGAGCAGAGCAGGTGCCTACTGAACACAGCTTCATACGCTGATGCTCCTCTTGTGCTCTGAAGAACTTCTTTTTCACTGCCTTTGCCTCAGCATGTACTGTGACAGTAAAATAGAGAGTCTATATATTATATATATATATGTGTGTGTGTGTGTGTATATAAAGGAGATTTTATTCCTATCTGAAAGTGATGTGTGTGTGTATGTGTATATAACTATATATATAGGAGATTTTATTCCTATCTGAAAGTGACTTTTAATAAAAAATTTATTTTTTAAAATTTTTGTATTACTTGTTTAATATAAAAAGCTATTTTTTGATTGGAACAAGAAAATCTGAAACTCCTTATGGTTAGCAGCGTCACCCCATATGCAATACAACAGCACAGACAAGTCTTATATTCTTCCATCACTTTGAAGTTGCAAGCAGCAAAGAAAAACTGACTATTTATTGTCTAAAGTGCAGTTCTGTAAGATTGCCTCACTAGACCGCAGCTGCGGCCTTGAAACATGTGCAACAACTTTCAACATTGATATGGGGTTGTGGCAGACAGGGATTGTGAAGCTCAGCGTAGAAACCAAACCATATGATTTGAAACCCAAGAAATCCCCCACGTCAACCTGCATCCTCGAAAATTCCGTTCTTCAAGATGTATATGATACTGGACAATTGTTTTTATGTTATCCTTTTAGAAACATACAATTATATATGTAAAACAAGTTTGACATATATATAAGGGCATGGTTCATTATTAATTTTAGCGAGACAAGTTTTATTTATAATGTTGTGTTTTGATTTTGTTAAAAAATATTTTGTGAAGAAAAGCAATCTCAATATCTAGAATAAATATTAGTTTCACAGTTAAAAAATTTATAAGGATATTTTGTAAAAATTTAAAAAAAAAGTTTGAGGGTGAGTTGGATTAGTGCATAAATTTCAATTGACAAGTTACTAGTAACAGTATTAATGTATTATGCACTAAGAGATAAGTGTAAAAACCATAGCTTGCAGAGAATAACACTTTGAATATCCATGAGAACAGGAAGAGAATCGAGACCAAGAGATAATGAGAAAATGAGAAAGGTGCAGTATTGGCTTTGGTTCTTTCTCAACTAAGTCAGCCCATGCTTCTTGTATGATACTCATCCACATTCTGATACATGCACCTATCTATACCTATTAGGAAATATATCTTCAAGTGCAGGTTCACTCTTTCTTTTGAATTTTGCAAAGGATAGACTGTTTACCAATTCTAATTGATTGCATCATCTTTGTCCAAATTGTGGCCTTTCTGGTGAACCTTCACTATATGTCAACCATGCTAGACTCAATGGAGTTTGTAACTTCTGGCTGTACTTAATTTTGGTAAACTCCCTTTGGAATTCATGTACTTAACTTGGGTTACCCCTTGGGTTAGTGCAATGGCAAAGGTTTGGTTCAACGGGTTAAACTATTTAAGTCTGTTAGTAAAATTTGATCAATGTGATGAAGCGTAATTTTTAGATGAAATTGGAGTTAAGTATTATTTTAAATATCTCGAAAAGGGTCCTTTCATTTATATAAAAAATCTTTTTTTTTATTATTATTTTTATCATTTTATGTTTTCAAAGTAAAAATATGTGTAGTAATTATATTCATTACCAAGTAGTACAAAATTGTTATTTTATTTAGGACAAGTGCTACTAGTAAGGAGTAGGTAGAATTGGTCATTTCAAACAAAACCAGACATACCCATGAAACTCGCAGGAATGCTTTTCCCACAAAACCGCTCACAAATGAATTTTTGGGTTTCATCCATCACCACCAGTTTCTATGTACCAAAACTCATGCTCAAATCAAAATTATACAGGTACCACGTTTCCAAAAACTTTCTAATCTTGAATCAAAATCAGCACAGTTTCCGAGAAATTTTGTTGCCGGTCTTCCTAATAATACAAAGTCCAACATTTTACCAAAGGCCCATTTTGTAATGATTTCTTTCTTTCTTTCTTTTTTGTCCCTTACATTCTTCATTCCCATGCAAAGATTATTTGATCCTCCAACTTGCTGGGTTTGCTGCAAATTGGTGGTATCATATCTTGCATAGCAAACCCAGAATTCATTTTACCTTTTTTCCCCCTATATTCATTTGAATGATGCATGCAGGAAGGAATTCAGCATTAGTTTTCTATCAGATTGAAGTGCTTTCATCTGTGTATGATTTACACCAGAAGAAGCTTGATCTCAATCTCCTTTGCTTTCATTTTTCATTGGCCAACATTCTGATCTGGTTAGCATCTAAGCTCATTTATGTTATCCTTTTAAAAACATACAATACTATATGTAAAACAAATTTGACAGATTTATAAGGGCGTGGTTCATTGCTAGTTTTAGTGGGACAAGTTTTATTTATAATGTTGTGTTTTGATTTTGTTGGAAAATATTTTGTGAAGAAAAGCAATCTCAATATCCATAATGAATATTAGTTTCACACTTAAAAAATTTGTAAGGATATCTTGTAAAAATTAAAAAAAAAAAGAGTTTGAAGGTGAGTTGGATTAGTGCATAAATTCCAATTGACAAGTTACTAGCAACAATATTACTGTATTATGCGCTAAGAGGTAGGTGTAAAAACCATAACTTGTAGAGAATGACACTTTGAATATCCATGAGAACAGGGAGAAAAAACCGAGACCAAGAGATAATGAGAAAAGGAGAAACGTGCAGCGTTGGCTTTGGTTCTTTCTCAACTAAGTCAGCCCATGCTTCTTGTATGAGATTCATCCACACTCTGATACATGCACCTATCTATACCTATTAAGAAAGATATCTTCAAGTGCAGGTTCACACTTTTTTTTGAATTTTGCAAAGGATAGACTGTTTACCAATTCTAATTGATTGCATCATCTTTTGTCCAAATTGTGGCCTTTCTAGTGAACCTTCACTATATGCCAACCATGCTAGATTCAATGGAGTTTGTAAACTTCTGGCTATTCCTAATTCTGGTAAACTCCCCTTGGAATTTATGTACTTAACTTGGGTTACCCCTTGGGTTAGTGTGGTGGCAAAGGTTTGGTTCAACGGGCTAAACTATTTAAGTCTGTTAGTGAAATTTGATCAATGTGATGAAGCGTAATTTTTAGATGAAATTGGAGTTAAATATTATTTTAAATATCTCGAAAAGGGTCCTTTCATTTACATAAAAAATTTTTTTTTTATCATTTTCTGTTTTCAAAGTAAAAATATGTGTAGTAATTGTATTCATTATGAAGTAGTATAAAATTGTCATTTTATTGAGGACAAGTGCTACTAGTTAGGAATAGGTAGAATTGGTCATTTCAAACAAAACTAGACATACCCATGAAACTTGCGGGAATGCTCTCCCCACAAAACCACTCACAAATGAATTTTTGGGTTTCATCCATCACCACCAGCTTCTACGTACCAAAACTCATGCTCAAATCAAAATTGTACAGGTACCACGTTTCTAAAGACTTTCTAATCTTGAATCAAAATCAGCACAGCTTCCGGGAATTTTGTTGCCGGTCTTCCTAATAATACAAAGTCCAACATTTTACCAAAGGCCCATTTTGTAATGTTTTCTTTCTTTCTTTCTTTTTTGTCCCTTACATTCTTCATTCCCATGCAAAGATTATTTGATCCTCCAACTTGTTGGGTTTGCTGCAAATTGGTGGTATCATATCTTGCATAGCAAACCCAGAATTCATTTTACCTTTTTTCCCCCTATATTCATTTGAATGATGCCTGCAAGAAGGAATTCAACATTAGTTTTCTATCAGATTGAAGTGCTTTCATCTGTGTAAGATTTACACCAGAAGAAGCTTGATCTCAATCTCCTTTGCTTTCATTTTTCATTGGCCAACATTCTGATCTGGTTAGCATCTAAGCTCATTTATGTTATCCTTTTAGAAACATACAATACTATATGTAAAACAGGTTTGACAGATCTATAAGGGTGTCGTTCATTGCTAGTTTTAGTGTGCCAAGTTTTATTTATAATGTTGTGTTTTGATTTTGTTGGAAAATATTTTGTGAAGAAAAGCAATCTTAATATCCGGAATGAATATTAGTTTCACACTTAAAAAATTTGTAAGGATATCTTGTAAAAATAAAAAAAAAAAAGTTTGAGGGTAAGTTGGATTAGTGCATAAATTCCAATTGACAAGTTACTAGCAACAATATTAATGTATTATGCGCTAAGAGGTAGGTGTAAAAATCATAGTTTGCAGAAAATGACACTTTGAATATCCATGAGAACAAGGAGAGAACGAGACCAAGAGATAATGATAAAAGGAGAAAGGTGCAGTGTTGGCTGTGGTTCTTTCTCAACTAAGTCAGCCCAAGCTTCTTGTATAAGATTCATCCACATTCTGATACATACACCTATCTATACCTATTAGGAAAGATATCTTCAAGTGCATGTTCACTCTTTCTTTTGAATTTTGCAAAGGATAGACTGTTTACCAATTCTAATTGATTGCATCATCTTTGTCCAAATTGTGGCTTTTCTAGTGAACCTTCACTATATGCCAACCATGCTAGACTCAATGGAGCTTGTAACTTCTGACTGTGCCTAATTTTGGTAAACTCCCCTTGGAATTCATGTACTTAACTTGGGTTACCCCTTGAGTTAGTGTGGTGGCAAAGGTTTGGTTCAACAGGCTAAACTATTTAGGTCTGTGAGTGAAATTTGATCAATATAATGGAGCATAATTTTTAGATGAAACTGGAGTTAAGTATTATTTTAAATATTTCGAAAAGGGTCCTTTCATTTACATAAAAGATCTTTTTTTTTATCATTTTTATCATTTTATATTTTCAAAGTAAAAATATGTGTAGTAATTGTATTCATTATGAAGTAGTATAAATTTTGTCATTTTATTGAGGACAAGTGCTACTAGTTAGGAGTAGGTAGAATTGGTCATTTCAAATAAAACCAGACATACCCATGAAACTCGCGGGATGCTCTCCCCACAAAACCGCTCACAAATTAATTTTTTGGTTTCATCCATCACCACCAGCTTCTACGTACCAAAACTCATGCTCAATCAAAATTGTACAGGTACCACGTTTCCCAAAGACTTTCTCATCTTGAATCAAAATCAGCACAGCTTCCGGAAAATTTTGTTGCCGGTCTTCCTAATAATACAAAGTCCATCATTTTACCAAAGGCCGATTTTGTAATGTTTCTTTCTTTCTTTCTTTTTTGTCCCTTACATTCTTCATTCCCATGCAAAGATTATTTGATCCTCCAACTTGCTGGGTTTGCTGCAAATTGGTGACATCATATTTGCATAGCAAACCCAGAATTCATTTTACCTTTTTCCCCCTATATTCATTTGAATGATGCCTGCAGGAAGGAATTCAGCATTAGTTTTCTGTCAGATTGAATGCTTTCATCTGTGTAAGATTTACACCAGAAGAAGCTTGATCTCAATCTCCTTTGCTTTCATTTTCATTGGCCAACATTCTGATCTGGTTAGCATCTAAGCTCATTGATGACTTACGTTGGTTTTCATTTTGTGAATGAATATTCATCCCCCTCTTTCTTTTGGATGCATTTTGTTTATGTATTCTTTACAGGGATTGTTTTGGATCAAAACCAGAGTTATGGAACAATTTCGACAGATTGGGGAGGCACTGGGGAGTGTGAAGGCCGTGATGGTATTCAGGGAGAACATTCAATTCAATCAGAGGCAGTGTTGTCTGCTGCTGGATGTCTTCAGCTTTGCATATGATTCTATTGCAGATGAGATTAGACAGAACCTGAAATTCGAAGAGAAGAACGGGAAGTGGAAGGTTCTTGAACAGCCCTTGAGAGAGATCCATAAGATTATCAAAGAAGGAGAAGTTTACATTAAGCATTGCATGGAAACACGGGACTGGTGGGCTAAAGCTATTACCTTGTGCCACAACACAGACTGTGTGGAGCTCTACATACACAACTTGCTTTGTTGCATCCCCGTTGTGATAGAAGCGATTGAATCTGCGGGAGAAACATCAGGTGATCAGGATGATATGCAAAGGAAGAGGTTTGTTAACTCCAACAAGTATAGCAAAGAATATAGAGACATGAAACTTCTCCAGTGGAAATTTGGGAAGCAGTACCTCATCACTCAGGACTTCTGCAACCGTTATGACACGGTTTGGAAGGAAGACAGATGGCTTCTTCTCAACAAAATCCACGAAAAGAAAAGGTCAGGTGCAACAAAGTATGAGAAAAAATTAATAGATCTCCTTTTGAGGAATTTAGAAATATCAGATTCACTGAATGGGAAGCTCCTGCCAAGCTCAATTTTGGTGGGATCTAAGGACTACCAGGTGAGGCGAAGACTGGGGAATGGGAGTCAGTACAAGGAGATTCTTTGGTTAGGTGAAAGCTTTGTCATAAGACATTTTTCTGGGGATATTGAAGCTTTGGCACCTGAGATCACAGAACTTTTATCTCTTTCCCACTCAAATATAATGGACTGCCTTTGTGGGTTTGCTGATGAGGAGAAGAAAGAGTGCTTTTTGCTAATGGAACTGATGAGCAAAAGCCTCTGCACCCACATCAAAGAGATACATGGCCCAAGGAAGCGAATACCATCCGTCCTTCCTGTGGCAGTTGATCTTATGTATCAGATTGCCAGAGGAATGGAATATCTGCATTCAAAGAAAGTATATCATGGAGAACTAAACCCTTCAAACATTCTTGTTAAATCCAGAGGTACGTCTACAGAAGGTTATATGCATGTCAAGGTATCAGGGTTTGGCCTATCTACTGTCAAGAACATGAACCAAAAAGGGACTCCAAATCAGAATGGGACCCTCCCATTCATCTGGTATTCTCCGGAAGTTCTTGAAGAGCAAGAACAATCAGGGGGTGCAGCAAACTCCAAGTACACAGAGAAATCTGACGTGTACAGTTTTGGAATGGTTTGCTTTGAGCTTCTAACTGGTAAAGTCCCCTTCGAAGATGGTCATCTTCAGGGGGAGAAAATGAGCAGAAACATAAGGGCAGGAGAGAGGCCACTTTTCCCGCTCAATTCACCAAAATATGTTACAAACTTGACAAAGAGATGTTGGCACATTGACCCAAATCAACGGCCAAGCTTCTCCACAATATGTAGAATTCTTCGTTATGTAAAAAGGTTTCTTGCATTGAATCCTGGTTACAATAGCCAGCCAGACCCACCAATGCCACCAGTAGATTACTGTGATATAGAGTCACTGCTTTTGAGGAAGTTTCCTTCTTGGCAAAGTTCTGAATCATCACCAATATCACAAATCCCATTTCAAATGTTTGCCTATCAAGTTATAGAGCGAGAAAAAATAATTTCATGCTCTAAGGATAACTCTGAATCTGGAAGTGATGCTTCAGCCTGTGGTGATGAACTTGTTACCTCTGGGGATGAGCCATTTCTATCGACAACTGAAAGGAAGTCTTCAGCTGGACCTGATAGTATGAAGATGAGGCTTTCACTGACCAGGAAATCTCTAGATTTGAAGCTCATCAAACAACCAGGTTAGCTTCCAACTCGTTGACTCTTGTTAATATCCATGAATTTGTTAAATACACCAGACACCAGTTAACGATTCTTAAGAAGCTAATGTTTGAACTACAGAAAAACAATTTTGGAGAGTTAGCGAGTTTTACTAACTTGATCATTTTGTTTTTACATTTTCTGTAAGCTTCCTTAAAATTTTTGCACCGTTAAAGTTGCAAACTCTATCATGCTAAGGAGGCATAATTACCTGTTAGTAAGAACCTGATGAAATTACAGTATTCTAGCTATTAAAATTGTTGCATTCCACGCTGACTTGCTTGATTAATGTAAAAGCAAATGACTATTATGTGGCTTATAAATTTACCCGAAAAATGTATCAGATTTTGATGCACTAAGTAGGATTTTTAACAGCCTGTGGATATTGTTTGAGAGAATTTTCAAGTCTGAACGACTTACGGTCTCTGAAATGGCATATAGCATCAGGCCCGAAAGAAGTACTTCCGCATATTACCATTGCTTGACTATACAATTTGTCCTCAGTTTACAAAATTTTTGACAACAAAATTATTGAAAGAAGTAATGCATAGACACATGAGAAATTATTGAAATGTACAGTTTTTACCATTCTGTTCGTGGACAACTAACACTGAGTGTTAAAGTATATGAAAGCATTAATGTCTGAGAAAGTCTCCTAGATGCATCAGCAATAAATACTCAGCGAAGTCGTTGGCTCAACTAATAAAGTTATTTGTAATGAGTGCAAGGACCTGAAATCGGATCCCGCCTTTTCCATGAAAAAAGGAAGAGGGGGGGGGGGGGGAGTTTAAGGAAGGGAATCATTACCTCTCATTGTTTAATTAACACTCATGGGCCGAAATAAATAAACAAATAGAATGTATTTCAGTGCTTGAGGCAATAATTTGAAGTAGCATAGGTTGCCTTTCTATTCACTTTCACAAAGGACGTCAAGATTAATATCTGAATGAATGCTAACAGTTTTTTGACATCTTCATATGTGTTTTTCAATGCAGGTACACCAAGAGGGCGATCAGCTAGACCTCCACAAATGTCCCCTTGTGGGCGAAGTCTGAGAGTTAGTTCAGACAACCACCTAATATCAAGTCCAAGAATAATAAGAAGAACATCTTCTGGTCATGTCTCAGATTCTGAGCTTTCTTAGATCACAGCATACCATCATCAGATTCTCAACATAAAATCTTGCTTTAGACACCATGCAGATAGCTTGACCAATTATAAACTCAAGACACATCTCATTTGCAAGGCAGGATTCACATAGTTAACTTAAGTAGTTTAAATTGAGGTATTCTTGACATGAGTAGTTTGTGAATGAGGATAGGAACAGTATAGCTTACTGTGACTGTCTCCTTGTATTCATGCCGCAGCGAGTCTCTCTTCAATGCATGAAAAATTTTCCCCCCCCTTTCCTCATCCTTACTGACTGATTCAACCATGGAGAAGCGATTCAGGAAAGCTGATAGAACATACTTTGGACTTCAATAAGTGACAACTTTTTATCTTTTCATAGTTCTTACCCAGTTATAGTTGATTTAGAGGCTGACAACTATAAAAAACTTGTCTACTCCATCTGAAAATTTCAGGCAGAAGTTCTCTGCTGGGTAAATGTGGAGATCTTATTGGACATGTAGGAGAGGGGAGTGAGAGTTGAAAAAGATAAATGAAACAGCTGTTTAGAACTCCATTTTCATGACAGCCAGGTAACCTAGAAGTTGGATTGCCTAAACAGACTGGGCGGAAACAGAACCTTGAGAATTCAACATTATGGTACTAAGAAAATCTATCAGGCAGAATAGAAAAACTAAAAATGAAAAAGAAGTCCACCTGAGATTGCATTCTTTACCAATCTTCAAAAATATATTCTTTTTCAGGTAAGTGATAACAAAGTTCTGTGAAAGAGAAAGCTGACAAAAGGGAACCAGAATTCTTAATAGGGTCACGGGGATAGAGTTGCAGCAAATAAGAATAAACATGAAATTTTTGCATAATTTTAAATGATGGTGTACAAGTAATTTTTTAACCATTATATCAACTACAGTTAGTTTTGCAAGTAAATGCGAAGCATAGATGATATCCTGCACTTCTTTGATAAATTACAATTGATTTGGAAGTTAAAGTAATTAGCATATCTTTGGGGTGAATCCAGATCTGCTTTAGTAATATGTCCCTAACTTCCTTAACAGACTGCAGTCTCGTGAGCATGGATGCACAAGAGCGAGAAGCTATGCTGTAAAGCAACAAATTTGACCTAGTTTCAAGTTCAACCAAGCCTTCAGGTCTGTCTGGTGCCCCCAGCTCGTTGATGTGTGATACACCCCCTAGATGAGAAGTTCTTGAAGGAAAAACTTCTGCATTGCGCTTTGGAGGGTGTGCTACAGTGATTGAATTGTTAGATATAGCAGCAGCAATGGATTAGAGGAATCTTCTAGCCACGTGTGATGTTTTTATAAAACTTGCATGCTCTAGCTTCTCCAGTTATGCAGTTCAAAAGCCTATATTTGTGCATATTTCGTACATTTCTTGTTCAGCTCATTTGGTTTAGATCGTAAGAAAAAGTGCTCCTCATGGCATATCGTTGAAAACGAGCTCCTGACAGGATTACCTACCCATGGAAATTAAAGAGATATGCATGCCTCTATGAACCATTGCCAATTCACCAATTCAGTGAGCCCATTTAAGTTTTATTCCCCATTAATCATTTAAGCCTGAATAAAGCACTGGTCAGAGGGTTCATCCCAAATAAGGTGTATGAGTCTTCTAACAGGCATACCATATCAAAATATTATCGTTTCAGAAACTGAACTGCTTTTGAGGTTTTACTGTTGACCGATTATTTTCTCTTTCCCTGTCAGACCATCTGCAGTAGTTTCACAACTCCAATTGAGTTGGCAGCAACAAGCATGTTAGACTTCTTTCTCCAGCAGACACTAGAAACAAACTGTCCATTACTATCATCATTATTCACATGACCAGAAATGGGGTCGATTAATTCAAATTTGTGAGAAGTGACAGGCACTGGCAGAGATTTGTGATAACAGTATACCTGGAAGGTAGAAATATGTAAAATGAATTAGAATTTGTATCCATTTACCCCACATTTGATGGCAAATGCAATTAAGAGGAGCAAGCTTCCATAAATATTGTCAGAATGATTTAAATAAGAGTCACTTTTTTATCTGGCTTAATTTGAGAGAATGGATGATATTTATATCCTCTAGTTGACACATTAAATTAGTTACAGGACCTATGAACTCCAAAAATTTCCACTTATCATATAGGCTAAACTTGGTGATATGGAACAGATAAAATCATAGATGCTCCATGCATTAGGCATACTCTTGGCTTCGTGTTAAAGCTATCAAATAATTACCTGGACATAAAATTTTAAGTCGTATTTGCTAAGAAATAGCATTAGAGATGCACTAACAAAGCTTGACGTTGTTAGCTTAGATATTATATCCAGCATAGAAGGTGATAATGAAGGCCATTTGTTGATGAACATAAGAATGTCTAATCATGAAAGCAATATCAATGTTAAGTGAAATTAGTCTACATGTAACATTCTTTGATCAGGCTCCTAAAAGTGCAAAATGCCCAAAACTTAAGAGAAACTGAATTTTAGTTATTTTTTTACCCACAAGTAGAGCAGGATGTGAAATATCTTGCTAGCATCATGACACAATCAGCATTCCAGGTATCAACTAATCTACCATATAACAAAGTCAAGGTTATGATAAAATTCAAATTATACCTCATTAGTTTCTGAACCACATGCAATGTATCCATCCAAGACAGATAAACCCACAAAATTCTGAACAAGGAGAAGATGAACAATTAGAACAAAGGGAAAAAAAAGAAAGGTAAAAAGTGAGGTAAAATATGTAGAAAAAACCAACCTTTTTGTTACTATGACCTTTAAAGGTTAAGCGACAAGCATCAGATGACAACCCAGAAGAGCTAATTTTATTCAGGTCCCAGAGCTTCAAGGAGTTGTCAGTGGAAGCAGAGACAACTTTTTTAGCATCTAGAAACTTTACATAACTAACAGCTTTCCCATGACCAGCTAATGTGCACCAAGGGATTCTAGTGTGACGAAGATCATAACCATAGATCTTGTAATCAGCTGATCCAAAAAATAAAAGATGTGTAGAGTAAGCGGAGAACTGTACACAGCATACATTGGCAGGGTTCCAGATGGTTCCTAGAGAACTCCTCTGCAGAAACAATAGCATTTGAGACAATTATTTATTATGTGCTGTGAAGTAAAAAATGTTCAACTTTGTGTCTTTCCTGTCACAGAGTTATTTTCCTTTCTATATTATTCTTTTTTCTGGGGAAGGGACAAAGGAACGTGAAGAAGATTCACCTATATAATTTCAAATAGTATAAATACCAAAACATTGTTTTAATAATGGTTTGTTATTAAAATGCATAAAAGAAAGCATGCCTCACTGATATTCCACAGTTTGACAGAGCAGTCATCACTTCCACTAGCAAACATTTTTGGGTCAGACCAAGAAAAGTCAATAGACCATGCTCTCTTTTGGTGCTCCATGTATTGAGAAAATGGTTGACCTGTGCTTGCATCCCACATCTGAATTCATCCATGCATGTTATATTATTAATGACGATAAAACCTAAGAAATAATCAATAGTAAAGCAATGATAGTTTTGTTGGTATGAAAGAAAGGACATGATGGTCACTATAATCAAACTAATGAGGGTAATACATGTGTAAGAGTAATTTTCAAGGTGAAATAGGGAAAAAAAGGAAATTCACAGAGCTTTGAGAATAAGTTTGGGGTGAAATCAGCCAAAATATGGCAACATGTGTTTTTAGGGGTGAACATGTGTGTATGATTTGCTAGGTTGAAATCAGCTTATTATTGATCCTATGTACCTCGACCACTAAGAACAGGTAATCAAGAACTTGGTAGTATGGGGATAACCCTTATTTAACTTTTTGCTTTGTCTGTCTAGATGGCATGAGAACTGTCTCCAAGTCTTGGTGATGAAGCCATCATAGCTTGGTTATAACTTGCTTATATATATATATATATATATCTTCAGAACAGGCTGTCCCTTGTGGATTTAAACCTTCATGAGATCTTTTAAATGACATCAAAAGGTATATTTGCCCTTGAACATTCAACCAACATACAAATTATTGTGTTTGCATAAATAATGAGAAGTGCTCCCCACATTGCTTGGCATAAAAGACAGTATATTGTTAAAAGGATTAAGAATAAGATTTACTCTAAGGGATCCCATAACATTACCCCCAGTGGTGGACCAAATCAGATCTCTGGCCCTCAGAAAAATCATGCTGTTTTCTACATAATTATGATGAGGCTGAGAAGAATATTTATGTTCAGATACCTATAAATGAGGCTATTTGCTTCCTTTCCAAGCTAAAATTGGGAAACTTCTAAGTTTAAGTGTAATCACATGTTTGATTTCGCTGAACCTAAAATTTAAAAGTTGTATCACCCTAAGTTAACAATGCTTCAGTGACAGAACTACACAAGCCAAAAGCTTGAACAAAAGCCAGGGCCCAAAATTGGTTTTCATCAATTATAGTTTTATTGTGCAAGGATTACACACCTGAACCACACCATCATAGTCAGTAGATGCCAGATGATTTTTGATATAACTGTTCCAGCACACACAGCTAAGCTTGGATTTATTCGACATCTCAACTATGGGATACTGGATGTCAAGAGAATCACTTGAAATAGAATTGCAGTCAAAAATCTTGATTTTCTTTGGAACTGCAGCTGCTGCAATGTAATCCTCATCACGGTCAAAACTTAAAGCACATATTACATTGGCAGAATTAAGCAGAGCTCTATTTCTTAATGTACCACATTCTTCAAACTTGCTGTAACGAGCAAACTTGCATAAACCTTCAAAGAAGGATCCTAGACGACCAACAGAACACTGAATTCTTCTTGGCTTCTTATTAACATTCTGTACATGAGGAAATCTCCATCTACTTTCCAGCACATCTTTATCATAGCTTGCAACAGCTGAAGCTTCTTTAGGCAGGCCTTGGAATCTCATGGAAAAGTAAGAATTTTCTAGCTGATTCATATTACTCATAAATCTTGCTTCATTAGCACATGACCCAGAAATATAGTCACTAGTATCTGAACTGGAAGGATTTTGAAAATGAAAACTGTTTCCACTCAATTCAGGAAAGTTCATTTGTGCCAAAGGAAGTACTGAATCTGTACCAAATGAATAACTTCTTTCAACCTCCTTAATATCTTCATCCAAGCAACTTAGCTCTTCTAACAACTTGGCTGTCTGTTTTTGCTTTTCTTCTTTCAGTGAAATTAAAAAATATAGTAATTGCTCTGTTTCAGCCTCATCATTATCAGATACTGAGACATCATCTCCAGAATTTGATTCCTCTGATTCATGTATAAATTCAGACTCTAAAATCATCCTGTTATACATAAAAGGTGAAATACAAAAATTATGAATAAAGACATAAAGAAAATATGATGCACTTTCAAGATCAATATCAGAATTCTTTCAGCCATGTGATTATTGAACTTTTTAAGGAAAGCAAAGAAATGATGTTGTTTTTTCTAAACAGTTATCTCCATTTACAAAGAGCCAAGAAGTACCAAGGCGCTAATGGCCAAAAATAATTAGCACAAGATGCTAGAATGAAGTCTGGAAAATAAGGAAATGCCAAAACTCAACCCACCAATGAATGATTAGCACCTAAACAGCATGTCCTCAACCAAGAGCAACTAATAACAAAATGCACTAAGCTGCCATCTGTTTCCTAGTTGCATTTACACATATGGATACTTGATCAAGTCTTTTTGATGAAGCTTAGAACCATTCTAACAAAAATCTCCTTTTTATCCTTTTCTCCCTTTTAGAGTTTTAGTGCTCTGGTCTGTAAAGCATTATGAACAATAAGAATAGCTGTTTGGCTATAAAACCAAGTTAATATGAGTTTCTTTTTATTGTCTATAAGCCATGGTTGTACGAGAAGAATATCAAATAACTTTTTTATGAAACCAGTGTTTCCAAGAAAAGACTGGTATTTTGAAGAAAACAAAATGACAGGAAAATATTGTTTGTTGTGATGACTAGATTGATGTGAGAGCCGTCAATATCTCAAACTTGAATTAAAAGAAATTACAGAGTTAATTACAGTTACTGGCAAGTTCAAAACAGCCGAAGAAATTGTTAGATGGATTACTGAAGATATCTGAGGTGGACTCTATGGTCGCAAACTCACAAACAATGCAGAAATCGAAGTTGTCTTTTGAGTAGAATTTAGCACTTGTAACTACTGATAAAATTTAATAATTAGAGCTGAAAATAATTGGTGTAACCAAAAGGAATAATACCAATTACACAACTACAGCAATCACAACTGTGCACAACTGCAGACATTGATACATTTGAGTTTAATTGGAAAAAGTTTGAGTGGGGCTGCTTAGACTAAGAGACATGTACAGTTGTCTAGGCAGACATTACTAAATCATATGCATGTGGCAATTACTACTGAACTTACAGGTTAGTTTAAGCTGCAAGTTGTACTAATTTATTTTCTATTTTTTCAAAATAATGGGATACTCATTTGTCAAAAATAAAAAGGAACAGAAATAAGAAGAAAAAAAAAAGGATGGCCAGTCAAAAGAATGGGAGAAACGTTAATTTTTCCACATGGTATCCTAAATTTCCCTCAATATCTCATCCATCATCAAGCCATTACAGATATTAATGTCAGAATGCCTTCTGGATGTAAAAACCTTTACAGGTTTAAATGAGAAAATAGCACCAAATATAAGAACTACAGCACATTACGTTACCTGGTATTGGGGCGGGAAGAAGGTCCAGGATGCAGAAGCCAAAGACAAAATCCAGCTTCCTTTGGATTTTCTGATAGAAATCTTGGTGGTAAGATTCTATGACATAAATCCAACATCACAGCTGAATGCACCTCCCATGACTCAATATTGCACAGCAACTGAGAGAAACATCCACTTAAGTTGAAATGTTAATAAATAGATTATGAATAGCTTCTAGGGTGAAGATCTAAATAGCTGAAAAGCATAGAAAATTTGCCTAGGCAAACCATTCAATATGAGCGAGAAGAAAGTGAAATAGTTAAAAAGATCAACATATTTAACTACTGTAAGGGGAAACTATATAAGTGAGAAGAAAGTGAAGTGAAGTTTGATGCTCTGTAGTTTTGGAGAACATATTATCAGATACTACAATCACATGCAAGCTGAAAAAAATCAGTAGAATTGGAAGGAAGAGGAAAGCTGCCACATTTTAAAACACTAAGAAACCTCCCTCCTCACTAAGTAGTGTTGCACAGGATTAGTTTTAATCTGCAAACAACTTAGTTGATGAACTTGCACTTTGAGATGACTCTGTCTGTGATAGCTTTTAATTATGATTTGTTTTAGTCAAATGGCATGACCACTGTTGGAGAAAGGGTCCAACTTTGATGATAGAGTGACCCCATTCTCATTCCTTTCCATGAAATGAGATTTGCTGTCTTACCACGATGAGAAGAGAAGAAATCTAGTATGATTTTAAAATTTCAAGTTTATATTCGCTTAATCCAAGGAATTTTTCTCTCTCAAAATTATGAAACAACTTAGATAAGGTTTCAGATTGTATGTAGCTCCAGAAACTTACTAATTCAATAGAACAAATGAAATTACTACTCTAATCCAGAAAGTTTGAATAAAACTTCATAACTTGGAACTTGGAAGCACTCTCTTGCTATGTTGCAGCAACCAAAATCTCATATCATCTTCATTAACATACCAGGAAAATAAATGGTGTATATTAAATCTCTATGGCTAGCATAATTAATCAAATTCAACAAAATAATTTGGCTACCTAAAGGAAATACTATAAGATAACGCTTGATGAAAAGTAACAAGGGGTGAGACAAAATATTTCCTTACCTCGAAAAGAAGAACCCCAAGGCTATAAATATTGGATGAAAATGTGCAACCTCCGCCATTGAGCTCTTCTGGACTAGAATACCACTTCTCTTCTAACTGGCTGGTTACAGGCATAAACTTCTTTTCTTCAGTAAAAATATGTTGACAATTGGAACTGTTTTGGCATACACTTTCTTTACTCCTTGATTCCATGGCCCCTTTTGTGTAAGAATCAGTTTGATTCACTGTTGTAGTCCTGCAACCATGAATACAGGTGAAGTGATGCTGCTGCGTAAGAGATCTTGTCTCCATGAAGGGCTTCTGAGGCTTTGTACTCAAACTTTGGCAAGCACACATATCCTGTTCCCAAGGCCTTTTCCTAGTCACATTGCAGGTCATGACTTTATCTAAGTATTGTTGACCAGATGAACCAATGTATTTAATTTTAGTTGAAGGCAATAAAGTGAAACAAGAGGGTCGTAAGTCTTGCAAGACAACTCCTTGGGAGTGTGCAAAATCAACCAATTCCAGGATCTGCTTAAATATATGTAGGCTTCCTGATTTATTCATTTTACGACCTGCAGACTTCAGCCACTCTCTTAAGTTGATCCCTTCATCTAAAGATTCGCTGGACTTGACAATTCCTTGCAAGGAAGGCTTATGATCATCAGCATTTGATCTCAGCAGTGTATCAGATTGAAACTTAGTTTCAAAAGCAGGTGTCTCATCCTCCTGGTTCATAAGTGCTCCTCTGAAACTGATGTTTTTGTCTACGCCTTTGCAAATAACTTCCTTTCCCTTCAGTGTTTGCTTTACAATCAACTGAGAAAAATTATATGTAGATGAAGTATTCTGCCTTGTACTGCTAATGAGATGCGCATTGCTTGAGGTGATAGTCTTGTCCTCATTACCTATATTTGAGGAGAATTTCAGTGGGTCATAATTTACATTCTTGCTAGACAGAGACTTCAGGCCCCAAAATTCAGAATCAATTCCCTTAAGTCCTTTGCTTAATCTGAATGGTATCTGTTCTTCATCCTGTGGTACAATTTCTCTACTCAAGCTATTATACCTAGACTCAATAGCTAATTGATTCCTCTGAAGCTGCCTGGAATTATGCGGGTGGCTAACTAAAGCTATATTCGGGTTCTTATCATTTCTAACAGGTAACTCTTCAACAATGTGCTCAGCATCTGTAATGGAACAAAAACTAGTACTAGGAGGTCCAGATCCAGCCAAGGAAGTAATACATCTATTAAAATCATTATCCTCATTACCAATCACATTGTCATTTGGCAAGCTCTCTGGCCAGTCTTTCCTACAAGGTGCACACAATCTGGGCAACCTTGGCATATTTTCGCGTCCCCCTGGTTTGAGAAAAGTATCATTAGCTTTCCCCGTGTTCCTCAGTCACTGTCCCACCATTTGCAGTCATGTCTTCCAGTACTCAATTCATGCAATCGAAATGCAGTTCCTTCAATCAATTTGAAAGACTTGCAGTAAGAAAATTTAGATCAACAAGTCTACAATGATTATACATACCATTAGAATTTCATTGGAAAAAACCCTCAATATAAAAGTGATAAATTATGAATATGACTGAAAATCTATGCCCTACAGTTGGAAAAAGAGAAATATTTAATCCTTTTCAACTGACGTATTTTGGACAACATACGGAAACAATGAACTCCAATTATATAATCAGACAATACCACCAAAACCAGACCCATAATGGAAATCTCACAAATGGGGTGCAAAATATCCCTTTTTTCTCTGAAACTTCAAAGGTTGACAAAATATATATGTATAAAAGCTATTTCCTTTCTAACAAGCAACGGAATTGGCATGATGGATGGCAAAAGATGAACCCAACCATTTTGCCCACATGGATTGTACAGAGTGTGAAGCAACAACAGATTATCCAATTCAAATCTAAACCCAGTCATTAACAGATTAACACCAACCCCCAAAAAAAAGAAAAACACAAAACAAACAACAATCTATATCATTGTGGACAGTAAAATAAGAAACTATCACCGCAGTACCCAAAAGATGCACAAAGAAACCAAGAATTGTAAAGAATTGTATTGTAAGCATTACCAATGGATAGATAAGCCCCACAGAGAGAGAGAAGCAATGGCAGCTCAAACCAGAAATAAGAGAACAGAAGCGGATAAAGAACAGCGACCAACTAACTAGGCTTCCTTTACAAGGGAAAATATCTCCCCACAACACTGTCAATTAATATCATGAAAGTCGAAACCAATAAAGACTTGCATTCAGACTTCAGAGTCAAGCAAAAATTTGTGTTGTTTGTTATTGATATTTATTATGGACACAAATTTAATAGTTTTTCTAAATTTTTTTCATTACTTAGTTTCAGATGGCCATCCACGTCTGAGGCAAAAAGTGTAGCCACGATATTTTCTTTCATGGCCGTCAGCCACCAAAACCCTCTTTGGCTTAATATATACGATTTCTACATACTATACTTTTTTTGATAAGTCTACATGCTATAATTTTAATTTCATATATAGTATAGGGCATGGAGTTCGCTTTATTTACTGAATAAATTATTTTCTCTTTTATTAGAAAAAAACTTTTTATCTTACTTTGGTAACATTTGGATAATAGTAAAAATATTTTTATGATTTTATAACAAGGTTTATGTTAATGGCTAAAATTAAATTTTTTTATGAATGATTTTAGAGGCCCATCTCTCGTATTAGTACATTTAAAAAAATCTTTTAGTAATAATCTAAAATTTAAATTTATATAGTAAAGATATGAAGTATATTTTTTTAGTCACTGTCTCAACCTCTTTAAAGATAATTTGAGAATGATTTAGTTTTTATATTATTCTGAATTACTTAGGAGTTTGTTTAACACATGGCATGTTAATTTCGTAAAAGATTCTCGTCAAAATAAAATTAAGTGAAAATTTATTATAGTAATTAGATTACTCCATTAAGATGGTAATACTCTAAATTTAAAACAAGATTTAACTTTAATTCAGAGCTCATCTTAATTAAAAATGTTATCATCATTTAAGAAATTAAGTAGTCATTTTTATAACCTATTGAATTAATTGAAATGGAGTAATTAATATACTCAACAACTTTGACTTTTAACACACATGTAGTTCAAAGGAGGCTTTTATTAATAAAAGAACTAAATTGAACACTCAAGGATGCTTCATTTTTTTTTTTATTAAAGTGGGCGAGGAATGCATCTTTCAATATTAAAATTTAGATTTAATAGCTAATAATTTATCTCAGTTCAGTTTGAATGTGTAGATGTAAATAACTAATTTTCAAACTTAAAAAGGCATTTTTGAATTTACCAAAAAAAAGACATTTTTGAATTTTTAATAAAATGATAATAAGTGGTGGCTAATAAGGTGACACGAGAACGAGACAAGCAATCACAACCGTTGAATGCAAAGGATCGCATGGCGGCGGTTGAAAGGGTCTGATTGTAATTAACCTCAACATCAGTGGCATTTAAGAGTTATTGAATCAGAAAATAAACGTTACCTAAGAAACTAGAAAAATAAATTCGCACCAAAAAAACAAAAATTATGGCGGCAAAAGGTAAAATGAGAGGTTTGCAATTGTTTGGTGGGTCCTACTCTGCACGTGCCGTAGATATTAAGTGAGTCATGTGGCGTGGCTCCTCTGCTGCCCACATTCTCCAGCTTCGGCTCTCTATAGAGCTGTCAAGTTAGGTTTGATTTTTTTTTTTTTGGGTGTAAGTTTGATTTGCAGAAGTGAATTGGTTGGGTTCAAATTTGAAAAATATAATTTTTTATTAACATTATGATTTTTAAGTGAATATATCTTATATTTTATTATATTAAATAAATATAAAATATTTTAATTTTAATTTTTTTTAGCTACTCATTTAATCAAATATATTTTAATTGATTGATATAAGTGAAGTTAACCATTTTATTTTTCGGGTGCAAGTGAAGCTAATCATTTATTAAATTGGAAATTTACCCTATGACAAAACCTTTGAACGAATGCATAGGGTTAAATTTCCATAGCTGTAAGAGTTATGTTATTTGATCAATAAAATTATGGGTAATTATAGTAACGTCTTTTAAGGTAAGTATTTATTACACTTGATATTTTTTTTATTTAAAAAATTATATTTATATCTTTTATTTATATATTATTTTTACACTTTATATCTTTCTTTATTCTTTTCTTTATTTGAGAATATACACCAACATCCTTTATTTTATATATAATTCATATACCATTATTTTTTATAAATAACAAAAAAAAAGATAAATATAATTTTACAAACAAAAAAAATATCAGTATAATAAGTATTAACCTCAAATAATGTCAGTGTAATTACCTTATAAAATTAATACAAATAACATAGATCATATCATAAACTAATATAATAAACCACATTAAATTATAAGAAATGATAAACCTTCATCTGAAGTGGAAAAAGTTAGTATTCTTCATATATATATTTTGAAGAATTAAATTGATGTCAAAAGTTAGTATTCTCCATATATATATTTTAAAAAATTAAATTGATGTCAACTTTTTTTAAAAAAATCAAATTGATGTCAATTTTTTTTAAAAAAATTAAATTGATGTCACTTGTATATTTAAAAAATTAAAATGAGTGTTAACTCTTATTTGTGTCGTTACTTCTAGAAACAATAAAGGCATCTTTATCTGTTTCACACATTTTTTCCATCTAAACATATTAGTATTACATTCGTGGTTTTGCCGCTCACATAATAGTAGTATACATTCATACATATATTTTTTTCTATACTTTCTCATACAATTTACACAAATAAATTTTAATATTTTATCATTATAAGTATTTTCGTAATAAAAATGATAAAATCAATTTATAGGCTTGATAATATGCATGTTAATCTTCTTTTTTACATCAGTTCATTATTGCTCATCAATATGCTTCGAGACATGGCTATTACATGGTGGTTTGTGGCTCTAGGTGCACTTGTGTTAGTTGGCCACATTATTACTTCTGTGACCAAATGGCAGTTTCACCGAGTTAATGGCCTTTAGACCTTTTTGCTATTCACGGCGTTTTGGCAATCTAACCAAGTTAGATACATCCATGACCTTAGCATTCAATCACCCATATGGGCTTGAATTCATAAGAAATTAAAGTTTTTTTTTTTTAACTTATGTAGTCTTTACTTACTCTATGCTTTTTCATTGTGGAGCTTCTTCACTCACAAGTCACACTTGAATTTCTAATCGTCATTCTTCAAATGTGAATCTTTACACGACTATGTTCTTCACTAAGAAATATTTTTTTAGTATTTGCAGTATAATTAAGGGTATACTTCATCAAGCTCATGAGTTTTCTCCTGAGTGTGCATTTGCCAAAGCTCCAGAACATGGACAAGACACGGACCCATTTTTCTACTAGAGATATGCCTTACCATTCGACGTAGGCTTCTTTGTTTGTAGTTCTTCTTCATCAGAACCATGGGGTCAGCAATCAATGACAGCGCCGATCACCATCTTTAATACTCATCCTAGCCAAACCACAAACTCTGATATCATTGTGGGGATAAAATATACACTAGAATCCAAACCTAACAAAAAATTTGAATATCTTAAAACAATTCTATTTCTTGGAGGATAGCTCTCTTATCACTATGCTTAACATTTGCTGGTTATATAGTTTTTACTTACTCCGTTGCTTTAATACGAGTCTTCTTCACTCACACTTGAATTCTCAATGCTTAATTGATTATTTTATGAAAAATTAATTCAATAATAATCATATATTGAACGAAAATGGGAAATAAATCCTAGTGACTAAACTGGCGGCAAACCTCAATTTAACAAAGCAACAAGGACTGGTTCACCGTTAGGATCTGATCTTTTCTCCCGCAAGTATTACCACCATGGACTATCACATCACACCATACCTTTTTCAGCCTATCCTACAAATTAGCCACTATTTAACTCTGTCCCTTACCAGATTTTTTTTTTTCTTTTTTCCTTTTTTATAATAACGCTGTGAACCGAACAAATATAGAGAAGGAAAGAGTTTATTAATAACCTCCCATTTTGAAATAGAAAAATAAAATTGGAAACATAGAATTTAGAGTAAAATGTATCCATGCTTCTGGTTCAAATTAGGCCGGTGTCTTTCGTGGGGAATCCTCAATTAAGGTGAGTTTTAACACCTTTCATCTTTCAAGCAAGCACGTGATAAAAGAAAGCACGCATTAATTTTTGATTCATGACACAGCTTTTTTGTAGGGAACATGGAAGAACCAGGGAAAGAAAGAGACAGTGAAATAGATAGGGCGGTGGAAGAGTATGAAGAGGAAGAAGAGAATGGTGCAGTGAGTCATCCGCAGCTGCCAAACAAATATCTAGCCGAGCTAAACATGTTGCTCGTATCCCTCTCGTTGTTTTCCTTTTCAATGGATGAATGCATAGAATATGAGGAGAGGCAGCAGAGTGTAAGAGATCATCAGGTTGCAGAAGCTAAAACCTGCATACAGACTAAGAGGGGAGAGATACATAAGCCCAAGCTTGCGAGGAGATCATCATCACCAAGATTTCAAACTACCATAAGAGACTTCAGGTAAAAATCTTCACACTTCATTCTGAAAAATATGATACAAATTTAAGACCTTAAGACTGCATCTTGGGGAGATTAGATACTAATTTTCTCGTTTGGAAGAAACAGAAGATTGAAGAGAAATCTGGTATAAAATTTGGCACATGAATTCCTTCTGCTAAATTTTGTGAATCCGAACAAGTGGAAGAAAACAATAATATCGCATTCTATCCTAATTTTCTTTCATTTTGTAATTTTTTTTCCCTCGAATAGAAGTGTAGCATTGGGTCATTTACATCTAAGATTAAGCACTGTTCTTATGTTTTGTACAGGCATGGAAGAAAAATGTAAAGGAATATGTTTCTACTGCGGAGGATTACACAAGTCAATAAAGAGATTGGAGAGAACCATCAGTTTTGTCCCCATGCCAATATATTTTGTTTTCAAGTTTTCGTCTGCATATATGAAGTTGTTATACCAACACCATTTTAGAAGCTGTCGATCGTAGAAGCTAAGACGATGACGAAGCGCCGGCCCCAGAGAGTGGACCCTTGTAACCATGGTAGTGTCAATGTGTCATCTTGCATTTGTATATCAGCTATCATTTACCATGCAATCAATATACCAAAAGATGACACGGTTTTGTCAGCTGGAACTTGAGAGACACAGAAATTGATTATTTGTCGCCATTAAAGTTATATTTAGTTACTGACTATAGAGTATTTGTGGCTAAACCTCCGCTGTCCTAGCTACGTCCTAGCATGCTGCATAGAGAAGTTTGGGAAACAAAATTCAGCATGCATAAATTGGCAGATAGAGAGATCGTTACACTTCAATGGCTAAAAGTTGGGCGAGACCAGACTTTTCACATTGGCAATTAACATAATGGGTTATCAGATATATCTGATTTTAAACTGAAAACATTGAAAACTTCAAATAAAATTTAATTTTAATTCTCTATAAATATCATTATCATCTGATCATATATTATCGATAAAAATATTTAATTTTTAAATAATTATTATCATACTATCACTCTTTCTATATCATATCACTTCGTACGTGTGCCTCCATCCTAGGAATTGGAACATAATTTCATGAATTACCTTGCAGTAATGCCAAAAGGTAATACGTCCAATTTAAAAAAACCAGCAATTTCATGGATAAACAACATAAAGTAAAATGACATGACTATTCACTGTATTAATTAATCTGGCTGGTTAGAAACATGCACACAACAACGAGAATTTGTAACTAGGATTCATTCATAATGTCTACTTCTTTGGATGGGGGTAGGGAGGGGCACTCAATAATCAATTACTGCAAATTCCACCAAGAAAAATGCTTTCTTAACTCGAGTAGAAAGCCACGCAGATAGGTCCTTGCATTGTTTTTCCACAACACTTATTGATGTAGAAGATGAATAAGAAGCTGAAAACTACAGCATGTTCACAAGGAAAATAAATAAGAAACAAGGGAATAAATTTATAGATACTAGCTCTAGAGTTTCTAAACTCATCCTTGGAGAGATGAAAAACAAGAAAATAGTCCTAATTTACCATCTCTGCATCCCCTTGCCTACAGAAAACCACACCAGGTAAACAGATATCATGTGGCTACCAAACTTAGTCTGATATTCTGATCTCCACTCCTAAAATGTCCTTCACCACCTCATATGTTACAAATGCAATCGCTATGGATGGGACCACCTGCAAAACATCAAATGTGTTAAAGAATGTTCTAATTAAAGGGGGATTAAAGCCATTAATCGATAATTTCAGGTGAATATATTTTCAACAAAAGAATACAAGTTTATTTTCACATTACAATGACTACAGTAAAAGGGTATTGAGAAAACTTATAAACACCAAGCTTGGAAAGACCATCCAGTGTTGCCATTAAACAAATGCAATTATCAAAAGAACATCTTGAGTCAACCCATAAATATTACAGGAGGAGTTGATACATTACAAAGAGGCTTGCTATGCAGAGTGCACTGCTTTGCGTGGCTCTGGACCACATCTAACTAAATTCTAACGGCAACTCACCAAATTTTGTGCCCGGTGCATAAAATCAAAAAATTGAAAACAATCTTATGAGTTCAATTGAGACAGCACCAGACAAGGCTAGAAATTATCTGAGTCTTGAATAGCAGGTGTCTGTTGGTGTGCATGTATGTGTCTTCAGTTTATCTTAGCATTTATTAAGTTGATCTAGAACTGAGCTTCGAGCAGTAAATAATTTAAGGTCAACATATCAATATTTGACTCAAACCAGATACTGAGAGTTACAACAACTCCTTGATAAGTTGACTTTGGGCTAATCAAATAAGCTTGTTATGTTTACAGTACTAATGTGAGGTAATATCAGCAGAGTCTGAATGGGGGAATCCCATAAGAATTATCTATATGACATAAAAGTGTACCACAGCCAATGAGCTTGTAGCTCAACTAACACCGGGATCAGTCTTAACACTGGGGTGTGATGATGTTGGAGGTTCGATCCTCCATGAGGCCACTTATCCCTCTCCCATTTTTAAGTGCTAGCACTTCTTATGTAACCAAAAAAAATAGTGTCCCACAATTATTTTTTTTTTGCAGTGACACAGAAGTAGTAATACTTTGTAAAGAGATGAATGAAATGCCAGCCTTCCTTTTATGACAAAAAGTCTACAATACATTTTTGGCAAAACAGATCATGGGTATTAGATGAAGACTGACCTTTACAGAATTGGGCACCAGACCCTTGTATAGTGCACCAAATCCCTCATGCCGAACAGTTTTCCTAAATGCATCAATCATGCCAGTGTATTCAAGCGGGATCTTGCCTCTTCCATCACCAGTTAGAACAGAAGCAGCATGGTTCCAACCCACCATCTGCATTCTTCGACGAATGACATCAAGAGGGTAAGCAACAGTTTGTCCAACGGTTCCAGCAGCAGCACCACATGCCAGGCGTGTTGTCACACTCAATTCAGAATCTTCAACTAGACCAAATGGTTTGGATTTAATTAACCAATCTTTTAAAGATTCATACACAGCAAAGTTGAGACCCACATAAGGAATCTGGCAAAAAGAAACGAGCAAGAGAATGTCAAGTCTAAAGGCATCACCCAAAAAGAGAGCTTCGTTGCAAGATTACAATAAAAGTTAAGTGAAGTCGATTAAAATTATAATATGAAGCATGTAGAGAACCTTGCAGAACAGTAACCTTTCAAATCTCTATAAATTTGATGATAACAATATTAGGTGTGACCGACCTGACTGATAAATTTTACCCCCATTTTAGTTGCAAACTATCTTCCATCTAAGGTCAGTGATAATCCCTCTAAGCTGTGAATCTAAAACTATCTTTGGAAATCCAAAACTCCCCCTAAGGTCAAGTCTTTTATCTGGACAGTGATACTCAAAGATTAATATTAATGATATGTTGCAGATTGATAAACCTAACAAGGCTTTATCTCCTAATTTGTGCATGACGTATTGTTCTGGTTCAGAAACATATGCACATCTTTTTCTGCATTGCCCAGCAGCAAGCTACATATGGAGTAGGCTTTTGGAGTGTTTGGGACAAGGTCATTATCTTGGCCTCTTTGTAGTTCTCGGAAAATGGTTTCTTTCGAGGAGTCCCTTTGGTAGATTTACAGAATTTACAGAGGAACTCAAGAGCTCCATTATATTAATGGTTTTGTCGTGGTTTTGTTTTGTTTCAGTTGGCTGTTGTTTTCCTATTAGTTTGTCTGAGGAGGATTTCCCATGCTCCTTCCTTTCACATTCCTTATTTCCTTCCAATCAAATCTTCTTTTATCAAAAATATAACCTACAATCTCACATGTTAGCACAGAAATTATATAAAAAAAATATCACATGAAAGTTTGAAAAAATTAAATAAATTGAAAAACAGGCTCAACATACTTATTAAGATTTAAGAGTATACTAAAGAGTTAAAAATTAAGTTAATTTTAAAAAATAAACAGACTTCAGCATGCGATAGTTGTTCTTATTAAAAATGCAAGGAAAGGAACATAAGATGCATAGAACTATATTTCCAAGCATTCTATGCAGAACTACTGTTTTCTTATTTCAGAATTTTATTTTTCATTCTAAGGGAAGTTCTCCTCTCCCTCAACGGCAGGTTCTATGTTACTTTCAAATGCAGTAAGAACTTCCTATGAAGGTGATAGTAAAAGCATTTCGGATTTGTTATATGTCTGTCTTTAGGATCATGACCATAATTATCAACTTCTAAAGAGAAGAGATATTCTGGAAATATTACTCACAACTCCAATTACTGAAGGAAGCCAGCCCTTATATAAAGCACGTGGGCCTTCTTCCCTAAGCACGGTAGACAGAGCATGGAACATTCCTCTATACTGGTAAGGGGACTTCTCTGTCTGCAAATACAAGGCAAAGCAAACTTGCTGTCAAACATTAAGGCCACAGAACATGGATACATCATAAACTTAACATAGATTTTCTCTCCAATTAAATTTACAGCTATAAGAGGCAGTATGATCTTTATGCATTTGCAGCGACATTATAACCCACAACAAGCAAAACAAGCATTTGATAAGAAGAAAAATAAAAGGAAAAAAAATACCTGTACAGTTATCCTGCCCCGAACCATGTCCATTGGATAAGTTGCAGACATGGCAATTATTCCAGCACATGCTCCAGCTCCAAGTCGTAAAACAGGAGTCAGCTGAGCATCCTCTGCAGAAAGTACAAGAGAAAATACTTAGACAACCAGAAGGATTTTTATTTGCTAACAAAATTTGTGTCAATTCTCAAAGTTGATGAAGTTTATTTCAGCCAGTGTTGCCATAAGTGGCTGAGGCAAGGCGAGGCTGATGATGTGGGCAAGAGGTGCTGCTTTTCTGGTTATGAGAATGAGGCAATGATGCGGCAAAGCACGCTGCTTTTCTTATTATTGTGATGTTCTTGCCTTCTTGAGTTATATTTCATTATTTCAGTGTTTTTCTTAATCTGGCTGCCTCGCCTTCATGATGTGACCACCCCACCTTTCCGCCTCAAAGGGATGTGGCTTTTGGGGGTGCCATCTCAACCCACTTTTGGCCTCATGATAACACTGCTTTCAGCAAAAGCATTTATGCCATGCTACTGATCTCCAACATTAACCTAGAAACAATAGGACTCATGATCATACAAAAGAGCAGAGCTGCAGTGCTACTGTTTGATGAGGCAAATATCAGGGTGTGTTTAATAAAACTGAAAATTTTAGTACAGATAGTTCAGTACTGAATTTTTTAGTGATGAAAAGTTAAGCACTGAATTTGTAATGTTTGAAGAGATTTTCATTCAAGTGCTGAATGTGGTATTAAAGGAGACTATCGGCATTTAATAAAATAAATGTGGCTATACAAAAGGAAACTACTGTAATTTAATAATTTAAATAAGGAAAAGGTTAATGCTCTCATGTGTTGATGTGTTAAAGAAACACCACTAAATCATTTTCATGTTGAAAATTTTCATTTTCAGCACAGAATTGAGTATTCAAAGAGGCCCTTAGACTCCATATACTTGACCAAGTCAAGTTGTGGCATAAGTCTCAATATTGTCAGAGGGTATTCATAATCCAAATCACTTGCTGACTCATTAACCAAGTATTAGTGGTAAGATCAGCGTGATTAAATTAGAGAAAACTTTTATCATAAGTGACTAGTCAGTAGTCAAGATGATAAAGGAGGAATTTTATAATATATGGATATAAGTATAAGAATAATAACCCAAAATGAAGAAATTTCCATAAATCAGAGCTGCCTAGTACAATTCATCTGCTGACAATCTAATCTGCACTCCACCTCACCCTCCTTCAAAAATTTTATCCAAGCTATAAAACAAATTATACACAAGAAAAAAAATGATAAACATGAACATACCGTTCCCAGTTTGCTGCTGATACAGATACAGTATACCTCTGTCAAAATAGGAACAGTCAGAAAAAAGAGGAGAGAAAGTTAAAAAATATAAGAGATGGTATGAATTGAAATAATAGAAACATCTTTGCCACTGGATAGACCCTGCTTAAATAAAATTGTGCGGTAAAAGAAAACTATCAAAAGAGGATTGCAGAAGTCAATATGCCATAATTATAAGTTTATTGGCATAATATTTCACCTGAATGAAAAGACGACAAAGAAAATGCTAAACAATAAAAGAATCAGTGCATCATTGTATATCCAATAAAGGAAAACTTACTTAGAAGCTTGCTCGTAACTGAAGAACTTCACTGCAGAATTTGGGACAATTCGAGCACAATTAGTACCATTCCCTTTGAACAGTCCACGAAAACCTTCAGTTCTCCATATATATTTTAGACCTTGGATTGTTCCGTTGTATTTTATGTTATGGGGATTCTGGACCTGTATATGGCAAGGCCCAGAGATATATCACATGTATGATACATCCAAACATGCATTCACACACACATAAAAAAAGAAAAGTAGCTTGCAGGATTTACTTTTTATCCCAGCATACACAAGTAAGAAAAAATCACAACCAAACCCATTCAGATCTAGACAACTAAATAAACTAACCTGTAGTAAAATTTTCAACCGTTCCAGTGGAGCAACTGCTGTTCGTGATCTGCATAGATACAAAAAGTTTTTATTTGGTTAAAACTCAACATAATACAAAAGGATCTTGGAATTATTAGTAAGAAATAGTTTCCAGGAAAATTGGATTAGTTTGTTGTAACTTGTAATTGTATGATTGTATCTCAACTTATTGAAATGAAAATGAAATTCAAAGTAAGTAGATTCTTTTATTGGACAGAAATGCAACATTAGTAAGGAAATTCACTTTCAAGATATTAGGGAATGGAATTTTCTAATGACTTTCTTGACAAGTGACAAATAGATAAATAATCAAGTGGTAGCATTTTATATGCATTTAGGACCCAGAAGATCCTATACACAACAAAACAGTCAAAAGCATGAAGTTTATTCAAATTATCCATATCTGAAGTCTAACATTTTGCAAATTTAAGTGAAAAGAATAATGTCCCACTAAATGCCGAAAAACCCTTATAAATATTCATGCAATCAGCTTAACATTCAAGCAATCAGCCAAGTCAATTGTGAGGCCAAGTGTGGAGACTGGCAAAACTTTGGATTCTGGATCAAAACAACTTGAACCCCAAAACCAAATAGATAAAAAAATAAGCCCTACCATGTCTTACACAGAGACAGCAAGGATAGTTGACTACCTTATAACAAATTCAGAGAAACACAAGAAGTGAATACTTCATAGTTTGTTAAGAAGAATAAAACAGTACTTATCAAAATAGCAAAAATGATGAATATTTACAAATTAAAACAAATTGATGAACTTCTAAAGGCATATAGGAACTCATTAACCTAATTCAAGCCACCTCTGTAAATGGAGATTTCAATACAAATCAGTGTTATGTGAATTCTAATAATTTAGTTTAGCCCTTGAGTTGATACATAATTATACAAGTAGAAGAAACTGAAACTTCTTTCAGAGCCCCAAAAAATTTGAGTGGTTCTACGCAAATCACGAGTGATCTAATCCAAGGAAACGGGATGAACAAGAGCACACTTAGCAACTTCCTAAATGAACAGCAGCGTTTATATTTAACAGATCATATGCTTATACTATTTCATCAAATAGAAAGGCCAAATGAATAATTTCCCGTGTAACTAAGTCTATGAAATTTTAAAAAAATTAAAAAAACACCAGTCTAATCTCATCAAATAGAAAGGCTAATGCTTCATTGTTCCCAGACAATGGAACATCCAACTTTCACGATTCATCTAGCACGGGCCTACCGTCACCCAGCATCGGAATTCCCGGAAAAGTTAACCCTCTGAGGAAACCAATGGAGCATCAAAATCAAATCACAAATACTTCCAATTAATCATTTTTCTCGTCGAAAAGGAAACGAAAAATTAAAAAATTCTTCGATCGACAAAGAAAATACACAAACACATTACAGATATGTTTCCCCATAAAACCCCTATTTGTTCCTTTAAAAAAAATTGAATTCCAGAAATGGGACTCACACTCCTCCGGCGACTCCACCAGCAACCAGGGACTTGCAGATGCTCTTGACAGCATAGCTGGGAGCCTTGACGCCTTCTCTCGCGAGCTTGGCCTCCTCCGCCAGATTGACGATCTTCGTTACAGCGGATTCGCTACTCTTAACATCCTCCGAAGCCATAGAAACCCTAAACTTCGAGGGGAAAAAACAAAAGACGGAGTGGAGTTCGCGGAGAGAGAGCCTAGTTGATCGGAGATTGAGATCTTTGATTTTCCGGCAACCAGACGGCGAATTCCTCCGGCGATTACCGCAGAGAAGCGATCATTTCTCTCTCTGTCTCTGTGGAAGTGGCTACGACGGCTGTGGGAGCTCAGAGACTGAGGCCACAACTCCAACTACTACTACTAGGAGCCCGAGTGACAGCGTCTCAGCACGGTTGAACCGTATATATATATGTGGATCCTACAGGGCGTTCAGTTGCGTTGGGTTCCTGCAGGGTACCGTTAGTCGCTCAGGAAATGAAAAACCCCAAACTCTCCCAATATGATGCACCCGTGTGTCCAAGTGTATCATGGGCCCGACCCGAAAAAATTAACAAATCAAATGGTCGGACCAAATGAAAAATTATTAAATTTTTTTATGGCATTTTTAAAGTTTATTTGATGTAAGTTCAAATTTTTATATTATACTATTAAATATGTGTCATAAAAATTATTAGTATCTATTATTATTATACAAAATAATAATTGAGAAAAAAGTATACAAATATTTTAAATTTTTTATTATTTATAAATATTTTTTTAAAGTTTAAAATCATTCTAATTAATATTTAAATTATAACAATTATATATATTAACTCTTTATTTATTTTTTATTCATTATAAATTAAATAAAAAAGAATTTAGAATAAACGAAAAGTAGATAAAAAATTTATTTGTGTAATTATTATAATTTAAGTATTAATTATGATAATCTTAAACTTTAAAAAATTATTTTTAAATGATCTAAAGTTTAAAGGTCTAAAACTTTTTTTTCATAATAATTTACATTAAAAGTAACTAATATGATAAATATTTAATAGTATAATATAAGATTTTTCTTATGCTAAATGTATTTAAAAATTTCTTATCAAAATATATATAAAGGTGGATTCTAATGTGCCATTTTTTTTGGGTGAGTTTTGAAACTCGAGAAAAAGAGTAATAATAGGAGCAATTATATGAGCAACTACTACGTATGCCTACAAGAGTAACAACAGGAGCAAGCACAAAATAGTTATTCATTCTTTCATTTTTTGATTAGTCATTCTTTCACCTCAGTAAAACTAAAATAAGTGTCATTTTTTGGTTAGTCAATTTGGTGGGATTTTAAAACTCAACAATTTCTAAAGATACGGTAGCAAGTACCATATATAAAATAGCAAACTTATCCAAATTAAGATAATCCATTTAAGACCTTTTCTTCCCAACTCTACAAAAATATGGATTGAAATTTGAAAAATTCAATTTAATTCCCAAAATTATCTGGCCAAATAAGCCAGTCCATAAGCCAAACTCAAAGTGACAGTGCCTAGTATAATATGATTTTCGAGAATCAGGGGATAAAGGCATGATACCTTCAAGTACCCCACCTTGAGATCGATCTCGGATGAGGGACGATCTCACCCCTCTTTCCTGACACCCCCACCCCCTAGACAAAAAAAAGTCTAATATGATTTTCTTTTCATCTATTGAATTTCTTTCTATGTGAATTATAAAACTCAAGTTAAATATATTATTTTTTAAAAATATTATTTTACAATTTAATAAACCCAATACAAATTTGAAATGCTTTTTAAAGTAAAAAAAAAAATTGTGTGAGACATTACTCAAGTGATTTTAGATCGAAAGTAATAGTTAAGTAAAATTTTTTAAAAATGATAATTTTAAAATTTAAACTTATGACATTGCAAGTAATATTTGCATGAAGTTGTAATCCAATTTCATTACGACCAGCCACTTTTAATAAGTTTGCAATGCTCTTATATAACTAAAAATTTGCATAAAATTTAAAAGAAATTAATAATAAACTATGCCAATTACAAAGATAAATTTAAACTATAATTTTAGCTAAATAAATGTTTCAAAAGAGATGCCATACACTCCTTCAACATTTAGTAACTCTTACCTCTATAGTTGATTTAAAAAGTTTGTTCAGCTGTAGACAAGGACAAAGATGTAGAGTTATTGCTCCTTATTATAAATACATAGTTATAAGATTAGCATCATTCATACTTCAACAATCATGCATATTTATGATTAAATACAGAAAAAAAATCATATTTGTCATTAAATTAATCAGGTGTTAAGTTAGCATTCATATTTTAACTACTTTTTATGCAACTAAAATGATTAGATCACTTTCATTTACACCTTACAAAAACTTGAATGATTATTATTATTTTTTCATTAAGCTGACATGGATACCAAATCATTGGAATTATAAAATGATTAATTACCTTTGAATTTGATCAAGAGAGTTGATTTTGAAGGCAGATTATATTGCATGATTAGCAAAATGGAAACCTAAATGATTTGAGGGCGAGATGTTGAATGTTGTGGGGGCTCAACCCCGTTGCCTACGTAGGACCCATCTCATTTAAAATGCTCCCCAAATTAAAATTGCTCATGACCACGTCAACCATCTCCACAGGAAAAAAAAAAGTAATTATAGAAAAAAACCTTTGAATCATTGAATGTAAAATAAATTTAAATGAAACTAGTTACTCAGATGAAAATTTAAGTGAGTTTAAATGAATTTAAACTTGCCGAAAATCTAAATCTAGATACTACTGCCACATTAGAGACTTAACAATGTCAAACTAAAATTAGAAGTACCAAGAGACAAATGCAAAATATTCCTGCTAGAACTATTAATGTCCACTGTGTTTCCTTTTCCCTTATAACTAAGCAGCATCTACTTTCGATAAATATCTAGACATCGTTCTAAAATGGATCTTCTTAGTCAGTGGAGGTATGAACAAAGAACTTCTTGATATCGCGCCATCACCGCCAAAGCCACCAAATAACAACACGAAAGACCCTCCCCATCTCCCAGTTGGTCCCAGCACCTACAACCCATATTCTTGGTGAAGTTTTGAGAAAAGCAGTGTTTCAGCATCAGAAGTAAAGAATATTCTTGCCATCTTGAGGGTACGTATAATAGGACCTGAGCTGCCACAGATTAGCAGCAAACTGACAATGAGCTAGCACAGAGAGAACAGTTTCAGACCCCATATATATTAATTTTAGCCTCTTAGAGTGGATTTGGATTCCATAAGGTCCCTCCTGCTGCCACATCCTATATAGAGTGGATGTGGACCTCATAGAATAGGACCTCAGAAATTTTCTAGTGACTTACATGACGACTGATTGCCTGTTTGGAAACCCTTTTCCTCAACGCCAGCATTCGTTGGCATGCTTTTCAATGAACGTTTTGTCTCAGCAAGAATTTTTTGCTTTTTGCCGACACAAACAAAAGATCCTATACACAAACAAAACAGGCATAAGGTTTATTCAAATGATCCATATATGATCACGACATAATTAATCTGCAATTGACAAATGCTTTAAAGAGATAAACCTCCACGGTTTTTTCTGAAATTGAAAAAGAGAGTTAGTAAGCTACGCTCGAATACATAAAGACTTCAACCTAATCATCACCACAATAAAAAAGTTTCTATTGTTATCTTTTTTATTTATTATTTATCTCTTTAAGGACAAGTTAATAAGAAAACAAAACAACTAGTCAAAAACTTTAATCACTTAAAAAACAATAAACTAGCCAATTAATTTTCCTCGATTAAATTTTCCTCTTGGTAATGCTTTTATTTTATGTGGACGAATTGAATACTACTTTGATGTGACATTGAGGATATCCTCCGCAGAAAGATGGAGCTTTTATTTTTGATAGAAGTATTTTTCTTTTTTGGGCAGCGAATGAATAAGCATCATCCTTTGCATCAAATTCCACAATCGAAAGTGATTTATCTGCAAAAACATAGAGTGCAGATGAAAATGGTTGTCATTTTCGTAATTTGAAAACCAATTGTAGAACTTGAATATAGAACTGCAAATCTCTTTCAGTGGCGTTTATTTTTCTCAATGGACTACAAATTACTATTGATGTGCCTTTTCTGGACTCAAGTTTGTTAGTTTGTTAACATCTAAGTTATAATAAACGAGTTTATGTAAGATTTATTGCTTGTGTTAAAGATTACTTTGTGTTGATATTTAAAGTTGAGGGCGAGTGCTATGCTCAAATCTTTTAGCCCTTGTGAGCAAGTTGGGAAAGGAATTGTGAAGAAATTTAATTAGACAAAAACATTTAAGGGTCATTTCTCTAGCATTATAGCTCGAGTTCAGCATGTTATTTTTCATTGCTGAAGAAAGAAGTGTAAACGGAAAGCCACTAAAATTGAATTAGTGGGGAGTGATTTGAATAATTTGAAAAATGTTCAAATTTATGTGTCATTGTTGTACCAAAAAGAAAAAAGCATAGTATGCTGTGGATAATTGGGCCTGAAAGCCCAAGGTTCAATTTTGGGTTTGTGAAGTTAAGCCCAATCGCACCTACTTTGACTTTTGCTTAGTCACATCTGGTGAGGCTGAAAGGGAATTGTTGCAATGAAAAGACGCTTAAATTGTGGGTGTGGGTTGTGGCCGAAAGGTCCATATATAACAGAACAATACATTCTGATATAGTATTAGCCAGGGTTTGCTTCATATAGTTTGGGCTGCAAATGGGCCTCATACGTGCAGGAATACTAGTAAGGAATGATAATTGCACAAATTTTCTTTACGTATTGTGATTATATATAACTGCATCTGAATTTAAGTGGTTCTATTTAAAATTTTTTTGTCAATTTGAAATGAAGCTCCATTAGCATTTTGTACATAATTTGTATAAAAAAAATGTTGTGTAAATGCTATTTCTCATAAATCATACAAGTAATGACCGAACAAATTCATCCATTAAAAATATTTTTATTAAATTGAGTTCATTTGAACCATTTTATAGATCTGATCTCCTTAAGTAAGAAGTGATAATGATATGGTCTTTTTTATAAGATGCGACTCTTAAGAATTAAACTACAATATTTATATTTAAAAATATAATTCAGTTTCATTATCTTAACACTACGAGTAAATAAAAAAAAACTGACAGTCTTTTTTTTATATTATTGGGTCATCAAAAGGCTCACAATCCGAGTAACACAAACTGTGAAAAATAGAGCTAGAATAGGTTAGTTTATTATGTTAGACTTGTTCATGTGTCCATTATATATATTATCTACAATATTTTATATTTGTCAAGTTGCCTGAAATTTAATGCTACTGGATCAATCTGTATTTTAAAAAAAAAAGTTCATAAAATATTTCTTTTGCAAAAAAAATCAAGTTGCAAGGAGCGGGAATATGACAGATTGAAAGTCAAGCATAATGACATTGATTAATAAGATAAAAAAGTGATTGAACTTTCATAACCTGATAAATAAGGGATTAATTGAACAGTTCAACTTCTATTAATTTTTCATGTTGATTTGGATTTTAAGCAGTGCTAGATCGATCTATCCTTCTAACTATAAAGTATTAACCAACGAACAAGGGCACCACATACATACGTGTTTTTTTTTCTTTTATATCTTTAGTATTAAATAAAACGAGAATATGTTGTCTCCATCGTTGTCTTTCCCAACAGATTTAATTGCCAACCAAATCCAATTGGACGGTTTTGATCACACGGTAGGTGATTAGAGATATATAATCATGCGATTATCGGATTTACTAGGAACCATTTTTAATTTAGATTACGAAATTTTTACTATGACTTAATTAAATCAAGAAGCTCTGTATAAATACAATTCCTCTCCATTTCAACCGACAACATTGTTAGACTCTAGAAATGATACTAGGCGGTATCTAAACCTTAAACTCAACACACGTAACGAAACAATGGAAAGAAGTAACGCTGTATTTATAATGATAAATTTTGAAATTTGATTTCATTTTAAATCAATTTTTTTATTTAAAAAATTATAAAATAAAAATTAATATGATTTAGAAATTTATATGAAAATCTAATAAATTTTAATTGGGTTGGCTTAAAAATACTGTTGAAAATAAGAGGATTTTGATGAGTTTTAGTAAATTTTATTTTGATTTACGTACCATTATACCTTTAATAGTGAGATATCATATTATTATAAGTAAGGTTAAAAAGTAAATTTATTAAAATAAAATTAATTTAATTCATTTATACATAGAGTAAATTGACTTGAGTCTAATAAATGCTATTAAATAAAATGATCTAAATAAAATTGCTAGTTTCATATCCCATTCCTTTAAATTTCTTTTTCAGATAAATATAGTGAACATTGATACATTACTAATGAAACTACTTAAAGTGAAAAAAATAAAATTGTACTAAATGATCTTCTAAATGATATAAAATATGTACAACATGTACATATCACGCATAAATGATAATTAATTTTTAGTGTATTCTAAATATAAAAATTAATTTTAAATTATAATTTTTATAATAAATTTCATACATCAAAATTAATTTTCAATTTAATTCAACTTAATTAAATTCAATTTCAATTTCAATAACTTCAAGCATACCCTAAATGAAACGGTTAATTCAAAATTCAGATAACTTCTTTTTTTTGTTCTCCTTTTTGCCGGGGGGTTGAATTCTGATTACTTTTTACAGATCCCACAAATAACAGAAGTGCGATGGCCGGCGCAAACATAACGTTTGAGAATTAACATGTCCTTTTAGCACACGGTAGTTGATTAAAGACATAATCACCCAATTGGTAGATTCACTACCCCTAGTTGATTAGACGTCATCTGGCTTCATCACTAGCTTAACTAATCACTTTAAAATTTACAGCTAAAGTAAAGATGTTTGGTATTAATTAGTCAAATTACTTGTCGGCTTTTTGGCTCCTTTTTGAACAAAAAGATACTTTTGTTTTATATAATCAGAATTTTTTATTATAATTTTTGATAGAATGATTTAAAATATTTATTGATAATTATTATTTAATTTTATTTAATAATTTTTTTTTAATTTCTGTTAAATTATGTAAAAATATTCTGATTATATTCTTTTTTCATTGTATATCATTACTCTTTTGTTTTCATTACTAGGGATATAATTATTAATTAAGGCCTTTTTTTTAACTTGGATCAAGATTCTCTGTCGGTTGGCTGAATCAACAAGGCTAATGTTCTTCAATTTTTTCTCTAAGTTTGAGGATCACAATTAAAAAAATATTTTGTAAGATTCACTTGAGTTATTTAAAGTTTATAGAAGGAAAAAAAAAGGAACAACTGAATTTTACACCTGCTCAATCTTTTAAACCTACTCAATCTCAATGAGACACTGAATTTTACATCTTTGTTTGCATATCTCCAGATTTGTTTCTTTCAAAAAGTTTTCTAAGGTGACTGCTTTAAGACTTGTCCCTTTTCACACAGTGAATTCACATTCTTCACGTTACAAATAAAGTTTTTTCTACTGAAATTTCAGTTTACTTATCACTGATCATATCCTTACAGGTTTTTGTGATAATAAATCAATTAAGTACAACTAATCAACATACTTTGAATCCTTCCTTCAATTAAAATGACTTTGATTGCTTGATTACTAACTAAAAGAAATTAGCAATATGAATTGATAAACCCCTTAATTAATAAATTTGAGATAGAAATACAAATTGGATAACATGTAATTCTTTCATACGAGTGTCCAAGTTATTTTGTATAAAAGTGTCAAATTTTTGTAGTCTTTTGTAGTCGGTGTTCCCCACCTGTAAAAATATAATTTTTTATGACAGCAGGGAGTTTGTAATTTTGGGTTTCTTATAAAATATTAAAAAAATTTAATTGAAAGAAAAAAAAAACTTTAACTTAAAGAAATTATATTTTGTTTTATAATAACAAAGTGAAGAAAAAGATGAGCTGTATGCATCAGTCTCTTCCAAATTAGTATCGAACTGTGGTAGAAAAATCTAAGACAAATTTTGACTTCAAGATAATTGTTATCTCACTGTAGGGTGATGGGAGTGTTACTTTCCTGGTTCATTGCGTGCTAATTAATTCCAATTATTTTAAAGAATCTGCGTTATTAACAGGGACACTAACCAGAATGTTGGCAGTTGAAATTCAAGGTTGACCACTTCACTTGCAAAATAAACAAAATCACATCACCAAGCTATCGTCAATGTTGGAATAATGAGTGATTTTCCATTTTTCGGATATATATATATATATATATATATATATATATAAGCATTTGATTTGACGCATACATATTCATGCACAGACGCAGAAGGTGCATGAATTGGTTTAAAGAAAAAAAAAAAAAACTAATATCAGCAGGAGTCACGGCTAAACTAAAACCAGTATATTTGCAACTAATGAGGAAAAGAATCCCTTTCAGTCTTGGCTTCAATTTAAATCAAATCAAATGAATTATATTTTTTAATAGTTACAATCATAGTGATAAAGTTTGAAAACGTGAAATTGCTGTGTCAAGAAGCCAGCACAAGAACTTGAGCAACAATATGTCAAATTGAATGAATTCACAGCAATTCATGAACTTTAATGATTGATTAAATCAAATCAAATGAATTTTATTTTTTAATAGTTACAATCATAGTGATAAAGTTTGAAAACTTGAAATTGCTGTGTCAAGAAGCCAGCACAAGAACTTGAGGAACAATATGTCAAATTGAATGAATTCACAGCAATTCATGAATTTAATCATTAAAATCAAAATTTCATTTGATTTAACTTGATTTAAAAAATTTTAAATAAAAAATTTTATTTATAAATCAAATCAATTTTTAAAATTTGTGATTCCAAACATATTCTATAAGTTGCTCATACACTAATGCTTTAATTTGTTTGGTTATTTTTTCCCGTGGGTTGGTAAGATGTATGCAACCTGCATTAGTTCAATTTGGCAATGCTTTAATCATGAAATACAATGATTTTTAAAGAGCCAATGAGATGATAGTTTAGAGGGCACCGAACGTGCTTGATGTAATAAGTTTTATTCTTATTTTATTCCCTTTTCCTTTCCTCCTGTCTTAATTTGTAGGACTTTCTGTATAATAAAAAAAAGATTAAAAAATATTTTTTTAACTTTCCATCACAATTTTTTTCCAACTAAAGTTGAAGAAATGCTTCCACAATCTGACCAAAAAATAGTAATATTTTAGAGTTCCTAGCTAATTAAAATTAAGTTGAGTGCCTTCTATCCAAAAATAAAAAGTTGAGCACATAATGGATCAGAATGAAATATCTACTTTCATTCACTAGTGTCTTACTAATTAAAAGCAATCAATACTTAATTACTGTATGATTATTGGCAGAAAGTAAGTCTTCAAGGTGCAATAATTAGCACTACTTAATGCATTATATTAGAATTCCACAACTAAATGAGTATTTGGAAGTAGATTATTTTAAAAAAAATCACTTTTTTTTTCAAAATCTCTCTCATTAAGATTTTAATTATAAGTTATTTTGAGTATAAAATAAGATAATTCAAACCATGTTGTTAAAAATCGAATCGATAGTGAATCAGCGAGATTTCTAGTTTATGTTCAGTTGGTTCAATGTTTAAATCGTCTTATTAAATTAGATGACGTCATAAAAATCATTCACATATAAAAATATAAAATTCATGGAAAAATTATAAAATATAAAAAATATTAATTTTTTATAATAAAAAATTAATGACCTAATGATTCAAGCAGTTCAAACTCGTTGGTTCAAGCAATTTTGTACGTATGGTTTTAATTGGTTCAAACTAGTCTAATCTTAAATTTAATTATGAGGCTAAATCATAATTAATTAAATATTTAGTTCATGATCAAACTAATTGAATTATCCGATCCAATCTGATTTTGACAATAATGATCCAAACATACAATAAATTTGTTTGAGAGTGATTATTTAAGTTGCAGTCATATTATCACTAATATTGCATCAGAATTCCACAACTGAGCATATGCTTGGGTGAAACTTAATCAAGTGTATGATTATTTTGTGGTAACAAGTGATTTGAAAAATTGCACTAAATAATAGTTATTCACTCTCAAAACATGCATGCACTAACTTTTTGGGCATATATGTCTAGATGAGTCAATCGCTGTAGATTTATCATCACAAAGTTCCTAGTGTTATATTTGGATGGGGGATTAAAGAAAAAAAATGAGAGAAGGAAAAAGTTTATCATAAGTCTTTCCCTTGTTTGGAAGTTTCAAAAAAGAAAGAGAAAGAAATGAAAATTTTTAAGTTATCCTTCAAAATCCTTCCTTAATAATTTTTGTAAATATTTTAAAATTATCACAATTTAAAACATTTTGGAGGATTCAAAATATCTAAATAAGGAAAGAGGAATTGATTAATTAGCCTTATATTTTCTTTCCTTTTCTCTACTTTCATTTTCTTTAGATTCCTTTCCTTTCTATTCCTTTTCTTTCTATTTCTTTCAACTCCCAAATATAGCCTAATTGATTTAACAATGACAGTTGAAAGAGAGAATGGGAAAGTTAGCAATGTCCTGGAAATATTTTTAGGTACACTAGATATAAAACTTTTTTCTTATATTGTATCTTTAAATGTGAATCAAATTAACTATGTAGCTCACTCTTATTTTTCTTTTTAACAATAAAATTTAATGTTTAACTGATGTAAACATGCTTAATAATACAGTATAAGAAGAATATTTTACACTTAGTGCACTTGATAATCTCTTTAAAATCCATTGCCTATTGCTAGTGAAAGTGATGGATTAGCATGGTTTTCTCTGAAAGCGGTACATGCATCGAATATTTGGAATTTTGGCACTGAGACATGCCAAAGGCCAAATTAAGGTTCAATAGGACAGCTCAGAATTGTTACTTTCATAATCTTGTGAAAGTTGGAAGTTCCTCCGATTGAGAGACCTTTATTCTTTGGGTGTATTTTTTGTAATACCAAATTTCGGATTGAGCTCTTCCGCATAACGCATAAAAATTGTTCATGTAAAATCCCAAGAAATTAGCTTAGCAATGAAATAAAAACATTTAATTTATATGAGATTATTTACTACACAACATATATAGGTTCAAATTCTACTATCAATAGGACGAATGGATTGATTTTCTTATTCTTCTTGATAAAAGTAAGATTTCATTATATATTTTTCATATTTATTACAAAAATAAAGATTATCAATGAAGTCAACTAAACTCTTTCTTATAATTTTTAATTTAAATTGTAAAGTTTTTTTATATCTAAAATCTAGCTTGCATTTATACAGATAAGTTAAAGAAAAATGCGGTATGGTACTTTATTTCTTAAAATCAAGTTAATTAATTATAAACTACTTGTTATAACTTGTAATTGTACTTCATTTTTCATTGCAAATGCACCAAATTAATAAAAATGTCCTTTTGTACATATAAAATTAAAAAAGATAACAGTTTAAAAATGGCGTGCGTATTACATTTTCACGTTTTGTTTTTTTAAAAACAAATCATTAATTCGTATTTGAACTTCTACTTAGTCAGTGTTAGTAATAATTGATCAAACACTTTGTTGAAGAAGCCAAAATATTAAATTATTAAAAAAACACAGAAATAATTAAATAGAACTTGTCGTATTCTAGATGGAGATGCACGCAATGATGCGTAGAACGCATGGCTTGTCAAAAATCAAAAGACATTCAATGCCTATAACCTGCACCTATGCATGCACGAGCACGAGGATGTTCTGAAAGCAAATAGCAACTCGCCAAATAAGAACAAGAAGTACATATAGCGCAGGAACTTTTGAATATGCTACATCCACCTATTTTTCTAAGCCACGCCACTATCATTTTCATATTTCTCTCTACATCTATAATTAATGTATTCTCGTTTATATATATATACATATATACTCGCCAAATAAGAACAAGAAGTACATATGGCGCAGGAACTTTTGAATGTGCTACATCCACCTATTTTTCTAAGCCACGCCATTATCATTGTCATATTTCTCTCTACATCTATAATTAATGTATTCTCGTATATATATATATAACGAAATATAGTTTTTTTTTTTGGTATGGTTTGCATTAATTAATAAGGATATATTTTAAAAAAATTAATTCTTTTAAGTATTGATTCAAAGTTTGTACTTGAGTAATCTATATTATTATAAAGAAAATTTTTCTTTTGATCTTAAATTTTTAATTTTTTAAATATTATTAATAATTAATTAAACACAAATAAAAAAAGAGATAAAATTATAAATATAAATATTATTTTAATAATTAAATAATTACTTTAAAATATTGAGAGTTATCTTTTTACTTTTTAAAAAAATTATTTTTATTTAATTTATTTATTTATAATTATAATAAACTTATAATTAATTAATTTATAAAATAATTATATAAATAAAAAATAAATTGGGAGGCACAACAGTACCACTTAAAATGCTAGTTAAGATAAAAAACATGCTTTCTTAATCATTAAGCCTGTCATTAAATTGATGGCACAAAAATTTGAATCTATATTATATCTTTTATGTATGATATTTTTTTCTTCTTTCGAAAATCTTTTTCATTTGTAACATGTTCAAACAAAAGAAAAAAAAGTGTGGATTTGTTCTTAAACTAGTATAGAATTGTCGTATATTATTTAAACTTATGACATTTACCTAAATTTACATATATTTGAAACACTAATCCTTACTAAAATTCATTTTATTTGAATCACTTAGATATGCTTAAGATAACGGAAGAGGGCCTCATTTTAGACTCATTTATATAAATTTTATAATGAATTATATACATCACTCGTCTTCAAACTTAAATTCACCTTTCTCACTTGTCTATTCTCTCTTTTGATTTGAGGGTTTTTCAATTTTTTTTCACAATTGATTTAATACCGTTAATTTGTGCTTCTATTTTAAAAAAAATATTTATAATTTACGAAGAAAAAGTAAAATATATATTTAACTTTTTTTTTATCTTTGATCAGAGTATTTCCACAAACATTACTATAAGATTAGCTCATTGAGCATTGTTGTGACTAGAAGACTTTTCTAACTAGTAAATGTATATTTAACTTTGAAGAAAAGAGGTATTACTAACTTACTCTTAGATTTTATATGAAGTAGCTTGGGCTTTTTGTCCTGTTGTTTATCAAAAATAATATATATCAAAGAGAAGTTGTGTTGGGTACATACTTGAGACACAATTTTGTCATTTTTGGTACAATGATGATATGAAAGTCTGAAATTAAAACCTTTTATAAACTACTCAAATTCTTTTAACTTACACAATTTTGTCATTTAAAACTGAAAAAAAGAGATAAATTAGGGGAGAAGGGATTTTGATGTTGAAATTAAACAGCATCGTTTTTGCATATGAGAATCGATGTTGGATCACATCAAAATTAGCTTCACGTTCCTCTGTCTTCACCTTCACGTGGGTTATCGTTGATATTCCCTCAATCTGCGGCCCATGGTATTCGCTCTATGTTCGCATCACATGGATTGTTGTGGACTCATTTGCATATATGATATATACAATGTTATTAAGAGAGAAGGGCAATTTATTGTGAAAGCGAAATCTTATTGCCCCTCCAAGTGAATGAAAGGTGCATGGAATTGGACTCAAGATTCCAAACTTTCGGAATTGAAAAAACCCCCTTTGAACATCTAATGAGCATTTGACAGCTAATTAATCTCCAAGAATCTTTACCTTCATAACTACATATCTTCTCGATCCCTCTCCTTAGGCCCTTCACATAGTCTAGTTGTTCAAATGTTATTTTCGAGAAAGTAGTAAAATGGTAAAAGTGATAAAAATATCTAATATACATTTATAAATAAAATGTTTTATATTATTATTATTTTTTAAATGAATTTAATATTGATTCACTGCTAATGTAAAATTTTTTTACATTATCATTCAACCATCTATTTTCATATTATTAAAAGTGTTTAATTTTTTAAATTATTATTTTATAATCAAACTTATTAAATGATTTGAAAACCCATTAGAAGCTCGTTAAATCTCATTTCATGTATATGGAATCACAATTCAATCTCTTTAAAAGAGAATGATTTCCATACTCTATTTTTGATTTTGTAAAATAAAATATGGAATGAAATCATAATTCAGTTTTTCTATATTGACAAATATAGAAATCACTCATTTTATAAAATAAAATTACCATTCATGCATACTGAATGTTACCTAAGTTTAAAATATGAAATTACCAATTTAGCTGGTGTGTTGTTTGTTGTTACTGTGGTTTTCTTTTTTCTCTTTTTTTTGTGAAGAAAAAGTTAGGAGGTGGACAAATTCTTCTGTAATTATGGCAAGATATACCATAATTAATTAGTTGATGTCTATTAATAAGATGTTACAAGTAAGAAAAGAATATCATCCTCATTGGCATTTTTGTTGTGTTTTCTAAAAATGACGATGTAATTATCTATTTCTTAATTGCAATATAAGTATTCTAGAAGAGGAAATTAATTTCATGCTTGTAATTATTTATATTTTATATCTTTTAGCATTATGATGATTATATGTGAGAATATATTAAACTTGACCAGTTAAATTCAATGTAAATGAACTCAAAAAGGGTTGGTGGAGTGGTTAAGGAGCTTCTTATTAATTTTGATTATTTAAATAGGTTTAAATTTTAGTTCAACACTTAAATAAATTAACTCTTTTAAATCTGTCATGTCAATATTAGTGTGCGCCTTTAAAATCATTTAGGAAATGATTTAGTCTAGATTGATGCTAAAGTTAGTCCAAGAATACCCTTACTTTATTGGAAAAAAATATCAAAGTAAATGTCAATTGCATTGAAGGAATGATCATGAAGACAGGTTGAAATAGTCATGCTATGATGCTAGATGGACTATAATCGAACATATCAATTTATGAAAAGGAGGTAGAAAATGTAGTCCAGATGCTTTTCCATTGTGCTTGATGCTAATTATGAGCTATTGATTTATTAAATTCCAACTCAAAACTAATTGATATTAAGTGAAACTATTTAATAGTATATAAAATGCACCTTAAAAATAGAATACCAAACTTGTGATGTTTCCATACAAGTTTATGTATCATTACTTTCCTTGATATATGAATGTCAATGTTCAAAATGTGATCCCCTATGTGCTCATCAAATTAACATTTAAACCGTGCATCAAACTCACATATCAAGCTTTGGTTTCTTGATTAGTTGAGAAAGTAGCCTCGCTGAATAAGGATATCAAATACCATGATCAGAAGGGACTTGAAAGTGATCAAGGAAAACCTGGTAACCAAGGATCCTCCATTATTCACACATCAAAGCGGTTAACAATTTTCACCCCCAAAAGAAAAAAATTATTAACATTTTTTTTTAAATTCTTACAAGGTGTCTTTTTTCATAAAATATTTTTTAATAAAATTTAAACTTTTAATATTACAAATAAACTTCGTCTTAATAAGACTTCAACTTGCATAATATTGAGTCACACTCTTATAGGTCATGTAATTTGGTTTAGACCAATAACCATATGCATAATCAATTTAAGAAATGACAAAACTGTGTATATTTAATACATTGGGATGAATATTTAATATTTGTCTCTATTATTTTAAAATGATTATTTTTTTTGTTTAATTTCCTAAAAATAAACTAAGACATATTACGAAAGGAAAGTACCTCTGGAATATGAGGGTTGTATGGTTGATACTGCACAATGTTTGGCCAAAGTTATATCTCGGTTGACAAAGAAATCTAAGCAATGTTTTTAATTAAGAAAAATACTTTATAGTCAGAATTTTTTTATTAAAATTTTTGATAGAATAATTTAACATATTTTTTTACTTTTGAATTAATGAGTAATTTTTATCATTTAATTATATTCAGCGACGTTTTTTTATTTTATTTAAATTTTATCAAAAATTTTAATTATTTTTTCTAATTATGTAACGCTATTCTAAACTAAAGTCTGTGTAAATACAAAAAGTTCGATCCAGTATGTAGGTAATCGATCCATGCAAATATAATGCTTTTGAATGTGCAATCACAAAACAATAGATTCACAATCTAATAAGAAAGATCTCCATCTTGTATTTAAACTTTCTTTTAAAAAATAATTATTGCATTTTTTAAGTAAGCCTATGTTCGAAAGCCTATATATAAATTTAGATATACAGCAATGGATTTTCAATAGAGAAAATTACCTCTCATTTACCGTGAAATGACAGTTTTCTAGTCATGCGACAGTAACACTTAGCCTTTATCTTTGTGTTTGTCATCCTATAATTCACACTTGATCACTTTTTGTTTTTTTGACGTGATTCACACTTGATCACTTTAATGATAACTTTTAATGATAATTACCTTGGAAAAATTGAATAAAACAGGGCATGGCTATGGAAAAGAATAATCAGCAGACCACGTACAGTTGTATAAAAAAGAATAAACAACAGTTGGATTATAAGACAACCGTTTAGTAATTACTTGTTAATCTCAATAACAATTGTTGATCACTGATGGATCAACACCTTTTTTAATTATCTCCTAGGGGAAAAAAAGTGTTCAACTCCATATCCATTAATATATGATATTCTCCATGATTTGTTATAATTGGTCCCAACTTTCTGCATCAAAGTACCAAATAGCATTATGCAGTTCCCTAGTAAAAAAATATAATATAAGCTGATGAATTAAAAGCTAGGTTAGTGAGGCATGTGACAATTAATTGCTATCTTGCTCCTCCTTCTCCTTTGTCGTCTTTCTCTTGTATCCTTCTTCCTCTTCATTCATTTGTTGAAAAATACAGATCGATAGAAAAAAATAATGAGACGTGGAGATGAATGTGTGATTTTTTTTTTAATTTTCAGCATTACTTCGTTAAAATTTTACCTATTTAATGTTCGATGACGAATATTTTTTTTAATTTTTTTTACTTATCTAATATCTATACATACATATTAGTGTAAGATTTAATACGGTTATATAATCATATAACTCTTAAAAAAAGTATGATATTCATCATTTTAATTATTAAGTTATGTACTATTGTATTTATTATGCACATCAAATTTAAAAAAAAAAGGTTTTCAGTATTTATTAAGCCAAGAAAAGTTAATCTTTTTCATAAATGCATCTATAGTAGCACGCCGATGAGAGCCTTGATGTTGATGAAGCTTAAAATGGAAAACATCCTAGTTTTAAATATCGAAACCCATTAAGGCAGTGAGGCCCTCTGTCTAATTAAGGAAAAAGCCAAAGAGATGCACTGTTAATCTCATCGGATACAGAGCAACTGAACTAATTAACATTGTTTAAACCAAAGAATATGAGTTATTTAATCGTAACGCGTTCTCTTTTTCTTGTCCCTGTATCCCATATTCAGTCTACCCTTAAATGGGTTGAACTCCTGACAAAGTAGAAGTCTCGTCATATTACTTTAACTCAAACTTATTTATTATTTGAACTGTAACTTATTAATTAATCATAAGGCGTTTGAAATGATCTGGACAATAACTTTGATTAAGTAGAAATTAATTAACATAATCGTGAACATGTTTCTAAACAGAAACATATCAGAACTGAACCAGCAAGCAAGGTAGGTGTTCACGTGGCTCAAACCGAGGATCATGGGCACCAATGCGTTGTTTTCTGAACTTGCTTGTCTCGTGTCCACCATTAATTTATGTTTCTTTGTTGCATCCCTTGGCATCTTGCGAGGAAAAAGCCATGTATACAATACAATTAGGCTGAGTAAGGACTCCGTTTACTTAGTGATATGAATTTACCAACATTGCCACAAATTAATGACGAAATCTCGTGGCACCAACAATCGTATCCAGAATGGACTTGCATCAAATGTTTTGTACATTGACTTCCGAACAAATGAAAGCGAAACAACACCATTGCCAAGGAAAACATAAAATAAAAAAAAGGAAAACACAAATAATAATTAAATTATTAAGTGTGAATCATGAGCATGAAAATGTCAGCTTCCCATTGGTCGAACAAACAATGTCAGTGCATTTATATATCTACGGGCACAAAATCTCGTATTCAAATTTAATTGATCTAAAATTTGAATGGGTTAAAATAAATAATTGTGATTATAATTTTATCTTTTAAATTTTATAAATTTTTATATTAATTTTTATGATTTTATTTATTTAAATTTTAATATTTAAAATTTAATATTTTAATAATTAAAAATTATAAAAATTAATCTTTTATAAAAAATTAAAACTAATATTTTAATGAATATAAACTATAAGAAGTAACTTATTAAATAAAAAAAAATATAAAGACCGATTTTTTAATAGTAAGAATCAAAATTTAAATAAATAAAATTATAGAAATTGATATTTAAAAATAAAATTATATAAATTTAAATTTAAATTAAATAAAAATATAAGAATTAATTATTTATTTTAATCATTTAAATATTTAAACTTAACCACAGATTGTAACTTTTATTCAAATTTTTTTAGTATCTCTAGTAGCAATTAAATTTATCTCTACCCAGGAGCAATACGTAACAAAATGATTTCCTCGTGGTCTTGCAGCATTCCATTTCAGTGACTTTTTTTTTATATATTTTTTCTTTGTTGGATGTTAGTAAATAATCTATGTAGGATTGTAAGGCTAAGACTGCCACGACCTCTTCTAGGTAATTTGTAGGCATGTGTGTAACTGTAACGGTCTTTGTTATCCTCCTATTGTTTATATAATTATTTATTCTCATAGAGAAGAAAAATTCATTTGAACTTGATAGATGCTTGTGATAATCTTCTTAAGACCCTGGTCATTTTATTTTAATCTTCAGTCTTTTCTTGCTATCGTAGTGTACAATTCACATGGCCATGGCATAAAAATAGGTTGCCTTTTTAGGCACCTGCTGCCAATTATGTCTCTCGTATATAATAATCTTATACAAACCTATATCTTACCAATTACAATGACTTAATTTAATTTAAATTGTCATTCAACTTGTTGACGGTGAAGCTCTTGGCAAGTTGCATGAATTATTAATTGGAAAAAAGCGAATAGTTTTTCCTTACATATATAAGTCATTTTCATGAGAGGGAAAAGTAGGTTAGGAAAAATAATTCTTATCACTGTCATTGAGTATAATAGAAAATTAAATTCCCATTAAATTTCAATCTCAAAATTAATATCGTCACCAACATGGCTATTTGTAGTTTCTATTATTTAAAAAAAAATGTTATCCTCTTTCTTATATCTCCTTATGTACCTATTTTAAATGATAAAAAGAAAAAAATTGAGAAACTTAATTTTTTTTATTTTTTTATTTTTTCCTTTTTCTTTTTAGTTTTTACTATAAAAAATAAATATATACTAAGAAGTATAGGATTGAGGTGTGAAATAACATAGTTCTTCAAAATCCAAATGAAGTCCAACTTCCCATTACCTATTGATAATTAGATGAATATGAAAGAGAAAAACTAAAATATGGTACGGAACAATTATCTATACGAAACAAAACGATATGTGAGATTAGAAAGGAGCGAAATAATACTTATTCTTTTGTCCAGTGGTCGAATCGTGACATGAGGGGTACTTTGCTGTGGTATTCTAGTTTTTTCTAGGGTGCCAGTATTTTTAGAATGATTTGTCAAATATTTATTAATTTTTGTTTTTTATAATAAATACTTGAAATCTATAAAGTAAAACTAACTACTAATAATGTTTGATAATTAGCTAAGATATTAATTCTCTAGAAAAAAAACGGTACCTAAGTAATTCCATCACATGAGTAGTTGTGGTATTTTATTATAGTAAAGTCATTGTATTCCCAAACACTTTCTCACATTAACAATATGTATATATCTTGTATGTGTTATATAGTTTAGGTCAAATAATGTATTAGGCCCCATTTGATACATTAATTGGGCAAAATATTAGATTATATAATATCTAGCTAAAATAATTTTATTTAGCCTTAATCGTATAATAAATAAAAATTAAATTATTGTATCTTATACAATCTTATACAATTAAAGTTAAATAAAATTATTTTAACTAGATAAATTATAATTTAGAATCTTATTCAAATATTATATAAAAATAGATAATATTAATTATATTATATTATCTATATCTTTTACAGTATAGCAAGTGAGTTGTTCAATGTACTTTTAATGTGTACACGGCTTCTACTACATTTGTGTAATTTATTACGTCTTCTCAATCCAAATTAAGTAGTTGGAGCATTCGGTTCACACAAGAATGGTGATAACAACTATGGGTTTGTTTCATTGGATCTAGCAAAAGCAAATCAAACAAATCTTCACCATGATAGAACTGTCGCCTCAGCTCAAATTCTTGAAACCAGAATATATAGAATGTACATTTCAGAAGGTTTAACTGGTTGCATTCAAGAATAGTATCAATGGAGGATTACGGAATTTGAACTCAAGTGTTTTTATAGCGAAACGAATAAATTTATCATTGAACCTAAAGGTTACAATTTTAAATTATGTTAAACTATTTTTCCAACTAACCAAAAAGAAAAACCTAACTCAAATTTTTGGAATTAAGATGAGTTGACTGGGTAGAGTTAAAAATCACGAAATGGCTAGCTTTGTTTTTAGTTTACCCCAGAAGACACAGAATTTACATTACATTTTGTGTGCTAGGATTTTATTTTACATTTAAGTATTTCAAAATATTTACGACATATATGAAAATTTTCAGATTTTGAAATTATGTTTGGAAAAAGAAAGAAGTTCTATAAAAATTGCGCAAATCTTAAGAAAATGAGAGGATTTCAATTGGAGAACTGTCTTATAGAAACCTCACACACATCGCATGACCACAACACAAAAATCAAAAATTTTTAAAATAAGCAGTTATAACTTGGGTACGTGAATCACTTATCAATCATTAGGAATGATCATATTATTATTACTCTCAGTTTGAAAAGATTAGGTTTACGAGGCAGTTAAAATGGATTGAACCCTATAAAAATACTTATAATTCACATTAAAAAGCCATTAAGGATGACAATAGAGTGGGTAGGGGGGTTTTTGCACATATTCGACCCCACACGTTTTGATTCTCATAACCCGAACTCGTCATTATAAAAATATTTAAAACTTACACCTTATTCTCCCAGCTTCACACTTATGAATATTTCAAATAAATTTATACGATAATCAATCATAATATTAAAAGTCAATCATAATTTCATATAAATTGAAAAACTTGTTTAAAAGGGCATACTTCTACTATATCTATTCATAATTTAAACAAGTGAATTATAACAATAATATCTAAATTAAAACATATTTCAAATATAAGTTTAATATAAATTGGGGTGTAAGGAAAGGTGGGGCAAATGATTCTCAACTGATACACGCACCTATCCCACAAAAAGATGTAACCCTAACTCGTCTCTAGTTAAACCCTCTGGGGTGGGTGGAAAACTTGCTCCATGTGAAGTGAGACAGGTTAAGTACCCGTAGGAGCGGATATAGATTGCCATCCCTCTCAACCAAAACACTATGCTGTACCAAAAAAAAACCATAAGACTATGCACAAATCTTATATATACCAAACAAAAAACATTATGCACATATCTACTAGGTCTTTACCTTTGAATAACTCCAGAATACAAGTATATTGGGGAAATTACCCAAGATCACTTCCATTGAGGAAGGATGACTCTGCTAAATTAACACAGAAAACTCATAGATTTGCGGAGTCTTTAAATTCATGCAACAAATTACATGCCATGTTAAATACATCCAGAGGAGACCAAATTTTGGAGTTAAACGTACATAAGGTCATTTCTGCTTTTCCAAATAAACCAGAGGGGCCATGCTACTAGTTCTAACAAGCATTAATGCGTTGATCATGTGCAGCTTGGATGGCCTTTAACTGATTTCCACCACTTCTTCAACGAATCCACACTAATTGAAGTCGAATGCTTCAACAGAGATAGGTCCCAGACTGATCCAGAAAAGGGCATGATAAAAAGGTCCAACAGAGTTGGGTCCCAGACAAAGATTATGAGGGACAGGAATGCCTCTACGCTGCAGATTGACTTTAAGAGCCAAAGCATAATGTAAAAGCCTCCAAATGAAACTCTGAGAGACCAAATGGATTTCCATATGCAATGATTAAGTGTATATTTAGTAACAGATTAATTTAAAGAAAAAGAAATCTTTTTTTTTGGTTAAAAGTTTTTAATAAGATTTTGATTATAAATTATTTTAATCATAAAATAAACTAATCTAAACACATTATTATATAGTTTAATTTGTTACATACTCCCCATTGAGATGTACTAATTATGGAGTTTTTTGTAATTTAGAGTTAAAACTTATAACACCTTTGTTTTTAGTTATAATCAAAATTTATTTGATTTGAATATTGGCAAAGAAAATTTTTCTAATATTGGTTAAGTGCACTTGTTAGAATAATATATGAAAATTATTGAATGTGAATCCTCTTCTTTGACCTAAAAACATAAGAGAGTTTTATTATGAAAAAGATAGATATAAATTTATTATGAGGAATTCACTGTAACTGGTTATAGACTCTACGAATTAATTTTATTCAAACTCATTTTGTGTTTTTTTTTCCCATGCCAGGACACACTCTTATTCTTAAAAAAATAAGAGAGAATCCTAATCAATACATAAATACCTAAATATAAAACCAAAATACACGAGAGGATGTCAATTTGTAAGGTGGATATAACAATTAAAACGATCACTTGAAGTAAGTAGTAGTAGCGTAGTTGTAATTTTAGATCCATTTGTTTTCGCGGAAAATAACCGAAAATATTCTAACAATAAAAATTGTTGATGAATATAATTTTATACATAAAAATAAAAAAAAATTTGTTACGTAATGAACTTGCATATCTAAAAATGGAAAGTAAGAATTGAGCCCATCACATGAAACGCACCATGATATAAAAATTACGATGATTACGCAACATGAGCAATCAACACATTGGCACTACAGTCTACACATTTTGTATTTATTTGAATTGTTTGGGAAGCGTACTGGGTGTGCATATATATATATATATATATATATATATATATATATATATATATATATATGTATGTATGTATATATATATATATATGTATGTATGTATGTATGTATGTATGTATGTCAATGGTAGTGCCACGAGTTCTGTTTGTCTTTGTTTCTTCCGCTGTTGGGGGCTCTAATTGCTGTGCTTGGTCATGCCGGATAGCTTCTAAGAACGGAGGTGAGGTACTTGTACTCAAGTCAAAAAGTAAAATGAGTAAGGGAAGCTAATATTTTAAACTTAAAAATGAAGATACCTAAAATTGTTTACATGTGGTGTTTATGTAAAAGGAATGGGATTGACTCCTTTACATGAGAGAGAGAGAGACCATCGGGCCGGGAATACAATCAAGGCGTAGGCGGGATCGTTACGTGACATTTAATATGTAAAAATTATATGTCTATTTTATGAAATAAAACATTCACATGTTAGTTTGATAAAAATAAGTTTAAAATAAAATTTTTATTTTATATCTCATTTCATAAAATTAAAAACGAAGTATGAAATTTATTCACTATAGAAATAAAATTAGAATTCTAAGTTTTATGAAATAAGACTTAATCATTTTTTTTATAATATATACTTATTAATTTTATAAAATAACAATTAATATTTTTATTAAATTTAATATACTTAAATCTTATAAAAAAATAAAGAGTCGTGTCACTTAAAAGAATTTAAATAAGAGACACGATGATTAAAAATTTAATAATTATATTATATATTCATTTCAAATAACAATATACATACTTTAATTTTTTTATAAATAAAATAATATTTATTTTTTTCATGAGTAACAATATTTAAGCTAAATTAGAAGAAACTCTCTCTAATTATGGGTTATGTATAGAAAACTTCCTTATATTTTATAACTCATCAACATGACTTTCTGAATTTATCATATCATGCATATTTACTTTTTATAAGGGAGTTTTCTGCACATGTATAGGAGGTTAAATTTTTCACTAGTATGTACGTTTTAATAAATTTAAAGAGTCGTATTGCTGAGTTTCAAAACATAATGAGATTTTCTACACATGAGTTATAGTTGGATAGAATTTCTTGTAATTTAGTCCAATATTTATTGTTATTAAGTTATAAAAAAAAATAAATTTAAACCGTATTCTCAAGAACATACATTTAAATTATATATAAAATATTCATAAAAACTTAAAATTTGTTAGCTTTTCTTAAGAAGGGTATTCATCTCATTTTAATAATTTTTAATTTTATTTTGTATTGATTTTATGTACTAATTTAAAAGTTATCAAATTATGAATTGAGAATTATGATTCTATTTTAGCTAGCTCATTTAATTTCATTCATATTTTATTCTCATTCAATAAAATCATCCTTTCATATATTAAATATTATATTAAAAATTCAAAGTATCAAATGTAGGCTTATTTGGAATTGAATCGGTCAAGTAGTTGGAACAGATCATTTTCGGACAGCTCGAGTCAATGAGAGTAGGTTCAGGATCAAAAGATTCAGAAAGTCCAGTCTTTTTTCTTTTTTCCAAACATTGCTAAAGAGGTTAATTATAAATTGTATATTACTATAGTTTTAGAAAAATGTGTTACAGCCCATATTTGGTAACCGGCCAAGACTAGAGAAGATTTTCTTATTCTAAAATATTTTCATAACCTTAAATACATAAAACATAATTTCCATATATAGACTTAATTTAGCTTTCATTTAATAATGTCATGACATATCATTAAAAAAATAGTAACATATTCAGTAGTGGACTCAACAAATTCTCACGCGCACTGAAATTTGTAAATATAAATTAATTTTAAGAGTGAGTGAAAATAACCCAGTAAGTTATTTAAAAATCTAAATATAACTATACACACACATCCTTAACAACCAGTGACAACAATAATCGGATCATCTAATTAAAATGCGTCAAACTTCAACTTATAAAGTATAATGTGCTAACTAATAAATATTAAACTAAAACTAGTAGAAATTTAAATATAGCCATATAACTATAAGCTTCAAAATATATTAAAATTAACAAAAATAATATGATTACTAAAAATCATAAGTTGAAGAACTGCATAAAAAAATTATAATAAACTAAAAATAAAATAATTTATAATCATTTTAAAAAATTAGGCATCAGACAACTATAACTGAAACGGTACCATACTCTCCATCTCCATCTCCATCCACCCATCACACCACAACTCCTCCCTTTATTACTCTAATCAGAGAATTGAATTTTGAAAAGTCTAAAACTGAATTTCAGAATCGTGCTTACGAAAATAAATCTAAAAATCTGATGTCATGCCCACAGATTTATTGAATCTAAGAATCCGGAGTCGTGCCCACGTATTTAGTCATGTGGTTGTCCTTAACCCACTTGGTGCACCAAGCACATTCTTGTTAAAAATATTTTCTTAAATAATCATTTAATATACATATTTTCACATAATCAAATATCATATAAAACTCAAGTAAGGAAAGATTATTTGTTCATTTCGAGTATATTATACCATGGTAAGAAAAATACTGAAATTATATTCAGCAATATAAAATAACGTCAATCAGGAAATAAAAAAATACATCATTATCGAAATTTTGAGGTGATAAATTTATGATGTTAACAAATCATATTTCCAAAAATAAAACTAAGGTATAATTCAATTATAAATATCATTATATCAATCATCTAATTTGACTACTTTACCCTAAAACTACAATATATAATTTCACGTCAAAATTTCTTATAATTTCACAAATAAAATTTAATCTTATAAGTTATAGAAGATTTACTTATAACTCACTTAAACCACAATGAAAGGACATAATTTAGAACTCCTCAAAAGGTCTTATTTGATAACTTCAATCAACCAGTTTTAGTCTGAAAATTCTTCTCACTCAAATGAATATACCTTTTCCTTCCTAATCTGAAATGGTGATAGAATCTCCTCAAACTCCATTTTTTTTTACAACAAAAACTTCTTAAAACAGTCCCAAATTTTACTACAAGTAAAAGGAAGTTAATCTACCTTATATAATTTATCCAGCCCTCAAATCCTCTTTGCTACGTGGCTGGACAGACCAGAACAATCCCAAAATTCCTATAACACCCACCCAAAAATTCTGCAGCTCATGATCAAGAGACAAAATGGAATTAAAGGAAAGCTTTAATCATCAAGAAAATTGGCTAACTTAGCCCAAAAAACTTACCAACAAAGGATCCAAATTTGGAGGAGGAAGAAAGGAGAAGGACAACTCCACTATGCGGAAAAATAAACAAAGCACGTTCTTGGTTGGGAAGATGCAGCACATACACGGATTGAAAGAAATGAAGGAAGGAAACCAAAATAAAAGAAAGAGAAGAAGGGGTGGGCGGAAACTTTTTGAAGAAGCAGAGTAAATGAGTTGAATTGTTTTCTCTCTTTCCCCTTGAAATATCCTCCACTGACTAAGCTATGTAAATATGATCCATGTCTTTTTTTTTCTTCCATTGTTTTTTTTTTAATTGCTTGCTCTTTCTTTTTCTTTTCTTGGCTCAAATTTATATTTAATGGAAATAAAATTAAATAAATAATTATATAACTTTCTTTTATCTACTTATCATTTTAGTGAATGGATGTTGATTAAAATATAAACTTTGTTCATGTCTAAATAATCACATACCACCAAGAAAAACCATTTAAATTTTATGTTATATTTTTCTTGTCCTCATCTAAAATTTTAAGAACAAGATAAGTAAGCCTAAATTTTATTAATATCATATAACCATAAAAAAATAATTCCATTATAGATAACACAAAAATCATTCTTCATGAATTTATTTCAACTTAAAATCTAATTTTATTTAAATTTATTGTTATTATTTTAGTTGGGTTTCACAAAATGTTAATGCCTCTTTGGATTCACTGATTTGGAAAACTAATTTGTTTCGTTAAACAGTTTTGTATCATTGAAAAAGATTTGTGAAACCCAAGAATCAGTCCATCATTTCGGATCATTCATGGAACCTGTTTTTTTTTTTTTTTTACAATTTCTTTTGAGAATATTTATAAACCATTGAAAAAGATTGATAGCAACCTAGATAAAAAGACAAAGCTTTTAACTAGTCAAAATTCATTTTGTGAATACTTTTTCTCTTAGTTTGTCTTGTTTTCTAGGCTTTTTTTTTTTTTAATCTGATGCCGCCTTTCTTTGAAAAGAAAAAAAAATTCTAATTAACCATTTATGAAATTTGTTTATCAAAATACACTGTTTTTGACTCACGATTAGGGTGACTTCCTTGTTCCCACTTTAAGTTCTAATTTTTTTTAAAAAAAGCAATTGGTTATTTTTTTTTTCAAAACCTGTTTTGAACAAAATTATAAAAATAATTTTTTAACAGATTTTGACAAAAAATTTAAAAATAATTGGAAAGTCACCATCTTCATAGGAGTAACAACTTCCCAAATGATTTTAAAAAAAATTGAAAAATGTGGGTGGTGAAGTAGCCCCTGAATTAGAAAATTAAATTTAGAAATATCACATTTTGGTAAATGAAATTTTTTTTTTCAGTACATAATTTGACCGAGAATTTTATATATGTGGCTGTATGAAGATATTTTCTTATGTCTTTGATTGAAACCCTCCCAACAAATAAGATTTGAACTTTAGTTCTCTTCATGTGAAAGAAACTGCTTATCACCATACCCACTTAAATACATACGTTTGACATTCGTAAATCTTAACTTTATTACACTCAAAAATTCTTTTGTCTCAAAAATCAAATTATTGATCTCTCTTGTATTCAGTTTTTCATCCACACGTAATTATTAGGCTATAATAACAAGTTTATGTTCTTTCTGAAAAAGATAAATAGAGAATTTTAATCTTCTCATTAAGATAATTTATTGATATATTTATAATTTACTTAAATAACATCTTAGTAATATTTTAATATTATAGTATTTAAAACTATCTTAGTAATATATTAATATGTTAATATATCTTATGATTATATAAATTCTCTTTCTTCATTAGTATTACTAAGATACTATCCTAAAAAACTTTAAAAGTTTAATATGTTGATAAATTATTTTAATAATTATATTTAAATTATTTTTTGTCATCAATATATTACTGAAATATTACACTGTCCGTCTTTTTCTTTTTCTTTTTTATTTTAATAAATAAATCAAGTATTAATTATTATTTCCTAACTTTATTCCCGTATAATGAAGTGAGAGAAGATTAATGTAGAATAATATTTTGAATATTTTAATAAAAAATAAATGGAGGGAGTATTATATTACTAAAATTATTTTAATTTGTATATTCAAATTATTTTTCTTGATTGATATTTTACTAAATATTACATATTAGTAAGATATTATTTCAATAGTGAATAAATTTTTAATATTTTGTTAAATCATTTAATGTATGGATCTGGATTCTCTTTCTTCATTAAATATATATTTTATTACTTTATCTAATTATTACTAAAATTATTTTTTATTATTCTCTTTTTTCATTAATTTTTTATAATTTTAAACTATTAAATTAAAATAAAATCAATGATAAAGTATTATTGGTATAAAAATTTTATTTATCTATTTGTTAGTACTATTATAAAAGAAGTTTTTTCTATTTAGTTTTGAATTTTATTTTTTAAAAATATTATTATAACTTATTTAAACTACAACTTTATATATATACTATTACAAAGGGAGTTCTTTAACTTTCTAAATAAGTAAATATACTATTATAACTTATTTAAAGTTGATTCAATTAAAAAAAAGTAAAAATGTAAACTTATACAATCACATTTTAATATTTTTAGCATATAGCAGTTACAACTTTCACATTAACTTCTTAATAACTGATAAAATTTATATTAAATTTCTTATTTAAAGAAACTTATTTAATTACAACAATTATCTTAAATTTTAAACACATATCACTCGTATAAAAAATTATTTTTATTTAAATAATTAATTAAGAATAAATGTAAAAATAATTATTTGAATTCAAATAAAAATAAAAAATGTAAATTGAAAAGCTTCTCAATATGCTAGTAGATATATTACACTTTTCATTCTTTTTATTTTTGGATACTTGTACAAAAATTAAAGAAATTATTAGTCTTATATATATGAAAAATAATTACATTTAATTAAATTATCTTCTTATTATAATCAAAATAATTAAAATACGATTAATTAAAAATTAAAATAAAAGATAAGTTTAAAAAATAATAATTACCTAGTTTTTAAAAGAAAATTATATTAAATTATCTTTAATTAAAAGTCAATTTTCTATATATATATATATATATATACATATATGATGACGCATGGAAGGGAAAAGCAACGAAACGCATGACAATTCCCAAGATAGGATGAGGATTGAGAAGCTAGTCAGGCACGGGGTCGGGTTGATCTTCGTCCTGTGGGCCCCACCGATGACGTGACCTTCTTTCCTAGAACCTGCTCCCTCACTCCTCTCCCCTCTTCCCTGTCTAATCGCAATACTATGTATGTCTTCAGTCATTTATTAATGATGCAGTGGCCGCAAACTCAAACTGAAACTGAAAACCATGCCCTGTGCGTTACTGTTCCTGTATAACTCCCTCACATGTCTCTCCCGTAAACGTAAATCTGATAAACGCACAGGGCTAAACTCGGCATTCCGACCGCCCACGACTCATGGGTAAAACGGTCATTTTATTAACGGAGAGGTGTTTGGTAACTGACGCCTATATATTGCGTCCCCCAAAGAAGAGAATCTTGAGCCATCACGCTTTAACTGCCTGAGAGATAGAGAGAGAGAGAGAAAAACAGACAAGACCGACAGTGGGCACTGCCAAGTCAGAGAACCATTTTCACTCTCTGTTCCTGTCTCTCTCCCTCTCTGCCATTCAAATTCGATCTTGTCTCTCTCCCTCCTATCCACTGGGCGACGACAGCACAACCTTCCTAGTTCCTACCCCTCCCCCTCTCTCTCTCACTGTACCTCCTTCCGATCGATACCTCACTCTCTGCCTCTTTTTCGCCTCTCGTTCTGTTTTTGGGGGGTTCGTATCCATTGCCTTCCTCTAAAGTTTCTGACACAGAGACCCTTCTCTGTCGCTGATTCCTATAACAGAGCCAGATTGTCTCAGGTATGCTATATTTCTGTTATTTGTATTTCAATCGAAGCTTTTCTTTTTCCTTTTTTTTCTTTAACCCTTCAATTGGTTTCTGGGTTTGTTCAAGGATTCATGGTTGATTGGTTGTTGGACTCCAAGAAAACCCAGATGAATTCTGATGATTTTCTACCGTTTTCTATCGCTACTTTACTGAGAACCAATCAGGGCATTCTTTTGTTGACTTTTTTTTTGTTTTCTTTTTTTGCTCTTTCTTTCCTTTAAATATTTTCCCGAACCATTGGTGAGTTTTTGGCTCCAATTCTGGGTTCTCCAGTTGTCATCTCCATCTATATGCTTCTCTCTATATCGATTTGGTTAGTTTTCTCTGCAAAGGCTGCTTCAAAATCTCATCTTTATGGACACTACTTTCTGCTCTTGTTTTATTCCCCTCATGGTTCGTGGACTACTTTTTGGTTCCCTTGACTTTTTTCTTTTCCCCCTTTTTATGTTTTTACAGTCGTCAGTAACTCAAATTTACCTTTTTTTTTTCTTTGCAAAAAAAAAATTACCTTTTTTTAATGAATTATCTGCTTTTTTCTTAATTTTATTTCTCAAAATTTCTTGTTGTTTGTTTGATGGGTTTTCTGTTTCACATGAATTTTATTTGATTTTTTGTTTTGAAGATTTTTCATTTTGGAGCCTGCTAGAATCTGTTCATTCAAAAAGTTGAGTTGACTTACTTGACTATCGTCAAAGTATGGGGAAAAAAAGAGAAAAAAACGAAAGATCAAGGCTTAGAATTTTCGTTGTAATTTCTTGCTAATTTGGTTGTTTTCCTTCACTTTCTCTTTTGTTTTCCAGTGGGGCCGCAAATTCCCCTTTGTTTTGGTCTTTCTGATGGTTCGAAGAACATGTGGAATGATCATTTGTCCTGTTTCTGGCACAGATAACAATGGAACTCTGCATTTTGCTTGAGTTTTATTTCTCTGGGTCCGCAAGCCAGAAAATGAAAGAGGGAAGGTTAAAAGAAACCGAAACAAGAAAAAAAAAAAAGAAAAAAAACCATAAATGAATGATGCTGTTTGGCTTTATCCAACCTTTTTCTACGGTGCAATATATGTTTGATATTGTTTGGCTTTTTCTGTCTTATTTCTCCATCCAAATTGACTATTCCCCCACTTCACTTTTACCATTTGGAAGAGCATTTATGGAGGTTACCAAAAAAATTAAGAACCCATCCATTGTTGGTCCTCTTCTCTGTGATAAGAGTGCTCTTTTTTTCTTCTGAACAGCTGCAGCTGAAGGACGACTGTGATGATGTTGGAGAAAGTGGAATATTTCAACGTGGACAAAGTGATAGAGGAATTTGAGGCACTGACAAAGGATGCCGAGAGGGTTCAGAGGGAAACGCTCAAGAAGATCTTGGAAGATAACGCATCAGCAGAGTACTTGCAGAATTTGGGTCTCAATGGAAGAACTGAACCAGAGAGTTTCAAGGCCTGTGTCCCAATGGTCACCCACAAAGAATTGGAGCCTTATATCTACAGAATGATTGACGGCGATGCTTCTTCTATTCTCACCGCAAAACCCATCACAATCATGTCTTTAAGGTCTGACTTCTTATCTTCTTTTTTTTTCTTTTTTTTTGGTTCCTCGTTTCATCTAAGTAGTTGAATTTGTACTTGAGAAGTTTCTGAGTCTCAAAGTGATATTCTTGCAGTTCTGGCACTACTCAGGGGAAGCCAAAGTATGTGCCATGGAATGATGAATTGTTTGAAACCACAATGCAGATATATCAGACCTCGTTTGCCTTTAGAAACAGGTAAACAACTTCATGTTTCGTGCTTGAATCACATTTGTCAAAGATTTTCTGCTAGTTGGACTTGGAACTTACACAATTCCATTCTGCAGAGAGTTTCCCATAAATAATGGGAAGGCCTTAAGCTTCATATACAGCAGCAAGCAGTTCAAAACAAAAGGGGGTCTTGTAGCTGGGACTGCTACAACCAATGTGTTCCGCAATGCAAGGTTCAAACGTGTAATGAAGGGTCTTCAGTCCCAATGTTGCAGCCCAGATGAAGTAATCTTTGGCCCTGATTTTCACCAATCACTATACTGCCATCTCTTGTGCGGGCTCATTTTCAGGGAGGAAGTTCAGTTGGTGTCTTCTACATTCGCACATAGCATTGTCCATGCTTTCAGAACCTTTGAACAAGTGTGGGAAGAGCTCTGCACTGATATACGGGAAGGGGTCCTTGCTAGCAGAGTGACGGTTCCATCCATTCGAATGGCCATGTCTAAACTGCTCAAACCAAACCCTGAATTAGCCAACCTGATTTACAAAATATGCATGGGATTGAGCAACTGGTGTGGATTGATACCAGAGCTTTTTCCCAATGCAAAGTATGTTTACGGGATCATGACTGGGTCAATGGAGCCTTATTTGAAAAAGTTGAGGCACTATGCAGGGGAGCTGCCTTTGGTGACTTCTGACTATGGATCTTCTGAAGGATGGATAGCAACAAATGTGAACCCAAAACTGCCCCCTGAATTGGCCACTTATGCTGTGCTTCCTCATATTGGTTACTTTGAATTCATCCCTCAGACAGAGCTGGAGAAAACCAAGGGAGATCCTACTTTTCTCTGTATGGATCCTCAGCCTGTGGGCCTGACTGAAGTGAAGGTTGGTGAGGAGTACGAGATTGTTATCACCAATCCAGCAGGTACTAAGTTCTTTTCTAGCTGTATGTTTCTTCCAAGTTCCAATTAATGAATCAGGACTAAGGACCACCAACTACTACTTTTTTCTGTCACGTTGAGAGAATTTTCCAGGAATGCATTGATTATTTGACCAATTGTGTTATGTTTTCTGACTGGAAAATGAACGCCATCCTTAGATGCTCCTAGAAAAGGAAGTGCAGAATTTTTCTCTTGGTGGTCCTAGGCAGAGTGGTTAGTGTAAATTTGGTAAATATTATTTATGATTTTTTTTTAATTGGGAAGAATGCTTACTAGTTGAGTTTGGAAAGGTTTTGAAGTGTTTAGCATGAAAGTAAAAATATTTTACGAATATTTTTCTGTATATTTGGAATGCAATTAAATATTATTTGGTAGGTTAGTGGCTAAATTATGAAGAGTATTAACATGGGGGGAATATCACTTTCAGAAAAAGTTTAACTAAAATGCTTATTGAAAACAAACGCAAAGAAGTAAGTGCTTTAGTTACTGATTTTTGGTTTTTTGTGGGGTTGGGGAGGAAAGAAGTGGGTTCTTTTTAATCCTTGGTGATATGACCTGCATGGGACCAACTTAAAGAAATTTCTTGCTCCTGATTTCTAAAGGTGCATACCTAATCATATTAATCTAATATATGTTGCATTGTCTTACAAGATGATCTATTCTTTAGTAGTTGGCAAATAATCTTGGTTTTAAAAGTGCTTATTTCAAGATTGTGTCTTGACCTTATGTGCATGTTCTTTTCTACTTTATGCCGACAGCATGACTCATCCTATTTTTATAGGCAATTAGGATTACAGATTGTGCTAATTCCTTTTCATTTTGATTGCATTCTCCATTACTTATTGATTGACTTGAGTTCTATGTAATCCTAAAATCGTAGTAATATTTTACTGAGAATACATGTTCATATAATCTATGCATACGACACATTCTTGACAGCAGAATCTTGAAGAATTTCACCTGAGTCTAATAGCTGAACATGGAAGTATAAACAATTGAATTTACATATTTTTTTTCAGAGTAGCATAATATAGATAGAGTACCAATGTTATACACTTATGAATTCTAAGAGTCTTTCTAGTCAATACTGAGCATTAATCTTATATCTTGGCTAATTTGCAGGGTTATACAGGTATAGGCTAGGGGATGTGGTCAAGGTTATGGGGTTCCATAACTCAACTCCAGAACTCATGTTTATTCGCCGGACCTGTCTTCTGCTTACCATCAACATTGACAAGAACACAGAGAAGGATTTACAGTTAGCTGTGGAAGCAGCAGCCAAATTGTTAGCAGAAGAGAAATTGGAAGTTGTTGACTTCTCCAGCCATGTTGATTTATCCAAAGAGCCAGGGCACTATGTTATCTTCTGGGAAATCAGTGGGGAAGCAAGTGAAGAACTTCTCGGTGAATGCTGCAACTGTCTAGATAGGTCTTTTGTCGATGCTGGCTACACCAGTTCTCGTAAAGTCAATTGCATTGGGGCCCTCGAACTCAGACTTGTTAGGAGGGGAACATTCCAGAAGATTCTAGATCATTACTTAGGATTAGGAGCAGCTGTTAGTCAGTACAAGACACCGAGATGTGTAGGCCCTACAAACAGCACAGTGTTGCAAATCTTGAGCGAAAATGTTGTGAAGAGCTACCTGAGTGCTGCTTTCGATTGAACAAAATTTGGAAATAGCAATCTAAAAAGTTGCCTTAATAGTTTTTTTTTCTAACCAAAATGTGCAACTTTCTACCTCCTTTCAACTTTTCTGCCATACTTAATTCTTTATGCTCTGCTTCAAGCCCTTGTCCAAGTATCACTTCTGGCTTGGAATGGTTCATTTACCATATAACAGATTCCTCTCTGCCACCTTCATCTTCGCTGTTGCGCTCTCTGCAATATTATAAGTAATGGTTGACCATTATGGATAGAAAATCCACATGTCCTGTTGGTGGCAACTCAGAAATCTCGATAATATTGGAGCTAAAGGCCATGATTGTCGGGAATAAGGGTGAAAGATCATATGAATATGAACCCTATCTGCAAAACATTGAAAAAAAAAAAAAAAGTGGCTTAATAAGTTGAATATGACATTTAACTATATGTCTATATGTATATAAGATATATTCTGTAACCCCACTAAAGAATATGCCTTGGAATTTGTCCTTAAATATGGTTCAGTGCACTAGGAATTAGACAGTTTATAGTATTTTTGATATACACTTATAGGTTTTCCAATTTGTTTATCTCATCCATAGATTGGAGGATGAAATGTTGGGAGAAAAAACTTAAAAAAAAAAAAAAGACAAAGTACAGTATTCCTGCTTGCGCGTGCTAGGCTTTGATTGTGGCTTAACACTCATAGGAGCACTAATGCACCAATCAGGTTCTCCCATGGTAACACTGGGCGATGGCGATTAATTAAAACAAAGGACAAGGAAGCTTTCTCCATCATCGTCAGCATAGCTTTCACGTGATTGAGACTTCTTTACTGTGATTAGAAGGGTAAAAAGGCTTGAGAATATAGTGCCAAAAAGCACTTCAGTGGATCTTAATTACAAGGAAAGAAGATAGTGGTGTGCTGGTGCAGTGGCACTATCTGGAGTTTTTCAAAGGGTGAAGAAGTCCTTCTCAACAAAAAATTGATTACTTTATAATTCTAAAATGAAATGAAGATTGGGGGAGTGGCCAATATTGGGTAAACTGGCCAAGTTAAAAAGTTAGCAGTCACCTTCAAACTTTTCTGTCATCTAGATAAACATTATGAATAATATCGTTAGTGTTCTCCAGATATTCCATGCACTTTCTGGCAACTCCTTTTCCTCATGAGATAGAATTAGGTTACTATGGTTGTCTGGGTTAATCTATAGAGAGGAAAACAGAAAAGCAACTCTTTGATGAGACTCTTATTATAATATCAATATCAATTCCATTATGAAAGCGTAGGAACAGGAAAAAGTAGAGAAATCAGTTCATATACACTGACATGATAGCAAAGACTTTTCGTTCCACATCTTGTCGTGATACACATGGCATATCTTTATTGCATTTACTCCATTAGTCTTTTTTGAACCCATATATATACATATATATATATATATATATATATATATGAAGAGAAAATATATTTCATGCGCGGATTCTTCTCTGATATAAAATGAGATTTGAGATTGTGATTATGCACCCTTTGAAATGCTAACTTCATTTTGGTTGATGAGGCTATAAATGTATGTCCAAATTATTTGATTCTACAATATAGTGAAATAGTGATTGATCATCTGCTTCTTGTCGTAACCCAATATTTAAATCAGCAGATCTGTCATTTTCTTGGACACTTGAGCCAATTATTTGTGTAGAAAATATGTTTTAGATGCAGATGCCCATTGATCCTCATCATACACATGTTCCGTTCAGAATCAGAGATATTTAAATTTCCAAAATAAGCATGGCATTTTATTTTCCAAAATATGCACCATAATATAGAAGATTTGGAGGAATCTTAAGCAATTACATAGACCAAGGGAATGCTGGTTAGTACTCTAAGGCAAAGTCTCCTTAGACCAATCTTTGACGCCACCAGAAAATCCAGGCCATGAAGAGAACAGCTTCCAAGGAATTTGAAGATGAGAAAGGAGCAAAAGCTTTTCCAATATGGGATTGTGGCAGCACATTATATGACTCACATGAATTGGTCTCACTCACCCATATGATCGAGAGGCATATGATGGTGTGGCCATATATAGGTGGATCAGAGGCTATCATCACCAAGCTCTCTGATCCAGAGCAAGTGAGTTCAACTGGAAATGCCAAGAGTTCTTCCAAGGTAACCAGCTTGAGTAAACTTTTGGAGAAGAGCATGTGGCAGTGGAAGGTGGCTAGGGAGGGGAAGAAAAACAAGCACAAGAAAATAAAAACTGGGTTTTCTGGCTTTTATGATCGATTGGTTTGTGGAGGAAATAGAGTACACACATGAAAAAAACAAGGTGATAGGCATGTGGGTTACTCTTCATTCTTAATGTATTGCATCATGGGACTTTGATCCCGTCTTTGAAATTGTTCAATGTATCATACTCTTGACTATTATTGAGAGATGGAATTTCTTTGAGTCTACTTTGGTTCTCTTTGTCTTGCTATTTGTAATTCTGATCTATTTTTATACAGACTAAAATATCATGCTTTGTAATCAAACGTCAATTTGATACTGAGTACCACATAGAGCTTATCAGCTGGAAATGCTTATAATTAGATTGAAGTTACAATAATTTCAGCCTTCACGGGAACTCTCCCTAATCTTCCTCTATCAGTCTATCTTATGTCTAAAATAAACCATGATTATGAATTTATGATTATTAGTAATGGATGAATCTTATCATCTTCCATTACAGGTGAGATTTTTCCACTGTCCATCACATGCAATGCGTATGAAACCCTCTTTAAAAAATGATCCACATTTAAGTCAATTCCTCCTAACTCCTATATGCCAATATGGTTTATCTTTCAGATGTAGCAGAGCAGAAGTGTCTCTTTCACTTTGGGTGTCAATGGTCACACTGTATGTGAGGTGAGAAGTTCGTGAGAGAAGTGAAAGCAAATTTGACAAAATAGCTACCATAATTTTTATTCTGGCATCAATATGGGGTTGAACCAAGTTGTTGGGCTCCTACTTCAGTGAATTTCCCGTGTGGAAGTCACTATTTGAATAGTGGTTGGCACTGTACACTGTTCACCGCGCGTGGGAGGAGGATGTCAAGAACAGCATGTGGCATTGGCATGTACAGGGATTACGGACCTTTGAAAACCCAGAGGAACTTTTACAAACCAAATTTAGCACTAGTCCTTTTCAATTGAATTAATCTGCCTCAATTTTGACCGCAAAAAGAAGGAAACTATAATTGGACTTAGCCCAAAAGTTGCTCTCAACCTTTTTCTTTTATCCTCTCCAAACAAGGCACGTACAAGATAGCTAGCTACCCGTGGTGCCCAAGCAACCCTCCGCCAGGATAACAACGACAATCATGTCTTTGTAAGTTAAATAAACTCGAGCTCAAGAGGCAAAACGGAATTGGAGCTGAACAAAATAAAAATTTGTAATTTGGATTAGTTTGATGTCAAATTTATGAATAAATTTTATATAAAGAACGTATTCCAAATTCTTTTTTTTTGTTTTTGATCTGAAAGGTGGCTTTATTCAATAAGCATCGAAAGCTATGTTATCCAAAATACAATTTGAAGGAAACTCTAACCAGCAACTGCTAGCAGAGTTCCGAACAACACTTGCTAAGGTATTAGCCACCTTATTACAATATCTAGGAATAAAACCACAGTCAAATCTATCAAACCAAAAGAAAGATGTCTCTTCACGTGTTTTTAATGACAAAATATGAGATAAATTTCGAAGGTGCTAGACGAATATTATATTATACCTAGTTTTGTATACAAAATGTAAGTGACAAATACTTGGTTAAACAAATCAAATTTATTATTATTTTTTAAATACCTACTTTAAAGTAAGCATATCAATTGCTGGATCCTTATGGAAAGAATACAGTATATAGATGACAACAATATATAAAAGTGACTATTCTCATTGTAGGAGTGAGTTACGTCCCTAAGTATGAATATTACAATTTAATTTTTGAAAGTTGTATTTTACGAGGAGAGTCATATCATTATCAGTCCAGTTCAGAGATATTAGACTTATGGGACAGTTCAAATAAATCGAATCCTGTAAGAATATTTCTAATTCAAAAAAAAAAAGTGACTATCCTTTGATAAAAATGTAATTTTAACTATTCTCTTACAAATATAATAAAGGAGGTGATTCTTTTCTCTCTTTTTTTTCCTGCTAAAAGGAACCGAATTAGCATTTTGACAAATTACTTTTTATTCAATTGGTTTCATCTCTAGTCCAATTTTGTATAGAATTGGAAGTAAGTTTCTTTCCCTAATTCAAGGGTAGGATTTTGAATGCATCATGAATTAATTATAGTTTATCTTGTTTTCTTTTTTTTGGGGGGGGGGGGGGGGGAGGGCAATTTTACAGTTTATCTTGTTTACGAACTAGTTTGGCCGTTCCCTGACTTTATTCTATGGTTGTACTTGAATTTTGGATGGCAACACATATTTTTTTCCTTGTACTTAGACTTTATTGCCCATGATAAGTTATGGTTTGGCATATTAAGAAATTGTATTAGGGCTTGAATCTAGAATTTTTATCCTAAATTTCCATCAATTCGATCTTTTGAATTGAATTACACATCGGTAGTATTTTTTTGGTATTTAATCTCTTAGCATTGATCAATTTCTACATAATAATTTTGTCGGTAGCATTTTTTTTTTTTAAATGTTGGTGATGTCTCTCAAGGACAGACCAGTGGAAAAATTTATGGAGACTAAGAAAATAAAAAATTAACAGATTATTATTTTTTATTGTAGTACATTATAATTGTTCATTAAACTGACACATCCTAAATTAAGTCTATAAAAAAAAAATTTTATTGTGATGACGACTCGCCAATGGAGGCTGAACACTGGATTTAAAGCTGAATTTTGAGCTCTACGATTTTGTCTTCTACTGACTGTATATAAGTTCAAACATAAATGCTTTAATTGTTCTCAGTTCATGTTCTATCTGAATTCTCAAGTAAGCGAGCCCCCAAATTCATGTGGTTATAAAAATCCCTTCTATTGCTATTAATTTAAGAAAATAAAAAACTAAATTGAATGCAGTTATTTTAGAACTTCAAAGCAAATAATTTTAAATTTTCCCTAATTGAAGACTAATGTGTTTTTAAGAGCTAATTGAAGTAACGCTAATTTTTTATAAAAAAAAAATTATTTGATTTCAAGATTGAATTGAATCCCACTCAAATAGGTTGACGTTTTATTCTTTTTTTGGCATAAATAAAGATTAAAGTTGATCACTTACCTTTCAAATCCCTAAAAAAATTGGGAATACACACTACTCCACTCTATTGAGAAATTTGTTTGATTCTAATTAATCTAAGTGAGCAACTACGTATCATTCACCATTGTTCTGTGCATGTATATTAACGAGTTAAGTGACAATAATTTTTCTTAACAATTAAATAAAAATCCTGATAAAAACAGTATACATTGAAAATTGTTTTTTATTAAAGCAGCTTGCATACCATTTATTATTATGCAATGGATTATCTATAATTACTATTAATTTCTCTAGGAGCTCCTAAGAACTTAAGTTACCAATAACCCTAGAGGACCTTATAACTAGCGTTTGCAGATGCATTACAACTTCTGAAGATGCCTTCATTACTTTTTGGTTGGTGAGGCATGAATGTGGAATGGATAGACTGGTGCATTGTACATACTCCCATTGCTCATCGTTGCAAGTCACTTTTTAAAATCAGTAGATTTTGTCATTTTCCTCAACAAACTTGAGACAATGAATCATTTGCATTATTTTATTTTACATTCATAAAAACTATTGAATTTATATATGGAGATGCATATAACGCTCAAATCATATTGCAAATGGCATAATTTAAGAAAAAAATTGGGCGAGGTTGTCTCATTATTGTCAATGACTTGCACAAACTTCAGCAGTCAAAGGCAAAAAACAAAATGCATATGTCGGCATTTATAGGGAACTCCCTCCAAACCAATCTAAGGCCGCAGAAGAAAATCAAAACCAGATATGAAAACAGCAAACTTGAGGGGAAAAGAAGAAGATGAGAAAGAACTCAAAGAAGAACAAGAAGCACCAAAGTGGAATCAAACCCTGATGAATTCAGCAGCATTGAAGGGAAATGCAGATGAAAAAGAAGAAGAAAAGGCAATGCCCATGTGGGATTGTGGCAGCCCTTTATATGACTCGTATGAATTGGTGTCCCTCGATCGTCTTATTGAACGGCATCTAATGGCATTCCCATCTCTCAATGGATCAAAGCTCATCATCCCCAGATTCACCCATCATTCTCATGATGATATAATGCTCTCTGTGATGGCACAGAAAGTTGGCTCCCCAGAAAAATCCAGAGGGTCTTTCATGGTCACCAGCTTGAGTAAACTTTTGGTGAAGTTGAGGAAGAGGAAGGACAATGAAGAAAGGAGAAAGAAACCCAAGGAAATGAGAAGAGGCCTAGCTGGGTTTGCAGTATATTTTGTTTGTGGAGGAATTAGAAAACTAGCATGAATACAACAGGAAATAAGAATATATATATTATTTCTCTTCAAGCATGCTTGGCTTGCAATAAATGAGTTCAAGAATATCTTGAAGAACCTTGCTATATTCTATATTCATCTTTAAATTTTACCGTTATAATTCATGGCTGTAATTTGTAACTGTAATAATATAGATTTCCGTTAAGTTTTTAATTTAACATTTGGTCTTTACGACATAATATTATGTGAAAAAATTCTTGGCATGTAAGAACTGCTTTCAGCAATTAGATAGCAAGATATTTACTGATCAATACCGGGACTGGGAGATTCAAGAGAAGATGGTTATCTAATCCACCAACATTATCAATGAAAACTATATGGAAATTTCACATTGCAGCCTATTTCTTCTCCAGAAAAGCATTTTACTCTATACATGTTTATTAAAGGACACAAAAATAAGAAACTGATAACAATGGACTTGTTTTAGAGTTTAAAGAGATTGTGACCCAAAGCTGTATTTAGTATTATCACTGAAATAAAGTTATTTTGGACTGAATATGATATCGCCATCTCTCCCAATTTCTTAAAACATTGAAATGGAGTTAGATTGTGTGGTTATAACACAGTAACATATAGTATATAGTGCTGTCTTTTCTGCGAACCAAAAAAAGTGGTGCTGTGTTTTCCTCCTGTTGTAATGTAATCACAAAAGGAAATTACTCATCTCACTTCAATAATTAAAGATATACTTTTCCACTATTCTGTGCAGGTGAAACGGCACGGAAATTCCAAGTCGCTGTAAATTAATTGGAAGTCTCTCTGTCACATCATATGAAATTCAAGACTCATTAGTTGTCGCCTAATAAAAGGATCTGAGTCTCATTTTTAGTTTGTCGTAATCATTAATAAAAAAAAAGTTCATGCATAAATACTTAAACTCAAATTGAATTATGAATGTAAATATATAAAATTATGATTCCACTATTACGTGTCTATATTATTCGAATATTTCACTGAAAAAAAAAATCAACCGAACATTTTGCGAAGATATTGTCAATAACAATAATTCTGGGTGCTTGGTTGGAAAACTAGTGGGTGGAAACATGGGATGTGATAAGGACAGCTCCAGTACTCGGGCCCAGCCCAAAGAAAGAAAACACAATGTCAGAGTTTATCTGGGCCCAAGAAAATGTAAACACTAAAAGAGAAAGCCTTTCAGTGATATCTGTCCAGCTATCAAATTATGACAAAAAACAAAAAGAGCTATCAAATTGTTAGTCATCTACTTAAGCAAATTACACATGCATACTCAGTTAGGATATTAAAAAAATAAAGGCTGTGATGCAAAATGATAACTGGTAGATGAAAAGCCCAAAATTTTGTGCAGCCACAAACATTTGGAGCAGCATTGGCCATTGGGAAATATCAGTGAGTTACATGTCTTCTAGAATATTAACTTTATGTCTGATATCTTGTGCAAAAATTCTAGTGATATCACATTTTGACCTCATTTGCATTATACTCTATCTTTATTGATTTATCTTCCCCTTTCATTCCCTCTAATCATTAAATCATATATAAAAATCTGAATGATGAGTCTCCAAAATTGAATAGTTTTTCAATTTAATGAATTAGTCATGAGAATCTTCCATGGCTTTCGACTCTTCCAACTTTAAAATATTTAAAAAAAACATTAGTTGCATTTTTTAAATTTTTTTTTGGCATCATCCAAATATAGAGTTGACCAAAGCCTACGAAGATATCCAACTGTCTAGAATACTAATTAATATAATGGGCAGGACCTAGCATGCTTGATATTGAAGCATTTCAATTTGGCTGAGCAAAACAATTATTAACAATTGAGTTCTTTTATTTAAGAAGTAACCTTTGATAAAAAAAAAATTCAATATCTCATTCACTTAAATGATTTGTTTGTTGTTGAACTAAAATGTGAATTAATTAATTTAGGTGTAAATTAAGATAATGCAAGCTTCAAATGAATAGATGGGTTGGATGTTGGAATTTAATGTGTTCTTGTCTAAGTCAACCGATTGAGAAAAAGTCCAAATTTGGAGGCGTGTACCACTTGGCACGATTGCATGAAGGCCTTCCATTCTTGAGAAAATATATTCATGTTATCAATTCTCTCGTTAATTTTGTGAGTACAGCCATTAGCGTCTTTCCTATATATTAATATTTTTTTGCTTTCTCTTCGTAGCCTACCCTTTTATTTTATTTGTTCCTTTCTTTTTTTTTTCGGTATTTGTTGTTGTTATTTCTTTTATATATAGTAAATATTGATTTAATTTGATTGTTTCTTAAATCAAGCAAGGCTTTTTATCGTTATGAAATTTTAAAGGAAGATTCTTAATAATGCTATTACTATTTTAATAACTTTGGTCCCCCCCCCAAAAAAAAATATTAAATATACAATAAGAAACATGATAAAATTACTGCTCAAAGTGCACTCCCCGTTGAGATGCATGATAATATTTCTTCCCGACATTTGTTTTTAATTCTTACTTTTTAAACTCTAGCTAGATATTTTATTTTACACAAAAATTCTATTCTAATTCTTCACTAATCAAATTCACTTAATTCAATTTAGTTCTGTTGTGATAAAAATTTAGTTCGTCACTTCAATTTGTCTTAGTTAGTGAGATACTAACTTGAAAATATTAATATGTGGGAGTTACACTAAAAAACAAGTACACATACTAATAACTAATAAGAGATCAAAATAAATCGTTGTATTTATTTTATTAATTAATCAAAGTAACTCTTGATCTCTTCGTCCCCATTGGCTTATACATTTATCTTCAATTTGTTAAATTAATCATTATTTCTCTGAAATTGATCTCGTTCGTTCACATTAACCATCAATAAGTTGTACTTTTCATCATATAGAATTCATAATTCATGAGGTAACGTTTTGACATGGATGATAATGAGATTGAGAAACTTTGAGTTAATTTCACGACTTCTTTGCCTTCATTGTATTAATTAATCATTATATATAAAATCGTGAGGGCGAGGATCGAAATTCCAAGATGAAAAATCAAAGAAACGTCGGCAATGAGAGAAAAGGAAAGGTGATGAAGGATGGAAGAAACGAAGAAAAGAAGAAGAGGGCTGTGGGGTACAGGAAGGACGAAATTCAACTTGACTGACTGCAATTGTATTCACATTCACAATGCGCATTGGAAGGACAGCACAGAGAAAGAGAAGACAAGACCAGTCACAAAACGGGGATTTAGACTTGTCGGCCTCACAGCCACTGCTTTCTTCTTTCATGTCATTACATTTATTATTTACGCGCCCTCTCTCTCTCTCTCTCTCTCTCTCTCTCTCTCTCTCTCTCCTTTCCACATCGCCCAAAACCTTGCCTTTTCACTTCTTCTCTCTCCTCAATCTTTCAAAGCAACCAAACAAAGATAAAAGTATGACCTCGTTTGATAATGTTAAGTTTTACTTTTACAGCGACAATATCAAAATTGAATAATTTAAATTATAAAAATTAAATTAAACTTCAAGTAAAATTATGACCATCAAATAAGTAATTTAAAAAATATATATATGTCAACCGTTTTCAGTTACTGCTTGCGGGGATGTAGAAGAGTAAATTTGGACAATCTAATAATCCGTTCATGCTGTGCATTAACATAAAAAAAACTCACTTAGCTGCGGTTTCAGGGTTCAGGTTTCAGGCTTCAGAGCATTGCCTATTCCAAAAACAAGTGAATGCACTGTAGCAACTGCCAGGCCGAAAACAGAAAAGAAATCCTCACAACGACGTCGCTTCACTGCGTTCTGTACCGTGGTTCGGAACACAATTATTTGGTTCTTGTCCTTGTGCTTGCACAGGCACCACGCCGTACAACCTTGGAAAACCATCCTACATTACTACTTTTTTACTCGCTTTCCCTTCAAGTTCCCATTTTTCACTGGTTCTGAAAACTGGAATAGAATTTTCAGAGTTTAATTTCGCAAAGTTTTAAGATTCTCACGAAGAAAATTTGTCCCCGTTGCTGCCCTTCTCGATTACCCCCCCCCCTTCCTTCCCTTTGTCTTTTGGTCTTTGCTGTTTGGATTCCCAGAAAAATACCAAGAAAACCCAAAAAAGAAGCAGCACCAGCATCAAAAGAAAAAGCGAAAAAGAGTTCTCTTGCTCTCTCTCTATAGCCTTCAGCTTACGAAACCTCTGCTCACCGACTTCCCCACCACCTTCGTCACTTCCTTTTCTAACGTTGTTGTTTCCAAGAAGCCAAGCATTCACTTTTGTAAGACGCTCTTTTTCTTTCTTTCTTTTTTTCTCTCTCTCTGTGTACTTGAAAGTTCTACCGGAACAATACCTGGGTTTGTGCGGATTCTGCTTCTTATTTGTTTGGTAATGGTATTTGGTTAGAGGCCTGCCTTAGTGTATCCCAGCAAATGGAGGACTCGTTGAAGGTGCGATTGGTGCGGTGCCCAAAGTGTGAAAATCTCCTTCCCGAGCTCCCGGATTACTCTGTTTATCAATGCGGTGGTTGCGGCGTTGTTCTTCGAGGTACCCATTCTTGAGATTCCTATCCTTCCTCCTCCTGTTGAGCCCTTTTTACATTGAGTTTAAGGTGTGGTTTGTTTTAATAGGCTTCAGACATTTTGCTGTGTTTGTAATACTAAATTGAAACACTTTTATGGGAAAAATTATGGATGGAAACTTTCCTTTCCATTTTTAGCGTTCGTGATTAGGAAGATATTTCATACCCAATCTATCTATTTCATCCGTTTCAATCAAGTTTTTGTTGGGTTTTTAATCAATTAGTAAATAAAAGGTACGCACTTGCAGAATAATAAAGCAATCATACAGTTTACTAAAGCTAGGATCTTTTCTACTTGAAGAACAAAAACGTGGAAAGGGGTTGGATATTCTAATATCTTACTGTAATTTCTACTTCGTTTTCATTTGCAGCGAAGAATAAAGGTTATGAAAGTGGTAGCTTGTCGGAGAAGTCAGATGAGGGAAAGGTTGGAGGAGATTCTGCTAAATCAGAAAATTCCTTGGAGAAAGGCGCAGTTGATTTCAATGATAATTCAGATGTTGATATCAAGTCCAATGGTGGTTCCTCAAGGTATAATCAAAGGGATTCAGAAAAAGCAAATAACGGACATGAGAGATTTCCGAATCAGTCCAAGGATAGCTATGAGAAAGGGGTTTTGGAGAATGGTTTTGATGTCAACAAAAACAAAGATGAAGTGGGTAAATCAATGGGAAGAGAACAGGAGGAACCGAAGTCTCAAATTGGTCTTGAAAAGGGATCCAAATTCTCCGGGAGAATGTCTAATTGGCAAAATGGGGAGAGAGGTGAGATGGAGGGGATTTGGAGAAAGCCACCAGCTGATATGGAAGGTGTGAGATTTTCCTCTTCGAATTATCCTGATGAGGGAACTTCAAATAGCTATTCCAGTTTTCCATATAATTTTGGGGAACCATGGAGGAATCATAAAGACACAGATGGTACAAATAGGGTCCAGCACCTTGAGCAAGATCGAGCTGAGCTTCTAAGGAAGCTGGATGAGTTAAAGGTCCAGCTGAGTCAGTCTTCTGAAGTGGTTAACAACCCAAAAGAAAAGGTTCGTCTTGATGGAAGGATGATTCCTCCAGATCCTTATGGTGGCTCTGATACTTGGTTTCCAGATGGATCATCAGGGTTGAACAGGACTTCAAGGCAATTATTTGGCCTCGATAAACATGTGGCAGGTCCCCCTTGTTTCAATTATCATCATGATCCATTTGCTTATACAAGGAGTCGTGAAATGGCTATGCTCAACTTCCATCCTTCAATGCATAATCCAAATCGCATTCCTGGATATGGGGATCCTTTTGCATCCCAAATGCTGCAGAGAGGTTCACATCAGTTACCTCATCAGTTCTCACAGCAACCATTGCATCCCTACTTTCCTGGACGCTATGTTGATACTAATCCAAATTCATATGAACCATATGCACTTAATGCAATGCTTCATCCGCCTTCTTGCTCTTGTTTTCATTGCTATGACAACAAACGAAGAGGTTCAGTGCCAGCACCGCCTGCTGCTTTCATTAACGGCAGATTCCCTGATACCCCAAATGATCCTATGTTATACCGTCAAGAGATCCCAGGGGCATTGGGTCCAGATGTTTATAATTCTAGAACTGCCGTTTCTCCAGAGAGTTTTCGTGAAAAACAATTACATACAAGATGGCCTAATGGTTTCAACTCCGAGATTGGTGGCGTTGTCCGAAGCCGTCCTCGAAAAGTAATGTTAGCGACTGGTAGTAGGCATTGTCATCCTATAGCTGGTGGTTCACCCTTCATCACATGTTATAATTGCTTTGAGCTACTGCAACTGCCTAAAAAAGCACTGGTTATGGTGAAAAAACATCAGCAGAGAGTGCGATGTGGGGCTTGTTCTTCTGAAATCAGCTTTGCTGTCAGAAATAAGAAGCTAGTTATTTCTCCTCATTCAAAAATGAATGGAATTATTGCAGGGATTGATGATAGCTGTAATGAGGTTGTCAATAGCCATGTGTCACATTGCCACGGTCATGTGAACAGGAGTGGTGCTAACTTCTCATCTGATGATTATTCTGGTTATGATTTTCACTCAGTAGATAGAGAATCTCTTTCGCTGGCTTCAGACCCAAGCTTGAACTCTAACAAGCCCCAGGAGAAGCGGAGTTTTCATTCTTCATCTTCCAGTACCTCTGAAGATGAAAATAGCTCTGAAGTTATAATTGCTCCAACAGAGGCCACTAAGTCAATTCATCAGCCAACTAAAGCCTCTCTTTCTCCTCCACCTTCTGGTTCACCTCTTCAAGAGTATTTTGATTACTCTAATAATAATCATGCTGTAAATAGGTTTGGGAAAGGCAATCGAAGTAGCCGCTCAGAGCAAGAGAAAGAAAACATAGACAAGATTACATCAAGGCAAAACTCTTTGAAAGAGGTAGTGCTTGCAACCGAAATGGATGTCCATGATTATTCCAACACTGGGGTCTCCCAGGATTCTGGTGATACAAGCCAAGAACATGATCATCCTAGATCTAACAAAGGGGGTGAATCATTTTTTGCAAACATTATCAAGAAAAGCTTCCGAGATTTATCCCAATCTAATCAAATGGATGAACGTGGCAAAAGTAATGTTACTGTAAATGGACAGCCCTTATCAGATCGTGAGATTAAGAAAGCTGAAAAGGTAGCTGGTCCAATCCGGCCCGGAAATTATTGGTTAGTATACTTTAAAGTCAACTGCAATCTTTCATTTGTCCTTGGTGCTATGTTAGATTGACATATATCAGTAGATTCCAATTAAAAAAAAAATTCTAATTAGGATCAAAATCAGTTTCTCTATAAAAGTAAAAAAGGATCAAAATTAGTTAAGCTTCTGAAAATGGGTTCTATGCTTTTATATGGACCAAAGCTTTCTAAAATTGCCTGTCTGATGGAAATTTTTGTTAAATTATTGTATGTAGTGGACTCAGTTAAGTTCCTATAATCTGCAATATGTTCACTGACAAAACATATTGAATTTGATATGTTTACATGTCCTTTACAAAATGACATTTGTAGATGAGTAATGTCACAACTTTGCAGCAAATTAGAAATTTGAAGCTTATTGCTTATATAGTGTACTAATAAATTTTCCTTTATACAATTGCTTCATTAGGTATGATTTTCGGGCTGGATTTTGGGGTGTCATGGGTGGGCCTTGTCTTGGAATAATTCCAGTAAGTTATACTACCCTGGCGCACTCTGTTGGTTGTATGCTTGTATTCTGATCAATATAATTAAGTTGATTTCTCTTGCAGCCATTTATAGAGGAGTTCAATTATCCTATGCCAGACAAATGTGGTGGTGGAAATACTGGCGTTTTTGTAAATGGTAGGGAGCTTCACCAAAAAGATTTGGATTTGCTTGCTGGCAGGGGACTCCCCTATGATAGTGATAGATCTTATATCATTGAAATTTCTGGGAGAGTCCTGGATGAAGATACAGGAGAAGAGCTAGACAGCCTTGGCAAACTGGCACCAACGTAAGTGCTGTGTTTCTGATGATTCTGTTCCTCTTCTCTTATAGTTGTCTACCTATTTTATTTTAATGTGTTTGCGTTTCTATTAATTACTTGGAGATAATAGAATGCTGGTGACTTATTGTTAACAACGCATGTTCATACTAGCAGTTCACATATTTACTGTTGCTTGCCAAATTTGGCCTTAGATCAGGTGGAGATTTTTCAGAATACTTGTTGGACACTTCTTCAATATTTTCACTTGGCATAGAGGATTCCTAGGTTAGAAAGAAAATAATGTATGCCTTGCATATCAATATATATCAGGAATGGGGAGCATGGTTTTGTAACAGGCAGCAACAATGGTTTTTGATGTGCTGTGGAAGGAAGAGAATATAATTAGGTTTTTGTCTTTCACTATTCTATTTGTCGAAGATTTTAAGTGCAGATGAAGAAAATAAGAGGGCTGAAAAGCTAGGTATTTGGGTACAAGTGTTCTAGGAAGATAGTCTTAATGCATTTCTGATGTTTTATCATATAATATTTTTTCTGTCAAGTACTTGTTATATCTAGTGCTTGCAGATGTCAGCTATTAAAGTTTACATCATTTCAATTCAGTGAAACATTAATACTACTTAGTGCACTCTAACAGTTTGATGGTCCAACAGATGTTTTGTGTGAGGGTTGAGAAAGAAGATTTTTCTATCTTCATCACCACAGAATTGTATATGCTTTTCTTTTTCCAAAATTCTTCTAAGCCTATGACTACATCATTTCAGTTGTTGTTGTTGTGTTTACCCCTTGTTTGAATATGATCCTGGTTGTTGACATCTTACATAATTTATTAATTTTTAAGATCCTTCAGTTAGATAGTTTTTAAGCCTCTTATCTTGGCAATTTAACAGAGTAGAGAAAGCAAAGCATGGATTTGGCATGAAAGTACCCAGAGCGGCTGCATAATCAAAGTGTAAAAAGTATTAGCAATTTGAGGAGACTCGATCCTTCAGTATATTTGGAGACATTTTTTGGCATCAGATCATGAAAAAATTCTTGAAATGTTTGCTAGATTACTTGAAATTCTTCTATCTACTGTACGGCAAAGTCCAAGTGATCCTGTGCATGACTTGCATTTGGATTACATATGTAAAATTTTCATTCTTGTATGGTTAAAAAAACCTGCATCAAAAGTTTTGTGCTTGATGTTATCAAGCAGTTGTAGGCAAAATTAAAGTGATTGTGTGGCCAGTCTGGCATCTAGCAGTTGTAGAAAACAATTTGTAATTTATTTCTTGATCAGTTTATAGGGTATGTAGTCATGCATTTGTTGTTAATCATGAAGTTAAATTTTAATATGCAATAACAGCAACAACAATCAAGTCTTATTTCACTAGGTGGGGTTGGTTACATGGATCAATCAACGCCATTGAATTTTATTAAAAATTAAATTTTCATAAAACCGATTACATTGAGGTTTTTTCTTAATGGTTTATTCTAAAATTTTCTTAGGTCTCCCTTTACAGTATTTGATTCATTTTTTTAACTAGAAGCTCAACTGGTTTTCTACCCACTTGATCAAATCACCTTAGTTGAATTTTTGTCATCTTTTCAGGAGTCACTTCAATTTTGTCCACTCATTGATCTCAACATTTTCATCTTTGCCAAACTTTTATTTCTTTTTCAAGATTAATGAGGATTCTTCTATATAGTATAGTATAGTCCAATTGATTGTATTGAATGCACGAATTTAGATTAGATTTAATTAAAATATGTATATTTTTTCGTTATGTTATCTATTATTAAAAAGGAAGGGAATAAAAAACTGTACAAGAATTATGTGCTTGATTTCTTCAAATAATTTCAGGCTAAGTTTAAGTGTTGCTGTACTTGCATCTACAATCTGGTGGGTAAATGATTCCCATTCTAGAATTTTTTTTAACCCTCATTGCCTTTTTCTTCTTCTTTTTTAAATGAAATGGTCCCCGCCTACGTGGCATTGACCATTGGGTCAACTTTATTGATGTTTGCGTTTTGGGGTGGGATCTAAATTTTATCCAACCAAGGACTGAATTAAATGTTGAAGCTTGCACCATTAGGTGGATGAAGCAGTTGCAATTGAAATGAAGGCTTGCAGATTCTTAAGAACACGTTAGGGGTGTCCATTGGGTTGTTTAAAACTTGTTAAACACTTGGCATGTTAATTATTATTAAGACTTTTAATATATGTAATGAATTTTTAATTTTACAGTAATTTTGATATTTGTTTTAGTAATTGAAAAAAAATTTTAATGTATGTTGAATCTATGAGTACAACATAATTCTAATCCACTTATGTGCGCTTTAAGATGGGCTAGATTTTAAAAAGAAAATCCCTCAACTCAACCTATTACTATGATGAACAAATTAAGTATAAAATTACTTTAAATTTAACCTAACTCAATTTCCGCACACTCCTAAACTGGGTAATTGCTGGTTCTGGAGTTCGTACTTGTTTCTACTGATCTTAGTTTGAAATTAACCTGAGTGTCTACAGGGAGAAATAAAATCTTGGTTTTGCTATCATGGATTTGGTTCTCTTCAATCTCGCTTTGTTTTCCCCCATAGTCAGATGATTCCGGGTAGGTAAAGAAATTGCTGATATAGTGTCAGTCAGCCACCAGGCCCATGGACCTTAGAAAACAACTGCTGCTATGGATCATGAATGTCATCCAATATCGGCAATTGCAATTTGCAAGTATTTTTTTCACTACTTCCCCCATATTCCACTGACCCCCACAATTGTCACCAACACCATATTCCACTGTCGTTTCCACAATTACTTACTCCAGTGTTGCTGCATTTTTCTGGGTACCTAGTGAATTGCATGCGTTTCAAATAATATTTGACCTGAACGTCAAGAGTCTATATACATCACTTACAATCACATCGGTTCGTTTTCTATACAGATGCGAGCAATGCGACTATGAAATTATGTGTGAAATTTTTCCTTCAATTATCATTTAAAAACCCATGTAACACTTGGTGTTAGTGGTCCTGTAAGCTATTATTCAACTTTTCTGGCAGAAAAGAAAAAAGAAGAGAAAAGAAAAGCAAAGAAATCCAAGTTGGTGGTGAGTTGAATCATGGGGCCAGGAGTAGAGTGGTGCAGACTGCAGAGTGCGAATTTCAGAGAATATATTGGGTAGACCAATGGTTGGTGAATGAAGTACAAAAGCACCAAGACAACCTCACTGGTGTGGAGGACCTTGCAGTTGCATGTTTAGAGATAGTAATTAGCCCCACAAGGCAGAGACCAAATCATTTGACGCCATGCCATGCCTTCGTGTGTGTGTGTGTGTGTGAGTGTTCCTGACTAGGGCGGCTCTAGTGCTGGTGGACTCCTCAGCCCCCTTAGGCTTTACTCATAGGCCATAGTGCCATACCCCTTATGGGAAAAAACATACACATGAATCTTCATGCCTTTTCTATATAATTAATGCTTTTTTATTTTTTATTTTTCATTTCACGCTTTTTTTCCTAAATTAATTACCAAAATATGGAAGTTGTCCTAAGACAAGGTGAATTCTTACCTGACTTGAAAAGTTTATAATAAAAAACATTTTCTAAAAAAGTTTTGATTCATGGTGAGAAGTCACCTTATCTCAAAATGAACTGTTTTTTTTAACTAGTTGGGAAGTTGCCCCAACTTTGGTGAACTTTCCAATTGAGTTTACTAAATTTTTTTCTCAAAAATTAATTGGGATGTTGTCATGAGCCATAATGACTTTCCAGCTAATTTTTAAAAAAATTTTGCAAACTTAATGTGGGAAATTGCCTTGACCTATGACAGACTTCGTATTTTAACAAAATTAAACGTATTTTAATATATAATTTAAAAAAGGACAAAATGATTAAAATATATATATACATTATTTATATAAAAAAGCTGAATCTTCATGCCTCTTTTTTTTTTTTTTTTTACCTCTGCCCCTTTCTTTCTGTTTCTTTCAAGCTTTTCATTATTGATAATTAAATCGAACCAAAACCCCTTTTGGAATTGTATGGTATGCTAATGTATAACGGGGATGAGACATCCCTATCACAGTATTAAATATAGGAGAGCCAGGAACTGGCGTTCCAAATATAGGTATTCAATGTATCAAGAGTAATGTTAACCAAACACCCTTTTCCCTATACACTCTTCACACATATATTTCCATACATGCCTGCTTGATCAGATCTGGACAAGTTAAAGGGTGTATGTAATTAGACTTTCTCATGTATCAAACACTCCTGAAACTTTTTGAAATAGATAAGCACTAGCATAAATTTGAACAATGTTATAGCATTTTGGTTATATTGGACTGCTTGTAATACCTAACAAAGGGAGAACGAAAACTAAAGATTTTGGTCGAAGGTTATTAGCTTATTAGTCACAGTTATTACTGCACAACTAATTGTATGGTGGAAAATAACTTATTTTCAGTTTTTGACAGAAAAGGAAGGGAAGAGTAATGGAAATAGAGTGAGGAACAGTTTATGAACTGACGTAGCAATTGTTTTCAACCAGGAAGTAAAAGGAGAAAAAGAGAAAAAAAAAAATTCAAAAGGTCATGTTAGTGTAATTCAACCAGACATAGGTAGAATAACTGACTCAACAAACGGGTAGAATAGAAGTCTTATCTAGGATGCCTGTGTCCTATTTTCTTTCTCTGTTTATAAAGAATTAATGATGAAAAGGATGGATGAGCTAGCCTTGAGCTTTAGGGGTTCCCTTTGGTTTATGCAGTGCACGGAAGAGCAGAAGATTGCACAAGCGCCATGTATAGAGGATTTATTAAGAAAATAAATGTGGACTGGAATGGGACCCTTGGGAGTAAGAGATAAGGCAAGGTGCAAGGTGAGGAACATTTGGTCCCCCACACCCCCACACACAAAAGGACTTTAATTAAACGCAGGCCATTAATGTTTATCACAGCATACCAAACTCTTGAACAGCCAAAACCCACCAAAACTGCAACATGCGGCTTGGAAGCATTGGAATTCTGATTATTTCCGATCCCTTACTAGATAGTAATTTTCAGTTTGGTTAATATTGTCTTTATCATGAACTAATTATCGTTTTATATTTAACATGTCTCTTCACGTAAGAATTTTTTAAGCGTGAAGTACAGATAATATACAGGTTCACTTTATACCTTGTGAAGAATGAGTACGACAAATATCAAATTCCTAACTACTTAATTGTAGAAGTTTTAATATTATATTATAAACTAACTATCTAAAAATTTAAGTTATTGAGTAAAGTCATGTAAATAATTTTATATCTAATAGTACTAAGAAGCTTTTATGGTGAGATATGTTTGGCTATTTGAAGAATTTTGACCCATTGCGGTTGTGACTTGTTAGCTCATATGAAGCTGCCAGATTCTGTAGCACAAACCAAAATATGAGACAAAAGGAAATATATTTTACTATTAGAAACAGTCATTATTATAGATGAGCATTAAATCACTATGAGGTTAGTTATTCAATTCAACATAAATCATTAAACTGAACCTAAACTACTACTTTAATTGATTATTTAGTCCCTGTGTAGCTGTAAACATGTTAACGAACAAATACTTCTTAACTGTAAGTCTCCCTTGTTTATATTTATTAATGAGTGGGTAAGCATTTCTTATAAGAAAGGAGATTATCATCAAATTACATTACATATATTTTAATCACTTAAAAAAGTGAAAGAAAGGAGATGGGATTGGGGGTTATTAAAGCTTTAGAAAAAAGAAAAAAAAAAGCTATTCGAGTTAAATAAATCATTAATGAAATAAATTTTTAGATGTCATTAGCACCGACACCCAAATAATCCCAAAAAAATTTATGAGAGCAAAAGTATATAAAGAAAAGGATTACAACAGATTATACCCACAGAATCGGTTTTCCTATGCATAGTCATTATTAATTTATTAGAATAAGATTAGTCTCTCTGCTTTCATTTCTTTATTGATCTCATTTTGAGCTCTACTTGTAGAACAATAATAGAATAATCAAACTTGCTCTCATTTAACTACCCCCTAAAAAGAGAAAAAAAAATTTATTTTCTTTTCTTGGCTAAGTATAGTTCTGTCGGTGAGGATATGGTAAAGTATTTGAGCTTTGTCAATTTATTTTTTCATAAAAATATCTCAGCCTAAAATAAATTGAGATTTTAATAGAGGTCTTAAATTCAAAGAAGGGTGCTAGAGAAGACTCTCCATTTGAACTTTACCACATTCCTCTTATTGGTTTGGGCAGCTTACTGTCGGCTGATCTTATTGGTGTAGTTTCTGTTAGGCCTTAGTTCTTGCTTTTTTATTTCCATTTGTTCCAAACAAAATTCAAAACATAGTTATGTATTTAGAAAAACTGAGATAAAAATGACAAATACATGACTTTTCAAATTGCATTCCATCAATGATATTCCCAAACTTCCTGGCCAATAAAATATCACAGCACTGAGACATCTCAATCAACGGACTTGAGTATCACAGAAAAGTTTATAGTCTAGAGATAGAGTGGTGAAGGGGAGAATAAAAAGTAATTATGATATTTAATGAAATTGTCATTGGAGTAATCATTTTTTCAAATGTGATAATGATAATGATAATAAAGAATATAGTGAGTAAAATATGATAAGTTTTAGAAGTTTAAATTTAACTGAAAAATATTTTGTAAGGAAGAATAGTCTCAATATCCAAACAAATTTATATCTTGTAAAACAAAAAAAAAATTATTATACTATGAAAAATTATTATTCTGTTTCTAATGGGTGGTTATTAAAAAAAATACATCAGAATAAAATATAATATCTAATGAGACACCTCTTAACAATTTTTTTTATAGAGATAAATGAGGAGTTTATAACAATAACAAAAGCAAAGTGAACAAGATTACAAGAAGCTTCCAAATAATATAATAGCTGTAGAAGTTAAAAAGGTAAAAAGTTCATATCTTTGAATAAAGTTGGTGAGTAAATTAATCAGATGCAGATATATTCCCTTGATGTTACGCAGCTAAAGACACGCTTCACCAAACAAATAAAGGCGATGTATTGTAGCCCACATCATGAAGGTTTTATCTTTTTCTGTGGGCATGTGCATGAGAGAGACAGAAGAGAAGAGAAGAGTTACATGTCCCATAAATCTAGTGAACAAATGTTTTAGATATAAAATATATGAATTGATTCATACAAAATGAATGATTAAAATTCACCAAATCATACTTTAAGATCAAAACCTATGAGCAGCACATGCCAGTGGACATGGATCAACTCTGGTTCTCAGAGGAGTGAGAACCGAGTAATAGAAAACAGAGCATTGTGTGTTAGACGACCAAATGACACAAATTCGTCTCTGTCAAGGACACTACCCGCAGAAAATGTTTGGCTTCTAGCCAACTTTGTATTTTTTTTCCCCATTTTCTAAAATTTCTTTCTTGATTTTGGATTTTGTTTTTACCATTAATGGCTCTCACTTGGGAGTTTGGGGCTATGTCATATACTCTGTTTTTTTTTCATCTCCCCAGCCAAACAGAGCCCAAGCCCACGCGTTATTATCACTAGGGTGCACACAACAAGAAGAAGTATGCAGAGTACAGGTAAGTCTTTAACATAATAATCAATTGCTCCCATTTTTCTCATAAACATTACTTAATTAGCACCGTTTGGTTTGTTATGAGAAAGTAGCCAATTTGTTCTTGTTCCATTTTTGGCCCCTCTCAGAGATTGTCTTGGTCTTTCTTCTGACAACGTATGGTGAAGGGGATGAGGTCTGATTCGAGCCCATTTTCCCTGCAAAAGCACAATCATGTCCTTGTTAAGTTTGCAGTCTCATTTCTCTTGGTGGGTCTCGCTTTCCGCCTTCTCTTCTTGGATTCATTCAGCTTGTCATCAGTGGTGGAGACAGCCCCTCTTCTTGCAAAGGCAAAAGCAGAGCCCCCCGTGATTTCTTTTCCCCTTCTGACACCTCATTCTGTTGATTTTCCCGGAAACCAGAGCCAAACCTCTCAGAAAGGTAAGGAATTTTTCTGTGTCTGTGCCAATAGATTTTGTGGAGACATGCATGAACTGCAAAATGTGATTTCAATTTTAAAGCTTTAAACATGTTTATTATAAAATAAAAATAAAAACGAAAATAAAAATGATCCATTTCTGCTTCTTTCTTCTGATTCCTTGTTTGGGATTTCAGTTGTTTGGAACCATTTAGATCTTTCAATTCTGCATGATTTTTGTTTCAGTTGTTGGGGTGTCATAGAATATGCCAATTCTGAGGCTTTCTGGATTCTAGATCTTGGGAACTGGTTTTTCTTCTCCATCAAATCTCCAAATAAGTGTTGAAACAGAAATCCATTCAATGCAACTTGTTCCAATGTATAATTTCCCTGCAATCGATAAATTTTTAAGCATGTGGACGGTTCTACAGCCAAATCATATAAAACAACTAGTTAATGGAATGCTCAAGTGTTGGATATTTCATAATTACTTTATCAGATTGTTTCATTATGCTCTATATTCTGCATTGGGTAATTTGTTTTTTGGGGTACTTGTCAACCATTGAAAAATAAACAAGGAAAGGGAAAGAGGAAGAAAGAGCACCGCTTTGAATAGTTGAAAGTAATTCAAATCTTTGTCATTTTTGCACAGATGCATTTACTACCTTCCATATATGGCGAGCTGTGTTTCAAGTTGATTTCTTACATCTTGTTCTTTCCCTCAAAGTTATGTCTTCCATAAATGTATTAAGATTGTCCTCTCTTTTTTCATTTTTCCCTCTTTTGTGTTCTTGGTGTTTGATCGGTTACTTTTCTTACTTCTATAAGCTAAAATAAGTTTTGTCTTCTCTTTTTCTCTTTCTTCCTCTGCTTATCTCTTTCTTAGGCACAATTATAAGTCTCAGATAAAAATTAGTAGTGTCAAATGCCTACTTTGGTGTTTAACTGGTAATGTGCATTACAAATATTCAGTTGCAGTAAAATGTGATCTTTTTGTGGGAGATTGGGTGCCAGACTTGTCTGGTCCAGTGTACAATAATGAGAGCTGCCATGTGATTGAACATCATCAAAATTGTATGAGGAATGGACGCCCTGATTCGGGGTACCTTTACTGGAGGTGGAATCCACGAGGCTGTGAATTACCCAAGTTCAATCCAAAGAAATTTCTTGCTCTTATGAGGAATAAATCATGGGCCTTTATTGGTGATTCCATCTCTCGCAACCATGTGCAGTCCCTACTCTGCATTCTCTCACAGGTATTGTGAATTCCCAGGTCTGCTAACCAATTGCAACTTTGATATGCTTGCCCTTTTTTTGTTTAGGAGAGTTTGCTCTTGATTAGCACTGAGGAGATGTGTCTTTTTTTTTTTTTCTGACTCAGCTTTGATCACACTTGTGTTTGCTCCATTTTCGTTGGCTTGCCACTGAAGAAATAAGTATGACAATATCTTGCTTGGGTCTTACTTTCTGTATTTAAATAAAGTCAAAGCCAATAATTAGAAATGAGGTCAATACTTGACATAGGGCAGCTAGTTCATGTGGCTGTATGATATGAACTTTATATTAGTTGTACATATTATTTATAGTGTTTCTAGTCTATTGATCATGAAGCATGGTCAAAATTAATCATATATAAGAGTTGTTTTGAAATTATGATTTACGAGCAATAAGGTTCAACAGCTTGCACTGCATGTCATTTTAAGGGTAATCCTTGTTACTGTTAATAAAGCTGTTGAATCCCAATTGTTTCAGGAAGGTGGTTTATGTTTGGGGGCGGAGGATTCATTGTCTAAATAAATGTTAATCTGGACTTAGTAAAACTAATATTTCCTTGTTAAACTGATCTTACTTTTTCAATAGCTTACTTCACGTTTTGGTATGAATTATTGTATCTGTTAGTGCCATTAGCTTTGTCCCCACATACATACCTGGCCTATCTATTTGTGGCATCGAGTATTGTCTATTTTAAGCCACTAATTTGGTCCTACAAAATTGATCACTAGATCAAATTTCAATGACACTGTTCTGCAGGTGGAACCAGCTGTTGAGGTTTACCATGACAAGGAATATAGATCAAAGATATGGAAGTTCTCCTCTCATAACTTCACCCTCTCTGTAATCTGGACCCCTTTCCTCATCAAAGCAGCTATATTTGAGGACATGAATGGAGTTTCCTCTTCAGAGATACAGCTTTATCTTGACACTCTCGACAACAAATGGACCAATAAATATAAGAATTTTGACTATGTTATAATTGGTGGTGGCAAATGGTTTCTCAAGACTGCAATATACCATGAAAACAACAGAGTCACCGGCTGCCATTACTGCCCTGGAAAGAGTTTAACAGAGCTAGGATTTGACTATGCATACCGCAAAGCAATCCAGCTGGTTTTTAACTTCTTTACAAACTCCAACCACAAAGCGATGGTTTTCTTCAGAACCACCATACCAGACCACTTTGAGAATGGGGAGTGGTTTAGTGGAGGGTATTGCAATAGAACAGCACCCTTCAAAGAGGGTCAGATAGACATCAGAGATGTAGATTCCACCATGCGACGTATTGAACTTGACGAGTTTGAGAAGGTTGCTTCACTAGGATCTGACCAGGTTGCAAATCTGAAGCTTCTGGACACAACTCACCTCTCGCTGTTGAGACCTGATGGACATCCAGGACCATACCGGGAGTTCCAGCCATTTGCAAAGGATAGGAATGCTCAAGTTCAGAATGATTGTCTGCATTGGTGTTTGCCAGGACCCATTGACTCGTGGAACGACCTGGTAATGGAAATGCTGGTCAATGGGAGATAATGTCAGAGATCGATAAACATTAATAATCTGTTATTGGATCACCGAGATTTGAAGCGGGTTTCACCTATGATCATCTGTAATTCAGGATTCTTGCTACCAGGTAGTTTCTTCCAACAACTTCGTAAGTTTGCAGCGGGCAGTTTTATACCCAAGGCCATTTGGATGAGCACCATACTGTATATTGAATTGTATAGTGTAATCTGAGCTGGCAAAGCACGAATGAGGGGACACTTAATCTATTTGTTACAGAACAAATATGCAAACCTTAGCACTCAAATCTAATCTCATTTCATGTCCTTTCCATATATGCCTATTTTCTTTCGTGCTTGGATACAGAAGCTAACTCCCAAGGATTGAATAACGTCACAAACGCGGAACTTCACTAAACTTCATAGGCCTATGCAACTTTTCACTTTTTTCATGTCTTGCAGCCGGGTTTCTTGTAAACCTTGATCACATCAAGTTCATAAGAGGAATTAGAAAAAGAAATAAAAAAAAAAAGGGTTCTCTACATTGACGCATTTCGTACATGCGTAAATCTATGCACCCAGGTTTAATTCATCTCGGTAAAAGATGACCAAGGAAGCTTGCGTCAGGCATAAACATTCATACCTGTTGCCCTATTGCAAACTGATTTTTCAAACTGTAATTTTTCCCCTGTAGAATGACATCCAAAGTATATGTGTAGCATTTCTATTCAATGGACATCTTATACTTTAGAAGCCAAGTCCATCACATATGCAAAACACAAATATTAGTCTTACACATATTTATAAGCCATCTCTTTGAGACATAACAGGCTATCACCACTAGCATTAAGCAGACAAAGGAGAGAAATTAGGCATAACAATCTAAAAAAGAAAAGCTTTAACAGTAAATTGATAAGGATAAAAGAAAAGGAAATGGAAGATTAGAAACCACATTGCACATTTGCATTTGACAATGTACAAAAATGACAAGTCTGAATCTCTGAAATGAGAACCAGTTTTCTAGAGCTTCTGTAACACAGATCTAAACTAGGGTCCATGCTCCAGAGTCCAGACTTCATTCAGAATCTCAGTATTATTCACTAAAAAGAACGCGTCTAGCAAAACAGCATACAGAGCTCATGAATCAAAGGTTAGATGACATCCAGAATGCAAACTTCCATGACATCTTTTCTCCTACTTGGTTGAAGGTTGATTTTCAGACTTCCTTTGCTCTGGTTTAAGGAATGGATCCTGTAAAGTCCAATATAAGAAGTCAATCACAATCACCAAATGAAATTTATATAACTCTTATAAAACAACAGCCAGCGAATTACAAAATAAGTGGACATGAGTGACATAACCCAACCTTAAAACATCAAATTCAGATTCATATCACTCTGCAGAAAGCAAAGACTATCAATCATTTGCATTTAATATCTTGTCACAGATTCACTGAAATATTCTGTATTCCATTCCGCTTTATTATATTATTTTGTTTATTTTGAACCTTTTCTATTTAACAAAATCAAGTGAAAGGATCAGTATATTTTTCTTACTTTCCAAATTGGATAGTCCCCTTTGCAAAAGTGTTGAAAATTGGGAAAAGTATCAAGTAGCTAAGCAAGATAATAAGAAGGCAGAAAAAGTCAAAACTTATGAAGGATTATATTAATCTTTAAGCACCAAAAATGGAGAAAGACATATCTACAAACTTGACAAGGGAAGAGAAAAGAAAGCAAGAGTTTAGATCAGGTAAAATACATTAAGAATGAAGATGGAAAAATTTTGATAAGTGGGCAAAAATCAAGGAATAATGGAGGTAATACTTTTACAAGCCATTTAATGAAGGACATGCAATAAGAATAGAATCAAAGAATTTAACCACTAAAGAGGATGATCAAAATTAAATTTTTTTATTGCAAGAAGAAAGAAGTTCGTATTGCATACATTTGAGGCACAAAACGCATGTATGATAGGACAATAACTAGTGTTCGAACTCATAGAAGTGCAACAGAAGATTTTCATATAACAAGAGTCAATAGGTTTGCGCCAAGGGTCGACTTTGCATATATACTTTTTTACCCTGGTATCGGACATATTGGGCACATCCAAGAGCTAGCGCCTGAAAGGATTTTCAGTTAAGTAGGAGTAAGATAAAATATATGGAATCCAAGTTTAGTAAGACGTGAGTTACCAATATTTTGGAGGTGAAAATCAGGAATCAGATCATGCCACTAGCTGCACACTTTAAGTATCTTGGATCCATTTACACTGTGATGGGGAGATTGATGGTGATGTCACACAAAGGAGTCAAGTTGGGTGGATAAAATAAAGAAATGCTTTAGGTGTAATTTGTGATTGCAAATTGTTTATCAAACTAAAGAAATTACACTGGACAACTATAACACTAGCAATGCTCAATGATAGTGAATGTTGTCAATAAGAGCAAAAAATAAATGTTGCGGACATAAGAATGCTGAGGTGGATGCGTGTGGACATACAAGAAAGGATAAGATTAAACAAAAAAAAATTGAAAGTAAAAGTTGGAGGAGCACCTTTAAGGAGAGATTATGGAAACTTGCCTAACCCGGTTTAGTCATGTAAGTAGAAGACCCATAAAGGCTTTAGTGAGAAGAGTGGATCAAATGGAAGATAATTAATTATAAGGAATAGAGGACACCTAAGAAAATATTAGGAGAAATAATTAAAACAGACTTTTCTACAAATGATTTTACCGAAAATTTGGTTTTTGATGAAGCCTAATAGCATCAATTGATCCATGTAACCGACACCACCTAATAGGATAAGACTTAGTTGTTGATGTGGTTGTTACTGCAGATTGGAGTCCCTTATTGGGCCAATCATAATGTGAATCACAAATATGTACGAACCAAAGTCTTAAAACAAGAAGGGAAAATTCTATAGAGATAATGTTCATAGAGTAACTGCTTTCTTTGGACAAAATAACATCAACAACGAAATCGAACATCGTTCTCTTGTCTTCCTACGTTAGCGACTTCTAAGAATCCTAATAAGCCTTCCACTTAGAAAAGACTTAGCTAAGTTAACTGACAGTTAATCGTCTTCTATTAATCATCTGTACGATCTCTTAATCAATCAATAAGAAACAAACACTTCCATTCCGCCCAAATCCCAAACCTACTAGTACTAGACTATCAAGCTCAATATCAAGCTTATAATTTTTCTTTGGAGGAATCCCTAACCTTCAAACAAAAGTGTGGAATCCGAACACACTGGAATGAGAAAGTTTGTAACTTTAAGGGGAAAAAAAGAAGGTATAAAAAATCAATATATAAGATACAAATTTCAATTTTATTCTTTCTTAAATCACAAAACTAGCCAAATTACAAAAATAAATCTCTGAAATTTTATGGAAATTCATTGAATTTTTGAAAACTCAGACCATCAACCAGTATACGAACCCAGAAATACAAATCTATAAGGAGTGATTAAGTGCATAGAAGAATAGGGATTTGGAGATAGGAAAGACGAGGAAGAAAGAAATTACATTCTTGACGAAGATGAAGTTAGCGACGACGACGGCGCCGACTATGCCGCCGAGGATTGCGACGGGGCCTGTAAGGAGACTCCACTTCCTGTAGATCATCTTCTTCCTCTGCTACTCTCACTCCGATCTCTCTCTCTCGTCTTCCTCTTTTCCCAAATGAAACCAATTTTTAAGTTTTAATTAAATTATGCCATTTATTTTTAATTCTTTTTTATTTTTATTTTTTAATTTACTAATTATATTTAAGGTTGTTCTTGTAAATTTATTAAATTTTTACATGTCAAATTTTATAGGAAAAAAAAAACAAAGGATCACCATTAAAATAATAGTAAATATAAATAACAAACAAGGAGAAAAATAAATAAATTTTTTAAAAAAACTTAACTAATCCTTATTTTTATTATTTTTTAGAAGTTAGAACAAAACTTCATCACTATTTTTTATTGGATAAAAAAAAGTGTGTTTTGGAGAATTATCCATGCATTCCCATTTTAGAATTTCTTCAATTTTGTGTATTATTATTTTTTTACAATAATAGCATGAATGTTTGAACTAATAACTTCTTACAAATTATTTAAAATTTTTATTGATAGCCTAATCTTAATAGCTTTGTGTTATGAAAGGGAAAAGAATAGTTTTCCAGAAGTTGGGTCTTAGGAAAATTTTGTTGTTCCTTGATTTTCGAAAATGGGTTTAGCTGAAGCTCATGAACATGTCAGGTGGAGTGGTGAGAACACTAAATTTTGAAAATGGGTTTAGTAATAATTGGTTAACTTACGGCCATAATAATTGTTCCATGTACAAATGATTCGAAGGATTCTCGTTTGCTGTAATTGGTTGGATTTGACTTGAAGAGAGTTCTCTCGTGATGCTTTGTTTTCAGCTTGACGAGATTTGCTTGGCAAAATCTGATTTGGTTTTGTTGTTTGGTCTGGGTTCGCATTATGTGCTTCTTAGAATTGTAGCCTTACTTTTTCATCTATTATACTGATCATTGATAGGTGTGGATATGGAAATTTTAACGACTTGCATACAATTTTGAATTCCACCGTCACCATTGATTTCATCTCTCTTTTTACCAAGATTTTTGTTATTCTTATTCTTATTTTTTATATTAGATGTTTATATTTTTTTATTAAAAAAATATACTTTTTAAAATTTAAACACACTTTTTAATATTTATTTTTTTTATTTTTTAAATAAGAAAAGTATATCAACTTAATGTATAAAATAAGTGTAGAAATAGCAAAAAAAATTTTAAAAGCCCTCAAAAGTCAAAACCCACCCCAACTTGCACTAAAGTAAACGATATTAAATTTATTTTTTTATTAGTATTAATTAAATAGTTATTTTTACAAATTAAATCATATAATTTTCATCTTTATTGATTTCTTTAATGCAAAGAGTATCTATATAAAGGCATAAAGTCATTCATGTTTTTCATTATGTAAAATTACCTATTAATTAAAAAGTTCTCTTGACTTTTTTTAAAAAAATATTTATTTTTCATCAAATATTAATAATTATTTTTTTAGTGAGATAATATTTAAATTTTTAAAACATTAAATACTTACACATTTAAAAAGATTCTATGTAAAACATTTGATTTTGTGTAAAAAAAATCAAGTTATTTTATAATAAAAAATATTATTTATACACTACAATTTTTATCCTTTCTTCTTTTAAAAAAAATAATAAATTTCTCTCTCCTTTTTTCTCCAAAAGGAGAAGATATAAAGGGTGTGTTATAGAGTTGTAGTATATAAATAAGATTATTGTTTTATAAATAGACCCCACATCACATTCATAAAAATTTACCAACATTCATAAAGGAATCGTGTCATTTTACAATTTGACCCAATATCATATCCATAAATTTTTGCCCAGTGCGAATCTGCCAAACATAAAAAGACGCTTTACATCTGCTGCTTTTCCAAAATGGCTGCCCTACGATTAATCCTTGTTGGATTATATGTGAATTGTAAGGTCGACAACGCACGAACTTTGACCTATTAAACAAGAAGCAAAGACGTAAAAAAAATATGAAAACCCAAATTATGCGAAAAGGCAATGCGGCTTGAGTAGTGGATGTGTGCTAGCAGCTAGCTAGCTAGGTAAGAAGGAGATTGTCATGACCGTGACCTCTCTCTAGAAGGGTAGGGATCGGAGTTGAAGACTTGAAGCTTCCTACTTATGAACGTCTTTTCAACACCGTCTCAATAATTAAAGAATTATTAAGAGTAAATGTCGATTTTTATTTTTTTTAAAAATAATGCAATATTTCCAACTTAATTGAAATATAAGATCCTATAATAGGTATGACAAAGAAATTCTTGCATTGATCAACAACTTTTGGCCAATATGAAATGCTAGAACATGAGTAGTTGATGAAGATATACATATATTTAGATTTTCCAGTTCTTCCTTTGTTGGGACAAAGCAACTCTACCAACTCACTCAGAGTTTCTTAGGATGAGTTGAAGATCCTCATTCTCAATAACATATAGAAAAAAAAAAAAAAAACAAACTAAGACCCACCAATACAACCCACAAGACACCCGGGTAGGGCAAAGAGAGTCAACGACTCTAAGAAGAAACACTAAAATGGGAGCCAAATATGTAACACAAGGTAAAATACGAGCTGAACCTTCAAAACTGATTATGGAAACTGAAGATTGGATAAGGTTGTTTAGTTTTGGATTCCCAGTTCTTGTGTTCCATTTTCATGTCATCAACCAAGCTAGTAATTGACAGAAAAAAATCTGATTACCAGAGTCATTCAGAATCTTTTAAGTAGGCCACTGCACTACTGCCGATTAACTGAAAATGAGAACTGAAATTGTATGGCTTCAAAGAGATGGAGGACAGCAAGATATACCTTTAGAGTATATATGAACGAAGGAGTTTGAAAGAGAAGAGAAGGGGCATAAAATTTTTATTTTGATTAAAAAAAATTTATTTAAAAATTGTTTAAAATAAAAAAAAAATAAAATAAAATATTATCAAATAACCTTCTTTATCTTTTATTTTTTATTTTTATAAATATTTTTTAATTTTTTTATTTAAAAATAAAAAATCAATCTTTTTTTTTCCTTTCAAACTCCTTTATTCAAACTTACCCTTAATGTTACTTTCCATTTAATATGCTTCAGCTTGTACTTCCAGTACTGATGATTAACTAGAACGTACTGCAAGTAGAAAATGATTAATACTAGGAGCCAGAGCACCATTCTCCACCCCTGATTCTCCAAGCTGAATGGTGAAGTACAGCAATGCTAATTAAGATTTAGACAGCAATTAAGAATATGGAGAATATAGAGGTAATAATATCAGTGATATTATATCAGAGAACTCGGCACAAAAGCAAACCAAACCAACAAATTATAGTAAACTAATGCTTTACTACAAACAATTAATAATTAACATAGATATACACTAATATGTAGTGATAAATTAAGTACAATTAATTCATTTTTGTACCCAAGGAATGGATTATAGTTGCTTTTTTCTTTTTTTGGTTACTGGATATTAGAGAAAATTTGCTATATTGGGTTTTGTAAGCTTCTCATGTACGTGCATGTAATTTTTTTTATTAATATATGTTTAATATAAAAATAAAAATAAAAGTAAAAATTTCATGTAAAAATTTTATATATAATTTTTTATACAAAACATATCTATGAAACTTTTATCTCAACTTTTGTTCTCATATTAAACATATATATAGAGAATAATAGATATTACAATGGGTGTATCATCCTAATTTTGACTCCTTAAAGCCTGCTCTGTCATTAAGAATTTATTTTTAATTAAATATTAATAATTTACAAAAATTAATTTACAAAAATTTAGTACTAAATAAAAGAAAAATATTATTTTTATGATAAATTATTAACACTTAAGTAAGAAAAAGGGTAAAAATAAAAGAAAGACATAGAAGATTTAAATCCGGCCGCCCTGCTCCCCCCCGATTTCTCAATTTACTGTGCGCGAAAGTCTCATCCTTATGCTCATCCGTCATGGCAATAATTAACATTGAGTTGCTTTTCAAGCCATAACGAGCATTAATTAACTTGGTGCTGAACTGTTGATCAATCGATGGGGTTGACTTAAGAAATATTCAAGTCCTCTATTGTACTCAAGCAGGATTGGATTACTATCCTGCTCTTTTCCTTTAAAAATATTAAGAAAAAAGAAGACATAAATTATTTTGATGCAGAATTGATGAATTTGTAAAATGGTAATATATGGATCTTGAATTACTTAAGAAGCATTTGATATCTTTTATTACATTATCTTAATTATTTAAATAATAATACTTATTAAGTGTTAATATAATAAAAATAAATTATACTTTTAAATATGAAGTATGCAGTTAGATTTCATACTAAAAAAATGTATATAAAGGAAGATATGTGAAATGCTTATTGAATTTTTAAAATATCAAATATTTTTACTTATTTTTAATATTTTTTATTTTTAATTTATTAACTAATGTCTTAAACAACTCGTTAGCAAATTGTTATAGGTTATTGTATAAATAAATAAGCTTGTATTTTTCCCTCTTAAAACATAATAATTAATGTCATATTCTTCAGAGAAAAATGATTTGATCTAAAAAGTCATCAAAACTTTGATTTGCTGGTTACCTGTTAAAATAATAAGCGACTCTTCTCTCTCTCCTGATTTGAATCTAAGTCCAACAAAAAAAAATTATAAACCCTAAATAATAATAAGAGATAAGATTTATCAAACAAAAAAAATAATAGATAAGATCCTACGAAATAAAAAAACAAAATGTTTGTTGATCTCACATAAGCCTTACGTTTGTGTTGACATCATCCCTTGCTAGGAACATAAATATTAAAATGTCACACTCCACCGCACTCATCGCTTCCTTCTAGAATCTATATACTCCATAGAATGCCAATTCCAATTCCAATTCCAATTAACAAGATACGATGGAAATATCCACTCCGTCTCATACTCTTGACCCTCCCACTCCCCCAGTCCCACCCATTCTTCTAACCCATAATTTATCCTTCCACCAAGTCTCTGTAGTCTCATCGACCCCAACAAAACTCTCAACTTAACTACTTCCAACCCAACCCCAGCACATTTCGTTATACTTTTTCTGACTATTTTTATAGGTCCATTTAGATCATTTATTTTATCTCAAATTATTTATTATTTAAAAATATGAAAAAGTATCAATTAATTTTTTTAATTATATCGTTATCTTTTAATATTTCTATCAACTCAATAATTTTATATTCAGGGAGGGAGAATATGAAAAATGAAATGAGATTAAAAAAAAATAAATAAAATAAAAAAATAATTTAATTATATCAACCTATATTTCTTTATAAATTGATCTTAGTGAGAGCTTAAATTTTTTTAAAGATTCATTTCAATAGTAAAGAGTCAAATTCACACTAAGCAAACGTTCTTAGAAAGATTTTGCTTTGGAGTTTAACAGTATTCAAGATATTAATTTCTCACTTAATAGGTAAAAAAATATTTTGAAAGATAAAAAAATTATATTTTTTTATAATTAAAACTATTTAATAATTTTTTAAATTTTTATATATTTATCTTAATCCATAGATAGAAATAGTTTGAAAATATAATACCTAATATTAACTACTCCCAATCCAAGCCCAGCACATACACATGGTACATATATTTATTCAAATACGTATTATAATTAAAAACTTAGTTCCCTAAAATTCAAGCATGCCCAGCTGCCACTCACCTCACTATATATAGGTCCCTCTCCTTCTGCCTTCATTGTCACAACCAGAATTTGCATACCCAAAGCAAGAGCACCATTACTATTGCTATTTTGCTACAGCAAAAAAAATATATAGGAGCTTAGCATTCATACTATTAGCTTCCATGGAAGACACAAAATCTCTGACAGTGACACCAAAACAAGCACTGCCACCTCTGGTGGTCATGCTGCCAAGCCCTGGCATGGGCCATCTCATCCCAATGATCGAGTTCGCCAAGCGACTCGTCGGCCACCACAACCTCCCCGTCACCTTCGTCATCCCCACCGATGGTCCCCCCTCCGCTGCCCAAGCCAACGTCCTCCGCTCCCTCCCCCACGCCATTTCCCACATCTTCCTTGCCCCCGTCACCCTCACCGACCTCCCGCCCGAAACCAAGATCGAGACCATCATCTCCCTCACCATCCTCCGCTCTCTTCCCTCCCTCCGCGACACCTTCCGCTCCCTTTCGGCCTCCCACCGCCTCGCCGCCTTCGTCATCGACTTCTTCGGCACCGACGTCTTCGACGTCGCCGAAGAGTTCAACGTCCCCCCATACATCTTCTTCCCTTCCTCGGCCACGACTCTGTCCTTCGCCATTCACCTGCCCCGGCTGGACCAAGAGCTTCAGTGCGAGTTCTGGGAACTCGCCGAACCGGTCAAGATCCCCGGGTGCGTTCCGATTTACGGAAGAGACTTGATGGACCCGGTTCAGGACCGGAAGAACGAAGCCTACAACTGGATCCTCCACCACTTCAAGCAGTTCAGCAAGGCGGTGGGGGCCATAGAGAACAGCTTCCCGGAGCTGGAACCGGAGCCCATTAAGGAGCTGCAAAGGAAAGAACCGGGCAAGCCGTCGCTTTACGCGGTCGGACCGCTGGTGAACATGGACAGTGTTCAAACCGGGGTGGACGAGACCGGGTGTTTAAATTGGTTGGATGAGCAGCCACACGGAAGCGTCATCTTTGTCTGTTTTGGTAGCGGTGGGACCCTCTCTCGAGTGCTCAGATGGATGAACTCGCTTATGGTTTGGAGATGAGCGGGCAAAGGTTTTTGTGGGTTGTGAGGTGCCCACATGACCAGGTTGCCAATGCCTCTTTTTTCATTGCTGGTAGCAACGCAAACCCTCTTGATTTCTTGCCAAAAGGGTTCGTGGAGAGGACAAAGGGGAGGGGCCTCGTGGTCCCATCTTGGGCGCCGCAGGCGCAGGTCTTGAGCCACGGCTCCACCGGCGGGTTCCTCAGCCACTGCGGCTGGAACTCGACCCTCGAGAGCGTGGTGAACGGGGTGCCCATGGTGGCGTGGCCACTCTACGCGGAGCAGAAGATGAACGCGGTGTCGCTCACCCAAGACGTGAAAGTGGCGCTGAGACCACAGGTTGGTGAGAACGGGTTGGTGGAAAGGGAGGAAATTGCGAGCGTTGTGAAGAGCCTCATGGAGGGTGAGGAAGGGAAGAAGCTTCGTTACCGGATGAAGGACCTCAAGGTGGCAGCTGCCGCTTCTCTTGCCGAAGATGGGTCTTCCACAAAGCAAATCTCGGAGTTGGCTCTCAAGTGGAAGAACGAAACAACCGTGTAGCTGCATCCAAATTCTCATTTTCCATGACAAAATTGCAGAGAGTAAGAAATAATAATCAAATTTTTTTGACAGAATACAGAATTAAGAATGAATATTAAATGAAATGAAACAGTGTTAACCACTTACATATTCAAAAATGAACCAACATTTCATTCTGTCAAAAATTTTAAAAAAAATATTATAGTTATATAGCATTTGTTTTTTCATATAGCAGTATGATGTAATGAGTGTTATTTAACGTTAATGACAGCGTTGTCAAAATTGGGTGGAATGTATGTGATAAAAAAAAATTGGAGTAATTTGTATTTTGTACTAGAATGTAAGAAATTTAAATATTATCGTGATAAATAAAAATAAATTAATGCTAGCTTAGGGATGCATATGTTCAGACGAAAATGCAGCAACATCTTACTTTGGATTTACGATTCTCCACAATTTAATAAGCCACTGTATTTAATTTGAGGCGACTTTATTTCAATTTTTTAACTATTATATAGATAGACAACATGCAATAAATAATTGTGCAAAAACAAAAGCTGTAAATATAATTAAATAACATGTTTGATTTGATTTTTAAAAATATTTAAATTATAATTTAAATAAAAATTTGTTTTTTATTATTTTTATTTAAACTATGATTTTGAGATTTAAAAACCAATCCAAATACATTAAAAGTTGAATAAATAATAATACTTTATAAAATTGAATCCATGGCATATCCGGAGGTGGAGGAGGATCATTCGATCGGATTTAAATCTTTTTTTTTATTCAATCATGCTTTAAATTAAATGAATAATTTAATAAATGAATATTTTAAATTGAAAACTAAGTCATTTTTAATTAAAGAGGAGATATATTTGGCCCCTGTTTTCCAGTTAAAAAATAAAAAGCAGAGATTTTTTTTTGAATTATTATATTTGAATCCGGAGAAGTGATAGTATCAATTTGATACTGGCCAAAAGGACGGCGGAACCAATGAACAGCAAATTTCATTACACGTCTCATAAAGGTCATTGAAATTTGAAAGTGAGGACTTAGCAAGAGACATTAGGATAAGTCCAATTTAATTCTGTCTTCACATTGGAACAGTTCAACGTGGAAATTAATTAATTAAAAAGATATAATCACGGTTAACTTCAATCACTTTTCTCAAATAGTTGGAAATTTAATGACCTTCCCCCTAACCTCTCCATCAGCATTATTGCGAACATCCCACGATTGATTTATTTATAATATTTATTAATAATTAAGAAAATTATAAAAAAAAATGAGTTGAATAACAGTTTGTGAAAAGAGGAACATATTATTAAAGCTGCCTCATACAAATTTTATAACGTTACATCAGTTCTATTGTTGATTTAGTATTTTCAAAGAACTAATCAACTATTTTAATAACTTGAACTTCGTATTATGATGTGATTAGATTTGTTGTCTTACCTTTTCATTTTCTCTTTTTATTAATCTAATTTGAACGTAATATGTAAATAAATTTGAAAAATAATTTTTTATTAAAGTAAAAAAATAAAATATATTATTTCATATTTAATTCGTAAACTAAATTATCATTATAAAAAATATATAAATTCTATTAAAACTGTTTTTTACAAATATTAATATGTAAGTACTTATAAATATTTAGTCTATAGGCTAATATAATATTATAAAAATAATTATAAATTATATTAAAAAATTAATTCTAAATATTAATATACAGACATTTATAAAAATATTTATAAATTATATTTTAAAAAATAACTATAAATATTTATATGCAAAGAACTGCACATTGTGCGGGTTGATAGACTAGTTAATGACTAATTTTAACTAGTAATAACATGAATTTAATGTCTTTTAATTTCATTTCTTTTGCTATTTTTCGTTTCTTGGGTGTTATGACGCCCATTCCATTTTCCTGTTTTCATCTTCTAGAAAAGGACTACTCCTTACACATAGAGTGGCATCGACCGTCTTCTTTTTAATAAGAATGGGAAAATTGGGGTTCGCCATTCTGCACCCGTGCATGTCCCATCGCTAGCTAGCAGTTGCTCAAAACTAGACCTTTCTTTTAAAGAAAAAAGAAGAGAAAGTGGGCACGAAAGATAGTGGAATCTGTTAGTGCTATATGACACTGTGGCTTTATGTATAGTTTTGAAATGAATTTTGTTATATCGTATTAATAATCTTCTCAATACTAATAAAAAATTTCGAATGAAAAAAAAATCCACTATCTGTCAGTGCTATATGACACTGTGGCTTTATGTATAGTTTTAAAATGAATTTTGTTATATCTTATTAATAATCTTCTTAATATTAATAAAAAAAATTCAAATAAAAAAAATATTTTCACTCGAAAATTTTTATTAGTATTGAAAAGATTATTACTTAAAATATATTTAATATTTTTTCATTTGATAATTAAAAAAATTATTAAAAAATGAACTAAATATATATATAATTATTCTTTTGAAAGCGATACTTGTCATGCTCCATATATCAATCCTTACCTACTCTGCGTCCAAGGGAAATTGGGTGGATTCATTATCAGATACTTATAATAAAATAAGACATGATAATACATACACATTTGTAAGGAGTTTGTAAAACATTGTAGTTGTTAAGTAGCTAGGTCTAGTTATTATTGGATGACTAATCAGTCATAAGAGAAAGTGAATATTTCTTGTCTCTCTTCCTCAAATCAAACTTTTACCTACTCTGCCTCCAAGTAAAAGTCTTGGGTGTATTCCTCACCAAATAATTAATATATCAATTACAAAGGAGAAAGAATGTCTGTTCAAATTCATAAACTTGTATTAAATTTTTTAAGTTACTAAAAAAATTAGTTTAATATTATTCGGTGACTCATGCATGAAAGATTATAGAAAGTTTATACAAAAAATCAGTGTTAAACATCACTATTCAGACCTTGACACACAGTAGCATGATTATTATGTACTATATAAGGCGACTTTATAGATTCATTTATTTGATACATGCATTAGAAGCTTCTTATCACATTGTAAACTTTCAACTTCAACGTACCTAACTTCTTGTTTATCATTACTATCGAACCAAGCTTCAAATGGCTACTATTCGTCCTATAAGTCTAGTAAGCAAGTAGTTGATACAATGTCCCCTTGAGAAGAAAAATAAAAATAAATAAATTAAAACATCACTTTCTACACTTCCACAGTGAGTAATGGTATATCCTCTCTCTCTCTCCTCTATATATATATATATATATATACTTAAAAATATATATTTAATTGTGCAATTATTTTTTGCCGGACACCCTATTGTGTTGTCATTTCAATGTCTAGGAAAATGGTTTGGCTCCGTGCTTTGAGCATCCCTTGGATATATGTTGGGAGACTACAAAGGCAGGCCATGTAATTTGGTGCCGTGTAAATAAAGCCAGCTTTAATTAAGACAATTCACAGGAAGAAATTGCAATATTTCTTTTCGAGTTTTGTTGAAGAATAAAAATAAAAATTATAAAATAATATTTTATAAAAATATTTAATATATTAAAAATGCAAATTATATTTAATTTTTTAAATAATTAATTAAAATAATTTAATAAAATACAATAAATATCATTTTTATTTCTTAAAATATACCTTTAAAATACACGTTAATAAAATTCTTTTTTTACTTAAAAATCAAAAACAATCTACAATATGTTAATGAGTACTTCGTACTATTATGAATGTAATATTCTTGTATCTACTTTTTTATAATATTTATATTTTAATGAATTATTAAAAACTTATTAATTATTAATTATATTTTTATGAATTTTAAATATTTATTAATTATGAGAACTAAAATTAATAAATATTCAATAATTTATTTAAGATATCATTACTTTAAAAAAGTTAAAGTATATCACTACTATTATTCTGATCCCCTCTAGCCTTAATCAAATCTTAATCGAAGCATAGTAATTAAATTAGTATTATCTTTGGGACATGAATCGTATTAAATAGTGTAACTTTGAATAGACACCTCACCTTTAGATATCTTGGGTTCATCAATCTGAACGTCAACATATGTGCCATCAGTCACCTAATTCTTTTGTCCGTTGTGCAAGCTCGAATGGGGCATATTGGGGTATCAATTTTGTTTTGATCCTTGCATTCCCACATCTCACCTACTGCACCTCCGAAAGAAAAAGGTTTTTAGCTTATAGTTTAACATCAAGAGGTGTTAGTGATATTGTTATATAATTCGTTTTGAATTTCAAACCAGAATCTATCACTATCATTTTTCACGTGTTATTTTATTATCTAGATATTTGATAAACTTAAGATTCTTCTCCGTCGAGGTTAAAGCAGACATCAATTTGTGCCCAAGAGCCAAAAGATTTTTGGTCTGACCTCTTTGGTCCTTGGGTAAAAAATGGCTGGCCCTTCGATGAAAAAAAAAAAAGAATAAAGTTAGGAGTGCAATAAATGTGTGAAAAAGAGTTTGCATTTCATCTATAATTTAATAACTTTCACACGGTTACTTCATCGCAATGTCTAAGTTCAAAAATAATTGCTATATATTGTTTACTTTGAATTTGTTTAGAGTTTATGATGCTAATTATGTTTATATTGCTATAAATTTTAACGTATAGTTATTTTGAACTTCAAGTTTGATGTATGCACTTAGTTGATGTCTTGATGACCTATGATAAAAATACAATTACATAATAGTATTTTCATAATTTTGAGGTAAAAAGTGAAAATTAAAAGCTCAACTATCTATTAAATAAAAATATGTAATTACACTGTTAATCTGATGATAATAATCATAAAAGATAAAAATTATTAGTGATGTCATTTCTCGAATTTCACCGTACATAACATATGAAACTTTCTTTCTCATTTGAAAAAAAAAAAAGGAAAATATCAAATTTTGTACCTTATTTTTGGTAAGCAGTACTCCTAAATCTTTTTGCTTTTTCTGAATGATTTTGCTCCAAGAAAGAAGGTAAAATCATAAAGCAGAAAGTATCTGTATGTGTGTACATATATATATATATATATATATATATATATATATATATATATATATATATATATCACATCGCACCAACGAGCGCGGTGGGGTCTTAAGCCTGTTTGTTTAGGCTTATCTTCAACGCCACAGGGCGTTAGCTAGCACGCTGACAGAAAGTAGACTTAAAATTCCTTCAGTCTAACGCGTGCTTCCCCTGCTCAGCCTCCCCCTCTGGGAAGTGACTTTGCTGCTGCGCCATATATGCCCAAGTCAGCTCAGCTACGAATGGGAATCAATCTCCATTATTAACCAGTCTCTGTACCGTACTAGTTTCCTCGACCTCCATCTCTTCACTATTCAACTAGGAAATAAATGCTTATTTTTACAAAATTAAACATATCAATCATTGAAAATGAACATTGTAGAAAGACAAAAAAAAATTATTCTTTTAATTCAATTCATGATATGGATGTCGATTAAGGTGTTGCTGTTATGGTATTTGAGTAACTTTTATAAACCAAAATTAATAATCAATAAATATTTGATAATTAATTTAAATATTAGTATCCAGAAACTAATGTGCATAAAAAAATTATAGTTACAAATATAATTTGACCTCTTATACTTTACATACTTGACATTATCCAACTATGAACAATATAATTGCTTCAAAGACTATACATCTCGTTTAGTCTTTCGGCGCGTATTCCCTCATTGACGTCGCAAGTTCAAACATCTTCGTGTAAATAGTTGCGAACAGTTGGTAACCAAAATGTTATATAAGCAGTATCTAATTGAAAACTGTCATTAATCAATAAAATGCACCATTTTTTTTTTTGGCCTTTTACGTATGAGAATATGAAGGATTCACAGTTCCACGTTAAAGCCAGCTACTAACCTAATGCCTTTGACCATTCTACTGGTATATATTAATATAATAAACCACTAAAGTTGATACGGAATCAAGGAACATGACTAAGTACGAAACTTTTCGTAACAAATCCATTGACAATTAACGTCAAGGAAGTTAAAGAAACACCCGTTTGCACTTTCCGTAAAAGTTGTGTGAACGCGCGTTTGCGTTCATTCAGACCTAATATGCAGTATATCATTTTAAATTTGGATAAATTATACTTTACTTACGTAAAGTTTTATGTATAATTCTTTGTCTTTTTAAACATTGATGTATTCTAAAACTGTCAGCTGGTATGATTTTGATTTTGGTTATGCGTCACTCACCTATAATGTTTTGCCGTTTAATTTAACTCTCTAACGAACAGTTTTGAAGCATCGAAGTTCAAAAGATAGTATGTTTACAAATGAAATTGTGCACTAATTATTAAAAAAAAAGTGGATAAATTTTTAAAAGATAAATTATAGTTTATCCTTTGATTTAAATTTAAGGTCAATTAAACTAAAAGAGAATAATAAAACTATTTGTAAATCTATTTGTGGGCGCACTATTTTTGCGTCTACATATACAATGTAACTCAAAGGATCGTTTTAATGGTTAAGAAAATGTATTTTATATATTGACTATTCGAATTTTAACTTAAGTCTCACATATAAGAGAATTAATTTCATTTTATAAGATTATGTGAAAAAGATTTTAGTCTTAGCTGATGAGAATGTTAGTCCAAATATATGTTTATTGTACAACCAAAAAATTAATAAAATTAATTTAAATATTTTAAAAATTTAAAAATTTTGTTTTGATTCTTAATTTTTTAATTGAATCTAAAATTACATAAATCGTTAGATTCTTAACGAAATGTTAATAAGGATAGGTGCATGAAAACATGTAATTTAAGTAAACTTTAATGTACATGTTTATATATATATGTGTGTGTATAAACTTTATAAAATAAATTATATATTATAAAGCGATTCTTCCCATATTAATTTTGACCATGAACCAAAGTTAGTTATTAATCTACTGACTACTGACCTTTGTGTGGCCAACCACATAAGATCCACATGCAAAATACTACCGACACATTGTTAAGATGAAAGAGAGAGAACACTACCCAAAAAACAAAAAAAGAATGAGAGAAAAAAAGAAAGGAGTCACATGCATTAATGTGTGTTAGTATGAGTAAAAGAGATTTAAATTTTTTAAACATATGATCTCAAATTCGAAGACGAAATGGATGTGTATGAAAAAATATATAATTGAGAGAGCTCCTCCTGCAAAGACCCAATTATAACTTGGGATACAAGGCTACCGGCCTACACTTAAAGTTTATAAAAAAAACAAAGGAGTCAGATGCGCATACAGGAACAAATATTTAGGTGGCAATAATAAAATATTTTTTTAAGCACTGTTATGTGAAGAAAAAATTGTGCAAATTTTTTTTATATATTCTTAAAATAAATTTTTTTATTTCGTATAAGTAAATGTAAAATAAATAAATATATTATATTAAATTTAATATTATTTTTATATATTTATCTTACATTTATTTACATGAAATAAAAAAAATACTATTTTAGAATCATACAAAAAATTTCTGAATATTTAATATGCTTAGCTTTTTGTCCATTTTTGCAAAGATTCTTGGTCCTATCTAAATTAATGCAACTAAGCTCCTAGTTGACCTGCTTTTACCCATTCCATAGTCATATGGATATATTCAGCTCATATAAATTTGACGGTATTCAATGATCAATAGGGCAATATATATATTTTTTCATTTATATTTTCTAGTGTGAACTAAATGCATATTTATAGAATTTGACTCATTTGAATCGTCCCATAAACCTAATCTTTTTAAGCCGACAATGACAATTATGGTCTTCCCCATAAAATGAGACTCCCATAAATCGAATGATAGTGTTTATATATGAGAATATAATTTACTTCCATTACGTCAACACTTAATAATTATTTATTTGTTGGATATATATGTTGCATATATATAACTCGAGTAATAAATGCATTAAAAGAATTTTGTGATACCTATGTAATTAAGTAGGTGAGGCAAGATGAAGTTAGGCTAGTTCCAAATTAATTAATTCAGTATAAGCTTTTATTACATGAGATAAGTCGTCAAAATCACGAGATTGATCTCACTATTATAAATAATTAAGTAGTACATATATATGTTCATAGAAAAAACATTAAAGAATATATATTAATATATGATGGCATTTTACTTCATGTTGTCGTTCTGAATGTAATAGAGGAAAAGTTCAATGTCACTTACTTGTGTACATGTGCTGCAAAATTTTATATGAAGACCATATCTATGGTCAGTATACTCATAGTTATGTGTGAGATCTATGTAAAATTTATTGTAGATCCCATGCATGCATACTGTGAGTATAACTAGCACGAATATTGTGTCAATATAAAGATATCTTTATCTATGCTTGTAAGTATATTAGTTAACTGAAATTCAATGATCTTAGCTTTTTAATAAATTCACAGGATCTTCTAACATTTTTCTAAAATACTGACAAAGTTTTCAGAAGCTTTTTGTAATAAATAAATTAAAAAAATTCTGAATCTAGCTGTTTATATAAACTTTCTAGTCAGTATAATAACTACATTAACCTAAGCCTAAACATTTTGGTCTTTAGAGGTGTGAAAACAATGTCCATTTCACTTAACTATAATGTTTCATCCTTCCCAAGCTTCGCACAAAATTAACTGCGGAGCTAATAGATGGAACACAATTACTTGTTTCAGTATCAGTGATTCCTTGACGATTCGTTAAAGAAAGAATATTTCTGCAAGCTGAGACAGTCCCATCAGTGTGTTTTTTTGCCTTTATAGCACTATATTCACCGATAAAACTACCTCACCTTATAATTATTTCTCTTTTAATTTTTTTTATTAAACTTAGGGAATAATTTTTTAAAAAGATAAAAAAATATACAGAGTATGTAAATAAAAAAAATTAAACATGATACTGCGTGAATTTCGGAATAAAAATTTATCATATCTAGTGTGTGTGTCTATATATATATATATATATATATATATCATTAATTTAAACCTAATTAATCAGAGAAGGTTTTGTTTTGTTTCTATATTGGAAAATGTAATGCGAACGCAATTATTCGTTGTAATGTCAAATTAAAAGCTAAGAGTGTCTCTACTTTGCCTTTTATTTATGAACTAATAATTAAAACTGTTTTCATTTGTCCAACATTTCTCAGCTACTCAAGAGGAAGAGGTAGTTTTCCTCAGGTATGTCTTATCTTTTTTGAAAATGATGGCAACACTCACATTGGGTTGCAATGATAGAGAGATTTTTCTCGGTACATTTATTTTTAATTTTTTAGTGCAGGAAGATAAAAAATTATATATATAGTTCCCAACTTTTTATTGAACAAAATTGCTGCCCACAAACACAATCTATTACCCAAACAAAGTAAGTACTTGTTAAAACTTCTGATTATCCAAAACAAAGGGGAAAAAAAAACCTTTTATTTGGAAAAAAAATAACCTCTTATTTGGACGCAATCAATTTTCCTCTGGGTTTTGGATAGGTGGGTCCAAAACAATCGTCATTAACCTGTGTATCAGGGGCAGGTCAACAAATTTAGAGGCCTAAAGTCAAATTATAAAGTATTTTTATTTATTAAACATAATTTAATTTTTTTATTTTTTGAAATGTAAAATTATAAATTAATTTTTTAATAATTTATTGAGTCTTATTATTAAAGTTGATTGCAGAGAATATCACTTTGTATAAATACTTCAATTTATTGAATTTGCTCTAGTATACAGAGTAATCTAAATGAGAGTCTTATTGAGAAGAAATGTAAAAAATGAGAGAATGAATGTTAAAAATTTAAAAACTTGATCTTATTTAAAAAAAAAAAACCATTGACTACTTGAAATATTATCGAGATTTGAACGTGAATGAAAGATAATTTATAGGGACATATAAATGAGAAATAAAAAGCAATGTTTGTATATGATAATTAATAGGTGATGGTTGGCTAATTAGAAAAAGAAAAAATATTTATTACTATTATAAAAGAAAATTTTCTCTCTCGTCTCCAATTTTTCTATTTCCAAAGACTCATTAATAAGTACAATTAAATACAAATACACAAAGGAATAAAACTGTAAATAGCACAAATATGTTTTTGATCACTACACTTTCTAATTATAACAACCTTCAAATCATTTTCACTCTTGTAAAAAGTTATCTTCTTTTACATTAATCACACTTACAAAAGCCTTTAAACATATTTTTCTCTCTTACAAAATTATTTTTTTCTTGACTAATTAATTTATAATTATTATAAAAAATAATTATATAATTTGAATAAAAAATAGTGATTGAGAAATATGATAATACCTTTCAAATCATAAAAAAAATCAATTAAGCATTAAATAAGAAGTGAAATATTATTTGTGACCTTTTATTAATGATATTGACTTCTATTATAAATAATTTTAGAAATATATATTTTTTATTAATAAAAAATTATATATTAATTTTTAAAATTACATAAAATATAATTAGTATAACATTAAAAAGAGTATGAGACCTATAGTCTTTGCCAGCGGCCTACCCCTCCAGGCGGCCCCGCAGCCCCGCCTTGCGTACATGCTTCTAGAAGATTGGGAAAGTTCTGAATTTCCTATCAATTAATACTTTTCATTTATTGGTAATCTTTTCATAGAAAGATATTTTAACTCCCAAGAGTTGATTGAGTAATTTTTTTATAGAGATTAAATATTTTAGAAAATTGGGAAGTTTTGAATTTCCTATCAATTAATACTTTTCATTTAATGGTGATCTTTTCATAGAAAGATTTTCTAACTCAGTTGATTGACTAATATTTTTTTTTTATAGAGATTAAATATTTTAGAAGATTGAGAAAGTTCTGAATTTCCTATCAATTAATACTTTTCATTTAGTGGTAATCTTTTCATAGAAAAATTTTCTAACTCGAAGTTGATTGAGTAATATTTTTTTGATAGCGATTAAATATTTTAGAAAATTGGGAAAGTTTTAAATTTTTTATCAATTAATACTTTTCATTTAGTCGTAATATTTTCATAGAAAGATTTTCTAACTCCCAAGTTGATTGAGTAATATTTTTTTTTTGATAGAGATTAAATATTTTAAAAGATTGAGAAAGTTTTGAATTTCCTATCAATTAATACTTTTCATTTAACCGTAATCTTTTCATAAAAAGATTTTCTAACTTCCAAGAGTTGATTGATTAATATTTTTTTTATAGAGATTAAATATTTTAGAAGATTGAGAAAGTTTTGAATTTCCTATTAATTAATACTTTTCATTTAGTGGTAATCTTTTCATAGAAAGATTTTCTAACTCCCAAATTGATGAGTAATATTTTTTTGATAGAGATTAAATATTTTAGAAGTTGAATTTCTTATCAATTAATACTTTTACTTTAGTGGTAATCATTTCATAGAAAGATTTTCTAACTCCCAAGTTGATTGAGTAATATTTTCTTTGATAGAGATTAAATATTTTAGAAGATTGGGAAAGTTTTGAATGTCCTATCAATTAATACTTTTAATTTAGTGATAATCTTTTCATAAAATAATTTTCTAACTCCCAAGAGTTGATTGAGTAATATTTTTTTGATAGAGATTAAATATTTGAAAGTAAACCGTTAGGTAGGTTTCTATCTGCTCATTTGAGATCCAAGACATATAATATTGACAACTTGATTGAGAGTTTTATAATAACCTATCATTATTATCATTTTTTTTAAAAAAATGACATGGGTATCCCTTCAAGGTGTTGACAATTCTTATAGTATAGTAGGTGGGAATTTTAGAAGCAAAGAAGAGCATTTTAAGACTTGTACGAAATTAAACTTCCTTTAACAAAAATTGAAACCTTGCTTGAATTTCTCTTGCCAACTCACCCAAACTCGATCTGTAATATAGAGCTTTGAGATTATTTACCATTTTGTATTTTAATCTTTCACTATACGTTTAGTATTTTCTCCATGTAGTAGATAGCTAGAGTGACCTAAAAACAAGCACCACTTAAATTGTAGGATTCACCTTCGTAGTTGAGTGTTGACCATCTTCCTGTGTGACTCCCTCTCCTACATGATCCTCTTTTAAATATGAGAGAATGCTAATTCTTCATTAGTTGAGTCTTACTATATTTCATATACACAAATCTTGACTGTGAAAAAGTATTCCCCTGTATATATAATGATGCTATTTTGATAGTTCGTTTATTTCCTTGTGAATACATCATCATTTTGTACGAGATCTATAAATTATTTCATAATTAATAACTAAGGTCGAACGTATTACAATTAGAATATATGTTTATAACGACGAATTATCAATAAAAATTAAATTTAAAACTCTTGAATCAAATTAATCACTGTACTTTGATTTAATTAGTAACTAGTTGTACACCCACGTGATGCACAAACACTTAAAATATATCTATACTTTATTATGTACAAACAATTCTAAAATATCAAAACTTCAGAGATTGAAAGTTTATTTAAGGTATTTGTATATGTGTATATACGTGTGTATTGCTCTGAATGAAAGATGACTTTTCAAATGCAGTTTAATTTAAATGGCAAGTAGGTAATATATTACTGAATTGTGCTTGAAGGTTACTGATTCTTCCATCCCCGCAATATTAGGGTTTTTTTTTTAAAAAAATTTACTGTTTCTGAAAAGTTTTTGACTTCTAAAAAAGGCTTTCACTTTGTGAATAAATTTTAATATAGCTTTTTATAACATAATTAAGGGATCAATTGTTTCAATTAATTTTGTAACAGTCTCTGTTAATAATATAAACCCAAAACTAAGAAAAAAAGAAGGATTATGCAAGTTTTATATCTGTCACAATTAGTAAAAGCTCATCAACCAACTAAATTTTCTGGCTGTCTATCTAATATAGAAACATATCGATGTATAATTTATTACAGAAGGTTGAAAACTGCTTATACTTCCTTCTTTTTCTATGACTGCATCTGGAGTGTCTAGTTTCAAGTGTTAATGTTCTATTCTCTATTACTTTTGAAGATATAATTAAGATGCAGATTCAAGAATCCTCAAGATAGTAATAATAGTAGTGATTGCAATAAAAGTTATATGAATTGGTGATTCATGTTCATGATACATATTCTTGAAGCACAAAGTAATTGTAGGAATAGAATAGCTCTATCCCCAATATCAGTTTCTGTTCATATAGAATGAGCTCAACTTAGAGAGATGCACATTCCAAGTCATTGCCATATGATGGATATTTATTCATTAGAGTGCTTTTGCTTCGGATAGTTTTGATGAGCAAAAAAAAAAAGAACTCATCATTTCCATTTCTTCATTTCCATTCGCTTGTTCACTTTTTGCCTAGTGAAGTCTTTCACTTTCTGAAGATATTGCGCTATGTAGTAAAATGTTATCATATTTATATGGTAGTGAAATATTGAAGAAAGCCTAGTAGAATCCAATAGATTTGAAGCCAAGGCTCAAGTTGAGAAATTCAATGGAGACACCATTTAGATTTTAGGATGCCAAAAAGCATGACAGTCTTCATGTAAATGGACTAATACTCGAACAGGTTAAAGCGTTGAGCCACATGAAGGGTGCAAAATGTGACCATCGGATACTAACTTGTAAGTGATATGGCTGGCCGAAATGGAAACAAACGGATAATTAATAAATTGACTATAAATCAGCGTGAGTGTATATAATTTTTATTTAAGAGGAAAATGATAATCACTAAAAGGGAAACCAAGATTGCTCATCAAGGATTTGTTGCAAATGACAATGGAGACGGAGGAAACCACAGAAAGAAAGAGTGCACCAATAATACCAATAAGATCAAGTGATAAGCAGTTCAGTGCGTATGAGAAAAAGATATTGGCTGTATCTGTGATAGAGAGAGCAAAATAACTATGGTTTGGCGAGGAAAAGAAACGTTAAGAAGGTGAATGAACACGGGAATCATTAATAAGATATTTAACTAATAAAGAGCTGAGTTATGAAACATGTCAAAACTGAAACGTTGAAACAAAAATAAGAAGATTAGTAGACACTGAAAAGCTGAAATGGAGACAACATGGGAGTGAGAGATGGGTTACGAAAGGAAATTATGCTGGCGTGGCTCATACAAAATTATAGTGACGTGTCTCAATTGTACAAATACAAATAACTGATGTGGCAGAGCAGCAAGAAAGTTGAAAAGTCAACAAAGGAGAAGTTAATGATTCAATAATTTTGCTGATGTGGCTTGAAAAGAAAGAAGAAAAAAAGCTGATGTGTCAATTAATTAACGACTCACAATGCTGAAATGGCAATATTATAGCTTTTGTTTCAAAATTTATATACTATAAATAGATAGATTGAGTCAAACTTCAAATATAAGTACACAAATGCAAGGCAGCTTGCACTAAATTTATGTCGGCTTGCATGCCACATGTTAATTAATTACTTACACAATTTGGTGTCTTTTCGTTATCTACCAAGTTGGTATATTGACTTCATGCTTTCAGCATCCCTCCATGGAAGAATACCAAGACAGGCCATGACCCATGAAAAGGCATTTTGTTGCCAACAAGAAAATGCAATGGTTCCTGAATTCATAATCATAAGAATCAATATCTACTTTGTCTTACTAATTACTATATATACTACTATTATTTGTGTCCTTCTTACCCTTAGACACTAGCTAAAAACCAAATAACAACCAAACCATATTGAAGTTTAAGAGTTGGTGGGCCTAATATTTTATGTATACCTGTTTTGGTAGTTTTATGCTTTAAAAATTATTTTATTTTATAATTCTAATCAAATAAAGTATTTTTTTTATAATAGATTCGTTCTAGGCTCAATTTTCTACAATTTAAACCAAACGATCAGTGGGCACTTTGAAAGGTTAGGCGTTGAACTTTTTTCGTATTTATCTGGTACTTTTGCATTTGAAGATAATTAGATTTTGTAATTAAAAATCAAGTGATTGTGATTTTAATCACAAGAAACGTTTAATTTTAAATTGGGCACGAGTATTGAAATTCTATAATAAACCTTTCAGGTTACGCTAAGACAATTTTTGGAAAAGAAAAAGTTTTCAAAATAAAAAAAAAATGAGATGTATATTTTGTCTAAATATTTCAAAATCATCACAAAATTACAAGTATATACAATTAATTTAATTCAGATAGGTAAGATAGATTAAAATTTAAATAAAAAATTTAAATTCAAGTTACGACTTTCCAAATGTTGAAGAAAAAGAAAGGGGTAGTAAATTTTTTTTTTTGGGTCACTGGCCCATTTTGTGATACCACACTAACATGAGGTCATGCGCTTTGTTGCTCAAATTGATGGTTTCCACAAACAATCATTTATTCAAGAACAATTCTAATGTTTTATGCAAGAGTAAGTTAATATAACTACTCTTATGAAAGACACACAGATTAAAGGACCATATTGAAAAAGGTTTGAGACACAAGATGGAAGAGTTACAATAATGATTTCAACCAAAAAAAGCATTACAATAATGAAAATTAAAAAAAATGACATAAATGGGTTCTTTTTATGGTTTTTTTCCCCTATTTATTCACAGGTAAGTAGATTTTTCATTCTTTGTTAAGAGAAAAATATCATGCGATATGTAACTACTTAGTGGGCCATGGACACACCCGAAGACCAATTCTTAGGGCTTTATGTTAGTTGGGCTTCTGTTCAAAACAATGTTTTTTGGGTAAATTCACTTTTTCTAGTATGGATAGGGCCAATATACCAGAAAGCCAAGACCAAATTTCACTTGGGCTGGGGTCAATGTGGAGAGTTTCAGTCCACAATTTTCACGTATGTGGACTAATTAATTCTTCTGTTTTTTTTTTTTTGTGGGTATCAACTAATTAATTCTTCTTTGAAACTGGAGGAAGTGCAAACATTTAACATTAAGTCTCATCTTATCTGAAAATAAAAAAATTTAGGAAAGAAAAAGAATTATCTGTAACTGTGTAACTCATCACAAATGAACCAAAACAAAACTCTTGTTATTTTCTGAATTCGGATAGAAGCATAATTGTGTTTAGTAGTGGCACCAAAAACTAGAGATTTGCATATTATCTTTTCATGTCGAGTCTTAATTCTCACACGAACCAAGAAACACCATGCCACAATAGTATGAGTCAAATTGTTTCCTTTTGGGGTCAATATTCCACTTGGCCCTTTGACTGGGGTTGTGGCTTGATGAATGGGAGTAGTGTCCTCATCCGAAATTATTTCATACTTCTGTTGTAATGCACTATATCAGTTATAATATGGCATGTATTACATAAATTAAATTTTAAAATAAAGTCTAAATTATCAGTGTAATTTATGTGGTGTACCTATGCCACAGGCCATTCTCTTGTTAACATGTACCCACTCAGCGTGTATTGAGTTCATTCCAAGAGAAGTTAGCAGATAGAATCAAAATTTTAAAATAGCATTCTTAAACATAAACAATTCTTTTACAAATCTAACTCCAACATACACTTCTTTGTGGTTTTGTGCATACATTTGATAGAACCCGGTAGAGAAATTGGACATTGCAAGGAGGATCCATCACTTGGAAGGACAAAAGGCAGTTAAGGTGATGCATTGATCATAAATTCTTTGGTGAGATGATGCACTGATCATAGTTCTAGACAACAAAAGTGGGGTGAAAATTCATTTATTTCGCGAATTCTGGCTCTGCTTGAGCCAGAAGAAGACATGTGACTCAGTTACAACTAAAGTGAGAAAACGCAAAAGAAGACTACAGCTACAAATTATTTCCACATTGCAACCTAGGTACAGGAAAACTCTCTTAACTAGCACATCATTGGGAAGTTTCATTGTCTTCATTTGTGGACAGGGCTTGTGATCGCTGTGGTGTTCCTTCCCTCTATTGTGCTGCTAGCCAGGATCTACAAAACTCACCAGTTAATCCGCACACAAACCATGCCGTTTACTATCCAGGTGGAAGCCAGAAAATTCATGAAGAGAAATATTCTGGGATGTTCAAAGGGAAATCCGTGTCGAAATCCACCTGTTCAAGTAAGATGAGATCCAAATCCACTGTTGGGGAATTGGTGACTGAAGTTGGGGCTGAAACAATATCAGTGATATCGGATTCTGAGGTTTGCACATTTTGGCCTAGTCCAGCGCTGCCCAAGTGGCGTGGTGACAAACAGAAGAAGTTTGATTCTGAAGTCGCTGGTGATATGAATGCGGGAGAAAAGCTTTCTATGAAATGGTTTTCCATCATGGTCTCTCTGAATATGTTGTTGTCCTCGTTTTCAGATGCTATTGGTGAAGAAGGAAAGCAAAATGATGGGAAGATATCCTCCTTCGTGTCCAAGGCCTCTATCTTGACTTCAAGCCCTGCTCCAAAATTGAAACCTGTCTCTGGGGGTTGCTCTATTTTCTCTTGTGGTTGATTCTTTTGATGGTACTGGAGTTGGTTTTCTCCCAAACCCATCTTGGTTTTTGATGGGCATGCCTGGTTTAAATGATTAGCTTGGGTGCATGTATGTCTTCCTTTGTAGGTTATCTCAAATATTGTTGGCTCTTCATCTGACTTTTGAACTTGCTTTGTAGCCAGACAACCTTGTGCATTTCTATGTGTGCATCTGTAATATCCTCTGCAATGCAAACCACTCTTAGTCAGAAAAACTTAAAAAAAAAAAAAACAGCTTGCTTCAAAACAAAATCAGTTCAGCAAATGTATAGCCATAAGAACAATAATAGAATGCCCTTTTGTTCTATGCATCAATATAGGGAACAACAATCCTAGAATATTGAATAGCTTTTGTGGTCTTTTTTGTTGCCTCAAAGGGTATGTCCAAATAAAGAACAAGAAAAGGGGGTATTATTATTAGTGTCCTACTACTCCTATTGTTATCTCTCCACTTATTCTATAATTGTGAATTTGGCTGCATGTTACTGCCTTCAATGATAAACCTGTAGGACCACCATGGCACTTTGCAAACGCTTCCCCACTTGACAAAATTGTCAGGTTTCTCCTATGTACGGATGCATCCCTTCTGGCACAACTCACAGAACCTGAGGGTAACTCATTTCATTTATCAAAAGCTGCAACTGGGCTGCACTGAATCTGGCTAACATTGTCCTTTGGATAAGTTTAAATAGTCATTTTAAAGGCACTTTGTCCGTACTCATTATCTGGCTAGAAACGTTACAACCAGGAAACAAAACTCTGTAGGCGTGCCAAAATTTAATTCCCCCATTAGAGGTCATTAGCTAATTGACCAATGACTTCCCCCATTAAAGGATGCATCCCTTTCTATCATATTCAGATGCCAAGTTATACAAAATTTCTTACGAGAAAAAAATCTTAATCATATTTGTTTGAGCTAGTAAGAAGAATTTAGGTGGGAAAAAACAAATGTTTCTAACCTTGGAAACTTGGCTCCAAGAATATCCTTCTGCCCATATTTTCTCCAGCTATAACCATCATCCAGAGACCCTTCAAGCCCTGTTCCTATGCACACCTTCACTTGCTCTGTCCATCTGGGCATGGTCTTTCTGCATCCCACAAATTCAAAGAATACCAGAATGAAATCAGATCATGAGCCTTAAAAACTCACCCAAGTCACAAAGAAACAAGAATTTGGTAACTTTTGACATTACCTTTTCTTGAAGACATCTTTGTGCTTGAACTCTTGGTCCATGACCTCACTTCTGGGGCTCCCATTTGCAAAAGAACAATGGGAATCCATCATGTTGCCCTTGGGGATCTTAGTCTGTGCCACGTTAGCCCCCCATTTCAGCATGGTGAGTGCTTTCTCATAGGACAAAAGTATCTTCTCAATTAGGAGTTCGTTCGTTTCATGGGACGATGATGAAGAAGAGGCCAAATGGTTACAGAGCTGCTCTGCTAGCTCCTTCCCTTGGATCAGCTCACTGATCAGACTAACTTGTTCCCGCTTCAAGGCCTCTTCCATTGCGAGAAGATGTTACTAATAGCAACAAGAATGGATTACGCTTCTTCCAATTTTAGTTGCAGCAAAGGCCTTGAGCTCAGCTTATGCACACAGCTATGAGAATTGAGACTCAAAAGCAAGCCAGGTTGATTATAAGTATTGGGCACTCAAGGATTGTCAATTCTTTGAAAGGGAATGTGCAGGGGAAGATATAGTCTTGCTGAATTGCCAAAGACACAGGACTCGAACTATAAGCATATAGAGAAGAACAAAACAAGGGATTTGAACACTGTTGTTGGGACAAGGCAAAGTGAGCTGATGAAATGCCAAATGGATCATTCACAATTCTAGTGAAGATGAGTGGAATTGGAGTGTGAAAGATTGTTATGGAGGGCTTGAGGTGTCTGCTGCTTAGAGGAGGAGATACAAGGCACAGATGAGAGAGAGACTGAAGCCAAGTTGAAATAGGCAAGAGAGGCCTCGCTTGGCCAAGAAGGTGAGAGGAAGTGGGGATATAAGGGTGAGAAAAGAGAAGGAAAAGAGCGATAGATTGACTGGCCAACTTTCTCCAATGTGGGTCCTGATTGTGGTCCTTGAGGTGTATTACTGGCCAGGCCAAATTTCTTCAATGTGAATAATATAATTTTATTATAAAATATAATTTTTAAAAATAAAATTATAATTTTTATATTTAAAATGTAATTTATTTTTATTATATTAATAATTCATAAATTACATAGTCATCAGTATATAAATATTGATTTGGTGATTGTTGACCATTTCAAACACCCCAACCCCAACCCCTTTGTATGGGTCAAGAAAAGCGAGAGAGAGGCACACCTCTCACAAGGGAGTGAGCAACGTGGAAGAGGGGCTGAAGATTCTTGGTTGTATCTTTTATTTTTATTTTTTTCTTTCTCTGCTCTTGAAATTTCTGACTTTCGAATGAGCTCTCCGTTTTGTCCTGATGATCTTGATTTTGCTTATGAGTGGCACCCAAGGACAGGGAAAGAGACGTATGTTGTCGGCGTCATGTTCAGCCCATTGCTTACGTTGAAGGAGATAGTTATCCAATGTGAGTCCCCAATTATCAAAGTCCCTTTGCTCTGGTTGGTGTCTTATTATATACGCAGATATCATATAATTAACTTGTAGGGCTACCTGGTGAAGCAAAGTGGTGCTTTATGAATATCCTTCAATGACTTCAACAAAAAAGCTCACATGCGCACTGAATACTTTAATGATCGAAAAAATAAATATTACTGCTTGAATAATCGTTAGAGTAAATAGATATTTTGGAGGTTTAGTTTTAAGTTTTACAAGATTCTTTTTTATATATCATTTGACTTAATTAAAATGGAAATTTAATTTTTCATAAATTAGGTTTCTATATATCGATTTGGTCTAGAGTTGTCATATGGAAATGTAAAGTTCTTAAAAGGTTGAGTCTTGATTGATTGAATTTTTACTTTACAAAATAAACGTTAAATTAGTTCATTTATGCAATGACTTGATTAAGTTAAATTTAAATATTATAATTAACTGATGTTAATAATTTTCATAAGACTAAATTAATTAAATTTATTTTTTTTGAAATCAAAACAGTAATTTACTCTAATCATCACATTTATAATTTTGCGTGATTGTTTTGGTAATTTTTCTTAAATTATATCAAAATTAGAGTTTAATTTCAATTTATTATTAGTATAAAAATTTTTAATTATTATTTAATTATGAGTTGTTAAATTATTAAAAAATATTAACTAAAATAATAAATATTTAAAAAGTTCAATATTAAATAACATGTAATTGAATGATAATATAAATTTTTTTTATATAATAGTAAATCAAAATCAAATCTTAAAATTATATATCTATAAAGTTATAAATATAAAAATTGTATAAGTGATGTTATTTATTTGGCATCACAAGTCAGTATCTAGTAAAAAAAATATTATATAACCAAAATTTTTAACAAAGTGAATTAGTATACCTGTTGACTCTTTAATAAGTAAATAATTCTCATTACTTTATTTTATTTAATAATTATCTTTAAATTTGATTAAATTATGTAAAAAAAATTGACTTTTTTTAAGTGTGTCTAATAAATGGTTTAGGATGATTGAATGGAAACTAATGAAATTCCCTAATGAGGTTTCTGGATATTTTTGTTCCTTTTCCCTTCCGGTTTAGCTCATCTATCCCTTTTTTGTTATTATTTATTGACATAGCATAGGTGGAGAAGCGTTTGGAGAATAAGTGCTCCATTGGCACCAACTCCTACAATGACATAGATACCTCAAACTTGATAGCCCACAGGCCACTACCTTATCCTGTCTTCGATTGAGCAAAGTTTATTTTAGACTTTTACTCACAATAAAGCATTTTATTAAAATGAAAGATGATTAATGTTATTTACACACTATAGATATCCAAAAGTAAAGTTGTGGTTTATATATACTTGCATGTATCATCCATGATATAATCGCCAACGCCACTTGTTTCCCAATAACAATTAATGGCTCACATGATTAATGTTCTACCAAATCACTGTATAAGCAAAGTAACCTACAAATCAACTTGATGTTCTTAAAATTTTATGACATCAAATGTTCGTGTGTCACACACTCACACAGACCAGATTTTCAATTTAAGTTTAATTGATTTAACTATTTAATGTTATGTTTGTTTTACCTTTTTTTCAACACCACCAAACGTTTATAAGAAGACACTTCATATTTACTTCTTGCAAATATTATTGTAAATCGTGCAAAATTAATTCTGCATCTAATAAAATCTTAACTAAATAAGTTATAAATTATTTGGTAGAATCAGATAGCATTATAAAAATTATTTACATATAATAATATAAAATTTATAAAAAATCATAAATTATTAAAAAATATTAAATTTTTTAAAATAAAAAATTAATGATTGACCAATTTAAATAACTGTAATTAATTTTATTCAATTTTAGTCGATCTAATTTAATTTGACTATAAATTTAATTATAAAATTAAATTATAACTGATTGAGTGTTTAATTTATAATTAAACCAATTAAGCTGATTTTGACAATAGAATAGTCTACGAGGCAATATAATATATCAAATAAATGAATTGCATATTTCAAAACATAAACACTGAAGACCAGCAAGGTGTAAAATTTAGTTTATGACATCACACAAGATGCAAACTAAGACTAAATTACATGAATCTATATCTGCGTGACTGGCAATGAATTTTTCTATTTTTTTATAAGAATTATAGCAGTGTTTGATAAATTAATCAAATGCCTATTGTAGTATAAATAAATTCAACAAGAAAAATGGCCCCCTTTTTTCCTTCCTTCCTTTTGTTTTCTCTCTGAAAATGGAATACCAGCGTTGAAGGGGCACACAGCATCCAGCGGCTCTGTAGACGTAATTAGGTCAATAGTTTTGGGTTTTCGCTAGTTTGAGTTTTCCACGCAGCGTTCCCTTTTGAACGCGTTTGTACTTGAATCAACCGAATGATTGCTGAGCCTCAAAGTTATGACTAGAAATTAGTTTTATTTCTGTATATATTTGACAAGCCAACGTGCATAACTTGTCATTCAAAATAAAACTGTACTAGCAAGGAATTAATATATATGCATATATATATATATATATATATAATATGCATATATATTAATTCCTTGCTAGTACAGTTTTATGTATATATATATATCTCAACTTTCTTTGAATGGCTTTACTGTACTAACTATTAGTTTATTCAACAGTACGTTTTTAGTCCTTGTAATTTTAATATATGTATATTTTATGTATATTTTAATTAAGTTTCTTAATTTATTATGTGTTAAAAATGTACTATTTATAATCAACTTTTAAATTAGATCACTAACCTAGTCACTTGCTGCTGACTAGAGTATCATATATGTGAGTTGGTGCAAAGTCTAATTTGGACCTGATTCATTATTAGATATTAGATATTAGCCACATAATCAAACACTCAAACATTTTAATTTAATTAAATTGTATTTGATAATAGCAACTTATACATTTAACACGAATCGTGGTAAATAAACCTAACAAAAAAATGCAAGGACTAAAAAATTAATTAAATCATATTTGAAACTAGAACATATGTTGAAGGTATTAGATGGCTCAGTGGATAAAGTCCTTTGTGGTTAGGGCAAAAACCTAGATTCCGAATCTTGTCTTTACTAGAAAAAAAAAGTAAATAACTTTTCATTATGTAATCACATCAATAAATAAAAAATAAACCATATTATAACTTAATGTCAAAGTAGAATTATGTATATACAGTTGTAAGTGTGTTTGGATTGACTGAAAAAAAATTATATAAAAAATTACTTATGTGTATAATCAATTATAAAAAAATCAATTTATGTTTGGACATTTTAGTTTAGAAGCAATTTTAAGAAAATTTATAATTTATTTAGATTGTATTAAAAATTACTTTTTTATGGAGTAAATTAATTACAAGAAGAAGGGGTATGAAATTATTTAAAAGATTTTTTGAAATCAGTGGATGAGTGCTTTGATCTCAGGGCAGTAATCATGGGCCCAATGAACTAGTACAACAACAGATAACTATTGAGTATAATCATTTTCTAAAATATCCTAAAATATAAGGGTAAGGCTATGTAAATAATTTTATGCATAAAAAGTCACACATATTTTTGTACCATTAAATTTACCTATGAATATGTATGTCATATGAAAACTTTTTTGGTCAAATTCACATCTAATCCAATGATTTTATGCGATTATTACCTCTTTTATTTCCTTTACATTTAGCATTATTGAAAATAATTAATTTCTAAATCAATATATCTATATTTATTAATTAAAAAATGAATGTAAACATATTAAGGAATAGACTACATAGGAAAAAAAAACAACTTAATAGTATGATAAAAATGAACCGCTAATACCCACAGGAAAAAATAAAATGAGCTTAAATTAGATCATCCACGTACTTGTCAATTCTTATTGAATAATGAAAGAAAAGTTATAACACTTTATTTTATTCTTTTGGTGTGATTAGCAGTGACGCAACAGAGCCACTGGGACATGGGAAGAAAACAGAAGTTGTAGAATTCAAATGAGATGTGGAAAAAGATTTTTTTGAAAATGAGAGCCAAATATTTGACTTCAACACGTATCAATTTGGATAGGAGAGTGTAATCTCCACATCTTTAATTTCCCTTAGACCTTAGCTAACAATAATATCAAGTTATCAACAACAATATATAGAATAGGAGAAGATGAAAGGGATGCAAATTTTCCATGAAACTACCAGGTTAGTATGTGGAAAGTGATGCGTGAGGATTGAGGAACACTGGTACTGGTGGCTTTCTGGGTTTATCTTGTTATTGTCTCTTTCTCTCCTCATAAAGAAACCTAAAAACGCGTGGGCTTTCATTTGTCCCTTGAAAATTTGTGTCTTGCGAGATTCATAATTTTTCATTGAGGTATATTTTTTTCTAAAATTTTGTCCTCTTCTTTTGCAAATGAATAGAAGAATGTCTATTAATAAATTACGATTCAAGTGGTAAGTAAGTAAGTTTGAATTAAACAATTAATAGGACTTCTATAATATCAACAATTTAAGCTCGTAAAAATATATTATTAAGAGGGACAAATTCAATAATTTATCTCGAATTTAATGAGTGTGAAAATACCTTAATAGAAAAAAAAGAATAAAAGAATGTTCTCTTACAAGATAAAAAAAATACAAATTTTATTGTAAAAAAAAAAAATCATCGTTGCTTACATATAAAAGAACAATACATCATATCAATGCCCTTCTTTCTAACTTCCTTTTAGTCTTCTTTCTTCTTTGTTGTTAGGGCTGAATTAGCTGGTCAGAAAGCAAAGGGAAAGGAATGTGGAAACTTTAGAAAAGTGCTGGATAGAAACCAGACAAGTAACCACGTGTGAACGTGTGACCTGGCCCTATGCGTGTTGAAAATTTTAAGATAATAATAATTTGGCAGGGGAAACCGGAGTGAAGGAGTGGTTCAAATTTGTTTCAGCCATTTCCTTGTACCTTCAGTTAGTTTGAATTTTCACGCTCCTCTGTCTTGTAATAGATGAGAAGGGAAATTTCGCAACATATAAAGATTTTAATTTGTGATGTAAACCACATTTCTCATATCATTTTTTTTAAAGATATTTCATATTGATTAATAAAAATATGATTGAATTTTATATATGAACATCTAAAATTACTGTGATGTAGTAATATGAAATATTTTATCTTTTCTCTATAAAATTTAGTAAGACCCACCACATTTTAAAAAAGAGAACCAAAAAAAAAAAAAAAGGAATGGGAGAGCAAGCTATATGGATCCTATCATTTGGGACACCCTTTTCTCTGTTTTTTTTTTTAAAAAAAAAAACCATTTTGCTACTTTCTCTTTATGCCTTTTGGTTAAAGAGGTGGAAAATTTGTGTTTTTTTTTAATAATATGATACTATTATATTCTTAAAGAAAAATAAAAATCCAAATCCCAAAGATAAAGGTTGTCCTCAGCCATTAGACTCAAAGAAATGGGAAGAACATTTTCCTAGCTTTTTGCATCTGCAACAACGGCAGGACATGCGCCTCTGTATATAGGGTCTGCTTGTATTCTTTTCAGTTTTCACATTGACATATTTTGTTCTGAAAAGACGTCCTAACAACAATCTATCCCAAACAAAATTCACATATTGCTACTGCACCTTCGTAGTTCATGCAATCAATCTCTAGAGAGATGATGACCACCCTTTAGTGCTCAACTTAAATTATTGAGCATTATACTTGAGCTTGGTACCCGACCCAACAATTCAGATCATTACTATGAGTTATATAATGAAAAATCAGACACTTTCCAATAGGAATGGGATAGGGCCCTAATTCGAAGAAGGATTCCTCCAAAAAATGAGAGAATTTTGAGTAATTTCTTTTTCTAATATCTGTTCCAATTATATGTGATTACATATAGAGGCTTATAGAATATTTTAGACTCCTTAAATTTCTAAAATGCTAACAACTATTAAAACTACATAATAACAAACCCATGTTTCCACTCACACTCTGATAGGAATATATATATGTGCATGACTAAGTGTCCAGAGTAGAGTAGAGTTAGTTGTTATTATGCATGTATGAACGTGATGGATTTTCTTATATAACGTTTGTTATACAGAATGATGATTTCATGAAATTAAAATAGAATAGAAATAAAATGATCAATTCTACTCCACAGTTTGGTAACTTCTAAAATATAATACCTTTTCAAGTCACTACATTATTTGGTACATAGAATCACTGTAGAATGAAATTAAAGTTGATGTAAATAATATAAATACTCTTTATAATAAAAAAATTTTAAACATTAATAATAATATTTAATTTTAATTTTTTAATAATTTAATTAGAATAAATGTTGTCATCTTTCAAAAGAATAATGTTATTACATTCAATAAATATTTCATATTTGTTTTTATATATAAATAAGTTTTAAATAAAAGACAAACAATCTACGTCGAGACTAAAAATTATAATGATAAACTAAAATGCCATCAATATTAATAAGTAATCAAATACATAAAATTTGACTATTACAAAATTACACCATAAACTGAAAAACATCAAGAATGACAATATTTTATTACCCAAAAAATAAGGACAATAGGTGTAATTATATAAAATTTTTAAGGATATATTAGGAATAAATAATTTTATTCCAATTCCATAGATCATGAAATTCTAATCTCACCCTCTAGAAGGGAATGGATTCCATGTTCCATTTCTAATTTCATAGAATAAGACATGAAATGAAATCACCATTCCATGACTTTTTTTTTGCAAACAAACATAGGAATACCACATTTTATAGAATAAGCATAAAATGAAATTACTATTCTTACGTACTAAACGTTACATTAGAACACCACAAATATAGGGAGGGAATATTCTAGATGAGTGACAATTTCTATTTATTGTAAGTCTTTACAGTGAATAATTAAAAAGTTTATCCAAAGCCTCTTCTCTTTCTCTGATTTCTAGAGATTCACCCTTTCTTCGAACTAAGGGAGTTTCTTTTCTGATCAATACCTATCACACTCACCCCATATTCATTTTCCCTATCAATTGCTTTGTTAAGTATATCCAATGGCTTCCATAATCCATCTTGCCTAAAGATAACACAACGCCTAGTTATTACATAAAAGAAACCTTATTAAGAAATATGTGCTGTGGCTTAAATCTAGCATAAAGGTAACAACCTTCATTCCCCATATTTCTGACTCGTGAATTGTGGAAGGGGAAAGTCTTAAATCCATTAAGCTAATTCTTTTGCTATTTACACAATGCTTGCATTCATGATTATGGAACATTGTTCATAACTGCATAAATAACTTTTAAATTCAAGAAACACATTTACACCCAGGCAGGTTTGTACAGTGCCATCCCTAAAATAGGATGACTAAATTTAAGCCTTAGGAGTCAGTACAGTAAATAGAGCCGTGAAGCCTTCTACCATAACGAGTAAATATGAATAATGAATGGCAATAATCTTTACATGTTTCATTGCGACAGAAAATAAGTTACAATTATACTAGTACGTCACTCACCAATTTTTAAAAGTCAAAGTCCTAAACCATTCTTCCATGATGATTGGTTCATTCTACAACATAATCTGAAATGGTGTTTACCTACAAAGAAGTCATCATTGACAATACATGAGTTAGCATAGTTCCTAATATTTGATGCCAAAGAATCATTGCAATTTGAGTGTTTGTTTACAAGCAGCAATGGCTTCTTTGAATCCCCCTCGTACTCTCTGGTCTCAACTGCGTCAAGTTTACCCATAACAAAAGCAGCAATGGTGTTCACTACCAGTGTCATGCTCTCACCAAGGCCTTCCTATTCCTCCAAGCCTACGGGCCAACTCAATATCCTTTTTCACTGGAGCAGCAAAAAAGCAAATAGAACATTTTTATTCATGAGGTTACTGAATGAAAACAACAAAGAAATATTCATGAGGGAAAAGCATAAATCAAGTAATAAACAGCAGGAATAAAAGATCCTTAGGAAATACCAGCTAACTAATGACTGTTAGCAAAGCTCTAAATCAGAACAACATTATACTCTCCTTGGGACACCACTAGCTTCTGCTGCTAAACATAACTTCTCATGATGAACAGTCACTGACAAATTAACCACATATGGGCTCATTACTTTTTAAGGTAACAGCTATACAAATAGGAAAAGCAAGTCATCATTACCAAAAGCAAGAGACCTATCATAGTGAAATGCACTAAAATATTACATGAAGAAAGTTACAATCTTCTAATTAATCACCCATGAGCATCTTCTGCAACCCTTTACATGACCAAAGGTCTCAGATAGTCCACAAAGCACATTTATCACTCGGATTTATGATTTAATAGATGTCGCACGTGCCCGTTGGACGGTACAGCCAAGAGCCCAAGAGTAGCATTCTTTAAGAACAGTCATACACAATTAAAAGGATAGGAGTGAATGGACTAGGTAACTCGGAATTCAATGACAGTGCTCAGCTCGAATAAAGCAACACATGATGTTTCAAAAAGTGTACACATGTGCCCAACCATTACACTACCACAATTTTTTTCAAGTCCTAAACAGGCATTCACTGTATCCCCCATGACCAACTCCATCATACAGACTACAGAATATTGTTTTAAATGTAACTAATGTAGTAACAAAAGAATTTATTTATAAATTATAACCAATAAAAGTGTTAGATATATAAAATCATTCATGTGTTTTCACCTAACAATTTAAGCTTTTAGGATTGTTGGTTCATAATAATGGTATCAGAACCTCTATAACCAAGTGGTCAAGGGTTTGATCCTTACCACCCCCTATTCTTTATAATTAAGTTGCATTTTAACATAAGGTAAGGTGCACCTATGCATTGTCCATGCTTCAAGCCAAAAAAACTTACTTGAGGAGGCATGTAAGAGATATAAAGCCATTTATCTACTTTCACTAAATAGCTTAAGTTTTTGGGATAGTTAACTATTCCAAAAGATACTCTAACAAAAAGTAACAGGATTTAAAAATTAAAAAAAAATTTCATCAATGATATGATGATTGATGAAAGGGAAATCAGAGGAATGAATTAAAAAAAAAAAAGCATTAACTTACTAAGAGTAACACGCTTTGCATGAATTGCACAGAGCATTCCATCCTCAAACAAATGAACCAGATAATCCTCAGCTGCCTGCAGGATTGTCAAATAAAAACCCATATAATGATAATGTTTCATATGAAGATGATACAAATCACATAACAGATGAAAATAATTCTTAAAGCAGCTACAGGCATTTTTAAATAAATCATAAAAAAAAATTAGTAACATGCTGACTAGAACTTAGTACAAGCTTACAAGGAATCCCGAAAATAATCAGAGAAGGATGTAGTCATGATAGCCAATAATATACAGTGACAGCAAAATCCAGCGATTGGAACATGTTAATGGATGGTGAGGGTTAGGACAGTATGGGTAGGGAATAATTCCCCTAGCTTAGGAGTTTAAAATTTTATGGAGGGGAATGAAATGCGAGGGGAACCATTTCCCCTCAAACTCTCACTTTTTGTTCCCCTCAAAACTGAGAGTTGATGAAGAGGAATATCTATGCTTTTGTTTTAAAAACTTGTCATTTACTATTTTACCTCATAAATTGAGTTACTTAAAAAAGTTTAAAAGGGTTAGATTGAAATTTTACACTTCTAACCATTTACCTTCCCCTTTCTTCCCTCATTAATCATCTAAACACTGTCAAGGAAAGTCTTTTCATTTCATCCTTCCCATTTCCATTTTATTCTATTCCATTCCATCCTATATTCCCATTCTCCGAAAACTTCCAAACATAGCCTAGGTTGTTGAACAATATTCTCAATTTGATTACATTAATGGAATAATAAGAGAATAGAAGCTGTAGTGACTATGTAAAGAAGTATGCATTGTACCAACACATGTGCTGCCCAAGCCCCAGTGGTAGCAACAATAAAGTCCACATTCTTAAATTAGTTATTGATCTTAATATGTATATTGAAGAGCCAAATTTATTACTAGAAGTATGTCTACCAAACTCATTATGATTTATGAAATACTAGTACTGGATTCTAGCATAATTAAAATATTTATATTGTAATACAAATGAAAGACAGTGCCTTTGAATCAAGTCTTTAACACTTGAAACTCGGAAGTCTAAACAAAAACCCATTAAGAAATAGACTAGTTACTTACTATTAAGCCCCTTTTATCAAGAATGCAGAGAACAAGAGCATATTGTGTTATTCTTAAACACATATGAGGTGTTTGGTTCATGAAATATTTTTTCATTTTCGGGAATTTTTACATGACAATGTTGGATTCTCATGTTTGGTACAAGATTTCAAAAAACATTCCTATGTAAAAATGATCCCCGGGAATAATTTTTGCCCAATATTCCCACATTTTCATTCTCATGGGAATCGGGTTTGATACATTCCCATGGCATGGGAATATTGCACCATGTGAAATGTCTAAAATGCATACCCTTCTATTGCCACCGTCATGTCATTGCTGGCAACCACCGCCAGCTATGACACCACCATCCACCACCACCACGAATCCCCAAAATCTGGCCACCCTCCGCCATGATTAGTGACAGACGGTGGCTGGAGTCATTCTTCAAAATATTTAGGTTAACCAAACATCCTAATTATCATTTTTGGGAATATCATTCTCAGGAATATCCCAAAAATATTTTTTCAAAACTTGAACTTAACATCCCAATAGAGTGTAAAATCTCAATCTTCTGATAGACAATGGATTATCTTCCACGCACATTTGGCAATATTTCAATCTAAACTGAATGTCATATTTGAATGTGTTTCAATTTATTATATAACCTTGCAAACATACACATAAAGTAAATAGCCAAATAAATTGGCACTGGCATTAGATTCATATAATTTATTAACAATATTATACGTACAAAAAATTTAATAGTTCAACCAGGAACAAATTGAAACAACATCTGGGGGAAGTTGAACAAATTTACTTTGAAATAGATAAAAAAATATATCATTTGCATGATAAATTAAATAAATTGCAAGCACTCTAGTGATTACTCAAATGAGCATGGAAAAAGTTATATACCTCCTGAAGTGCTAACATGGCTTCAGCTGTCCAGCGAGTGACCTGCGTAGATAATTGGTTTGTAATCTGTTTGACCTACAGCAACAGTAAAAACATTACAACAGTGAGTACAAACTTCCCCCAATAATTAATTCAGCCAAACCCATGACCTGATGCCATACCAACAAAGCTTTGTTAATAACAAATTTATGATTATATAAAGAGCATACTCTTCATGCATTTTTATTAGAGAAAAAGAAATAAAAGTTACAAAGATGTTCCTGTGAAAAATAAACAAATTAGCAACCAAACTACTATGCTTATTTTCACCTAACTTCCATAACTGCAATCATCAGACTCATTGTGACACTCCAAAACAAGTTTTCTGCCTGGGCTTATTTCAGAAAGAAAGCGATAAGATAATGAGACCTTTTTGGATAAAAATGCCAGAAGTTAGAGTGAAATTCTCTAGTTTTTCTCTTCAGTTCTTATTGATAATTTCAAAGGTTGCCACATATGCAGAAAAGTTCCAGTGATCTCTAATTTGTAAATGAATACAAGTGCATATGAGCTTTGTTTTTCTTTCCATGCACTGAAGGATGTAGATATGCAGTGGTCCTGTTAGTGTTATATAAATTCAAAACCATGTCCCAATTTCGCACACCTAAAGAAGCAAATAACTCACACATCTTAAAAAGGGGGCAGCTGGGATAAGTAGCTTGAAAGTCTTCTGAAAATGACGAATCTCACGAAGAGCCACTGTTCCTGGTCTATAGTGCTTTTTCTTCTGCCCCTGAGCTGCAGGTGCTATAATTTTTTTGGAACAAATGATAGAACATTCAAACACCACAAATTAGCATAATTATGACCATAACAAAACTAACTTAGAAAGAAGATAGAATATGGAATTTCATGAAATTATGAACACATACCCTGTGATTCCCCTTCTGCAGCTCTCCTCTTGCGTCTACGAGTAGGCTTCAGAATATTCAAATTCAAAGAAACAAGAAATAACAGATATACTAAGTAAAACAAATTTGTTCCAGCAAAAGAAAGGTACAAAAAGCATTGAATCCCATAAAACTGAAACTGTGCATATAAATCTATGAATTACTTAGATCAATATATCGGAAATCCTAAATCCTATTGACTATGGCTAATTTAGCCCACATTGCTCAGTTGCATGCTTTGGCTATCATACCATTAGAATCAATGCCATAAACTACCACATAAAAAAAATTAAAATAAAATAAAATAAAAACCGTTTCCTCCTCTTTTCTATCTTCGGAGTTTGGAGTTGGGTTTTATACTGATGGATTTTCCTTGGACCAAATGTAGATAATGTACTAACAGTAAAGTGAAAAAAATTATATCATGACGAGAAAGTAAATCACTGTTTGGCTTACTGAGAAACCATGCGCTAAGGAAATCGGGAATGTTCTAAATCCTAACTTGATCAAATGTTCAGAGTCTGAGAAAATCCGTGAATATTCACAACTCGGAAAAAGGCAATACAGAGAGAACTAAATTGTCGTAAAAAATACCCAATTAAGCAGTTCATAGTCTAACTTAGCCTATACCAAGCTTCCCATGTTATGAGCTAACTACAGGGTTCAAATTCCAGCTTCGGTTATTTCCCACATTTTCTCAGCAACTAAACACAACCCAATGTGCATACACACTCCCAAGAGCAGAGAGAGAGAAGCTTACCGTTTGCGGTTCTGGTTCTGCCGGCGTTGATGCCGCGTTCTTCTTAACTGCAAATTTGCAAAACAGCAAAATTAGGGTTTCGAAATGGAAATTGTGAAAAACGAAGACTTCAAATTTACACACACACACACACACACACACACACACACACACACACAGAGAGAGAGAGAGAGAGAGAGAGAGAGGAGAGAGAGAGAGAGAGAGAGAGAGGGAGGGGGGAGGGTACCGCGTTTGCGAGGAGCTGGGGCATGCTTAACTCTTGCCATGGGATTCAGCAATGAAGCTGAGACAGAGAGAGAGAGAAAGAGAGACACTCTCAATCTGCTCAATCTGCTTCAGATTTTCAGATCAATTTTTTGTTTTTTCCTTTTTTTTTTTATTATTAGGGGCTCTTTCTGTTCTTCGTCTCTGGTTCAATTTCATTTTGATTTTTGAAATAGATTCTGTTTCCCTCCATTTCCTTTTTATGTACAGCATAATTTAAAAGAAATTTATAGATATTAATGTTTAGAATTGTAAGTGAAGCCATTCATAAATTATTTAAAATTGAATGAACGAGGTTGAATGTATTCATCTTTTTTTCTAAAGTAAAAAAAAAAAAGTAATGTATATTTGTATTTTTTTATTTTCTTTATTAACTAATAGTCTTTGTATTTATTAATCAGTAAACACTTTGTATAAATAAGAATAAAATAAAAATAATTATACCATTAATTTATTTTAAAAATATATTAAAAATTAGAGAACAAGTTTTCTAAAATATGATCATTCTTTTTAATGAAATCATATCAAATAACTTATATAATGTGCGTATCTGAATTAATTTTTATATAATTAAAATAATTTATAATTAAAATTTTATTAAAAAAAAACTTTTAAAAAATATTTTTTTAAAAAATAATATATTCTCAAACACATACAAAAACACTGTCTTTATTCTTTAGAAATAAAATTGACAAAGACAAGGAACTCAAACCTGTATGGTTTATATATTACTTTCTCTGTAGTTTTGTAGTTAATATATTCATATATTTTCTTTGGTTTAAAATAAATGTCTTTTTTATGAGAATTTCTTTATTTATATTAAGTGTCTTTTTTAAAAATTAAAACTAACACTAATTTTTTATTTTTTAATTTTATCTTTGTGATAGTAATGTATAATAATTAATAAAGTAAATAAAAAATTAATAAAATAATAATATAAAATAATTAATTATTATAAATTAAATAAAAAAAATTTATAATTAAATTTCATCTTATCTTTCTTAATCTTGTGCCCTTTATTAAAAAGATACTTATTTTTAAAGTGTATTTGTTTTACCATCATTGAACATCATCGCGCGTTTGCACGCCTCTCAGCGCCTCGACAGGCGTTTCTCCGGAGCAACAATTTTTCGCTTCCATGAAACGTGCGTTGGCGTTGGATTGCAAATCTAAAACCAACGGAAAACTGTTCCTTATTCCATGTGCCATCTCCTGTCTTGTTGCTCTTTTATTGGTTTGTGAATAAATAATTGGTCGGTATGTGCAAGAAAAAGACTGCCAATTGTTATTCAACATGTGTTCCGAGAAGGTGATGCCTGTGCTGATTCTTTAGCAAAGCATGGTTATCTGTTCCTCACAATATATCGCTCTCTTAGCTCTATTCCTTTTTTTTTTCTCCAGCTTTAATAGCTGATTTTAGTCTTGTGTTATTTGATCGTCTTATAACAAGTTAGTTGGACTTTTGCCTTATTGTTTACATAAAAAAAAAAGTAATAGTAAAAAGAATAATTTATTATCTATTATAATATTTAAAGAGAGAATAGTAATTTAATTTTAATATGTAGAGTTTGATTTTGATATGTAGAATTTGATTTTATTATGTAAAAAAATTAATATTTGACTCCAATAAATAATAATTATATTATAAGTAATGATGATGAGAGTTATGTAATAAGTATTTTTTGTTTCAAAGTAGTTGGTTAGTCATAGTTTTAATAGCTTTTGACATTCGAATATTTGTTTATGATCCCAAATTCTCAATAATGTCATTTTATATTAAATAAATTTAAAATGTGAGAATTGAAAAGTCAAGTGTGTTTGTTCAAATGTATTTTGGAATAAAAAAAGTTATAGTTTTATATTTCTATTATTATTATTATTATTATTATTATTATTATTATTATTATTTTAATTCTTGATTCTTCTTTTGAAAATTTTTGAATTAAATAATCTTGAAGTATAATTTTTATTTGTCTAGAGTCCCTACGAGTGGCAATATAATAACTTTACTTTCATAAAGTTCATATATTATTTGATTAATATAAATAAATATTTACATATATAAATATTTTTTATATTGTTAAATATAATTCTTAATTTATGCAAAATTATATTAAATTTATATATATAATTTTCAACGATTCAATTTTTTATTTTTTTTGGTTTTTGAGATACTCTTTTTTATATATTGGAAAGTTATTAATATAATACTTTCTTAGTTATTTTCTGTTTTGGTCTCTCTTGCCAATATTTCTTGTGTAACTATTATGTGGAATAGAATATTATATACAAATAAACAATTTATCTATGTAATTTCATGATAGTTTCATCAATTCATTCGAATCGAACCATATCAAGATGAATCATATAAATTAGTCAATAATGTTGTGTACAATAAAGTTTTTCAAAAATTACAATAGGTAAGTCATAACTGATTTATTAGTACTTTACACATGAAGTGATTGTTTATTTATGTCATAATCATTTATATAATTATGACTTTCTTTTTTATTTTTTTCATTTAATACTTTCTTTATTAAGTGTTAAGAGAATTATTAAGAAAATATATAATTACTCTTGTAAAAGCATCTACATGGTTTGATCATTTGTTGGGAATTGCAATGTTGTAGATCTTCTTTTAAGTTATCACTGATTTTTTTTTTTGGCCTAATAAATGTTTTAACTCCCTGCGATGCTAATATGACGATGTGCATATATTGCCATCATGAATGTTCAGATATTAGTGGCTCTGCCCATGATTCAATTACTGAACTTTCCAAAATTGTAATTTTAAGGCAGCAAAAGATAATATAGTTGTCACTTTATAGTCACTACTTTTAGTTTTAGAGTGTATTTTCAACGATTTAGATTATATCACATGACACAAAAGAAGTTCAACATGACATTAGTAGTATCAACTCACTACTAAATTAGCAAAATAATCGTTGGTGAGACAGGAAATCTGCGTCAAAGCAATGACACAAATCCACATCATAGTAAATTCTTGGATACAATGCAGTCCACATAGATCACCTTATATTTTTCAACTATTGACTTGGTTTAGCTGATTTTAGGGAACTTCCACTTCAACCTCTGGCACTGCATTTATGAGCAATGGCTCACTGGACACCATTATATCTGACCGAATCAATGTAAGCTTTGAAATGTCAATCTCATGCCACCGGGACTGGAACAACTCTTTTCAATTAATAACTTACAACCAACAAGCAGTGCTTTGCACATGCTAAGTTTAATATAATTTTGCTTAAGTGTTTGGTATATTTTTTCTTTAATTTCCGCAAGAAAATTTTGTCTAACTCCGCCCCTTCCAACAAGAAAGAAAGAAACAAAGGAACAATCTTGTCAAGAAAATTGATATTGATATTTTCAGAGAAGGTAACATGTTACTATGTCAATCACCTCTACAACACATCCATCAACTACAAAAATGGGTACCAAAGTAGCACAAACAGAAGGATACTCATAACAGACTGTAAATTATACAACTTGCGACATGGATCTTGTCTTCAACCTGAGATGCCATGTAAGTTCAAGACTTTCAAGTGACAGTACAAAGATTGTACAGTTCTTGATACGCTGGAAATTTTAAACAAAAGATTTGCCTGCTACAGAGTTCTCTTCAAGATCTAAAACAAGTGAAACTCTAGGGCTGTGAAGGGGTGGGAGATGTCGGAGGCTTGAAATCTGGATACTGCAATTAAATTAAAACCAAAAAAGGGAAAACAAAGATGGACTCATAATCAGACTGGAATAAAAATATATATATGGAAAGAAAAGTATCAAGAAAACTGGACACGAAAACATATCTAATCAGCACAGAAAGTGAAAAATTCAGAGAGCAAGGAAATTGAGACATTACATATGGGTATGGTGACAGTGGTTTAGGTAACCCAGGAAGTGATTCTGCCTTAATTTCAGTTTTGGTTACTGAGTTTATTTCTGGAGCAGGTCCTGCTACTGTATCTACTTTGGACTTGGAGACGGTGTCAGGAGTAGCTTCTGCTTTTTGTATGGTGCTATCAGCTGTAGCAAGCTCTGGGCTTTTTTCTGTTGGTGCAGGAAGAGCCTTATTATTGGTGGAGGTTGGTAGAAGAGCCACTCCAATTTGCTAATGTTCCCAGCCATTAAAAGAGAACAAGGTCATAGGAAGGAGCCAAAACAAGTTCCACATTAGGCAATTATTGAAAATATATATACTACATTGTCAATTAAAATATATATTACATAATCTATCACGTCATAATTACAGCTCATGTATTGGGATATAAATCAAGAAAAATCTTAAGTACCTTTATGTCATCAACAAGCTCTTTGGGGGCAACCTTGGTGTTCAAGAACTCATTAACTTGTAGTAGGGTTTGCTTTCGGTCCTGCCATGAAATAAAAAAATGCAAAGCAGAAAAAATCTTGAGTCCCTAGCCTCTAAATAATAATAAACCAGAAGTGAAGGGCATGACTAATGGAACTGTCTTAGTCGTCATGAAATGGCCTCCCTCAATCATAGAATCCATAATGTACAAATTCATGCGTGTAACAGCTTGACTAATAATATATTTCAAATCACTATCCACTTCTGGTGAAAGTTCATAGGAAACAGTTATGATCATGTGCACCTAGGATGTGTCAAGCGACAAGACTATAGCTTTGCATGTTCCAGCAACAATGCTTACAACTTATGCACTAAAGAAAAAAAGATGCGCTTTACCAAGATTGGGAAAACCATTGAACATGAGAGTCCAGAGAAAAACACATCATCTCTAGAATACCATGTGTTATAACAGTCAAGACTGAGGATCACCTATTGTCAGATATCCATTGGACTACCAGAATATGAATATGCAAACATCTCTCCCATTTTCACGACCAAAACTCCAAATAATGCTGCTGCTAACACAACTTTAAATATCAATCTTGTGTAGATCATATTTTGACAGGTAAAAATGCTGGACTACCATAACCCTTGAACATTCTTCTTTTCATCAATAGAGGGAGACTCAATGGTTTTCCAATATCAAATATACATTGTGCTCCTGCTCTGTCTCTTGTGTACATAGTTACAAACATTAACATGGTCCGCCATTGCCTTATATAACTGATTCGATTCAAATCCCTTTCTCCTTCACTCCATTTATCTTGTATAAAATGCTTACATTTTGGAGACTACAAAAAGGCCCTCTTTGAATAAAAGGATATCCTCCATGCCTTGAAGAGAAAAATCTGATGCTGATTTAACATCTCAATAAACTCAACGGTAGGAGGACTGTTAGAATATTAGGATTCTTATTATGTAAGAAGTCTTGCTAGGTTAGTAGTCTTATTAGGTCTGGGCTTGTACTAGTAGAATTATACTAGTGATTGACCTAACTAATTAGTATACATAGGACCATTAGGTTAGTGTTTTGTAAAGACATCGATCATACATTCATAATATTATTGAGAGCTCCTTTCTCTCTTTTCCTCCTTCCTTACCTTAAACACTTTAATTTCAATGCACAGACATGCAACAGGAGAATGTTGAGTACCTGAAGTCAAGGATTTATTGTTCAACTAAATTGATGATAATCAAACAAAATGTAAAACTCGTGCATCCAGCATCAGAAAGCATATGTACCTCAGCAAATAGAAGCTTCTTGCTTGCAAACTGAATAAGTGCAGCTGATCCTACAAGTTGGAGAATTGTTTCTATCTACCAATAGAGCAACATCATCAAGAAGTAATTTAATGTCAGTATAGTCAGGTCATAATGGATTTTTTTCTTGGTAAAAAAGACATAAATCATAAGTAAATAACTCTTCAGATCAACCTCAGAAAAAGCTAATAGACCCAGTCCAGCAGCTGCAGCAATCCCAAGAGTAACAGCCAAGCCATCAGAGGTCTCCTGCAATGAAACTCCATTAATTAGAAACTCATTCTGCTATTACTAGTTAGAAAGAATAGCCTGCTTGGAAGAAAGTTTTTTACAGCTGATGCAATGGACTGCTGGGCCATTTATCCCAATTCCCCTCACAACTGGAAGAAACTGAATTTTGATTTTATATACCCCAAAAACATCCTTATACTGTCTAAATTTTCTGAAAAACTTCAAATACATAGTCAAGTTCAGAACAGGAGTTGGGAGGATTTCCATAAGAAAAATCTTTGTCCCTTAATCCAACAAATCAAGTAATATTATTAAAGTTCAGTAACCAAACCAGGATGCAACAACCCATATTCATACTGATGAAATAACTACTGCATACCCAAAATTTAAAACAGCTTCATATATTGTTGAGTGTATTACAGTTTCTGATTAGTCTGTTTCCTTTCTTACTAGCTAAAATCCTCAATTTGACTAAGCTAACATTTTATTTCTCTCAAAAACAATTTAGTGTGTCTACCATAGTCTTAAATTTAACAGAAAGAATATGCCTACTATTTATTAATCTGAAAATTAATAGTTGAATTTTGCATGTGCATCAGCATTGAAAATTGCAATTGTAAATCTTAGATACATACTCCTATTGTGCCAGTGATAGCATCTGTCAGATTGCCAAAATCCAAACTCAGTGCTTTCCTCGGTGGTATCCAAGGAAGACCACTATTCTGCAGAATTCCAGTCCGTGTCAGTGTATGGATGAGCAGAGAAAAATTAGTATTTTAAATGCAAATATGATAACATGAAACATAATAAAATGGCAAGGGACCAGAAATACCTTCCATCCACGTGTTCCTTCTGCACCATCCTTAATTGAATAAGCAGCTTTAAATCCATTAATAGTGACCAACTCTGCAACCAGTTCAGAGTTCCCATCAAATCTGGCTTCCATCACAAGTTCACTCAATCAGATTCAAGTATATTCTTTTGTGAAGTAAATGAAGAAACAACACAAATAAAAGTAATTACAGTTCCTCAAATGTTAAATCAGATGATGCAGACTGCATATATATCAGCTGAATTATTAATTCTTGCTCATGCCTCCACATAGAACATATATGTACTCTTAGTGATTGGGTAAACTAAAAACTTATCATTATTCATCAAACAGAAAATTGTGTTACAGTTTGAAGTTTGATTATCACTTCACCTGTTGGTTGTATTCTCAAGTCTGGAGCTTCCCCGATACTCCTTTCTACATTTGGAATCTTTATGCTGGAATGTAAAAATTCTCACTGGGTATTCTCTTAACATATATGGTCACACTCACATCCAACAAAAATTCCTTAACTGCTCTTTCTTTTCTCTTTAAGAGATAGATGTCATAGATGTTCTTTTTATTAATCTGAACGAAATTCATCTAAAAGAAGAATCAGTAAATTGTTTTTTCTAAATTTAGTAAATGTGATTTATGCCTTTTGCTTTTTCCTTGGTGGAAATACTTATATCCAGCCCTGAATTGATCAAGCGAGAAGGTCATTTGAATTCGTGATAAGTGACACAACAGCCTTTCAATGTTAATGAGCAATCTTGAATTATTAATTTTTTTCACCATTAATAGCCAGAATGAGATGACTGGATGTGCTATGGCATGGATCTAAATGACGAACAGAGAAAACTGCAAATAAAATTGCTATATGTTCTTCTTACTTGTCCAGAATGAACAATGTGGTATTCTCTGGTTCCTTGAACTTCAATGAAAGCTTCTTCAGGAACCCTGGCTTATCAACACCCTTGTAAGCAATTGATACTGGCTTCTTCCTCAAACCCCCAACATCCGGGGTACCCACTTGCCTAAATTCAACCGGTGCTCTTATATCAAGTAATTGAGCTTTCTCATCAGCACCCAGTTTTGCATATGCATTTTTGGCCGACTCAACGCCCCATGGCTTAGGCTTCTTCAGAACCTGAGACAAAACCAGTGGCACTGCCACAATAGCTACTCCTCCGGCTATAATTGCAGGGTTCTCTGTCACAAAACTGATAACACTATCTACAACCCCATTTGCATCAATATCCCCAGAACTAGGGGTACTCACAGATTGCTTCAGTGCCTCCTCATACGTTAGAGCCCTAGCAAGTCCACTATTCACTACTGAAGCTGCAAGAAATATACCCCCACGTAAACCAGTTGATAACCACTCTTGCAGAGGTGGTTGCTTGTTGCTAAAACTAGAGAAGTGTGACACTTTGCAAGCAGAAATTGTGGGCAGTGATGGCAACTTTCTGGGTTCTTTTCTTCTACCAGAAAAGACAGATAAAGGTGTCAAGGCAGCGGCATTCAGGGCCTCCATAGCATAATTCTATATCACAGACTCTGTGAGGCACTCAGATAATCAGTGAAAGAGGTTGAAAACTGTGAACTACCATGAATGAAAACCCAGAGGGTTGACGCTGATTTTGTTTACTTGTGGGGTGATAAAGTGGAGAGTGAAGAAAATCATGACAGGCTACGGCTAAGCCTGTGTCGGTGGTGGCTTGGTGCAACACAGTGGGTGTCCAGGGAGGTGCTGACATGTAGGGGATATAAGCACCCAGCCACTGGTTGCTTGACACGTGGCGGGTGAGGATGAGACCCTACTGATGAGGCTTCCTCGTCTGCAATTGTGTGGCTTAGAAACGTCTGAGATATGCCTAGAGACTACCGTAATGTTGACGGGAAGTACTATTGGGTCTTTGGAAAGTGTAGTAAAGTACCAAATGGTTGGTAAATAAAACTTGAAAATAATTGCCAAAAAAAAAGAGAAAAACTTGAACATATAAATACGAAAGATAACACTTGTTTATAAGAATTTGAAAGATGGAGTAGATTTTGTGGATTAGAAATAAGAATCAAAGTGGAAAAAGATGGATTGTAACTTGGAAGTTATTGTGATGCTTAGTATAAGAATAAAATGATAATTTTGCTTTATCATTGTGTTTAGTATGCTAAAATTAATTAAAAATAATAAATTTTTTATCAATTATTATCAAAATAATAATATTTAATTAAAATAATAATAATATTATTATTATTAAAATTTCATTAATAATTAACTAATCATACACATATAAAAAAATAAATATATAAAAAATTATTACATTTTTATCCCTTAAAATTATAATTACATTAAAAGTTAATTTTTTTATTTATAATTTACCGTTATAATTAAAAGAATAAAAATTTAAACATATAAATTAAGAAACACGTTAGTTTTTTATAATTTAATAATAATAATAATAATAATAATAATAATATCCAATGACGACCTGATTAAAGATCATTAAAATTATATTTTAACAAGATAAAATTAAAATCCATGGGTAGGTTTTGAAATTTTTAAAATTTTGGAGTTTGTAGTTTCGCCCATGGCTAAGATCAAGAAAAAGGAAAGTTGGGCACAAATTTAGGCAATTTAAGTATTTTTGTTTTAAAGATAATTTTATGATTTTATAAATTGCAGGATAAAAAAGTAAATGAAATTATTCACGTTAGAATAGAATGATAATTTTATCTCATTTTGATAGAAATTAGTATTACCATTCACTTTTTTGTTTTGGTTATTAGAATTTTTAAATCATTTTCATCCCATCAGCTATGTTACTTTAAACTTTTTTGAAACAATTGTTGTTAGACGTTGGTTGAGAGAACTCGCTTTCCTTTTAATGGTTCAAAGATTTAAATTTATAACTTTTTATAAATTATTTAAATTATTATCACAAGTCTAATTTTAGTGGCTTAATATATACGGTGTTAATCATTATTGTGCATTCTAAATTTGAGTTTGTAATCTATAATTAAAATTTGTAATTTATAATAATAATTATTTAAATATAAATATTGTATTAAACATTAAGATATAAATAACCGTATGTGTCACGCCTTGACACGATATCGTATTACAAGCCCCTCCTCAAACTCTCTCTCTTTGCTTGTCAGGGTGCAAAGGGTTTTTGGCTTTGCAGATATACCCTGAACCAAAACATCCCCTTCCATGTCCAAGACACCAGCTTTAGCATCAAAACACTTGCCCTTCAACACCTGGTGATTGGTGAGTCTATGCTTATCTCTGTTCTTTGAAAATTCCTCTTTTCTGTAACATTTTAGTGTATAATATTTGCTTTTATTCTTTCTGTCTCTTTGGGTTATGTGAGGTTTGCTAGATGGAATCTAAACTCTTTCTTCCTTCACCCAAAGCCTGTTCTTTTACTCTTTTACCATTCTTTCTCTCAAATAAATTTCCTTTGCTTGAAAAAACAAAGCTTTCTGTGAAACCCCATTGCTTCCTCTCAACTGTTTCTGTGGAAAAGTCACAATTTTGGGGGAGAAGTTTGGTTTTGTCAAAGGGAAATGTTAATTTGGTTAATCTGAGAAACGTTCATGATCCCCTTTTGGGCCCATAAGAGCAGCAGTGAAGAGAAGGAAAGAACTTCCCTTTGACAATGTCATACAAAGGGACAAGAAGCTGAAATTTGTTCTGAAGATAAGGAAGATTCTAGTGAGTCGACCTGATCGAATTATGTCAGTTAGGGAGTTGGGTAAATATAGAAGAGAATTGGGTCTGCAGAAAAAGAGGTGATTTATTGCTTTGTTGAAGAAATTCCTTGCAGTGTTTCAGATTATGGAAGAGGGGGTTTACTCTCTCAAATTTAAACTGACACCGCAAGCTGAAAGGCTTTATCTTGAGGAAGTGAAGATTAGAAATGAAATGGAAGATTTGGTAGTTCTGAAGCTGAGGAAATTGTTGATGATGTCACTGGAAAAGCGGATATTGTTGGAGAAGATAGCCCATCTGAGGACTGATTTGGTACTCCCTCAAGAATTTCGTGACACAATTTGTCACAGGTACCCACAATACTTCAAAGTTGTTGCAACAGAAAGAGGCCCTGCTCTGTAATTAACACATTGGGATCCAGAGCTTGCAGTTTCTGCAGCTGAGCTATCTGCAGAGGAAAATCGGATTAAAGAACTAGAAGAAGAATTTAATCATATACAGGCCTCCCAAATTCAATAGAGTAAAGCTTCCTAAGGGTCTTAAATCTTAATCTTTCTAAGGGTGAGATGAGGAGGATAATGCAGTTCAGAGACTTGCCTTATATTTCACCATACTCAGATTTCTCAGGGCTAAGGTCAGGAACACGGAAGAAAGAGAAGCATGCTTCTGGAGTTGTTCATGAGGTTTTGAGCCTCACTGTTGAGAAGCGAACTCTTATTGATCACCTTACTCATTTTTGAGAGGAGTTCAGGTTCTCTCAGCAGTTGAGGGGAATGTTGATCAGGCATCCTGATATGTTTTATGTCTCTCTGAAAGGAGATAGGGATTCTGTGTTTCTGAGGGAAGCTTATCGTGATTCTCAGTTAATAGAGAAGGACCATTTGCTGCTTATAAAGGAAAAGCTTCGTTTTCTGGTTGCTGTTCTGCGATTTCCGAAGGGGGATACTCGCAAAAGAGAAGGAGATGGCATGGAAGATAATGATAGAAGAGAAGATGAAAGTGGTGAGGGGGAAGAAGAATGGACGAGGAAAACCGATTAAACAAGTTGAAGACTCAACACAGAATGATGAAAAGGTCCTTATTCCTGTATTCCCTGATGGTCGTCCCAGAGAACAGTGGTAATTTTTGCGAGAGCTTGAATGTTAAGATTGGAATTTTTCATGCAAGAAGGCATCTGGCTTCAAATTTGACTTTGGACTCGCTGATATGTAATGGATCCTTCATTGCCCATCTACAGTTCCTGAATGTGCCCTGTAAACAACAAAAGCAACAGAAATTATGTCCAGACCAAAAAAGAATACCCAGCTGAGAACTTTTTTGTAGATGGCTGTATCTGTTTTCTGCTGTACCATATAATAGATTGATAATTCTTAAGCAGTGCTATCTCTGAATATATTTAGTGGGGAAAATGGAATGAATGAATGCAAAAGGTTCAACTATATATCCACCTGGGATGTCTTATGAAGTTCACTGCTGAATAATTTCTTTCTATGAATTTCTCTTCATTAAATTTATACACAAGTGAATGTCATGTTATAAAAATTTTCATGTTTTGTGAATTAGTATATGATTGCATGTGATCCCAAGCATGGAGTCGATCCGTGATAGAACTTCGAACGTGCTTCAATTTGATTTAGTGGTAAAGGCTTTTACTCATCAAATCATTTTTCAGATTGACAGCTGATTGCATTACAAAGATTATGCATGTACATTGAAAATGCAAAGAAAATTTTATGTGTACAAGATGATCTAATTTTGCACAGCCTTTCTTCTGGATTTAAGGGTTGGTGGAGGGCTTAGTCCCCACTCTGGTAGCATTATAAACCTGACATTTTTCTTTAAGATACTTCTCTTTTAATGACAGTCAAGTGTGAGAATGTTAAGCTTAAATGGAGGACATGATATCTGGATGTGTAACTAGTATTCTCATATTGCACCTGAGAAATGACAAATAAAAATAGTATGTTTGATCTGCTATCAGTAACTGACTTGGATTTTCTCGTCCTGGGTCATTTTGGAAAGATACAGCCATACAGGTTCTTTGTTCTGGTTCTTTCTTTAGCCTGAGGCCTTTTTCCTGCAAGAAATTTCTCCAATGATTTTGCATGCAACTGGCTATTATCAACATCTTGTTCGACTTAGTGCTATCATATGTTTTCTCAAGAACATGGAAATGTGCTTTCTTTTGACATGTTTGCTCGACTTTTTCAATACAAAGTTATTGAATTCGAGATACCAAGATTACTTGTTTACTTTTAAGTTTTAGCCCTGGAGTTTTGTTCAGCAACTCCGCCCTGATTTGTGAACCTACTAATCAAAGTGTTTGCGCAAAATTTACAAAAAAATAAAAAATAAAAAAAATAGTTCACGTCTATTTCACTCCAATATCTATGCCTAATAATACGGTCTTTTCTTCAGCTCCAGGGAAGCACAGAACATTAGGAATTTGTATGTGTGGAAAAATATTCGAGCAACAGCAAAGCTTAAATATGCAGCATGTGCTTAAATTCCTTTGAACAAGACTTTTTACTATTCTAAATGAGCATATTTATTCTTGTTGTATTATAAGTATATAAATGATACTTCTGGCACATTGTCTCCATAGCTCATAAGAATTGGTGATAACCCCATAGAGCATAGACTCAAGGTTCACTCAGGTTACCGCGTCTCTTTACCCAGCGGAAGTGATATGTAAAACCTGCAGCATCCCTTCCTGCATTCCTCTCTGAGCTTAGTAACTTGTACTGGTCAAAAGTGAAGGAGGAACCAAAAAATTGGACATGACTATAGATGGTAGTTGAGGGTGAGGCTTTCTTAATATCCATTTTAACTAAATCTACAAAACTATAATTTTGTTGTACATTAGTTCTCAGCAGAAAAATGAGAGAAGACAGAAAAGAGAACATTGTTCAAGATGCTACATGCTCTTCAAGTGAAAGTTACTAATAGCCTTAATAATTGTCTGTCATCTTTGATTCAGTTTTTTTTTTTAAAAATAAAAGCTAGAGATAAAAAATATAAGTCTGCCCTTCCAAAATATTAGAACAAGTTCCGCCACTGCTGATCGATACATTATCTGAAGTGCTTCTGTGCACATCAATGGTCGAGCTCTCATTTCGATCCATTATGAGTTCCAAAGACTTTTGTGAATGTATATGCAGTTCTGCTGAGTTTTACACTATATGATGGAGGTGTTCCTTCTTTCCTCACCTCCACTTCACCCTCCCTGCTTCATTTAAAAATGTTAAATTCCATATCATGTATGTATTTAGCTTTTTGGCTTTTGTTTTTTCAGTTGAGAGAGTTCCAAAGAAACTTTCGGCAGTTTTAGACTTTCATTGATTGACTTTGATAATGAGTCTGACTGTCATGCTTTGTCGAGGGCAGGATCATAGGAGCCACTGTTTCTGACGTGGAGAGATGTATTCATGTGAAGTCTTCTATGAGTGTTTCCACCAAAGAAATTCAAGTTAAACAATTTAGAAAAGGAACAAGAGAGGGAAAAACAAACACAGAGCATTTGATGGAGGAGGTCACAAATAGATGTCTGCACATAAGACAAAGTTTGAGTTAAAAATCCAAGACGTAATTATTTGCTTTTTTTTTTTAATATTTTGATGTATTCCCAAAAGTCATTCTTCCTCTATTGGACTTTCAGTTGCTTCAAGAGAAAGAGGAAAGGATGTGATGCGGCATTTCTCGTATCCCTTCCCACTGCATGGAGAAAGGTGCTCAAAGACTTGTTTTTGTGCCAAAACAACAAAAAATGGACTTGTTGCTAGCAGCAAAGTTATGACACAACGACCTAATCTAGTCTGTCAAAGACAATTATTGGTGGTGTGTTACGCCTGATATACATAATTAAGTACATCTTCGATTAGTTTAAACATGTTGGTTAGTTGGCTACACAAAAAATATATTTTCGAGTGTCATGTAACTCCAAACTCAACAGAATTTCAGTAGAATGTCTTTGTCAATGGTCTTTCTCATGTTTCCTTTTCAGGGCGTAAAGTATGAAGGTGTTGAACTTGATACACTCGCCCCATCACTCGCTTGAAATTTATTCAATTATTATTGGAGCTACCTTGGAAAACTTTGGACTTCAAGGTCGACTAGTAACGCAATAACTATTGTTTAGTTCTCTAGCGACTACATAAGGGAAGGTTGAAGCATCAGAGCTCCAAAACCTCATCAAGAATCCTTGAATATTATGATCAAAACATAGATTACATGTTTCTGAAATTGTAGGAAGGAACTGATAAAGTGAAAGCTTAAAATCAAAATGGGTTAGCGTTTAATTTCCTTTATTCTGTGTTCAGGTGTATAAATGCCAATGACTAGAAGGGAAAGGGAAGGTAGGATAATGAAGGAAAATTAGATGTTAATTAATAAGTTTTTCTTTCCTTATTTAGATGTTTTAAATCTTCTAAAATTTTTTTAAACTAAAAAACCTTAAAAATGTTTATAAAAATTAATAAGGGATGATTTTGAAGAATTATTTAAAAATTTTTATTTCCTTCGTCTCCTTTTATATAACTTTCAAATAAGAAGAGACTTTTAATAAACCTCTCCCTTCTCTTTTCTCATCCCAAATCTCCCATCGAAATATATATGTGGAAGACCCAACCTCCCACTCCCATCTATGCTTCTGTGTTATTTTGCACGCCCCACATGCACTTGAAACACCCACACACATGCGTGGCCTATATATATAGGTCTTACCTAACCCTTCGACTTCAAGTAGCAAAGGCTTCTCCGATAATCTTATATAGTCAACCCGCTGGTTGTTCGCTCCCTCCCAAATGCTTCCACCTTCCTGCACTACTGCCTAGTGCAGTCTTCACCATAAAATGGTAAGGCAGGTTAGCTGGAAGTATTTGAGGGGGCAATGAACAAGCTTCATGTTGCTTATTGAGGATAGTTGAATGATCTGCTTCACTTTTTTTTTTCTTGAAAGAAAAAAAGGTTCAGGGAAAAGTTTGTTTCAATTTAAGATCAGGACATGCTCCTGAATTTATTGAGAACTTACAAGATACAGATGACTCACTAACTGAAAAACTCAAGAAACGATGATCTGATTCACTTTGATGATTATTATTTACTCCAGCGAAGAATTCCAAAATGAAGACAAGTTGTCATGGCTAAACCTTTGATGGTTTAGTTTTTGGGACTACTCTTCTCAATAATGTGTTCTCCTTTATCTTCAGGTGAATTTGCTTGAACTAAGAGTTTTTCTTTCGCCTGCATACTTGTTCACATTTTTATAATGAAATAAACAGCTATCTGAATGCAACCTGAAGGCCCTCAATCGTCGTTAAAAGCTATTATAATTTTGTCTTCAATGTTAGTTGAAAGCTAAGAGAATGGTTGTTTCTTGAAGTAAAACATTGTCTTGCATAAAATAGTTCGAACTGCATGAGCTTACTGAACCTACATAGCCACCGATCAGTATATTAAATTAAACCAAACACAATTGCTTACACAGACAGAATCTTCAAAGTACATGCCACCATCCCGGCGTCAATTATGTGTTACATATAAGAGCCAAATAAATTCATGAGCTTTTCATTCTACAATTTTGGTTTGGGATCTTGTTTTCAAATCTCCATATGCAATTTATTTTACTCCCTTGCATGTCACTCATTATAGTATCATGTATTTAGCTAGGAAGATAAATTCTGGGCTGACCCTAAACCTTAGGGATCCACACAAACATAAAACTTCACTAAACCCTAGAGCAGAGAGATTTTGGAAGATATGAAGTAACTTGGGGATTGATGGTGAGAAGCATAAATGTTATGAATTATAATAGGAATCACCTACTAATTCATTTTAAAACCCACTTTAAAAAAACTTTGAAAAGGTAGATCCGCCTACTACTATTACTACTACTATTATTATATTATTATTATTATTATTATTATTATTATTATTATTATTATTGTACAAAATGGTACTCTAAGACTAACAATCAAGACATTGGAATGTCTGGGATTCTATAATAGTACTCTAAGACTAACAGTCAAGATATTGAAATGTTTGAGATTCTAGAAGGATAGGGCAAGACTCATTTAGAGAATTACCTTCAATAATTTAATTTCTTTTTGAAAAAAGGCTACTCAATCACCCTTCAGTGTTAAGGTATCCCTTTTTGTGGAAAAAAAACCATTGACCACCAAAGAAACTACTAGTCGAAGAAGGGATTCAAACTCTTATAGATGAAGAATGCATAACCTTGTCTAAATCCCTTTAATCAGGCGATGGTTGCTTTTATTTAGGATAACTATCAAACTTGCTTATTATTAATTTGAATGTATACTTTTAATCATTTTGAAATAATCTCAACTATTCAATCAATAAAAATTAGTTGTACAACTTAATACTCTCTTCTTTGGTGCTTCCATATTCTTGTGACTTATTAATTTTGTGTCGAAGCCTTGATTTATCACTGTGGAAGTGATTAAAAAAGATTAAAAAAATTTAAAAATCATGTTGGGAGAGTCTCCTAATTATTGATTAGTCACAATGATGTCCAAAGAATTAATCTTATAACAGTGCCTATAGAAATACTTAGATCAAAGATAGAATATTAATATGAAGCCTGAAGTATATTCATCCTGCATTTTTTTTACAAATCCAACACGTAAACCTAAGGACAAGAAGTAAATCTATAAATAGTTTTTTTGGGTAAAATGGTATTATTAATATGTAACTCAATTTTTTTATAGTTATTTGATAACACAAAGTTAATAACATATTACTAATTTTTTTGTTATTATGTATTTTTTATTATTTTTAGATTAACAAGATAGTAAAATTAGATAAGATTAATAGATAAATATATTTTTTATGTCCACGCATTTAAAATTTTATAAATTTGAAAAAAAATAATATACCCACCCATAATGAATATCTTAACTGCATTAATATAGATAATATTTGAAATACATATCATGCATGTTGTAAATATTGATATTCAAACATTCAAATTAAAAATGCTTATACATCTTGTAGGTGTCTATACTCATATATGCTTGCACAAAAGACTTTTGCCAGGATGAAGTTTATAATTCTATATTGACAGCCAACAGCATCAGTATGGCAATAATTGCAGCTTGGCCACTTTACTTTTCCGGTTTTAGTTCGCTTGAGTTCTGAGGATAATACCTTATCCATATAACCCAAATTCTTGCATCCCACACGTTTATGCATTTTCTAGCATCCCCGCCAGTAACCAGAATTTAAATGTTGAAGAAATTAGGACATGGATGCTTGGAGGTGCAGCTCAAGTTAGAGCTCTCTTAGTATGACTGTTCCTGCCATTCATCACAGGTATACAGTCCAGTGACAATTTGCTGTTACTCTCAGAATCAAAGCTTTATGGATAACCTAGCTCCTTTTCATCATCTAAATCCTTATTCTGTTCAGAACCCACAAACCCGCAAGCCACCCAGAAGCCATTCACCCACTTCAATTTCTCTTGGAATGGCAGATACCCAGCATTTTTCTTCTACTTCATTTTCCTCACCAATATTTTCTCCATCCTTTCAGCTTTTGGATAACTTGGGTGAGATAAGGACTTTGAATTCTGTCAGGGAATTGCATGCCCAGATGTTGAAAATGCCAAATAAGGGGAACTTGGCTACCATGGACATATGCATCATCAGATACTACTTGGAATTTGGAGATTTTATGTCGGCGGTAAAAGTATTCTTTGTGGGTTTTGCGAGGAATTATCTTCTCTGGAATTCTTTTCTGGAGGAATTTGGAAGTTTTGGGGGCAAACCACATGAGATTCTGGAGGTCTTCGAGGAATTGCATAGAAAAGGAGTGGAATTTGATAGCAAAGCTCTCACTGTTGTTCTGAAAATTTGCTTGATTTTAATGGATTTGTGGGTTGGGTTGGAAATTCATGCTTGTTTGGTCAAGAGAGGCCTCCATTTCGATGTACACTTGAGTTGTGCTTTGATCAGTTTCTATGAGAAGTGCTGGGGCGTAGAAAAGAGCAAATCAAGTATTTCATGAGACCCCATACCAAGAAGATTTCTTGTGGAATACAATAATTATGGCAAACTTGAGGAGTGAGAGGTGGGCGAGCGCCTTAGAGCTGTTCCGTAGCATGCAGCTGTCTTCTGCCAAAGCCACTGTTGGCACCATTGTCAAGCTGCTGCAAGCATGTGGAAAATTAAGAGCTCTCAATGAAGGGAAGCAGATTCATGGGTATGTTTTAAGATGTGGACTAGTATCAAATACGTCAATTTGCAATTCCATAATTAGCATGTACTCTAGAAACAATAGACTCAAACTAGCTAGAGCAGTTTTTGATTCAATGGAGGATCATAACTTATCATCTTGGAACTCAATAATTTCAAGTTATGCTGTCATTGGCTGTTTGAATGATGCCTGGGATATCTTCCAAGAAATGGAGTCTTCCAGCATTAAACCAGACATTATAACTTGCAATTCTCTTTTGTCAGGCCATCTTCTTCAGGGCTCATATGAAATAGTCCTCACCAATTTCCAGAGCCTTCAAACTGTAGGCTTCAAGCCAGATTCGTGCTCGGTAACTAGTGCTCTACAGGCAATTATTGAATTGGGTTTCTTTAATTTAGGAAAAGAAATCCATTGTTACATTATAAGAAATAAGCTTGACAATGATGTCCATGTTTGTACTTCATTGGTGGATATGTATATCAAGAATGATTGCTTACAAAAAGCTCAAGCAGTGTTTCACCATACAAAGAACAAAAATATTTGTGCTTGGAATTCTTTGATATCAGGGTACTCCTACAAGGGCCTGTTTCATGATGCTGAAACATTATTGAACCAGATGGAGGAGGAAGGGATAAAACCTGATTTGGTGACATGGAACAGTTTGGTTTCAGGTTATTCAATGTGGGGACGTAGTGAGGAAGCTTTGGCTATGATTAATCGGATGAAGAGTTTGGGATTTACTCCTAATGTGGTTTCCTGGACTGCTATGATATCAGGCTGTGCACAGAATGAGAACTATTGGGATGCCCTACAGTTTTTCAGCCAAATGCAAGCAGAAAATGTAATACCTAACTCCACTACCATTTGCAGCTTACTTCGTGCATGTGCAGGCCCATCATTGTTGAAGAAAGGAGAAGAGATGCACTGCTGCAGTATAAGACTTGGGTTTGTGGATGACCTATATATAGCCACAGCCCTCATTGACATGTATAGTAAGGCAGGTAAATTAAAAGTAGCCCACGAGGTTTTCAGGAGAATTCAGGAAAAAACACTACCATGTTGGAACTGCATGATGATGGGATATGCTATTTATGGCCATGGGGAAGAGGTAATGATTCTTTTTGATAACATGTGCAAAACAGGGATTAGACCTGATGCTATAACCTTCACAGCTCTACTATCTGGCTGCAAAAATTCAGGTTTAGTCGATGAAGGGTGGAAGTACTTTGACAGTATGAAGACAGATTACAACATTATTCCAACAATTGAGCACTACTCTTGCATGGTAGACCTCCTTGGAAAAGCTGGTTTTCTTGATGAAGCTTGGGATTTCATACAAACTATGCCAATAAAGCCAGATGCTAGTATTTGGGGTGCTCTTCTTGCATCCTGCAGAATTCACAAAAACATTAAGCTAGCAGAGATTGCAGCAAGGAATCTTTTCAAGTTGGAACCATATAATTCTGCTAATTATGTGTTGATGATGAATATATACTCCACTTTAAACAGATGGGAGGATGTGGAACGCCTTAAAGACTCGATGATTGTCTTGGAGGTGAAACGCCCACATGTCTGGAGCTGGACACAAGTTAATCAGACCATTCATGTGTTCTCCACGGAAGGGAAATCACATCCAGATGAAGGGGACATATATTTTGAGTTGTATCAATTAATTTCTGAAATACAAAAACTGGGTTATGTACCTGATGTTAATTGTGTGCATCAGAACATTGACGATAATGAGAAGGAGAAGGTTCTGCTCAGTCACACTGAGAAGTTGGCTATGACATATGGACTGATGAAAACAAAAAGTGGAGCTCCTATCAGGGTAGTTAAGAACACAAGAATGTGTCATGACTGTCATACAGCAGCAAAGTACATTTCTTTGGCTCGAAGTCGTGAGATTTTCCTCAGAGATGGTGGTCGTTTTCACCATTTTATGAATGGAAAATGCTCCTGTAATGATCGTTGGAAATAAGAAACATAGCTAAGAGCCTGGTGCCCTGGAGCACTTTCTTCTCAATTCATTATGTTCAAATGAGTTATATATCAACGGAGGGAGTGTGTTCATGAAGGGAAGAGAATGCTAAATAAATAAATGACTACGTTACTTGGGGAATCAAGCTCTCCTCGATGCATGATACATGGAAAAACAGGTATCTTCACCTGCAATAGTTTACTTATTTTCTGCAAGTCACATAGTAGAAGAAGTTGGCACTTTGGAATAGATATATTGCCGAGGGGCCAGCATCACCAACTATGTGGCTCAGCTCCACTATAAAGCGTTCCAAAAGCTATCTGAGAAGAAAAATGCCATGCAAATTATTAAACACGTGCGTCATCTACCACTCTCTGCAACATCCGACTGAGATGATAATTTAGAGCTTTGTGCCACTTCTGCAACAGTTTTTAGTACTTTGGGGATTTACCATTGACAAGGGTAGCATCTATTGCTCAAACTTGGCTTCATCAACAAATGAAAAGTAAACTTAAGATTGTTTTTAGGAAATATTTTCCAAATTCAAGATAACTAGCAATCCAGCTTGAAAAAAAATGAATATTATTTTCATATATTTCACAATATTTTCCAAATTCAGACTAACACTCAAGTTAGCGATCAGTGGTGTACATGGAAACTGAAAATTGAATGCAGAGTCGAGTTTGAGTTGAGTACACGAATAACTTCATTAATTTCCACCACAAATTATCACTCATTAACTTATACTAGCCATTAAGCCTCAATAATTGCTTTTAGCAAATCACTTTGATGCAGAATAGATAAACATAATTTAGGATAATCTATGTTATTTTTTTATTTTTGATGATAAAGAAATTTTATCTTATATCTAAGTTTTATCTTATTTTAGCTTCAGTATTTAATTAGAATTTGGCTACAAGTCCACAGTAGCTTGAGTTTTCGTGGGAAATTCTTGTGAATTTTGAGTCTTTTGATCCGACATCAAACTTTGTAAGTAAAACTCATCTTACTAAGGTTTCAACTTGCTTACCATTAAGTCACGTCCTTGTGAGTACTTTGTACGTACTAATTAATGTGCATAAATATGTGCTCTGGGAAAGAATTTAAGTGAATTCAATTAAAATTTAATTGAATTTATTGTAAATCCATGATATGTATAGGTATAAAAGTGGTATGCATAAATAATTGTATAGATAACATAAATCTTATTTAATGTGTATAAGAATTTCCCTACCTCTTAATCCTGATCCATAGAGCTAAATCAAACATTTGCAAGATGGTTTATTTTTCGTGCATGACTAAAATTGCCAGCTACATTGGAAACAAGTACGAAGGAAAGCTCACACCCTTGCAAATTTATTCTTCGCATTGGCAGAACTCTTCATACTTGCAGTCTTAGACATGCTTGAATTTTATACCTACACTCACCAGTCACCCCCCCCCCCCCCCCCCTTTATGTACCGCGCTTGTTAAATATCCTTTTCCCTCCCCTCGTTAACCTTTAACATAGTCCATCAAATTAAATAAGGGAAGGCAGGATTCACACAATGTTTTAAACCCCTTTCTTCTTTCTTGTTTTTTTTATTTTGGTCTTAAGCCCCATTCTTCTTTCGAGTTGCCTTTATCTTCCTCGTAAGGGAAACAGATTGGGCTGAATTTGAAAGCACCCGCAGTACTTGGAAGAAGAAATAGCTTATCTTTGTTGTTCCTCAAAGCAAGGTGCACCTCACCCACCAGGGACCAGACGCTTAATCAATTAGATTTAGTGTTCTAAACAGAGATCCAAAACAAGGAAAATGTGAAATAGATGACTTACAAAAACTACACTACTTATACAAAAGTAACAAGTCAGTAACCACTGTTGCCAGCACATGAATCTTGCTTCTAAACATGAAACGTGAAAGACTGCAGAAATTGTCTCTTTTTTCCAACAAAAATATTTACAAATAACTGCAGTAACACACCGCCATCCACAAAACCCAGGAAGATATAGCAGGGAAAAACGACTTCGCCACTCCCATCCTTGAGTGCTCATGAAGCCCTTAATCTCATCTTACAAAAACTGAAGAAGAGAAACATAGCTGTTCTAAAGAGGAATATACAGCTACAAATGCAGAAGGGATGGTAGGGAAAAGGTATCCGTGATATAGAAAAAAAAAAAAAATCCAAAACTTCTGGAAACATGGAAGGAATACTCCAACCAATCTCCACACCTGAACTGGGATCAGAAAGCCATGGATCATATAATTGTATAAACCCAACTTCATTCTCCCCTAGACATGCTTAATGGTTGATGGGATCAGTCCGACCCAGCACAGCCATCCTCTCTGAGACATCAGCCAAAGCGCTTAAGTTGCACCTGATCAAAGCCTCCACAAAGTAACAAGTTTCATCCCTGGTGTTCCCATCAGGGACATCAACAACAAATGATTCAATCACCATTGTTCCAGGTCTTCCATCAATAATGTCAGGATGAACAGTGATTATGGAGGAATAATTCTGCAAATTCCACGTAACACGGCTGAGTTAGCATTCTTTCAACTTACGGCATGATGATAGGACTAGTAAATACATATCTTAAAATGCCAATGTAACAGCATAGGAAATGATTTAATAATCTTAAAGTTAACCTATACTAAGTGTGTATCATGCAAATTTAGACAAATAACCATGCCACTGTAATTTGTGCATCCAAGAGGTAAGCTTCTTCTACAGCACAGTGACCCTGAATACATTTGCAAGTGTTACCAAAAATAATCTTTCAAGTTCAACTAACTTTTTTGCCTCTGGTCACTGCCACATGTTAAAAGATATAATTAAATACTAAAGGACATTGAGGATGGCACTTTAGAACACTAGAACTATGAATTGGACAAAAGAGACAGTACGTTGAAAAATGAGGCAAATATAAATCAAATTAACCAATTAACTAAGGTTGCAAGTAAGTTACAAATTATAAACCCAACAGAGTAAACAGCCATGACAATTAGGAAACTCTGTATTCCATGATCCTTTCAACCTATTCCCTACCCTATCCACATGAAAGGAAAGGCAGGTTAAACCGTTACAAACATAATAATTTTTTTTTTGGATAGCAGGGTCAGATGTAATTATAGAATCAAAGAAGTAAGATCCATGAAATTATACCAATTAAACAACATAAGCAGACGAGTGATGGTTTGGTCCTTGTCCAACATTTCTTCACATCCTCATGTTACCTATTACTCATAACAAATTCCAAACTTCCAAAAAGGATGTCCTGTTCTAGCACATAACCTAAAGACAGTATTTACATATATATATATATATTGTTTTCTTTCACCCAAATTTAATCATTAATATTTAGCTCTCATGATTGGTTTTGCAACAAGCCATAGGATTATCAGATTATACAATTTATTCGTTTTTAGAGGGAAGAATATTCTCAGTTAATAACTCAACTCAATACTCACATTTTATCTATCCAATATGTGCTCGTAGAAGCTACAAATATGAAATTACTTACAACACTACCAGTTAAGTAACTGCCCAATGGTAGACAAAATAAGAAAGTTCCAATCAGTAACAATAAGCGAGCACTCACCAATGCACTTCATAATGATAGTGGTTTTTTTAATCGTTTTTGCTTGAATGATATGATGGTTTCAACTTGGACCTTTGCCTTGAGCTTAAAAAAGCAGGTTTATACTTTTAAAAGATAAAAGATTTCATAACAATGTGTAGAGAGGCTATATACCCAAACTTTGTTCATAAATATAAAATATAAATCAATAAACAAATAATTACTTACCTTTTTAACAACTCCCCCTTTTAATTATTTTGTAATCAGAGTCTAATAGAAAAGTAAAACGAAAAGGGAAGAACAAAGTGTCATACCCGCAGCCTATGGTCACCACCCACTATTCTGATGCCTAGAATGTGTTCCTCATCGTCAAGTTGTTCCAACCTCTCGGTACTGGTTGTAGCAGGAAGGCCAGATTTAACATTCACTTCTCTAACGCTCCCAATACCAAGGTCCCCTTGCATGATACACCTGCTAACAAATGGTTTATATTTCTGGGGTTGATCAAATCTTCTAACCAGCGACCACACCTGACGGAGAAATAAACTAATCAGATCAATCAATCATCAACCTAGGTCTCTTTTGCCACAATATTCAGAAAATAATGAAACATGTCACCATATAAACTTATTTCTCCAATTTCATGACACTGAACCTCCATCGAGTGACCAAGAAAGCATAAAAGTGGAAGATAATTTTGTAAAAGTTCGGAATGTTTTGCATTGCTTGGTTTACTGAAAACAAGTCTGCAAGGAGCTGATGAGAGTTAAAGAGCATTATAAAGATGTGAAGACTCCTCTTAATGCCCACTTCATCGAGATTTTGTCATTTCGATAGAAACTCATATGAGTGAAGAACTGGTATCAGCTGTACTAAGCAATAAGCATCCAAATCCAGCCTTAAAATTTTCAGATTTCTATCGTATCCTGCTTCACGTTCTCTACGACCAAAAGGATTGAAACGTAAAACTTGACAGGACAAATCCATTAAAAACAATAATGACAGAACATAACTTCCAGTTATATGACATGTTCTGGTGTTAAGCAACTAGATGTTGACACGAAAATTCGAATGAAATCCCCTAACAAAATGAAGACTACCGTCCCCATAAGATTTCATAACCACAAAGCAATCAAAACTAACATCTCCTGAAAGCCCACGAGCTGAAAAATCAAACTTTCCCAGAACCCGAATGAAAAAACAAAAACCCAAAATCAAGAAACAGCATCCATCCCCAAGAAAGAGACAAAACCAAGGGAAACCAATAAAGGGAAATGCCATAACTCACATACCCAGATGGGCAAAGAGCATTGAAAACGGAAACAAAGCACCCAGAGATAAGCGAAACCGCTCAGATCTTCAAATGAAGCCCAAAGAAAAAAAAGTCAAACTCTTGAAACTCTGTTTCCCAAACCCATCAACCAAACAAACCAAATTGAGAAGCAAAACCGATTCTGGATGGCTGATATTGGATAAACTTACGAGGTGAACGGGAGCCCTGATGTGCTTGACGAGTGCGGAAGTGCACTGGTTGTCCCTGGGGTCATGCCTGTGATGCCTCCTTATGTACTGGCTCTCTATGGCACCGTACGATTCGCCCCCGTTCATCTTCTTCACACAGTGTCTTCCCTTCTGAACTCTCTCTTTGCCTCTCGCTTTCTCTAAGAATCCAAGATATGAATATGGATATGGCAGAGAAGAGAAGAGAAGAGAAGAGAAGAGTAGAGAGGCGACGAAGAGGGATAAGCCAAGCTTTGGTTGCAGACAGAGAAGAGGAGTTGGTGCAAAAAAGTGACAGCCTTAGCTTTGCTTCGCAGGCTATCAAAATAAGAACCCCACCGACAATTTTTCTTTTTTTTTTATTATTATCTTTCTTGTTTTTTATGCTTCCATTATTGCCACTTTAAATTAAATAAATAAAAAGTTACTCACTCACAGCTTATGCATAAGTGGCTGTTTGAATTTATTTATTTTATTATTAAAATAATTTATAATTAAAATTTTATTAATTAAAAAAATTTTAAATAATAATATATTTTCAAATATTTACTAAGTTTTAGTGTTTCATTTTTTTTATTAATTCCTTATTGATATGCATTCTTGTAATTCATAACTTATTCATTTTACAAAATTTTAATATAAAAATTTAAATGATAAAAAAAATAAAAGTTGATATAATTTACAATAATAATAATAATAATTAATCAAATAGTTAGTTAGTTAATTTTTTTATTAGACCATTATTTTGATTTGCGTTTTACAAAAGTGATCATCATTGATATAATATTTTATAAATTTAAAACAAATATACTAATAAGGTGCAAAGAAATAATGAAATCCTTTTTTTATTTTCTTTGGCTGGTTTTTAAATTGAAAAGAAAAAGAAAGTAAAATCTAGCGTCACCAAGGGTGTGAGGCCTTTTGGCGTCACAACCAATCCTCCATCGTCAATTTGGGAAAAGCAGGAGCACTCGGCCAAAGTGGATGTGTTTTAAAAGTCAAAGCATGAAGGGGGAATGATGTAATTAATCTTGAAACAGTTCTCATAAGAATACTTAAATATTGTACCCAAAAAAAAAATACTTAAATACAATCTATGTAATTGTGTTCAATTATAAATTTGTTCTGTAAAAATAGAGCTGTCAATTTGCTCTTCATGGAACATGTCACTTCGGTCTTTGTTTTATGAAATGGGTTATTAATTTAATAGTTTAGCTCTAATTTTATTTAAATTATTAAAAAATTGAAAAATACTAAAATTTTGACACACATAGGAGTATACCTTGCTCTTACATCTTCGTGATCATGCATATTTACTATCATTTTAATAAGAATAACAATGTTTGTATTAGTATTTAGTTAGACAAATATTTTAGTGGTTTAGGTCTTGATACGATGATTAAGATAATGATTTTGAAATTACTTCACTAAGGATCGATTCTTGATAATGAAATGATCCATCCTTTAATTCTCTCACTAAAAAAAAAAAAACTAGACAAGTATTTTTTATTTAAAAATTCAAAAATAAATTTCAAACAATTAGTTAAGAACATAAACTTCTTATTTTCAAAAAAAAATAAAATTTTAAATAATTATAAATTAATATTATTTTATTTTATTAAGATATTAATTTTTAAATCATCATATGCATCAAATCAGATTTTGACATATAACTAATTCTTGTAATTAGGGGTGTCCACTTTATATCCAATTTTGAAATAAAAACATTATCATTGAGAAATGGCTGGAACACTAACAAAAGCTCCCTATTTTTAATGAATAAGTTCATATCTTTTTGTAATTTTCACAGTGGTTGTCATCCAGTCACAATCTAACTACATATTTTATTGAGCACACATGTTCCTTGAAGGGATATCCACAGCATCTTTCCTGAAACATGTGGGTGAGATGTTGCAGTTAGTCTTCTTAAATAGTTCTGATGCTCTGAGTCTGATGCATTCATTTGCTTTTCAACACCCAAATAAAAAGAAAAAGACAAAGAAGCATCCAGGCAATCCTTATTTTGAAATTTTCTTTCTTTTTAAGGTTTTACTGTCTCAAACTTATTTGTCCAGAACCCTACAAGTTTAATGAGAAGCATATGAAACAAACAAACAAACAAACAAACATGTTGACTTCATAAAATCAGATTATGAAAACCAAGTACAATACAAGTCATAAATAATTTAAATGACATATAATATGCTTTGAAAATTAGCACACGTCCTCCCTTTTCAAAGATATATATTTTTTTAAAATAAAATACTATTCTTCGTCCAATACTTCCATGCATTTTGCGGCAAACTAATTTGTAGCAAAAATAATTAAAGTTTTAAATATCTTTTATGAAAAACTCCCAAAAAAAAAAGGATGGAATTTAATTTTCATGTGAAAATTTTCTACCAATATCTCAAATTCAACCAAAATGTTTACTAAACTCATCAAAATGTTTTCAAAAAATGAAATTTGAATTCCATTTTTTTAAACAAATATTTCACTAGTTCTTCACGAAATTCCAGTAAAAAAATTCCATAAAAATAAATTTAAATTTTAAATGGAATCTTCATTTCAGAAATTCAAATTTGAATTGAAATTTTACTACTTTCTTTGTCGGAATTTCCCTTTGATTATATGTATCTACCCCAAACTGTATTTTCTTTTTAAAAAAATTCTCTTTTTCTCTCACAAAAAAGTCTTTTCAAAAAGCCAGATTCTCCGCAGAAATCGTTCCGATGTAAAAGTAATGCCATCTATAACGAAAGATATAAATTAATTAATGGTGTGAAAAGAAAAAGTGATTCATTATCATTCCACGAGGATAATGAAAATGAAAGAGAAGAGAGAAGATTGGTGAATGTCAAAGTAGTGAATTAGAACGTTATGAAACATTTTTCTTCCCCCCATTTGTTGATTCCATTACCCTTTTATCTGGTTATATATTATATGCTGAATTCCATCTATATCAAATGATGCTCATCCATAAATAGTATTCCTTTTAATTATCCTACGAAAAGAAAAAAAAAGGGGGGGAAATAACTTTAATGATATTTTGAAAGGCTCTTCTATTATTTTGTTCCAAAAGGGCACAAAACCCTTCCATGGAATGTTACGTTTCCGCTGAGTAGCGGATGAAAAGACCATCACCATCTTGCATGTGGGATTTAACAGGACCACGTACTCACAAGATGAATGTATTTTAATTTATCCACTATCCATGCATCATCAATTTTCAAATCCAAAATTTCATTTATTTAATCTCTAGAATCCACCGACCAAAGCCCCATAAATTGTTTGTTTTTTCTTCCCACCCATTTGCCAAAATGAATTGAGCTTTCTATTTCAGCCACTTGGGGGACAAACCCTGGTCCAATCCCATGCCATTGGGATAAGTGGACAGAACATGACAAAGTTTGCTTTAAATATATGAAATTGGTAATCACTTTAATATTGTACCTAATTGTACCTCTTCAATTTTAAAAAAACACCATGTTGGATATCAGAGTTGCCACTTGCTTAGATCCGATTCCAAATTTAGAACCAAAGTGATTGTGATCTTATCACAGGCTACAGTGAAAGAATTGTAAAATAGTGCATCAAAGATGTTGGAGATCTTCTTCTTCTTTCTTTTTCTTCCTTCCCTTTCTATTTATGTTTAATTCTCCCCCCCCCCCCTTCTTTCTTTTTCTTCCTTCTCTTTCTATTTATGTTTAATTCTCCCCCCCCCCCCCTTTTTTCTTGAGATGCTATCGAAGTGTACCTTATGCAGAGCTTTAACTTTTGTTTCATAGAATCAGTCCCATTGAGATCAACAGTCACGCGAAGCTGCCTTATTCTTCTAAAAACAAATGCCAACCTCTTGTAAATTCAAAGGGGCATGGGGCACCATAGATTCTTTTCTGGAAGCAACTGGAGCTCTTTGCACCTGGGTTTAGGTCCAATGATGTGTGGTTACTATAGCTGGTTCTTATCGGGTTCCAAAGGTAGAGGCAGAGGGACCATATTGTCCTTGTTTTTGTCTATATATATATATATATATATAGAGAGAGAGAGAGAGAGAGAGAGAGAGAGACCCGTTTGATTCATGTTCAATGTTCCATTACTATTTGCTACCTACAAAGGAAGCATTTTTTGTTTTTCAGTTCCACAATGTTAAAGTGATAAAGTCTACAGCATATGAGGCAATATTTTAACATTGCCTCTAAACAAAGGTGGGTCTCTAAACAGAGGTATATAAATGGTAGGTCCAAAACTCAATATATGAACTCATAAAAGGACGGCCAAAATAATTTGCATTGTTTTTTTTCTTTTCGAATTTGATTTTGATTCACTTTATATAAAGTTTTTTTTACACTACATCAAATCATATGTTATTAAGTATTTAACTTTTGAAGTATTTATTATTTTATTTTTTTTAATAATTTAGTAACTTATAATTAAATAATAATAAATCAAAATTAAATTATTTTTTCCTCTCAAAAGATGAAGAGCTATGATTGAACTTGACATAAAAGTTGAAAGGGAATTTGCTTATTATTGTTTAACAATATGTTTATTTTATGCGATTCATATAGTTGCTCATTGGAATGTAAATAATGAATTTTTGGGAAGATGATTCATAAGTGCCATGATAAATTCTTGTTGAGATTTAATGTAAACTTTCCTCTTCTTCCCTAACTTAATTTCTTTTAACAAAAAATGTGATTAATTAATTTAAATTGAATTTAAATATTTATTAGATTCATACTAAATATCAATTGATATGTTTGAATTTATAATTTTTTTTCTTTTCATTGATCACAAAAAATGGCTAAACAGCACCTCAATTCTTAAAGCAACTAATGTGGGGTTCAATTCAGTTCTCGGTGGTTCTAAATACTGACTTTTTGCCCTTCCTTCTCTCCCCGCACGGTCACAAGTCCTTCATTGTAATTTGATGTAGAATAATTTAATATTTTACAGAAAAATTACTTTAATAATTTTTTCAATTATTAAATAAAAAAATATTAAATATATTTTAGATTCTAAAATATTAAATATTACTGTTTTTTCATTCAATATTTTTTTATTAGATATTAAACGAATTATTAGACGAATAAAAAATTTTTTTAGAAGAATATAACATTCCTCATTTGACATAATTTAATCAAAATTTATCTAAATTTAAAAATAATTGTTAGTAAGATAAAGTAATAGGAATAATTACCTATCAATTCAAGAATCAATAATAATATCATATCATTTTGTCTCATATTTTGTTAAATTAATTCTAGTTATTTAGCATTTTCTTAAAATTAAACCACTGAGTCATGTGAAAATCCATTACTTTCACTCCTTTCTCTTTTTGTTTCATTGGAAAATACACAATATGAATAATCTATCTCCCTTCCTCAAATCCTACTCACTCCCAATGAAATCTGATCTGAATACAGGATTTCTAAAACAAAATACGCAACACTCAAATATATATATATATATAATAATCTATCTCCCTTCCTCAAATCCTACTCACTCCCAATGAAATCTAATCTGAATACAGGATTTCTAAAACAAAATACGCAACACTCAAATATATATATATATATATATATATATATATATATATATATATATATATATATATTTCTATTTATATTTATATGAGTGTGGAGAATTAAAATTTAATATATTTATAAGAATACTATATAAATGTGAGAGTTTCATCATGAATGTCACAATCAATTGTTAAGTGCCGCATACGTATATATAAAATTATCCTGCATGGTATATGTGTATATAAATAATTTAAAATTTTACTGTTTCTGATTTCATTTTATTTAATTTGATTCTTTTATGCCAGATTGTATTTGTCTCACGCCTGCATGGGGTGAGATTTTGTAATCTTTAACTAAAAAAGTTACAACTTATTCGTGGATTGGACTTATTTAGTCAATATTTTATTTATATTTTATTATAACTTGAATTTAATTTTTAAATTTTTTTTATTGATAAATTATTTATAAGTATATTTATAAACGATCAATAAACTTAGAAGCATGTTCAATTAATTATTTAATTATAGAAGTTTTGATATCAAATTATAAATAAAATATTTAAAAAAATTATAAAAGTGTTTAACTTTTATCACGTGTACTTTTTTCTACGTAAAATTAATTTACATGCGAGTGAGATTTCTTGATATATATGTCATTTATTTAAAAAAATAAAATTTTAATGCCTTAATGAAGAGATTAAAAATTCTCTCCTTCGTTAGAACACGGTGATTTTTTTTTTTTGGTTTTTTTTTCATAAAAGACAAAAGTTATGCATGTTTCATGGATTAGGGGTATATTCTCCCTATAGACCGCACGTTTACATCCTCAAAATAGAACATAGACAAACAGTAGATATAACCATAATGGGCCATGACCAATTACCCTTCCACAGAGAATGATTAATTTGCCATCATTTGAAGCTTTAGTTGCTAAATTAATGCTGGGTTAATAAGGTGGCCAAACCTGGCCAATAGGATTACAAAGTTAACCAGATTGCTGCTCAATTAAAGCCCCTGAAAAGATACATAAGAGAATCGATGTTGTGACTTCTAGCCCTTTATATATATATATTGGAAGAGGTCTAATCCAACGCTTCCAAGTGGTCCAACAAGAGACAAGATAACCCAATTGCCATCTATGCCTCTGCTTGGAGAAGAAACATATACTTCATATGTACTATGTAGGGCATCCGGTATAATGCAATTGGACAATTCAAGTTCTTGTGTTTACGACAAAATAATGGTATAGGTCCTCCTTTATGTCACTAACCAGAACCCAAGTGGAAGCCAATTTTTATTGCACAACATACCAAAAGAATGGATGAATTCTAGAATAGATCGAGGTGCAGAAAAGTGCGTTTTTTCTATTTCCAAGCAGAAGCACTTTTATTCATGCCCTTGTAAAGCCTCTGTCTTTTTCCTTCGGTTGCTTGAGAAAGGCCCTTTTTTCTCTTTAATGTACATGTGGAGGATTTTAGTTTCAATCAACACAAGACGTTACATAACACTTACCCAAAAAAAAAAAAGTTCATTAATTGCTATTTGCAGGGCCAAACAGGACTCAAAGATGTCCTGTTGTCTAATAGGAAATTTACAAAAGAAAAAAAAAAGAAAAAAGAAAACTATGGTTGTGAATCCGTGACTTGTGAAATAGGGGTTAATTAAGGTTTTTATGCAGTGAGTTCTGTTCTCGCCTGTTTACGAGAGGTGATCTAAAACTGAAGATGACTCCGGAAAACTCCTATCGACCGGTGTTCCATGAGATATCTACAAGGGCACTCTAATACTCAACTTAGTATTAAGACAAAATGGAGGGAAACAGGAGCAAGCTTAGAATTGGACATATCTGGGGTGATTCCTTAGTGTACTTAAATGGAAGGTAAAGACTTTCAGATTTATGTGATGGGTTCGGTCTGTGTTATTGGACTTGAGCCCAGGACCTACCAGTTCAAGTTTATCCTCAAAATTTTCACTTGGGAAGTTTTAATAATTAGATTTACTTGCAAAGAAAAGAAAGAAAAGGACGGTTGTGCATGCAGCCAAAGTCATGCATGGGAGGTGGTATAAGAAAATTCAAATCCCAAGCTTTGTCAAATGTTCCAACTGACCTTTCGGACTAACGTCAAAGGTTTGTCTTTGGCAAATAAGGTTCAATTTGTGGTATGAACCCAATAAAAGCTACTTTTTGCCATGGACCAATCAGAGAAAAAAAGATGATGAGGAAGGGGTGGGAAGGCCAATAATTTCCTCCACAAAATTGAATAGGAACCATTAATTGCAGTAGAAAAGTGTATGGTGAGAACTCAAATCCTTATCCTAACCGCAACAAATTGTTGGACCACTTTATGTGTTGTGCTTTAGCTGCACAAAACTAACCAATATCTCGCAAGGCCTTCTGGCCCTGGAGCACGTAACAGCACAGTCACATCAATATAAGGATAAGTTCAAAGCTGTCTCTGTTTATGACAGGGTCATTTTGCAAATCTGCAGTCAATTATATGATAGCGTACAGGAAATCTGGCTCTTCTTTTGAACTCTTCTTGGTGCATACTAAGTTAACTGTCAAGGGTAAATTTTCTGCAGATTCCTAGCGTGATGTGAGTTTGTTGTTTTCTCCTGCCATTTGAAAATTTTGTTTTCCACTAATAAAACGACCTAACTACTTAGAAGGGTGTATTATACTTTAAAATTTATATTTTTTTTTGTGTGAACTAATGCTCACAAGATTCGACTCATTTAAAACGTTTCATAAGCTTAATCTCTTTGGGTCAAGAGTGATAAAGATATGGCTCTTCCTGTAAAATACAATTCTCAGAAATCAAACTGCAGTTCTCATATCTAAGAATGCTTTAGAATTTAGATTTAACAAGCTTTCTGTTGGATTTATCTTAAGTAGATTCCTGTAAGAGAAAGATTGTGTGTCTTTTCAAGAAATATATGAGTCAACAGGAGAAGTTATCAGTAACCAAGTAATTGACTGAAGATAAGATACTGACTAGAAAGCTTATCTATATGATCTTTAGAATAACAACACAGGTAGGACTCTGACTTAGGAGAAGAAAAATAGAGTTTCTGCATAATATTCAAAAGTGGTTATATATCAATGGACCTCCTGTGGTCCTAAATTGTCAAACGATTAATTGTTAGGCTGCAGACTGCAGTGGCGATGAAACTTGCAATATGCAGATACCTAATCTATTATTTGCAGTTAAGAAGGGTGTTCATGTACAAGGGCAAGTTATGAATATTTATGCAGTGAGTGTGGATTCCTTCATTTTGTGATTTTTTTACTTGGATTTTTTTAAAAAAATATCATAAGCAAAGTGTATAAACTTTCCTGTGTTTGTCCTATCATTGAGCATATACATAAAATTGGTGAAGGGATAGGCTATAAACAAAATATAATCATTGATTATGATCTAAAAAAGGAGCAGAAGGATAGGAACATACAGGAAAGTAACTTAAGGATGTAGAAAAAGAAAAAGCAACCTCAACCATCCTTTTCTTCCTCTCCACACCTTTCCCCCCTTTCTATTTTGATATGTGGAAGACTTGTTCAATTAGTAAATTACCAAAAGGTTGCATTGTTCTCTGCTTCTAGAATCTCTCTTGCGCTAATATCAAGTCCTCGTGTGGCAACGTTTTCCACTTGTTGGATATGCTTCGTTGAGGAGAGCAGTGGTTTTGCTATTTGGAGAAGACATCAACTTTTTTTTCTCTCTAGCATGAGCAACTTGTTTCCTAATGCTTTTATAGAAGTTGCTTTAATTTCCCATGAATAATGGCACTCTCAAAGCCTGGCCATGCAGGTGTTGGATGATTGAGCACGTGAAGTTTGAGTTTAAAGATGAAGATGAAATGTGATGATAACAAAACATAGAATTTAATAGAATTTAAATTATTTATTCTCTTTTTCTATCCCTAATTCGATCTTCTCAATTAAATGTTGACAAAATAAATAAATATTCAAATTTAGAAAGAAGTTATGGTTAATTAAAAAGATAAATATGTTTTTTTAGTTGTCAGCATTTAATTAAAAAAAATCATTGGAGACATAAAAAAGGGATATAAAATTTGATTACAATTTGATATGCACTAAGATGATTTATAACATTGTACTGTATGTTGCATGTGCCTATTAATGTTCTTATTAATAATTCTATGCATACATGGTTTTGTTGACACCCAAAATTATTGGGTAGATGTTAAGGTCCAGCATCATTTGCTGTAAGTTGGAGGATGTGGGTTGAAAACGCTAAAACCTGTGACAAGTTGCAAAATGTCCAAAGTTCATAATCAAAGGTTTGACACCCAAGCTAACTTGGTTATATGATTATTCATAAAACGAAAAAATACAACATGAAGGTAGTTAAAAGCTGTTGAAAATAAAGAAGTTAATCAAGTCAAACTAGCAGTTGAGATGATAATGCTTGGGGAGTTACTGAAACGTAAGAACATGGCCATAATTAAGATGAATTAATAGATAAAACAAAATATAAAGACGGTGATAGTTGACCAGATTTTGTCTCTATAAATAGAAGAAATCCAAAAGAAAAAAAGGCATATAAAAGGTAACTCAAAACACGTAGCCTTTTTTTTTCGTTATTGAATCCGTTTATAAATTTTATTTAGACTTTTCGCATATTTTACAGTTTTCATTTACATATTATTACTTTTATCCTTACATTTCAATCTTATTATTTACGAGCATCTTCACCATTTTATCTTAGGTTTCTCTGAGCAAGAAGGTTTGTTTTATATCAAGCCTTGAAGAATCCACACCAAAAAGCAAGTATCTCTCTTTAGTAGCATCTGTGCAAAGCTAAACTAAACACAGAACGGTGAGAGTCAGCTAGGCTCGAAGCTTTTTGCACCAACATGTTCATAGCATGAAGTGCTGATATGGTATTGATTTGTATCCATGCCTAGTTTGATTTGAGTTACCTATGTCTAAGTGAGAATAAGCTTCTATATTCTTGATAATCTCACTTATAAATAACTTAGGGATGTTATGATACAAGTAGTGAAATTGATGCACTTATTTTGTATGCTAAAATAATGTGGGATCTAGTAAATGAAAAGGATATTACATTGGAGGTTGGATGGACAAGTGCTTTACTCATTTTTTTACAAGTCACACCATTAGTAACAAATGTTATATTCAGGTAGAAATTATAGGTTTAATTTAGTGTGATATTAAAGATATAGCTCTGTTATTTCTTCACCTAATGCTATACTTTCCCATATACTTATCTTTTATAATAAAAAGGAAAGGAGAGAAAAGAAAAAAGTGTAAATAAATTAAATTTCTCTCTTTTTTTTTATCATTTAAAATATGTGTATAAAGAGAAGTATATGATTGAAAAGTAAAAATATCATTTTTGTTAAAAATAGGGAGCGGTAATCAACAAGAGTATCAATGTAGACCCAAGTGCTCAATAACAATCATTTTGAGTACAAGGTCTAATTCTCCAATAACGATCATTTTTTTTTTCATTTTAGAACTGGGTCAATAATATCCTTGGGCTAGAAGATGGGCTTCCAATGGACCCAAAACTTTTTCTTTTGTCTTTGTGAACATAGAACGTTAAAGTAATCCAATTCTGTTCCATATAATAAGAAAGGCCCTATTGGGTCCAACCACAAACATACAAAACAAAATTCAACAATTCATGAGGTTTTACTTTTTCTTTAAAAAAAAAAAACAAATCATGAGATGGTTGGCTGTGTAAAAGACTCCTCCAGAAGAGAAGTGATTATTGTGTAAATTTAATTTATATAACTTAAATAATAAAAAATTGCCGCATCATCATCATTTTATGTTAAATAAATAAAAATGATACAAAATCTTTATGTCCAATAAATATTTTTGAAAAAATTAAATAATCTAGAAATCTTATCTTCCCAAAAACTAAGAAATTATTGTCTATTATTTATGGCTAAAATTAGTTTTAAAAAATTATACTTAAAGCATTTTTGGCATTTTGATGTTAGAAAACACAAGTACTAATTATAGTATTAAAACTTCACATTAGTCCGGTGCAATTATAAAAATTATTTTTCTCAAGTGCTAATTTTAAAATTTAAATTAATTAGTCAAGATTAACAAAGAGAAAATAGACACCTTCCAAACAAACGAAGATCAACAATGTTGTTTGCATTTATAAAATTGGTGCAAATTTTCCACAGCCAATAATTGAGTACTTTTCTTTTCAACAGAATTACGTGGGTAAGCTTCTATCTGTGTCTCTCACATTATAGATTATGTAACCTAAAATTTTTATATTTTTTAAAAAAAGAAATCCAAAATTTAAAGGAAGGTGGGCTGGGCTTTTTTAATGGGCCTTGTGATCTCAAAATACAATTTGTTTCTGGTAACAAGAAGGGCCTATTAAAAAAAAAGTGGTACATTATTAAATTAATTAATTTAAAGCAAGGCTACATAAGTAAAAAAAATAAACAAAATTTAATTTTATTTAAAGATAATTGTTAAATAAATAAAGTGGTAAAAATTATTTATCTATCTAAAAATTAGCAATTATATCAAATTATTCTATCAAAAATTTTATTAAAAAAATTTTAATTATATAATATTTTTTTTCTTCCAAAATTGTTTAAACCAATTTGTTCTCAAGCACTTAATTTGTTCTGTTCTATATGAAATGGTTAAGACTGTATTTTCTTACAGGACAAGATGGGTACAGATTAATAACGATCTGTTCAACTTATCATACTTAACCTTGTACTTGTAATTATGTTAAATTTAAATTTAAAGTACATTTTCAATTAGATATTATTATATTAATTTATTTATTTAAATTATAAATAGAGATAATAAAAATATATACTTGTAAACATGTTTCTTAAATCGATTTCAGAAATATTTATTAATTATTATATAAATTTATTTATAATAAATTAAGAGGTGAATTTTAAATATTTTCTTAAAAACATTATAAAATTTTGATTGATTTGTATTTTGAAATGTGTGGGACGAAGATGGGTCGGGCAAAAATCCGTCCGCCCACTGCCATGCCTTTCGTGTTGCTTTTCTGTGTGTTTCCATGCCTTCTCCTTCTCTCTCTTCCAAGAATCTATCACCTTCGCTCACCCTCAGTTTCTCAAATAAAATTTCCATTTCAAAAACAAAAACCCCTTAAATGCACATAACCACACTCGCAACGGCAAACCCATTCTCTCGCTATGTTTTGTAGCCTCTTTCAATCCCAATATTCATTTCTTGCCCCAACCTAACCACGCTTCTTTCTACCCATTCCCTCTCCCAAGTTCTCTTTTTGATCGGCACCCAACTCCTCTCACTTCTTCGATTTGATGCCCTCTGCATTTGCCTATTGCCTCCTTTTTTCTCTGAGCCCAACTACGTTTATGCCATCGCTCTTGATTCACGGACACTTCAACTCTGTTGAATTGAGCATTTTTCGTTAGGGTTTTAATCAACTGGACTTCTTTTTGCCCTTTTGGATTCATTGGGTTTTATTTAAGTTCGTAGATATAGCCTTCTCTAATTTTGGTTGAACTGCAAAGTCGGGGTTTTTATACTTTGGTACGTTTGGGATTCATTTGATAGTAGTTTGGCACACTGAAATTTTCTGGGGTTCTATGTGTTTGTCTTATTTTTGGAGAATACCCAGAATTGGTTAAGTGGGATTTTTACTGTTCTTACTTCTTGCCACTTTTTTTTGGGTATACTTCAGGGGGGATAAAGTCGTATCTTGATTTGTTTGTTGGGTACTAGGAAAATTCCCTTCAAAAGTTTGTGGGAAAGCACTGAGATAATATCTACTGCAAGCTTTTTATATGTTGCTGTAATTAGTTTCATTAGTCTTGGCGTTTCTGGAAGAAGCTGTAGTGGTATCTTGGCTTGGGTTGGTAGGTTTAGCAAGGAGAGTTCTAAGGGAAAGCTTAAGCTTGCATGGGCGAACATGAGGGGTGGGCGCAGCCACCAAGTGGGCTATTGCTAAATGGCCTGTTGCCCAATGAAGCAGCCTCCGTAATGCGGGTGCTTGACTCGGAGCGATGGTTAAAGGCTGAAGAAAGGACTGCAGAGCTAATTGCCTGCATTCAGCCTAATCCACCCTCCGAAGAGCGCCGAAATGCAGTTAAAGACTATGTCCAGCGGCTGATCATGAAGTGCTTCCCTTGCCAGGTGAGTCTTATGTGCAGAAACAGTCATATCTATATCTGTTGTCAGATTGTGGATTATTGCGCGCTTAAAAACTTTTGATTAGTAAGTCCTGCACTATTTTAGCTACAATTATGCTGTGATGTTTTAATTATTGAAGATTGATAGGACCAATCACGCTATCATTATAGAAGGATGTAAAAACATATTAACACTATTAAGCCAATAATTAGCCTTTAGCGGAGCTGCACTAAGTCAAAAATGCTAGTTTGTGGTTAAAAAGCGCAGATATGATGTGTTTGTAGTACCATTTGATTGTGGGAATGTTAAGACATAGTTTCGGTACTGTAGTGAAATTATATTCTCTCAAGTAGTGAATATTTTTGTATCATGCCTTATTAATATTTAATGCTGAAGTTGATGGGTACCATGGTTTTGTTTGTTTCATTCAGAGCATAAGCAAGATTCATGGTATTAACTTGTTCTTCCAAATTATTGTGTGTAAATTCTTGTTTATGATTACAGGTGTTCACCTTTGGGTCAGTACCTCTCAAAACTTATTTACCTGATGGAGATATTGACTTAACCGCATTCAGTAAGAGTCAAAATCTGAAGGATACATGGGCACATCAGGTTCGTGACATGCTGGAGAATGAGGAGAAGAATGAGAATGCAGAATTTCATGTTAAAGAGGTTCAGTACATCCAGGCTGAAGTAGGTTCTCCAATAACACAACATCTTTAAAATTATTGAACTCTGTGCTTGCAGTCTTGGTTAATCACCTAACTTGTTAATATTTTTTTTCTCTATATGGTTGGGATCTCAGTGCCATGCTTAAATTTGGAATCTTAGTTTATTTTGATGTCTTGTGCTCCTCTGCATCAACATATTCAATGAGGATGAAACCTTACAATGTGTGAACTTTCCTACATTTAAGGAAAGAAACTGGTGGGTAGACCTCTGGTTAAAAAGTCCTGGGGAGTGCATGATGAATTTCTTGTTTTGCTTTGTTCACTCACTTTTTATGTTGGTTTGTGCATTCCTGCGCATGTGTTTATTTGTTTTATTGATCTACTTGGTCCATAGATTAAAGTAAAGATCACTTTGTGAGGAAACTACTTTATCATTAAACATAAACTACCAAGAGAAATAATTTTGGAGTAGTCATTATAGTGTGATAGAGTTATGTATGAGAATTTGGAACTTCAAATAATATGCAATGGTGCACCATTTTCTTGTAATTCTTCCTATTCTTGCTTTCTCCTCGTGAATTGGCCTATGTGATATGTGGGGCTAGGAGTGCATATGATAAATGTGTGTGTTATTGCGGATTATTCAACTGGTAGTCCATAAGATAAGAGCAAACATGCTAACACACATTTATTTATTATATGGACTTAACCCACCTATTGGATACATATCAGTAGAGCACTGGTTTATTGTGGGGAGTGAATGTTGATTGTTACCAAGTCATATGACTTTTTTAAAGTGGTTCTGTGAGATTGTTGCAGAAGCTTCAGGTCATAGGACATTAGGCTTGATTATGCATATGAAGTGATACATTGATAACCATGAAACAACAACTTTTAGGGTGTATCACTCTGGTGAAAGAACAAATACTTGGTAAACAATGGCTAGCTTAACAAAACCATACTTTGTGTTTGTACTACTAATTACTGAATTAGTATTTTATACTTTAGAGTTGTTGGTCAAAGTATAGTTATCAACTTGTCATGTATTTTTTAAGTACTTAAATTTCAAAATGTTTAGGTACTAGTTTCTACACATAAAACTCTTGTTAATTGTCTAGCTTAATTAAGCTTGTCTAAGAGACTAAGCATGTGTTTGGATCAACTTATTTTGTGTCATAAAAGCCTATAATCAAAATGTTGCTAAGAGAACTTGATAGACACTGTCCCCTAACTAAGGTGTATTGTGGGGGAAAGGGAATAGCAATGGACAGGTGGGAAAGGTGTGTGCATGTGTGGAATGGTATTGTAACAACCTGCTTACGTGGCAGGTGGGGCAAAGGGCAGAATGGGGTAGTGGGAAGGAATAAGAGGAGAAGAGAGAAGAGAGAGGGAAGAGGCAGAAATTAAGTTAGGATTTAGGGTGGGAGAGACCAAGCCTCTCGAAAGCTTGGGTTATCTTTTCTTTGTGTGTTTTCCTTCTTGTTTTCTAGTTTCAGAACCTGTATATTCTGGGATTCCATCCCAATTTCTAATATCTAAAAGGGATTTTTATCAACTGGTATCAGAGCTCCTGATCTGGGAGCTGTGTGGATGGTGAGGTCGACAATGGAGAGCCGGGTGGAAGCACTGGAACGTAGCTTGGTGCAGATGACAAATATAAGGAGAGAGTTCAATAGGTGGAGGATTTAAAGGCAGGAGGAACGTGAGGCACAGGAAGCACAATTCACCAAAATGGAGAAAAATGGATGAAGATTAGCAGGAGCTACTACGACTGCTCAAAGGGAAAAACCCTGTCACACCTCAACAACCCACGGAGACCAATGTGGAGGACGGAGGAGGAGATGAAGAATGTGGGGAAGCTGGTTCTAGTGGGGTGACCACTGAGTTCTACCAGAATGTTCAATCCGATGACAGAAGTAGGAAGTTGGACGTTCCGATATTCACTGGGGAGGACGCCTTCGGGTAAGTCAACCGGATTGAACGTTACTTCCAAGTTAACAGCATGGGTGATGCGAAGAAGTTGAAGGCAGTGATAGTGGCTATGGAGGGCAAGCCCTTGGCCTGGTATCAATGGTGGGATGTGAGGACGCCATGTACGACTTGGGAGAAATTCAAGGTGGCCGTCGTTGGGAGATTCTAGCTAGTGATGGAAACAACACCGAGCGCCCAGCAGACAAGACCAGCGAGCACATTCTATGGCAAGAGCAAGGTGAACTTGGGCTCATTGCACCGCATCGGAAAAAAACGCAATGTGCTCAATGACGCAAGGCGGTCAAATAGTTGCGAAAATGGCTGGAAAAAGTCACAGAGCGATAGGTATGGAGTGTTCCGGCCAGGCCACCACCGCAAAAGCCACCGGACTCGAGCCCTCACATGGAGGCGGATGGGTCATCTACTACTGTGAAGACGCAGCATAGTATCAAAGCTTTGTTTTGCGCACGCGAAACAGAGTTCCAAACCCTGTGCAACCCAGCTAACCCTTCACCACTTTCTAAACCACCAGATCTGACCATGGTTGCTGCTGCACCTCTACCTCACATCAGAAGCATCGTGAATGGGGAGAAAGGAGAAGGAAGGTCAAAACTGGAATTACATGTGGACTGCTATTTTGACCTAATGGGCCATGCCCAGATTAGTATTGGGTTGAAGAGTGAGTTTTACTCAAAAATGAAAGGGGTTATTTTTAACCTAGTGGGCCGAGCCCAATTCACAAAAGATGGAAAGGAAATTTTGCTAAATTGAGTAATAGCAGCAGCAGAATTTGGGCCACGATCCAACCAAGCTTCTGAAACTGTGGGAAGGGGTTCAAAGCTACCCAAAAAGATATTAAGACCCGATTTGAGTGATTTCAATGGGCAGGAGTGCTAGGGAAGAACCTGAGCAGGAATTCCTTCAATATCCAGGCAAAATACACGACACATTTCTGGAGGATTTGCAGCCACACAAAACATCATCCTGACCCTGTTTAGCGAGCAGAAAACAGGGGACCAGAGCTCATGCAAACCAAACTACCCTTCTCCACCTGAATCACCAAACAAGAGCCATTACAGGGAGATTGAACCCAACTTGAATTGCTCTGACCAGATGGAGTAGGAACCCATTGCTTCTTTAATGAAGAAATCATCCATGAGCAAGAAACCCAAAGTGTTCCACCGATGGTCAGCCCCTGATGTTCTGAAAGTTATCGGCTGTGCATTGTACGGTTACTATCCTCATTATTTTCTAACTCGTGGGCCCAGAGTTCTTGATGAACAAATTGGACCCATAATACCTAGTGCCCCAACATGTCATTCTTTGGAATTTCTTGAATCAGTGATAGAAGGTGCTGCAGTTGGAGAAACCCCTGTAGTATCGCTAGTCTTTTACAAAGGTGGTGTTCTTGAACAAGGGTGCAATGAAAAGGGAGCAAACAATGGCCAATTGGTAATACCTAATGCAAGGGATAAGGCATTGTATGAGGAAGCAATTCCAGCATTGGATGCACTGGGGAAGAAGTCTTTCTTCTTGGGTGAGGTTGGAAATAGTGCAAAAATGAAACTCATCCTTAACATGATAAAAGGAAGTATAATGAAGGCTTTTTCTGAGGTACTCACACTAGTTGAAAGGAGTGGTTTGAACCCTAGAGTACTTCTTGATGTGCTGGATTTGAGTGCCCATTAGTAACCACATGTTTGTGATGAAAGGATCCACAGTGATCCAAAACAATGACTCCCTAATTTCTCCTCAGAAACATCAACAGAAGGAAATAAGATTGGCTGCTTGCCCCCAATGGTGCTTTTGTTCTACAAGTAGGGGAAGCTCAATGGTGTATTGCACCATGTTATTGGCAAGGTTAATGAGGGAATGGGGCATGCTTTTACAAATGCTGCGAAAACTTGTTGCTGCTATCAGTGCAAAAAAGGTTTCCAAGGAATTGGAAACCAAGCCATGAAGTTTCAAGCAATGAGATCCCGGGGGGAAGTTCTTCTAGCTGCTACAGGGCACTCATCGGAACCTCCACATTGAGGACAAGGTGGATCTTTTGGGGGGGGAGTATTGATAGACACTATCCCATAACTAATGTGTATTGTGGGGGAAAGGGAATAGCAATGAACATGTGGGAAAGGTGTGTGCATGTGTGGAATGGCATTGTAACAACCTGCTTATGTGGCAGGTGGGGCAAAGGGCAGAATGGGGTAGTGGGAATGGAATAAGAGGAGAGTAGAGAAGAGAGAGGAAGAGGCAGAAATTAAGTTAGGATTTGGGGTGGGAGAGACCAAGCCTCTCGCAAGCTTGGGTTACCTCTTCTTTGTGTATTTTCCTTCTTGTTTTCTAGTTTCAGAACCTGTAAATTTTGGGTTCCCATCCCAATTTCTGATATCTAAAAGGGGTTTGGCTGAAAAGCTATTTTGTGCAAAAGCTAAGCAAAACCAAACATGCGCTAAGACAATTAGATTTTTATTTTTGGGGGGTGGGGGGGTTTCAGCCTTCTATTAAGATTGTAGAATTAGTATTTTACATTGTTTTTTTCTTTTCATATCTGCAGGTGAAGATTATAAAGTGTCTTGTTGAGAATATTGTAGTAGACATATCATTTAACCAGCTTGGAGGGTTGTGTACCCTTTGTTTTCTTGAGGAGGTAATTTGGTGCATCCAAGGACATTCACACTCTATCTTTCTCTTTGAATGTGACCTTGATACTATTTTTTCTTGGATTGACAAGAATTTGTATTTTGATGCTGTAGGTTGACAATCTGATTAACCAAAATCATTTATTCAAGCGTAGCATTATACTGATAAAAGCTTGGTGTTACTATGAGAGTCGTATACTTGGTGCCCACCATGGACTTATCTCAACTTACGCATTAGAAACCTTGGTTCTTTACATATTTCATGTTTTCAACAATTCCTTTGCTGGACCACTTGAGGTAGAAATAATTACATGGCAATGTTTTATTTTAGTACTATTGGTGATCGATTTTGACATAGTATTTTCTTTGCTTATGTAGGTATTGTATCACTTTCTGGAGTTTTTTAGTAAGTTTGACTGGGATAATTTTTGCGTAAGCCTATGGGGTCCAGTACCCATTAGTTTGCTCCCAGATGTTACAGGTAGTTACAATCTGATTGAAGATTCCTTCATCAATAATGATTTAGCTCCATCTTGCTCATTGCTTGTTGTACTTCTTCCCTCTCAACATTTTCCACAGCTGAACCTCCTCGAAAAGATGGTGGACATTTACTGCTCAGCAAGTTATTTCTTGATGCCTGTAGCTCAGTTTATGCTGTTTTCCCTGGTGGCCAAGAAAATCAGGGGCAACCCTTTGTTTCCAAGCATTTCAATGTTATTGATCCTTTGCGTGTCAACAATAACCTTGGGCGTAGTGTCAGCAAAGGTGTGTCGAGTTCTAAAAATTTGAATTTGGTTCATTTTATGCATTTGTGTTACTATTTCTCAAATTATCATATTGACTGAGTTGGTTTTGTGTGGATCTGTCCCTTTTGCTAGTTTTAAATGTGACAAGCGTAACAGTTCATGATAAACTTCGTAAGGTTGGAAGAATTAAAGATACATGGGAGCTATTGTTACCATCTTTGGATTAGCATGCATGGATTTTTCTGCTGTAGCCAAGTCTGTCTGTCTTTTCTTTCTTTTCTTTTCCTTTTGCACAGAAATTTATACAATAGATATGTAATGAAGAATGAATAAAATCCTCATAACCAGATTCTGGACATTTTTCATCATTTTCATGATGACCAACAAGGTTTACCCACGAGTATGTCTGTGGAGCATGCCATGGGTTCTTTATTGTCTTAAGTGATAATATGGAAATCTGCACTCATTATAGGAGATTGCTGTATATGTTGATAGTTTCCAGTAATTTTGGTACCCATTGGGGATTTGAAAATTGAACAATATGAACCTTCAGTATGTTTATCTAATCAGAATAAATGATGAAATTAAGGCAAATATTATGCATGCTTATTTAGCATTTTATGGCTGGAGTCAATCTTGTATTGATATTAGTGGGTTATTAATTTCCCTGAACCATTTTTAATCTATCTGTACACTTTGGTTATGGCTAATATTTGCTTATATGATACACATGAACCAGGTAATTTCTTTAGGATACGCAGTGCTTTTGCATTTGGGGCTAAAAAGCTGGCGAGATTACTTGATTGCCCAGAGGAGGAATTGATTTCTGAAGTCAATCAGTTCTTTTTGAACACTTGGGACAGACATGGAAGTGGGCAACGACCTGATGCTCCAAGTAATGACTTATGGCGTTTGAGGTTATCTAGTCATGACCAATTACAGGGATCTGAGAATCTCTGGAACAATAGCCAAAAAATTGATAATACCTCTAATCGTGAAGTTCAAGTTGAAGGGAAACGTGTTTCGCGAAGTGGTCTATCTCAGCATAGTAATTTATCCTCTGAAAACTCATCTAAGAGTAGCGATGCTTCTACTGTGTCACATACTCAAAGTCAAAAGAGTTATGGGAACCAAAATAATTCATGGACTTCTGGTCAAGCCAAAAGGGAAACTTATTCTAATGAAGGTGCTCATGTTGATAAAGGTCAGAGAAATGTTAAAGCCAATAACCTAGTGAGTGATGTTCAGGGAAGGTTTCTATTTGCAAGAACACGTTCTAGCCCTGAGCTGACCGACTCATATGGTGAAGTTTCTTCCCAAGGAAGGCATACAAGAGCCCTAGAAAGTGGTAAGGGCAAGAATTCCTCTGCAAAGTTGGAGAATAGTCGTTGGAAGAATCTTGAATCTGACATGGCTGCAAATTATGGTGTTAGAAATGATGATTCATCTGCTAGGCACATCTCATCTCATCATATTGTTGATGGTGCTGCTGATTCGAACAGTGGTTCTAATAGTTATCATGATGACTCAGGCTCGGGTGTTGTGGGTGAAGAGTTTGCATCTGTTGCAGGAGCAGCTGGAATGCAGATGATGCATCAGGAGGAACAAGATCTTTTGAACATGATGACATCTCCCTCAGCTCAAGGTTTCAGTGGTCAGGCTCATGTTCCTGTGAATTTAGCTCCAGGTCACCTACCACTTCCATTTCCACCTTCCATTCTCGCATCAATGGGATATGCTCAGAGAAATGTGGGTAACATTCCCTTCATTGAGGCTCCTTGGGGTACAAATATGCAATTTCCTCACGGTTTTGTCCCTTCACCATTGACTCCATATTTCCCTGGCATGGGTTTTACCTCAAAGCCTGAAGATTTAATTGAAACCAGTAGCGAGAATTTCAGTTCTGTTGAAATGAACCCAGCAGAAGCTGATAATGATTTCTGGCATGAGCAGGAAAGGGGTCCTGCTAGTGGGGTTGAAGTTGATAATGGAAATTTTGAAATGCTTCCAGATGATAAACAACAGTCAACTTCAGGTGGTTATAACTTTGTCCCATCATCTCGGGTAGGCAGCTCTAGTACTTCAAGAATTCAGCAGAAGTTTACTAAAGAAAGCCAAGGATCAGCAAGAGAAGACCATATTGATACTTTTCATTATCAAGATGGAAGAAGAAATGAGGTTTATTTTGATGATAGAATAGCAAATTCTCGGTTGCCCAGTGCACCACCTTCAAGCTCCTTCAGGAGTAAGACCTCTTCTGAAAGCTCTTGGGAAGGATCATCAGCAAAATCCTCAAAATCAACAAGGGAAGAAAGAGGGAGGAGAAATGCTCCCTCAGTGCCATCTGCTGTTTATGGGAAGGGTAAGAATGTATCAGAAATTGCATCGAATCTAGTGGATGATGAAACAGTGGAATGGACTCCTTTGTCAACTATGGCATCTGATATGTCGGAAAGAAGCACCGGGCCCCTGGCTGTTACTTCCATGCATGTTCCAAGGCATCAAGTATCTGGTTTTGAAGCAGTTCAGACAAGTGGATCAGATTCTCTGTTACCCATATCTCCTGTGCTCTTAGGTCCTGGTTCTCGCCAAAGAGCAATTGATAATTCTGGGGTTGTTCCATTTGCATTCTATCCTACAGGGCCACCAGTACCCTTTGTTACGATGCTTCCTTTATATAATTTTCCAAACGAGTCTTCTGACACTCCAACAAGCAATTTCAATGTGGAAGAAGGGGTGGATAACAGTGATTCTGGTCAGAATTTTGATTCATTCGATGGATACGACCAGCCTGAGGTGTCAAGCCCTTCCAATTCTATGAGAAGTGTTGCTGTTGAGTCATCAGGGCACAAGTCTGACATTCTTAATAGTGACTTTGTTAGCCATTGGCAAAATTTGCAATATGGGCGATTTTGTCAAAACTCACGTCATCCTCCCTCAGTTATCTATCCTTCACCAGTTATGGTGCCTCCTGTTTATTTGCAGGGTCGTTTTCCTTGGGACGGTCCTGGAAGACCTCTTTCAGCCAACATGAATATTTTCACTCAGCTTATGAGCTATGGGCCACAACTAGTTCCTGTTGCTCCTCTGCAGTCAGTTTCTAATAGACCTGCCAATATTTACCAACGTTTTGTAGATGAAATGCCTCGGTATCGAAGTGGGACCGGAACCTACCTGCCAAATCCGGTATGATAAAATTCTGAGAAACTTCATACTTCTTTCTGCAGTTGTTTTTTCTTCCCACATTGCACATACGTCCACACAAGTGTGTATTAAAATTATTAAAATAAAATTGTGGTTCTATTTCTTGTACCAAAAAAAAATAGTGGTTCTGTCTCAAAATCTATGGTAAATCTGCTTCTGGTACTGCTTTTTATTTTTGTAATATTTTACCTTCTTTTTAAATTTACTTCAGAAGGTTTCCACTCGTGATCGCCATTCTACAAATAGCAGAAGGGGAAATTACAACTATGATAGAAGTGACCATCATGGTGATAGAGAAAGGAATTGGAATATGAACTCAAAGTTGCGATCAACTGGGCGTGGCCATAATCACAGCCAGTCTGAGAAGCCCAGCTCAAAGCCAGAGCGGTTGGCAACAAGTGAGAGCTGTTCTGAGAGACCATGGGGTTCACATAGACATGACTCCATTTCTCACCAGAATGGTCCAATCCGCTCAAATTCCTCACAGAACAATCCTTCCAATGTAGCTTATGGAATGTACCCTCTACCAGGCATGAATCCTAGTTCATCAAATGGACCAACAGTTCCTTCTGTTGTAATGTTGTATCCTTATGATCATAATACTGGCTACAGTTCACCAGCAGAACAGCTTGAGTTTGGGTCTTTGGGACCAATGGGTTTCTCAGGTGTCAATGAACTATCACAGCCGAATGAGCAAAGTCAATCTGGTGGAGCTTTTGAAGAGCAAAGGTTTCACGGTGGCTCTGCTCAACAATCCTCACCAGATCAACCCTCTTCACCCCACATCCCAAGGTAGTTGTCCCTTTTGATTAGCAGAATAAGTGTTTCTAGCTGCATGCAACATTGAGTTAGTCATATTATGTTCTGGATGGTCAGTGTCCGAGTATCTAATCTTTCTAAAAATTTGCTGCACTCCCCGCTTTCAGGACCCTGTCATTTTACTCCCTTGATCTAAGGTCGTATTCCACCCAAGATGTTTCCAATATTTGTCAATGAAGCATCCTGTTTATTGTAAATTTAATCTATTATGTTATGATGATGATAATAATTATACTTGGACTGCTTTTTGATGTCTTAATTTTATTATTTTTAACAGGGGGCTTTGATTCCATTTGCCAGAACAGTGACCAGGAGGAATTATTATCAATTGAAAGAGGACGATTTTCTTCGTCTTGCATATCAGGACCAGGGAGAGAATGTAAGTGGGGAAAACTATAACACGAAACCTGCCCATTTCAAGGCATTCTTTTCTCGCCCCACTCTTAAAATGAAGGAATCTAGGCATCATTGATTGATCTTACTTGTGAAGGTCCCTTGTTTGTGCCCTTGTCTCTTGCATGTACACTTACAGGCGATTAACCCACTTTGTTTACATTTTTCCATCCAAAACCTTGTTTAAGGATGAAGACACTGGTGGCAAGGAGGAGCAGACTCCTCCCAGTCTACCAAGAAAAAGAGGATGGAAGACTCGGTGATTAGATTTTTACTGAAGGCTTAGACACATTTTAACCCAGTCAAAGCTTAGGTTCAGAATTTAGAAGTTTTACCATGTTACAGATTTGTCAGCTTCTCTCTTACACAGTGTAGTAGGGTTATGTTTTAGAAGATGCCGTACATCTTTGTTGAACTTTTGAATAATGTTACAGTTTAGCAATGAAATTAACACAAAATAACTTTAGATGTCATTTGCATCTTTCTTTGGCCAATTTCCACCCTCTTTCTCGTTATTTAAATTTTCATCTCTCCTTTCTTTTTTATAAAAACAAAAAAACTAATTCAGAGATTTTTTTTTAATCTATTTATAGAATGTACTGGCATATTTATACAATCTATGTTTTATTCTATAAATAATTTTGTCAGAACTGGGATGATTTAAGTAGCAATACAGTGGGTTTGGTATCAAAAAATCCAACCACTACCGAATTGCCTTGCTACTGAGTAATGAAGGAAGTAAATGAGAGAGGGTACCACGTACTTTTACAATTCACTTTGATTGACAACCGTAGCAAATTATCTGCAGTGTTTCGTTGAGTGATAATACAACTGGAACTACAATTACCAGGTAATATACGAGTTTGGTATAGCAGAGACCATAAACAAAATTGACAATAATCGATATTTAGCTGTTTGAAGCCATACGATCATCATGAAGCATTTTTAACTCGAGAACATTCTTTCACATGGACTTATCAGAAATTGCATTGCAAGGATTGAACAAATAACCTATTTGGAACCTATGCCGGGGATATTTCGTATTTCTGAGGCCTATCTTGCCAAGAACTAGCTTGGGAATAGCCGGAGGGTTATCAAGCACCTTGCTTCGACTGAACTCGTTTGCAAGCTCCACTAGCCTATACTTGTCTAGCCCCACTTTCTTATTGGAATTGTAGTAACCAAACCAGGCCTGATATGCTGCTTCTTTATTCTTCACCTCCACATGGAATTGTAGTAACCAAGCCCTCTCCACCTGTAACCAGCCAATGTTGGCACAGCTCCAAATTGATTCTACTATAAACTTGCCAAAGCATTAGAAAATCTAAAATTGTATCCATTCTGTATCCAAGCAATTACCTTTTTCTCAGTGTCAGGATCAACTGAAGGTATGGAACTTGGCAATTCCTTTGTGGTAGATCAAAAAAACTCTCCCAAGGAGCCAGTAGCAATATGCCCTACCCTTTAACTCTCCGCCTCATTCTACCCAGTTGATGTATATACTGTTCACTTTCAGCTGGTAAACCGACCTGTCCATTTGACAAACGAAGGAAACAAGGGTGTTAAAATTGAAAACATAAAAGAATAGCATTGAATCAAATAAATCCATGTAAACCGTTCTGAGATTCCCAGTCCCACTAGCAAGTTTCACAAGGATTGATAGCCTTAACTGTCACAGCAATGAGTTTTTCTATATATATATAATATATGTTCGGGAGATGCTCAAAGCTCAAATGACATTGCAAAAGTACAATTATGCAGAGAAGGAGTTCTCCATTTATTACCTGTACAACAAGAGTGACATCAGGTTAATCTACAACAACTGCAGATACTTAGGAAGTAACCAGGATTAGACCCTTTGACTTCCGAAATTCCTCAAAGACCCCGGTTCTATAACTCCGAGGCTTTCTTGAATGGATTTCTCTCACATTCAACTCACCAAGAATGTCAACGACAAGTCTGATTACCATAGCAGTAGTGCAGAAAACAAGAACCTAATAAACCAATAGCTAAGTTACACATCATTCCTAACATGTGTGATAGTAAAAGTAAACAGCAATATCCTAATCCAACATATGATTTTCTTGTTTATTAATCATGTTGTGTGTCTTGAAGAGAAAGCACAAAATAAAACAGTCAACACAGCTGGTTGCAGATTAGAAATCACACCTTATAGTCAACATCATCTGCAATGTGCTCCTTCAGAAGACCAAGAGTAAACGGAACTGCTTGTTTAATGGAGCAACTAAATGCATCTGGTGGACCTGAAAATGATCCGAACACCATGAATAAAGACGATAAAAAGGGTATTATATGCCTCAAAATCAAATACATATATATATACATGTAAGTACTTTATTATTTAGTAGCATGAAATTATAAACAATTACCTGTGAATGTGTCTCCTCACTCCTCAGTACCCTCTTGAACCGTATTGACAAATTCATGATCCCTTCCCAGAGCAATGTGACAGATTTGATGCATCATTGCAACAAAAATCATACCAAAATAAGCCCAGTACTCCTATCATTTATAAAACATGAAACATATAACCACACACTAAAAAAAGTAAAAAATAATAAATAAAAAAAAAGAAAGTAATACCTCTTCTGGAATGGTGGCAGAAAACAGAAGCATTTGTCGTTTTTTTAGGAACTGCAACAATTATCTTCGCAATGTCTTTGCGAAATCTCACATCTAGTTAATGATCAGCTTCATCAGGCTCAAAGACCTTCACACCCATCAGCCTAGTTGCAAAACCAGCAGTATTCTCAATATGGTCTTTAAGCCTTCCAGGGTTAGCAACAAGGATCTGTAAAGTTATGCAAACTATAATAAATTCAGTCTGAAAAGCTAGTTTAATATAAGATGATGACCTGTCCAAGTGGGCATGAACCCACATTATCATTGCATAACCACTGTTTAAACCAAATAAATAAAAGGTCAGGATCCTTATCAAGCTTTAAAAAGGTGACCTCCATAAGTCTCATTTTCTAGATCACTTTTAAACTCTCAAATGTGTAAATTTGTTTTTCCTTGCATCGATGTTTTATGGAAAATTAGTCAAAAATCTTATGACTGATGATGAAAATCAGTTTAACAATGTTCTAGCCAAAAATGAAAGGAAAAAAAAAAAAGAGATTTGATGAATTGTAATGGCTACAACAGAAGTCCCAATAAAAAGAAACATAATATCCAGCATCCTTATGTCAAGAATTCCTTCACAGATTAGAGTTTTCCAGGCTGTTTAATAATATAGGGGAAATTCTTTCACCAAAAAAATAATGTAGGAAAATGTTGAGAGGAAGAAGAATCATAGAAACCCTTAGTTTGTGTGAATAAGTCAGTGATATTAAACTGCCCTCTGTATCAGATTTTATAAAACTTGTGTAATTAATGTACAATAAAAAGGAATTAATACAATGATCCTATTACATAATCTACATGATTCTAACATGATTCTAATTGATTATTTACATAATCTACACATGATTCTAATTAATTCTTTACATATTCTACAGGAAAATTCAGAATATTTTCAATTGTTTGACTATTGGCCTTATGGAAGAGCACAAGGTTTAAGTCTACATAAAATAAAACTTTGGTGGCAATGAGAAAAGGATTGACACGTGTTTCTGTTCTAAAGCAAGTGTTGTTGTCCATCCAATCATGACTTGAACACCAATGGTAGGATGATAATTCAGCAGTTTAGTGACTTCTGCAGCATCTTCACTTGCAATCTCTCAAGTCGAGCATACGGCAAGCACAACAATTGGTGGTCGCTTTTGATCGCGATCACTTGGAGGTGAATTTGCAACAACTTCAATTGATGGAAGCCCATACCTAGAACTAAAAGTTAATTGGAGTAAGTGCCACCATCATAAATAAACTCAAAATATATACAAGAATAGTGTCAACCAAAGCAGGGTATATTGGACTTAATTGACATCCCTTACAAACAGGTAAAAACACAACCACAAAAAATGACATTATAGCTAAGAGCCTAACTCTGCTTTACTCAAGATTGCTCCATCATCCATGGCCAAGAAAAAAGAAAAACACGGTTCTACCAGTCCTTCTATAGCACTCATGATAAACTCAGATTCATACATCATTTGGCTGACAGGTTCATATTGCATATTTATATTGCTTTCTACATGGCCTTGGAGTTGGAACTTGAGCTTGCAGAACAAAATCAGAAATTCATATTGAACCAAATGAATGTGATTTGTAGAGTACAACAGAACTGTTAGATTTTCTTAATATATTTTTTTTCCAATTTTGCAGAAGCTATTGTACTCACCAGTGGGTAAAATATTCATTCTCCAACCTGATGAAAGAAACTCCTCCACATTCTTTACTCCCTTCAGGAAGTGCCTTCTATGCCCTAGACAATACCAGATCTGGATACTCTCTAAGTGTCCTCAGATCCTTCCTCAATCAAACACACCCCCTTGAAACACTGAGAGGTCCAAACAGCATATGGATCAGATAGTAATATTTTAAGAGACCATGACTCCAGCAACTACTTAAAGCTGTCAATGGATTTTTAAGACAACATTCAAAGATTGTTGTTCATAGAGTAAGAAAGCAAAGGATTAATGAATTGTGGCCACTGCTGACTTCACCATCTCTACACTCGTGGAGCCATGAGCAAAAACGTAGCTTGGTGACAAAGGAGATAGTGACAGGGGTCAAAAGCCTTTATTACAAGGTTCCATAGATTTTGACTAAATCAAATCACAGGTTTTATTATAGCAGTACATCATTTCATGCACATTTCTAAACTTCTAACTTGTCTCTGTATTATCACTCAGTTCTTCACTAACATTGTGAATAAAATGTCAATAATCCCAACAGAAAATACATTAAATAATTCTAATGATTTTTCCTTTTGTATGGGACTTGCAAGCCAGAAAACACTGGATAGCATGGAAACCATCCAACCCATTAGATAGCTTATGTGTAATGTACAATCTGAACCATTGGATAGCTTACATGTAATGGGCTCTGTACAGTAAATGCAAACTCAAGCAAATACCCTCAGTAAAAGATCATTTCGTATACACACACACGCTTCTAAAAAAGTTGCCAACAAAGCAGTGAAGGCAGATAGACTAACTGAAGGCAGAAAAACAAACAACTATAAGTATGAATGACTTTATAAGGATCTCTTTAATGTAAATTCTATGAAGCAATTGAGCACTTTCTTGTCATTCCTATGCAGAGTCTTACCACTAAAAGAAAGTGTTAATGGAATACATCCAATGTTGTTGTAATCTTTTCACTGGGTCATATCAACATCTCTGCAGACAATACAACATTTCTGACTGAAGTATTGGCAAAATATAAAATGATGAGCATAAAGCTCTACAATGAGTCGTGATAGTAAAGGACAATCTACTCAAAATTAATTTAGTATCAAATTGAATTACACTGCAAGAGGAACTACACTACAGCATGTACTATTAAGGTGCTGTAAAATACAAATCTGTTGATTCCTCAAAGACATACAATGGTATGAACAAGACCTAATCCCACTGCACAAACCCCTTTTTGATTTTGTCTTATTATATAGGGTTGCTCTGCAACACAGCACTAAAATGAAAAAGATAACTTCCTCTAAGCAAAGAGATCCATGGATTGTGAGTGACCATTATTTACCCTCTGCAGCCATCTTCTTACGTATTTCATGAGCCACATTAAAAATGCCAAGAGTTGGCTGGTTGCACACCAAACACTTCTTATTCTTTGTATGATGCGGTAAATAAAAAGAGTAAAAAGTTAGATAAAAGTAAATAGGAAAAAATAATAACATTAGACAAGTCATAACAGAAGGCACACATCCTCATGCTCATGCACAAAACAAAAGTAAACAAAAAATTACAGGAATACTACATAGTATTAACTAATTACTTTACTAATACTTGAGAGTGATTTGTGAATTGCTTAAGGAAAAATCCTTAGCAGATGTATATTTATATACATAAGTCAACTAATTACAATCCCTAAATCAAAGGTTACAATCTCTAAATCAAAAGCAACAAATCAGAAATATAATCTACAATGAAATCAATCAAATTAGATCCTACAAATCCTAATTACTAATAATTACAGATTATGCAAATCAGAGAATATCAACACTCCCTCTCAAGCTGGTGCATATATGTCATATGCATCAAGCTTGTTACATCTATATGTTACCCTCGGGCCCCGAAGAGACTTGGTGAAGATATCAACTAGTTTATCACTAGAGTTCACAAATGAGGTAGTTATTTCTCCGGAGAGGATCTTTTCACGAATAAAATGGCAATCAATTTCTATATGTTTAGTTCGCTCATGAAAGACTAGGTTGGAGGCAAAGTGCATGGCTGCTTGATTATCACAAATGAGTTTCATGGGCCCTATTTTGCAAAACTTTAATTCTTGAATTAGTTGTTTCAACCATATAAGTTCACATGTAGTGAGTGCCATGGCTCGATATTTTGCTTCTCTGCACTTGATCTAGCAACTACATTCTGCTTTTTACTTTTTCCATGAGATGAGGTTGCCTCCAATGAGAACATAATACCCAGAAGTCGACCGTCTGTCACTAGGAGATCCTGCCCAATCTGCATCTGTATATTCAACAATGTCTGTATGGCCTCTATTCTCATAAATCAACCCCTTCCCAGGAGCACTCTTAATATATCTTAAAATTCGAACTACTACATCCCAAAGATTGTCACGGGGAGAGTTAAGAAATTGACTCACAACACTAACTGCAAAAGACATATCTGGTCTAGTCATAGTGAGATAGTTTAATTTTCCCACCAATCTTCGATACCTTCCCGGGTCTGAATAAGGCTCCCCTTGATCCGATAAAAGTTTAACATTAGGATCCATAGGAGTATCAATTGGTTTACAATCCAGCATTCCAGTTTCTTCCAAAATATCAAGGGCATACTTCCTCTGAGAGATAGCAATGCCTGTTTTTGATTGAGCCACTTCAATCCCGAGGAAGTGTACCGCAATCGGCCCAGGTCCTTAGTTTGGAAGTGTTGAAATAGGTGTTGTTTTAGGCCCCTGATGCCGTCGTGATCGTCTCCTGATGCCATCGTGATCGTCTCCTGTGATGACAATATCATCTACATAAACCACAAAATAGATGCATTGATAACCACAAAATAGATGCATTGATTAGAAGATGAGTGTTTTATAAAACACAAAAGTGGTCTGCTTCACTACGGATTCATGCCAAATTCCTATATGACTTTACTAAATCTTCCGAACCATGCCCGTGGAGACTGTTTAAGGCCATATAGAGATTTGTGTAACTTGCAGACAAGTCTTGACTCCCCCTGAGCGACAAACCCAGGTGGTTGCTCCATATAAACTTCCTCCTCCAGGTTACCATGTAGAAAAATGCATTCTTGATATCCAATTGATAGAGAGGTCAGTGGTTCATGGCAGCCATCGATAAGAATAGACGAACAGAAGCCATTTTAGCAACAGGAGAGAATATATCTCCATAATCAAGGCCAAATATTTGAGTATAGTCCTTAGCCACAAGGCATGCTTTCAAACGGTCCATCTGTCCATCAGGGCCCACCTTGACAGTAAAGACCCATCAACAACCAACTATAGATTTCCCGGGAGGGGAAGGAACAAGAGTCCATGTATTATTAGAATCCAAAGCTGTCATCTCGTCAATCATGGCCTGACGCCATCCTGGATGGGAAAGTGCTTCCTGGACAGTTTTAGGAATAAAAATGGACGACAAGGCAGAAACAAATGCATAAATGGGATGAAGGTAAATGATGATAGCTCAGGAAATTATAAATAGGATGAGGATTACAAGTAGAACGCATACCTTTACAAAGAGCAACGGGCAAGTCAGCGGAAGCTTCAGATAGGCCTGGGGCAGGTGGAGACGCTAGAACAGGAGATGAATCGCCTGAGTCTGGAGTGAGAACAGCCTCTGGAACCACAGGACGAGGTCGACGCTGAAAAGTGATAAACGGGTGCGGTGAAGGATGTGTCTGTGGACTAGGAGGTGCGAACACTTGTGAAACTGGAGGATAAGAAATAGGAAAATTAAGACAGGAAATTAGTAGGAGCTGAGAGATGGAGTTAGGCTCAACTGGTGAGGTGAAGTAAGGAGTGTCCTCAAAGAAGGTAACATCTGCGGATATGTAAAAATGATTTGTAGAAGGAGAGTAACATCAATAGCCTTTCTGAACTCGAGAATAACCAAGGAAAATGCACTTAATAGAACGAGCAGACAATTTATCAAGACTTTGGAGTAAGATCATGCACAAAACAAGTAGAACCAAAAACACGAGGGGGGACATTATAAAGACGGTCCTTAGGAAACAAAAGAGAGTGGGGTACTTCATTATGTAAAAGAGAGGATGGCATGCGATTGATTAAATAACCAGCGATAAGAACAACATCACCCCAAAATTTTAAGGATGCATTAACATGCAACAAAAGAGTTCGAGCAGTCTCAATAATATGATGATGTTTTCTTTTGCTATGTCATTTTGTTGTGGAGTGTGAGGACAAGTTAACTGATAAAGCATGCCATGAGATGCCATAAAGGAATTGAAAGGAGTAGAAAAATATTCTTTTGCATTATCACTGCACAATATGCGAATAGAGTGCCCAAACTGGGTTTGAATTTCATTGCAAAATTTTTGAAAAATAGTAAATAACTCTGAACGATCTTTTATCAAAAATATCCAAGTACATCTAGAAAAATCATCAATGAAAGTGACAAAGTACCTATACCCCAAAATAAAACTGACACGACTAGGACCCCAAACATCAGTAAGAACAATATCAAAAGGCGACTTTGCTCGATTATTGTTCTTGCTTGGAAAGGATGTACGGACATGTTTTCCAAGCTGACACGATTCACACTCTAAAGACTGCAAATGAGAGAGACAGGGAACCATCTTCTTAAGCTTATTTAGACTTGGATGACCCAGACGACGATGAAGGAGACTCGGAAACTCGGTGGCAGCACATATGGTAGAGGATGGAGGCTAGAGATAATAAAGTCCACACGATTCAGATCCTGCGCCAATCGTCTGTCCCGTACTCCGGTCCTGAATGAGAAAGAAATCAGCAGTGAAGGTTATAGAGCAGTTAAGAGTGCAGGTCAGTTGACTAATAGAAATTAAATTAAAAAGGCAGCCAGGAATAAACATAATAGAATTCAAAGATAAAGATGGAAGAGGTGTAGCTTGACCAATGCCGGTGGCTATAGTCTTAGAACCATCAGCGAGGGTAATGTGGTGTGGTGTCTTGGAAGATGATATTTTTAAGAAAAGGGAAGGATTACCAGCTATGTGATCGAAAGTACCAGAATCCAAAATCCAGGATCCAACAGACGAAGAATGAGAGAGGCAAACTGTAGAATTACCAGTATGGGCTAAAGTGACCGAAGATGAAGCTTGTTGGGCTGCTTTGAGTTGAAGATACTCCTTATACTCGTTGTCTGATAGTATGTTCTGGTTTTCAGTCTTTGACTCAGTCTTATTCTCAATATCAAGCAACTGAGATTGTGCCATATTAGCAGATTTTTCAGGGAAACCATGCAGGGAATAGCAACAATCTTGAGTATGGCCCAAGCGTTTACAATAGGAACATTGAGGACGACCACCAGAACCACGGCCACCTATACCACCGCCACGACCACGACCGCGACTTTCACGGCCAGCAGAAACAAAAGCTGAAGACTCTGAACCTGTTTGGGAACCAATTCCAGATGTGGCATCTGGAGAAGGAACTAACAACAATCGATTAATGAGATCATCCACAGTAGGAACATTTGAGTTTGTTAGGATTTGATTCCGAACAGATTCAAAATCTTTATGAAGACCATGGAGAACAAAAACCATATACATGTTATCAAGCTTATCTAACATCTGCTGTAGGTTGTCACTGGTCAGTATCAACTTGATTTCTTCAATTGTATACTGTGCTTTGTTTGGATATGAAGGCAGGTCATGATCTGTCATGTGGAGCGTTGCCAGATTATGAACAGAATCGTACAGACGTTGGATATCATTAGAGTATATGCTTCGAGCCTTCTTTTCCATATGTCATGACAAGTTTTATAGGGACGAAAATGCACTAACAGTTTTGGATCAATGGACTGCCAAAGTAAGGATACCAACTGATAGTCAACCTTCTTCCACTGGTCCCTCTCATAAGCAGGGATGTCCTCCACCTTCTTGGTTAGATGCTCAGAGAGTCCCTGACCTAAAAACCAAATATCAACAGCAGCATACCAGCCTAAATAGTTCTTACCATTGAGTTTTTTCTGACGTTATGGTGGGGCTGCCAGAGAAGGAAAAAGAAATAAGGCCCCTTTTTGAAGATTCAGAGGTGACACAGAACAAATCATATGCAGAAGCCATGACCCCAGAACAGGACTAGGTTACACCGACGAGCTGAACGAAACCGGCGGCGAGACGATCGGAGGTCGAAAAGATGGCGCGTGGCTTACACACGCTAACAGAAGATGGTGCAATCTGGACTTCTGACCTCCAAAACAGAACCAGGGGGCGTCAACGAGATGAACGGGACCGGCGGCGACGTGAACAGATGTCGGGAAGTAGGCGCGTGAGCTACACGCCCCGGCAGCTATGAAGGCACGTAGGGGCGGGTGAGTCAAGATCCGGTGAAGGCGCTCAGGGATCTGGCCGGTCGGAAATTTCTGAGATGGCCAGTACATTGACTTGGTTGATCGGAGTCGAGGAAGATGATGTTCCTGCCTTGACAGTGGCGGAACAGTGACTGAACAGGGTCGGTTTCAACTTGAAACGCAGACCTAGAGAGACTAAGCAGAAACAGGACCGAGCTTGCTCTGATACCAACTTGAGAGTGATTTGTGAATTGCTTAAGGAAAAATCCTTAACAGATGTATATTTATATACATAAGTCAACTAATTACAATCCCTAAATCAAAGGTTACAATCTCTAAATCAAAGGCAACAAATCAGAAATATAATCTACAATGAATGCAATCAAATCAGATCTTACAAATCCTACTTACTAATAATTACAGATTATGCAAATCAGAGAATATCAACACTAATAAATCTAAAATTCTCTCAGAGCTGCAACATTTAATCAACCAGAGTAATTAAACAGCCAGAACTGAATGAACAAAGATATTATAACAACTGCAACCTAATGTGGCAAAATAATCCACAAAAATATTTGAACTATAATAAGTAATAAAAAAATCTTAACTTTAAAGACTGAATCACATGCCTAAAACACTAAATAACTTCAGACTTTAATCCATAACCACAAAAGAAGGGTCCAAACTAAATTATTTTCCATAATCCATATCAGCTTTTTATGTTTAGATGTCACCAATTGAAGTTATTAGCAACAATTTTAAGGCTATACCTTCAATGCACAATGCTCGCAAAAGTAGTGCCTGCACTTGGTTACAACCGGATCCACAAAAGGCTTTCTACAAATAAAACATGCAAATGGTAATGTATCATCATCATCTTCATCAGTCAAATTAGAACCCACCTCATCTGTATCCTCGCCCACAGCCAATCTCATCCTCCTTTCTTTCTCAGCTTCTTCCCATTCCTTCTCCAACTGCCACCCAGACTTGTAATCCCCTCGATCTTGCATAAACTTACATGCATCACCGTACCCACAGTAACCAGTCTCCTTGTAATCCTTACATATGTCAGGCTGATAATCAGGTCTTGCTGAAACTCTTATGTGAGCTGAAGCCCTCAGAGAACCATGTGCCCCGCCAGCTTTTTCACTAGCAATTGTTTGCCCTCTACGAAAACCAGCCTTGTAATCTTTGTAACTATTGATGCCCTTATATAATTTTTCATTCTCAGAACTTGTGCCTTTCCCCTTCAGACTCTCCGCTGCTTGCTTGAGGGCTCTTTCACGGATGGCTCGAGCATCTTTCGAAAACTCAGTTTCAGTCTCTAGAGTTGCCGTTGCTTTGTTATCATGGTGAACTTGAATCTCTTTAGAAGACTCAAACTGGAAGACTGGTTTCCCAGATTCTTCACTTGGTTCAACAGATGCAGAGCTTTTCGAGGATCCCGTGGAAAAGTACAACTTATTGTCAGGCTTCAAGGTCTTTTTCTGAATATGTAACGATGAGCTTTCATGCTTAGAACCCCCTTCTTCATCTTCATTATCAATAGCACGTTTCCTTATATTCTTCTAATTAACCGGTTTTCTGAAGAAACTGCAAACTGGCAGAAAACAAAATAAGGGTCAACATCATAACTAGCAGAAAACAAAAGCAAACAACTTTCTACAAGCGGGTCCAATGGAAAAATAAATAAGAACATAGTTACCATACCTTGCTCTGGTTAGTGGTTTTACACAGATTTCGAAACTCCATCAGAATCTGCCATACTTACATTCAATGAAGCTCATCCACCACTTAGAATGGACAGAGTATACAGGTGATTGGGGTAATATTCCGGAAAGAATGACGGCACTTCAAAATCTAGTTGTGGGTAAGCATAAAAAACCTAACTTTGGAACAACATGTGCGAAAAATTGGAGCTGACGCAGAAGCAGCACAGACCCAGACTCAGAAGACAACTGAGGAATTCCATCGAGCATTCGGTACGCGAGGAGAATGAAAGCGCTCTTGAATGAATTTGCTGCATTCGTTAAGAATGAGAAAATGAAAGATTCACATTATTCAGTGGAAGGTGGGCTGGGCTTTTCTAACGGGCTTGGGATCTCATTGGGCCGCCAAAATTAAAACTGTTAAAATTGAGTCATAACTCAGAAAAGTTCAACTAATCAAAATAGTGAGTTGACTTAAAAAATATTTAACTTGTGTTAAAAATAAATTAATTTGACTTTACTCACTTTTTTTTCAAACCGCGATAAATCAACACATGTGAATCAAGTTGGTTAACTTTAAAAATTAAATTGATTAAATTTTTTTATTGCATGAATTTTTAGTTTAGTTTTAATGATATTTTTATGACCATTGATTTAATTAAATTTTTTAATTTTATAAAATTTTAATCATATTTTGATGATATTTTATGACAACTAAGAATTAAATTTAGTAATTGTTAGTTAAGATTTTATGATTTTGTACATTTTTTATGTATTTAAATTTTTTAAATTTATGGTAAATAAATCCATTTAACCTACCAACTCACCTAAAGTGAGTTGGGTTAATATTTTTTTAACCCATGTCAAAAGTGAGCTTAACAACTCTAGATGGTATAGGATAATACGGTATAATATAGTATGATAAGGAATAACATGACATGACATGAGATGAGATAGTCTTGTATGAAATGACATGACATGGTATGGTATGACAGAGTATGGTATGGCATGGTATGGTACAAGATGGTATGAAATGGGATGGCAAGGTATGGCATTGCATGGCATGGTATGGTATAATATGGTATTGTGTTGTATGGTGTGGTATGACATAACATGGTATAGTGGTATGGAATGACATGGTATGGGATGAGATGGCATGGTATGATTTGGGATGGCATGATATGGAATGGCTAGTATGCGATGGCATGGCATGATATGGTATAGTATGGTATATAATGACATGACATATAATGAGATGGGATGGTTTGGTATGAGATGGCATGTGATATGGCATGGTATGGTATGGCATGGTATGATATGATATGGCATAGTGGGATACGGTATGGGATGGTATGGTATAGAATGACATGATATTATAGTATGGTATGGTATGGAATGACATTGCATGGTGTGGGATGGTATGATATGGCATTGAATGGAATAGTGTGGTACGGCATGATATGAAATGACATAGCAAGGCATGGGATGACATGGCATGGTATGATATGGAATGACATGACATGGCACATTATGGTATGGTATGGAATTACATGACATGATATGGGATGGTATCGCATGGTATGGTATAAGATGGTATGAAATGGCATCACATGTTATGATATGAGATGGTATAGTATGGAATGATATGACATGATATAATATGGTATGGTATGACACGAGATAGTATTAGAACTGTCAAAATGAGTCATGAGACCCATGACTTACAAGTCAACTTGACTCAACCTACCAAAATAATTGGTTGGGTTATAAAAAATTCAATTCATGCCAAAAGTGAAACAACATGATCTGACTCAACTTTTTCTCAATATGTAGTGAGCTAATTCAGGTGGGCCCAATTAGATCATTTTAAAAATTAAATTCATTAAAATTTGTAATTTTATTAATTTTTAAATTTTGTTTTAATAATGTTTTATGACAATTGAAAATTAATTTAATTAAAAATTTTAATTTTATAAATTTTTAGTTATGTTTTGATGATGTTTATGATTATTAAGAAATAAATTTGGTAATTATTTATTAAAATTATATGATTTTTTTACCTTTTTTTTAGATTATATGAAAATGATGTGTCAGACATTCGGATTATGTAATTTTTACTAATTTAATAGTTTATTTTTTCTTTTATGATCTTTTTTTTTTGGTCCAGGGCGGAAATGTTTTAAGAGAAGTGTTTAGGATTCATCTCCTATCTAGAATGTATAGTTTCTCAAAGTTTGAAATAAGAAATTATTATCTGTTTTTAAAATATCAATAAATATATGTTTTAAAAAATATTTTTATCATTAATTTTAATAAAATTTATATATTTTTTATGTTAAAATTTAAAATTAATAATAAATATATATTTTATTTTAAAATATATATTTATTACGCTCAACGAACATGTAATAATTTTTTGCTCAAAGCCTTTACCACTTGCTCTATTGGCTTAACTACTCTTTTATGGTCCTAGTAAACGTAAACCTATCGTTTTTTTTTTGGTCAACAATAAACGTATCGTTTAAGCTTGCATTTTTTTTTTTGGTCATCAGCTTGCAAATTTATTCGAAATGAGTTTTTAGCCCGAGCCCTACATTGAGAATCGGGCTTAAAGACGACGGAGCGATGACAGGCCGGCCTAGATCTCACAATACAAGGCCCATTAAGGGAACGAAAAAGGTGAAATTTTAAATTTAATTAATTTAATCTTCCCAGTTTCTTTTCTCTCTGTTTCCATCTTGCTCCTTCTCTCTCTTCCAAGATTCTATCACCCTCTCCTCAGTTTGCCAATAAAAATTTCCATTTTAAAAACAAAAACCCCTTAAATGCACATTACAACACTCTCAAGTCTCTGCGGCGAACCCCTTCTCCGCTTTGTTTTGTAGCCTCCTTCCTTCAATCCCAATATTCATTTCAGCAAAACCACGGTTCTTTCTACCCTTTCTCTCTGCTTTGATCGGCCCTCAACTCCCCTCGCCCATTTGCCCATTTGCCCGTTCCCTCCTTCCTTCTCTCTGCCCGCTGCGCTTCTGTTGTCGCTCTTGATTCGCCTCCACTGCAACTGTGTTCGGATTGAGCCTTTCTCATTAGGGTTTTAATCATCTAAACCATTCCGGTATTAAAGAACTGAACTTTTTTTTCCCCCTTTTGGATTTGGGTTTTGCTCTCGGATTTGAGCTCTTAGATATAATAGCTTTCTCTATTATTTGGTGGAACTGCAAAATTGGGTTTTTTTTTTTTTTTGGGTACTTTTGGCATTCATTTGATAGTAGGTTGGCACTCTGAAATTTTCTGGGTCCTATGTGATTGTCTTACTTTTTGAAAATACACGGAATTAGTTAAGTGGAATTTTACAGTTCTTGACATTTTTTTAACTTCAGAGGGGATAAAGTCCTATCTTGATTTGTTTGTTGGGTACTGGGAAAATTCCCTTTAAAAGTTTGTGGGAAAGCACTGAGGTAAATATCTACTGGAAGCTTTTTATGTGTTGCTGTTATTAGTTTCTTTAGTCGTGGGGTTATCCAGAAGAAGCTGTGGTGGTATCTTGGCTTGGATTGGTAGGTTTAGCAAGGAGAGTTCTAAGGGAAAGCTTAGGCTTGCATGGGCGAACATGAGGGGTGGGCACAGCCACCAAGTGGGCTATTGCCAAATGGCCTGTTACCCAATGAAGCTGCCTCCGTAATACAGGTGCTTGACTTGGAGCGATGGTTAAAGGCTGAAGAAAGGACTGCAGAGCTAATTGCCTGCATTCAGCCTAATCCACCCTCTGAAGAGCGCCGAAATGCTGTTGCAGACTATGTCCAGCGGCTGATCATGAAGTGCTTCCCCTGCCAGGTGAGTCTTATGTGCAGAAACAGTCATATTCTATATCTGTTGTCAGATTGTGGATTATTGCATGCTTAAGAACTTTTGATTAGTAAGTCATGCACTATTTTAGCTACAATTATGCTGCAATGTTCTGATTATTGAAAATTGATAGGACCAACTGCGCTGTCATTATTGAAGGATGTAAAAACATATTAACACTATTAAGCCAATGATTAGCCTTTAGTGTTGCAGCACTAAGTCAGAAATGTTAGTCTGTGGTTCAAAAGTGCAGATAAAATGTGACTGTAGTACCATTTGATTGTGAAAATATTAAGACATAGTCTTGGTTGTGATATTATATTATCCCAACTAGTGAATATTTTTGTATCATGCATTATTAATGCTGCAATTGATGGATACCATGGCTTTGTTTGTTTCATTCAGAGCATCAGCAAGATTCATGGTGTTAACTTGTAGTCCACATTATTGTGTGTAAATGATTGTTTATGATTACAGGTGTTCACCTTTGGGTCGGTACCCCTAAAAACTTATTTGCCTGATGGAGATATTGACTTAACAGCATTCAGTAAGAATCAAAATCTGAAGGATACATGGGCACACCAGGTTCGTGACATGCTGCAGAATGAGGAGAAGAATGAGAATGCAGAGTTTCATGTCAAAGAGGTTCAGTACATCCAGGCTGAAGTAGGTTCTCCAATAACACAACAGCTTTAAAATTATTGAACTCTCTGCACAGTCTTGATTACTCACCCAATTTTTTTTTATGTTGTTACTTTATCAGTTTGGTTGGGATCTCAGTGCCATGCTTAAATTTGGAATCTTCCTAAGTTTATTTTGATGTCTTGTGTTGCTTTGCATCGACTTTTTCCATGAGGATGCAACCTTACAATGTGTGAATTTTCCTACATTTAAGAAAAAAAACTGGTGGTGTTGGTAGATCTTTGGTTAAAAAGTCATGGGTAGTGCATGATGAATTTTGTTGTTTTGCTTCCTTCACTCTTTATGTTGGTTTTTACATGCCTGCACATATGTTTCTTTCTTCTATTGATCTACGCTCCATTTATTTAAGATTCTATTGAACGCCATCATTCTAATTTGGCTTTCCAATGCACTTTTCCAAGAAGCAAATAATTGTTACTTTTTTCAAATGCCCATTTGGGCTTTTAGAGAATCCAAAACAAACATGCCACTACTTGGTCCATAGATTAAAGTAAAGAGCACTTTGTGAGGAAACTACTTTATCGTTAAACATTAACTACATAGAGAAATAATTTTGGAGTAGTCAATATAGAGTGATAAAGCTATGTACGAGATTTTGGAACTTCAAATAATATGCAATGGTGCATCATTCATTATCTCCAACTCAAAAGGTGAATGACAATACACAATACCATCTTGTAATTCTTCCTCTGCTTGCTTTCTCCTCATGAATATACCAATGTGATAGGTGGGCCTTAGAGGGCATATGATAAATGTGTGTGTGTACTTGTGAATTTTTCAACTTTTAATCCATAAGAGCGTACACTCTGACACACGTTTATCGTTTGCAGCACTAATAATACCCACATATCGCGTACATATCATTAGAGCGCTGGTTTTTTATGAGAGTGAGGAGAATCTTTTAAGTGGTTATGTGGGATTGCTACAGACGCTTGAGATCATACGACATTAGGCTTGATTATGTAGATCAAAGTGTGATAGATTATGCATATGAAGTGACACTGTGAATCTGTGATAACAATAAATACAATTTTTAAGGTATATTGCACCTATGAAAGAGCACTGGTTTTTTATTAGAGTGAGGGGAGTGAATGTTGACCATTACCAAGTCATATGACTTTTTTTAAGTGGTTATTTGAGATTGTTGTAATAGCTTAAGGTCATAGGACATTAGGCTTGATTATGCATATGGAAGTGTTAAATTATGCATACAAAGTGATACATTGATAACCACAAAAGACAACTTTTAGGGTGTATCAATCTGGTGAAAGAACAAATACTAGCTAAACAATGGCTTGCTTGAGAAACCCATGCTCTGTGTTTGTACTCCTAAATACTAATTACTGAATTTTTTATACTTTAGAGTTGTTGGTCAAAGGATGGTGATCAACTTATCATGTATTTTTAAGTACTTAAATTTCAAAATATTGAGGCACTAGTTTCTTCACATAAAATTCTTGTTAATTGTCTAGCTTAATTAAGCTTGGTTAAGAGACTAAGTGTGTGTTTGGATTAGCTTAGTTTGTGTAAAACAACTTATAATCAAAATACTGCAAAGAGAAATTTTAGCTGAAAAGCTATTTTGTGTAAAAGTTAAGCAAGACCAAACAGATGCTAATACAGTTAGTTTTTTTGGATTTTGGCCGTTCTAGAATCAGTATTTTACATTGTTTTTCTTCATATTTGCAGGTGAAGATTATAAAGTGTCTTGTTGAGAATATTGTAGTAGACATTTCATTTAACCAGCTTGGAGGGTTATGTACCCTTTGTTTTCTTGAGGAGGTAATTTGGTGCATCCTAGTACATTCACACTGTATATTTCCCTTTGAAAATGTGACATTAATACTATTTTTTCTTGGATTGACAAGAATTTGTACTGTGCTGCTGTAGGTTGATAATCTGATTAACCAAAATCATTTATTCAAGCGTTAGCATTATACTGATAAAAGCTTGGTGTTACTATGAGAGTCGTATACTTGGTGCCCACCATGGACTTATCTCAACTTACGCGTTAGAAACCTTGGTTCTTTACATATTTCATGTTTTCAACAATTCCTTTGCTGGACCTCTTGAGGTAGCAATAATTACATGGCAATGATTTATTTTAGTGCTATTGTTGATCGATTTGACATAGTATTTTCTTTGCTTATGTAGGTATTATACCGCTTTCTGGAGTTTTTTAGTAAGTTTGACTGGGATAATTTTTGCATAAGCCTATGGGGTCCAGTACCCATTAGTTTGCTCCCAGATGTGACAGGTAGTTACAATCTGATTGAAGATTCCTTTGTCAATAATGATTTAGCTCCATCTTGATCATTGATTGTTTTACTCCTTCCCTATCTCAACATTTTCCACAGCTGAACCTCCTCGAAAAGATGGTGGTGAGTTACTGCTCAGCAAGTTATTTCTTGATGCATGTAGCTCAGTTTATGCTGTTTTCCCTGGTGGCCAAGAAAAATCAGGGGCAACCCTTTGTTTCCAAGCATTTCAATGTTATTGATCCTTTGCGTGTCAACAATAACCTTGGGCGTAGTGTTAGCAAAGGTGTGTTGGGCTCTAAAAATTTGGATTTGGTTCATTTATGCATTTGTGTTACTGTTTTTCATATTATCATTTGGACTGAGTTGGTTTTGTACGGATCTGTCATTGTTGGTAGATTTTACTGTGACAATTGTAACAGTTTACAATGAACTTTGTAAGGTTGGAAGACTTAGTCAAAGATACATGGGAGCTATTGTCACCATTTTTGGATAAGCATGCATGGATTTTTCTGCTGTAACCTAGTCTCTGTCTGTTTTTTTCGCACAGAAATTTATGCAATAGATATTTAATGAAGAATGAATAAAACTCATAAGCAGATTCTGGACATGTTTCATACCACATCAGTATGTCTTTGGAGCATGCTCATGGTTTCTTTATTTTCGTATGTGATGATATGGAAATCTGCACTCAGCATAGAAGATTGCTGTATATGTTGATAGTTTCAAATTTCCAGTAATTTTGGTACCCATTTGGGATTTGAAAATTGAAGAAAATGAACCTTCAATATGTTTATCTAATCAGAAAAAATGATGAAATTAAGGCAAATTTTATGAATGCTTATTTAGCATTGCTTGGCTGGAGTCAATCTTGTGTTGGTAATAGTGGGTTATTAGTTTCCCTGAACTATTTTTAATTTATCTGTCCACTTTGGTTATGGCTAAGATTTGCATTTATGATACACATAAACCAGGTAATTTCTTTAGAATACGCAGTGCTTTTGCATTTGGGGCTAAAAAGCTGGCTAGATTACTTGATTGCCCGGAGGAGGAATTGTTTTATGAAGTCAATCAGTTCTTTTTGAACACTTGGGATAGACATGGGAGCGGGCAACGACCTGATGCTCCAAGCAATGACTTATGGCGTTTGCGGTTGTCCAGTCATAACCAATTACAGGGCTCTGAGAATCTCCAGAACGATAGTCAAAAAGTTGATAATACCTCTAATCGTGAATTTCAAGTTGAAGGGAAACATGTTTCTCGAAGTGGTCTATCTCAGCATAGTAATTTATCCTCTGACAGCTCATCTAAGCGTAATGATGTTTCTACAGTGTCACGTGCTCAAAGTCAAAGGAGTTATGGAAACCAAAATAATTCAAGGACCTCTGATCAAGTCAGAAAGGAAACTAATTCTAATGAAGTTTCTCATGCTGATAAAGGTCAGAAAAATGTTAAAACCAATAACCCAGTGAATGATGTTCAAGGAAAGTTTCTATTTGCAAGAACACGTTCTAGCCCTGAGCTGACTGACTCATATGGTGAAGTTTCTTCCCAAGGAAGGCATACAAGAGCCCCGGAAATTGGTAAGGGCCAGAACTCCACTGCAAAGTTGGAGAATAGTTGTAGGAAAAATCTTGAATCTGACATGGCTGCAAATTATGGTGTTAGAATTGATGATTCATCTGCTAGGCACATCTCATCTCGTCAAGTTCTTGATAGTGCTGTTGATTCAAACAGTGGTTCAAATAGTTATCATGATGAATCAGGCTCGGGTGTCATGAGTGAAGAGTTTGCATCAGTTGCAGGAGCAGGTGGACTGCAGATGATGTATCAAGAGGAACAAGATCTTTTGAACATGATGACATCTCCCACGGGTCAAGGTTTCAGTGGTCAGGTTCATGTTCCGATGAATTTAGCTCCAGGTCACCGACCACTTCCATTTCCACCTTCCATTCTCGCATCAATGGGATATGCTCAGAGAAATGTGGGCAACATTCCCTTAATCGAGGCTCCTTGGGGAACAAATATGCAATTTCCTCACGGTTTAGTCCCTTCACCGCTAACTCCGTATTTTCCCGGCATTGGGTTTAGCTCAAACCCTGAAGATTTAATTGAGACTGGCAATGAGAATTTTAGTTCTGCTGAAATGAACCCATTGGAAGCTGATAATGATTTGTGGCATGAGCAGGAAAGGGGATCTGTTAATGGTGTTGAAGTTAATAATGGAAATTTTGAAATGCTTCCAGATGATATACAACAGTCAACTGCAGGTGGTTATAACTTTGTCCCATCGTCTAGGGTAGGCAGCTCCAGTAGTTCTGCAAGAATTCAGCAGAAGTTTACTAAAGAAAACCGAGGATCAACAAGGGAAGAGCATATTGATACTTTTCATTATCAAGATGGCAGAAGAAATGAGGTTTATTTTGATGATAGAGTAGCAAATTCTCAGTTGCCCAGTGCTCCACCTTCAAGCTCCTTCAGGAGTAAGACCTCTTCTGAAAGCTCTTGGGAAGGATCATCAGCAAAATCCTCAAAATCAACAAGGGAGAAAAGAGGGAGGAAAAAATATTCCCTCAGTGCCAGCTGCTGTTTACGGGAAGGGTAAGAATGTATCCGAAATTTCATCTAGTGTAGTGTATGATGAAAACAGAGAGTGGACTCCCTTGTCAACTATGTCGTCTGATATGTCAGAAAGAAGCACTGGGCCCCCAGCTGTTACTTCCATGCATGTTCCAAGGCATCAAGTATCTGGTTTTGAAGCAGCTCAGACAAGTGGATCGGATTCTCAGTTACCCATAGCTCCTGTGCTTTTAGGTCCTGGTTCTCGACAAAGGGCAATTGATGGTTCTGGGGTTGTTCCATTTGCATTCTATCCTACAGGGCCACCAGTACCCTTTGTTACAATGCTTCCTTTATATAATTTTCCAACGGAGTCTTCTGACGCATCAAGCAATTTCAATGTGGAAGAAGGGGCGGATAACAGTGATTCTGGTCAGAATTTTGATTCATCTGAGGGATATGACCAGCCTGAGTTGTCAATTCCTTCCAATTCTATGAGAAGGGCTGATGTTGAGTCATCGGTAACCAAGTCTGACATTCTTAGTAGTGACTTTGTTAGCCATTGGCAAAATTTGCAATATGGGCGATTTTGTCAAAACTCACGACATCCTCCTTCAATGATCCATCCTTCATCTGTTATGGTGCCTCCTCTTTATTTGCAGGGTCATTTTCCTTGGGATGGTCCTGGAAGGCCTCTTTCCGCTAACATGAATATTTTCACTCAGCTTATGAGCTATGGGCCACGCCTAGTTCCTGTTGCTCCTCTGCAGTCAGTTTCTAATGGACCTGCCAATATTTACCAACGTTTTGTAGATGAGATGCCACGGTATCGAAGTGGGACTGGAACCTACCTGCCAAATCCTGTATGATAAATTATTAACAAACTTAGTACTTTTTTCTGCGGTTCTTTTTTCTTCGTTCAATACACACATCTGCTCGCGGCATGTCTGTGTATTAAAACAACTTAGTGGTTCTATTTCAAAATCTATGGTCAGTCTGTATATACTGTTTTGTCTTTTAGTATTTTATCTTTTTAAATTTATTTTGGAAGGTTTCTGTTCGGGATCGACATTCTACAAATACCAGAAGGGGAAATTACAACTATGATAGAAGTGACCGTCATGGTGACAGGGAAGGGAATTGGAATATGAACTCAAAGTTGCGAGTAACTTGGCGTGGTCATAATCGCAACCAATCTGAGAAGCCCAGCTCAAAGCCAGAGCGGTTGACAACAAGTGATAGCCGCACTGAGAGACCGTGGGGTTCACATAGACACGACTCATTTATTTCTCACCAGAATGGTCCAGTCCGCTCAAATTCCTCACAAGAGAATCCTACTGATGTAGCTTACGGAATGTACCCTCCACCAGGCATGAACTCCAGTGGGGTCTCATCAAATGGACCAACAATGCCATCTGTTGTAATGTTGTATCCTTATGATCATATTACTGGCTACAGTTCACCAGCAGAACAGCTTGAGTTTGGGTCTTTGGGACCTAGGGGTTTCTCATGTGTCAATGAAGTATCACAGGCAAATGAGGGAAGTCAATCTGGTGAAGCATTTGAAGAGCAAAGGTTTCATGGTGGCTTTGCTCAACCATCCTCACCAGATCAACCCTCTTCACCCCACGTCCCAGGGTAGGTACCTCTTTCTGTCTCTACCACTTTTGGTTAGGGGAATAGATGTAATTAGCAGCCTGCAACATTGAGTTAGTCATGTTATGTTTTGGATGGATGGTCAGTGTTCCAGTATATGATCTTCCTAAAAATTTGCGTCATGTAATCCCCCCCACAAAAGAAAATATTTCACAGAATCCTGTCATTTTACTCCGTTGATTTAAGGATGAATTCTACCCGAAAGATGTTTTCAGTATCTATAGCTAATAGCTCTAATTCCCCTGGTGACGAAGCATCTTGTTTATTTTAAATTTAATCTGTGTGATGATGATTATTATTGTTATACTTCACTTGGACTGCTTTTTGATGTCTTAATTTTTTTTTTTTAACAGGGGGCTTTGATTCTTTTGCCAGATTCGTGCCAGGAGGAATTATCATTTGAAAGAGGAGGATTTTTCCTCTTGCATGTCAGGACCAGGCAGGGAATGTAAGTGGGGAAAACCATAACGTGAAACCTGCCCTTTTCGAGGCATTCTTGCTCTCACCCCACTCTTAGAATGACAGAATCCTGGTATCATTGATTGATCTTTGTTGTGAAGGTCCCTCGTTTGTGCCCTGGCTCTTGCATGTACACTTACAGGTTATTAACACATTTTACATTTTTCCATCCAAGACCTTGTTTAAGGATGAAGACAGCAGTGTCAAAGAGGATGGAAGACTTGGCGATTAGATTCTGTTTAAGGTTTAGACACAACTGTAACCGAATCAAAGTAGAAAGCTGGCTTAGGTTCAGAACTCAGAAATTTTAGCATGTGACAGATTTGTCAGATTCTCTTTTACACAATGTAGTAGAGTTCTTGTTTTAGAATATGCAGCAGATCTTTGTTGAACTTTTGAAAATACAGTTTATCAATAAAAATCATCAGAAAATATTAAATGTCATTCGCTTCTATCGTCCCCTAATTTGACCCCACCTTCTAGTTATTTAAACTTTCATTTTGCTCCTATTTTTTCAAAATCTAATTCAGAGATTTTCTTTTATCTATTTATATAGTCCACTGACATCATACATATGATAAACTGCAGTCTGCAGAATACGAGATATGATTTATTCTATAATGAGTCGTGTCCAAGCTTGGACGACGAATGTTGCAATATACTGAATTTCGTATTACAATTTAAACCAGCACCAAGTTACCTTGCTACCGAGTGAGATAAATGAGTGGGGGGATGGTAAATTTCATTTACATTAATTGACAACTTTAGCAAATAACCTGCAGTGTTTTGTTGAGTGATAATTGAAATGGAACTACAATTACCAGGTGATATACTTGCTTGGTATAGCACACCATAAAAAATTTGACGATTTATATTTAATCGGGATTTAGTTGTTTCAAGTTTTACAATCATGAGGGAGCATCTTTAACTCAAGAACATTCTATCTTTCACATGACTAGTCTGAAATTGCATTAAATAAATAACCTATTTGGAACGTAAACCAGGGATATTTCTAAGGCCCATCTTGCCAAGGACTAGTTTAGGAATAGCCGGAGGGTTATCAAGCCCCATGCTTCGACTGAACTCGTTGGCAAGCTCCACCAGCTTATACTTGTCTCGCCCCACTTTCTTGTTGGAATTGTAGTAACCAAGCCAAGCCTGATATGCTGCTTCTTTATTCCTCATCTCCACATGGGATAGAGCCCTAGCAACCTATTAACAAGAAAATGTTGGTATAGCTCCACATTGATTCTCCTATAAACTTGCCAAAGCATTAGAAAATCTAAAACTGTTTCCATTGTATATATCCAAGCAAATACCTTTTTCCCAGTGTCAGGATCAACTGAAGGCACTGGAGCGTTTGCAATTGGCAAATCCTTTGTGGTAGATAGAAAGAACTCTTCCCATGGAGCCAGTAGCAATATGCCCTGCCCTTCTTTACCCCTCCGCCCTGTTCTACCCAGTCGATGTATATACTGTTCTCTATCAGCTGGTAAACCGACCTGTCCATTTGACAAATGAAGGAAACGGGGGTGTTAAAATTGAAAAGATAAAAGAATAACATAACATTGGATCAAATAAATCCATGTAAACCATTTGAGATTCCCAGTCCCACTAGCAAGGTTTACAAGGGCTGGTAGCCATTATCATCACAGCAATGACTAATTCTACATTATATATATATATATAGATGACAGAAAAAAATTCATTAGGAAGAAGAGAAGAAAATTACAAAGAATTTAGAGGATAAGGGATCCTCCATAGCGAAAAAAAGGAAGAAGTTCAAATGACATTGCAAAAGTACAATGGTGCAGGGAAGGAGTTCTGCATTTATTACCTGTACAACAAGAGTGACATCTGGATAATCAACACCGCGTGCAGACACATCAGAAGTAACCAGGATTAGACCCTTTGACTTCCGAAATTCCTCGGAGACCCTGGTTCTATAACTCTGAGGTTTTCTTGAATGGATTTCTCTCACATTCAAGTTCAATTCACCAAGAAGGTCAGCAACAAGTCTTGTGACCATAGCAGTTGTGCAGAAAACAAGAACCTAAGTAACGAATAGCAACATTACATATCCTTCCAAACATAACTGTGATAGTAAAAGTAAAACCTTTTGTTGTCAAGTCAGTTTTAGAATCTAAACAGCAATATTCTAATCCAACAAATGATTTTCTTGCTTGTTAATAATGTCATGTGTCTTAAAGTTAAAGGACAAAACAAAACAGTCAACACAGCTGGTTGCGGATTAGATAGCACACCTTATAGTCAACATCATCTGCAATGTGCTCCTTCAGAAGAACATAGAGTAAAGAGAAATGCTTGTCTAATGGGGCAACTAAATGCATCTGTCGGACCTGAAATGATCCAAAACTGCATGAATAAAGACGATAAAAAGAGCATATGCTGGCAAGTGAATATGCACATGCAACATGCAATAACTCAAATACTTAGATATATACATCAAAGTACCTCATTAGAGATTAGCATGAAATAATAAACAATTACCTGTGAATGTGTCTCCTCAGTACCCTCTTGAACTGTATTGACAAATTCATGATCCCTTCTCAAAGTAATATGACAGATTTGGCGAACCTTTGCAACAAAAAAGTATCAAAATAAGCCCGGTACTCCCATCTTTACTAAAGCATGAAGCATATAACCACAAATCAAAAAAGAGATAATTAAAAAAAAAAAAACTGGATAGAAAGAAATACCTCTTCTGGAATGGTGGCAGAAAACAGAAGCGTTTGTCGTTGTTTAGGAACTGCAGCAATTATCTTCTCAATGTCTTTGCGAAATCCCATGTCTAGTAAATGATCAGCTTCATCTAGGACAAGAACCTTCACACCCATCAGCCTAGTTGCAAAGCCAGCAGTATTCTCAATATGGTCTCTAAGCCTTCCAGGTGTAGCAACAAGGATCTGTATGGTTATGCAAACTATAATAAAGTTCAGTCTGAAAAATTAGTTTGCTATAAGAGGGAAGAAGAGACAAGCACCCTTATGACAAGGATTGCTTCACACATATTAGAGTTTTCCAGGCTCTTTAGTAATGTAGGGAAATTCAGAATCTTTTCATTTGTTTGATTATTGGCCCTATGGAAGTGCACATGGATTAAGTATATACATAAGATAAAACTTTTGTGGCAACAAGAAAAGGATTGACCTGACAAGGATTTGCTTGCATGCGTTTCTGTTCTAAAGCAAGTCTTGTCCCTCCAATCACAACTTGAACACCAATGGTAGGATGATACTTCAGCAGTTTAGTGGCTTCTGCAGCAGCTTGACTTGCAAGCTCTCGAGTTGGGCATATGACAAGCACAAGAATCGGGGGTCGCTTCTGATCACGATCATTTGGAGGTGACTTTGCAACAACTTCAATTGATGGAAGCTGAATAAAACAAGTAAAAATTAAGTAGAGTCGAAACTACTATTCACTTACTAAGTTACTAGCATTGCAGTAAAAAAATCAGTTAGTTTCTAGCTCAAAGACTTGTGCTATTATGTTGAGGCTCAAGTGGACTTTTTTTCTTTTTTCTTTGGTTAAACAAGCTCAACTAATATTTGAAACTCTTCTAAGGTATTTTGTGATCAATATAGAACTTTCTTTAATACTCCCTCTTGTGGACAAGCTCAACGAAAAAAAAAAAGATTATAGTAGCCCCCATCCCCGAAAAAACAAAAGCATTTAAACAGGCTCAAAAAGAATAAGGGGAAGAAGAATACAGAATAATAAATTCATCATATCATGGTATGATATCCAACTAAAAAGCCCAAGGGCAGAGAGGCACAATTAGCATGCCATAGTAGATTGCCCATACTCCATACTAAGAGGAATTCACACATTCCACATTACGAAGTAACATTGCACTATTTCAAAAGGGTCAACAAGACCTAAAACAGTGACTTATTAAGAAACCAGTCTCTGAATCCATAATAGAATGCTTACTTCCTAAAGCTTAAGGTGTTACGAAATAGATCCAACTTTGCATATCAAAGCTTTGCAGAGTCACAATTTCCACACCAGCTTGCTTTTTCCAAAGGTAGCTGAAGTGTCAACTGCACCTTATATTAATTCTCCCTAAGAAAGAAAAATTATCGAGAAACATGGGGCCTTTAACCACTAATTTGCTCAGGCAAACACAAATCGAGAGACTTACCAAAAAGGCTACTGTTTTTCCAGTGCCTGTTTTAGCCTTGGCGAGGACATCCTTACCTAGAAATAATAGTTAATTGAAGTAAGTTCCACTATCATAAATAAACTCAAGATATACGAGAATAATGTCAATCAAAGCAGGCATAAGTTACTTTCTTGCTTAATATTATCAATTAGGGATAGTCCAATATTCTGAACACTGATTTTTCGCATAGTTAAATGAAAGCACCCAAATGGGCCAAATCTATAACCTCAACACAAAAAGGATCCTCCTAAAAGATAAACAGAGAGAGTGACAGACTGACAGAGCATATGAGACTTAAATGACATCTCTTACAAACAGGCAAAACACAACCACAAAAAATGACATTATAGCTAAGACTGCTTTCTTGAGATTTGCCTCCCTGGCCAGGAAAAAAGACAAACCTCTAAGTATTACTGGAAGAGTTGCCTCCTGCACAACAGTCATTTTCTCATATCCAGCATCCTTGACTCCTTTTAATGATAGTGGGGAGATTGAACATTGGTCAAATCTGTGGAATCATATCTCAAAAATCAGACATACAGAAAACAGATGCAATATAAGTAATAAACTATGATAAGAAGGGCCAAGTATATGTCAGAGTTATAGAAATGCTTCAATACAAGTCAAAAAGCATTGATGTATAAGCACAAGGCTCACCTTCAGTTATCTCTATATTATTATTATTATTGCAGATCACAGAGAAATTGCTAAGCTTTAAGGTAAACAAACTAGACCCAGTAATAAACTCTTTATAACATACCTGGTCTCACTTAAATAAGAATCAGATCTCCCAGGTGAAGCTCTTGGTTCACTGCTCTGGTTCAATTCCTTTTCTGGACCAAACAAAGCACTTCTGCTCTTCTTTAATATCTCATCACCATCATCATCTCCACCACCTTCACCGTCACTATTTTCTTCACTGAGAAAATCTCCAATGCCGCCCATGAACTTTCCTGGCTTCTCATGGTCGTCGTCATCATCATCCTCACTCCTCAATTGAGACTTTCTCCTTGCATTTTGTCCTCCTTTCCTCAAGTCCTTAACCCTTCTCTTCCCCAAGATAGATTCTGCATTGCGACCCTTAGACGCGCTGTTATTTCTCCGAGAGTGGAATTCATCTTCCTTCTCATCCTCATCCCCATCCAAGTCATACACAAATCTCCTGCTCAACCGAGAATTCCTCGAGATTGACTCATCCGGGTCACGAGTCACCCTCCGAGTAGACTCACCGAACCTGTCTGCGCGGCCCTCCCTCCCTTTGCCCGACAAAGACCCTCTAACCCTTCCTCCACCACGACCCCTGCCTCCTCCATCCGAGTCATCGCCCTCGCTGGTGAGTCGACCGCGGTAGGAATCGGTCCTCAACTCATCAACCCAGTCACTGAGTTCAGCCTCATCGTCAATGAGACTCTTGGAAGCCCGAACCTTTTCTCTATCCCTGCTCCCGCGGGCGAACTCGGACCTGGAACCGGGCCTGGACGGGAAGGAGCGAGTCGATAATCGGCGCGCACGGAGCGGTGCATTGCGAACGGGGAAAGAGTCCAAGGCGAGGTACTTGAGCTTGAAGGGGAAAATTCGAGAGAAAATGGGGGAAGATGGAAAATGGGTTCCGGGCTTCATGGAAGAGAAGCGAGGAAAGGAAGAAGCTTGGAGAAGACGGAGTTGGGAGAAGAGCGTTGCGGGCATAGCAGCAGCAACTACAGAGACGGTTACCTCTTCTCTTCTGTTCTACGGAGAGTTTCTCAGTGGCGGAGAGCGAGGGAAACAAAAACAAGCTACTTAGATTTTAGGGTTTAAGAGTCGTTTTTTTTTTTTTTTAGTGTGCGGGGTTTTTTAATTGGGCAAATTATGCTGTCCCTTTTTATTTTTATGGTGATAGCCACATATTATTATAAGTACAAAAAATTGATAGAATTTAATTAAAAATTTACCTACATCACTCATTCATCCAAACTCAATGAGTCAATAATAATACAATTGTCTTTGTGTTAAATTAATTCTTATTATATAATATTTTTTTATTATTTTAGATATATAAATGTGTAAAACATGAAATTTTTTTAATCTTTGATGAGGGATAGTTATTGAAACTAACTCTTTAAATTAAGGGTAGTGATTAAATAAATTTTTTTTAAGCAATAACTTGAGAATTTAAAAGAATAGATAGATGAATTAAAAATAAATAAAATTTATGTAATAAGAAGCTTACAAGTTGAAGAATAAATAAGAGAAAGAAACACAAGAAAGAAGAAAGAGAATTTTTTTGAAAAAATGAAGAAACAAATGAAGAAGAATTAGGACAAAGACATGGAAGGTGGGGGTAAATATGTGATAAATTTTAACCTTCTAGAAATTTGACCTAAAATATAAAGATGAAAAGTTACAGGACGTTTTCATGCATAATTAGCTGTGTAGTTAATAAGATATTAAATCATATCTATCTAACTTATAATTGATCCTTTAGACAATTAATAACATAATGGTAGTGGAAGTTTAAACAATGATGATAATAATAGTAATAGTAATACATTAAATTACAAAAATGTGACTTAATAAGTTGAAGTCGCTTTACTTATACTATTAAAGATTAGAATTATTTAAAAAATACTTTGTAACGAGAAATAATATCAATATCCTAAATAAAATTATACATCATAAAAAATAATAAAATTTTAGCAACAATAATAGTTGTTGACAAAAATTGCTGTCCAAATATTACTAGAATTGTCAAACCTGTGAGTCATAGATATGTTACCTCGTCAATTCTTAAAGTATGACTAAAGAATTGAGAAAGTTGTTTTCTTTTTCCATGGTTTATAATTGTTATTAGAAATTATGATTAATGTAATTATAAAAAGCATGCTAAAATTTAAGACTAAAGAGCCCAATTCCAAGGCTGAAATATTAATGTTAGTACAAGTTCTTCTTTTTGAGAACTACTTGATATTGAGTTTAAATTGCATTAAGATCACTTTACTTTGATTTTGACTTACCTTCTCTCAACCCATACTAGATTGTAGACATCTTTTCTAACCTCAAAAAAAAAAAAAGATAACATTAAGAAATACTAAAATAGTTTACAAAATATATTAGGTTTAAATCTTCATCCTATAATATCAAAAAAATGATCAATGTAAATTCAATTTACAATAAGTCAAGGAAGATGATTGCCAATACCTAAGTGGATTTGGTGTGTGTTTGGTTTGGATTTTGTTAACTTGATTTTGAATTTTGTTAACTTGATTTTGAAAGAACTTGATTTTACAAACTTAATTTTAGTTAACAGTGAATTTATAGTGAAGTGATTTATGTTTGAAAACTTTTATTTAAAAAATAATTTTGATAAAATAAATATTGTTTGAATAATATTAATTAGAATCACTTTTAAATATATATTTACTAAAAAAGACTTGAGTATCATATTATTTTGTTCATATTATCTTTTTATTTTATTTCATTATTTGTGAGGTATTATATCACAAATGACATGAATGTTATTATAATAATTTTTTTAAACTTTTGATATTATTATTAAATTAAACAAAAATATACATGACATTTTAGCTTGAATTATACTTATTGCTGTTACATTTTCTGGGACAAATTGGACAATAAAAATCGGCATTTGGGCTAAAATTTAATGGTAAAGAAAATTGCAGCACAATATATATACATAGGTTAAAAGAAAGTGTAGCAGAATATATATATATATATATATACATGGGCAGAGAAGAATAAAAACTTAAGAGAAGATATGCTCACTAGATTCAAAGCCAAGGTAAGAAGTGTCAGAAGATACGTTGACAATTCAAAGTTTGCCATCAAATTCTCTAACCAAAACATCCACAACTCCAAAGCAACAAATTTTTGCTTCGAGTCATACGGCAGTTTGAGAAAAAAAAATCATGGTAGAGTTGGGCTAAACGGTATTTCCACCAAACGTCATTCTTTCACTTTGAACATGCTTTTGGAGTTGGTGAACGTTGGTTTGGCTCATCCAACGCCAAACCAAACGCGCACTTGGTTGATTAGTTTCATGGGTAAATTTGGCGGTTCACCTTGAGTTAGGGCCGGAAATAAACTGCAGAAACATAAAAATCTTTCTTTGTTTGCTTTAATAATATATGCCTTAACGATGCACTTTAAAAATAAATAAATAAATAAATTTTTGTATAAAAAAAATTAAAAAAGTAAATTAAGTCCGTTTGAATACATTAAAAAAGTATTTCAACATATTTTCAAGTGTGTTTGGATATAACTTTTAAAAAAGTAAAAGTTAAAAAAATTAATTTAACTCTTTTTTTAGAAGTCAATGATCCATAAAAAAAAGTACTTCAACATATTTTTAAGTGTGTTTGGATGTAACTTTTAAAAAAGTAAAAGTTAAAAAAAAGTTAATTTAACTTTTTTTTAGAAGTCAATGATTTCTAGCTTTTGAAAAAAGTAGAAGGATAATTAATTTTTAATATAATTTTATAACAAAAATATCATTTATCTTTATTAAAAATTACATTTTATATTCTCTTTACATAAACCTCCATAGGTAATTTTATGAATTACATTTTAAATAACGCAACTTTAAGTCATTGTGCTCTAATATCTTAAATTAAATCCTGATTTCAATAATTATACCACTTAGAGAAAGTAAAATAGAACAACATTAGTAACATATTGTTAAGCCTTTGGGTACACAATTAGAAATGTTGTTATTATCTTATGTCTAATTTTTCATGACACTGTTATCATGACATACTTAAAAACCTCACTATCTCTATTATACTAGCTCATTTAATCATATCTTACATATCATAACACATCATATCTTGCATTTGGATGTCTTTTTTCAGTAATTTTGATATAAATTAAGTGTTTCTATTCTTTTTTATCCAAACAAAATTAAATTTTTTTTTGTTATTTAAAAGTATTTCTTAAATATTATATCTAAATACAAAATCATTTTTTCTTAAAAAAAAATACTAAAATAAGATATATAAAAAAGATACTTTTTTATAGAAACTTATCCAAATGAGCACATTTTCATAAATTCATAGACTGCTATTAAATTGTTTGCAGTTTATAAAAATCTGAACAGATGAACTACAATTTATACTTTATATAGAATCATTTTCTGTTAGTAGCATCCTCATAACTGATCTTATCAACCAGTTGTCGTTGTCTATCGCTATATAAAATCAAGGCTAATTTGTCAATTTAAAACGAGCAAATTGGCCCACTATTCCCCTACAACCTTTTTCCCTTTTCAAGTTTGTTTGGCTTTGCGTGACAGGTTTTTCTTCCATTTTGCTAAACGTATCAAGAAAGTCATCACATCAGCAGGGTCACGCAGAGAATATGAAGCCTTGGTCTCCTTAGCAATTGAAGATACAATGATAGGAAAACCATGTCCAATGTGTCTTATAACCTGCATGCATCCACACAACTTAAAGCTTTTGCTAGCACCTGACGTTTTGATTATGTACAAATGCTTAGAATGCAATAAAAACTATACATATAATTAGTAAATATTACCAAATATTGTTCTAATTGAGCTGCTAAGAAAAGAAGAGAAAAAAAATAGCAGTTGAGTTATTTGTTTCCCAGAACTAGTCAACAAAATGAGGGTTCTATTTTACAAAACCAAACCTTGAAAGCATCTTCATCAGTTCTGTCATCCCCTATGTACACTGGAAGAACATTGTTAAAGCTGTCAAAGCCAAGAGTGTCAAGCAAATACATCAGAGCACGGCCTTTATCCCAGTTTATATTTGGGCGTATCTCCATAACCTGATGATCAAGGATGTTGAATTTATGTTTGAGTTAAGGTCAAGGTTATGAAATTAAGATGAGCATGTAGTCACAGGCTCGAAGACTGGGGAACTATTAGTGCACGTTTGTTATCATAAAAAGGAAGGAAATAAAATGGAAATAGGAGTGAAAGTGGAAGTGGAAGTGGAAATGGAATGAGTATATCAAAAATGAAAAAAATGAGTATTTCCTCTTTGATTTTTCTACTAAACAATGGAATGGGAGGAATATCTCATTCCCATTATATTCTACTTATTTCCTTTTCATCGTACCAAACAAGTTCACATTGTACCTTTCTTCCTCCGGATATGTGAAAATTGGGGTAAGCTTTCATAATGGATTCCACCATTTCTCTGAGAACACCAACATCCTATAATTTTGAGAAGCAATACATAAGCATATGGGCCTCAGATTTTGCATTAGATTTGTCAACCTGGTGTGAATATTAATACCTCTTCATTTTTCACACGCCGGTAGTGTACAGAGGTGCAGAACATGTTATCTTCCACCATGGAACCCTTTATTCTTGCAGTTTTTTCTTTCAAAACCTTAATTATCTGAAACAAATAAATGAAATTCAACATTGATGAACAGAAGAAAATACTACATGAAAAGTCATTTCTCTTCACATCTGTAAGAGGGAAAATTAAATACAAATCAGACCAAGCCACAGGAAATAGTTTGTTCATTTTGAAAAGATTAAAGGAATTACCTCTTGGATTGTTGGCAAAAATACTTTTGCTGGATGAAAGTGAACAACTTGATTACCCTACAAAGGTAAAACCTCATGAGATATATGAGCTAGCGACATAGACAAGCATCATTTAATGCTTTCTACAAAACCCTAACACAAAAAGGAAAAAAGGTAAATTTCTACAAACTTTTTCATCAACAGCCAATGTCTGATGCTTCTGATCTTCATATTTTGAAGAGCCTAAAGGGGTTGATATATCCATCCCATGACTTCCAGCATAATAGACATTCCTTAACTCTACAAATTCGTACAGCTACATGTCAAAAGGAAATGAAGGCAATTAATGTAAATAGAAGGTGGCAGAAAACTAGAAGGAAACAATGCAGGCCTCAAAAATGGGATTTCTGCATAATGCACACTATCTGTTGAGTAAAGAGGGTTACCTTATCCCTGCGCCTTCCACTAACAATGGCAGTGGGAAAACAACAAGCAACTTCACGTACGGCTACGCGCATCTGTAATTTGTAAATTTGTCAGTTCAATCATACCCCATTGGCCATTACTATATGTCTTTAGTTTATGAGGAAATGAAAGCAACAGAAAAGTACTGAACGTAGGAATCATGAAGTCACCACCACTAGTGCTGAGGGGTTTTTTTTTATTGTTCTATGGAAAGCACACTTACAGCATCGCTCATGTAAGCCTGATTAGGGTCATCTACAATCGGTGAGAGTGTTCCATCATAGTCCAAAAACACAACAATCTTTTTCCCTTTGGCAATGCTCATCATTTCCTCAAAATTGTCCAAGGCTGAAGGATGCTTTCCCTGTCACCCACGAAACTTAGAAACACCTTACAAAAAGCAATAATAATTAAGGAAAAGAGCCATACAGAGAGGCCAATACTAATCAATGCCAGCAATATGCAAGCAACTGGGTATTCAGATGGATCATACCAAAGCATAATCGGTTATAGCCCCTAAAATTTACAGAATATGCAGAGAAGGTTAAGCACAGAGATCATCAAGTATTAAGTAAAATTTTATTGGGTAAGTGTGCAAGTTTTGAGCTTACTAGCCAGGAAGCATAAGAACACAAAATTGATTCTCCATTCTCATCTGACTTTGCAAGTGAGATTGATTTCATGTTCGAGTCTGCTGATGGTTGTGGTATGTATCCCATCTGAGATGAAGTTCAAACTGGAATCTTGCAGAGACTGAAATCTTGCTACCTGCACTCAAGTGTTTGTGGGAGAGAGAGAATGATGAAAATGATGTCTTAACTTCTATAATCCAAACAATATAATTTGCTAGTGATTAAAAGGTTTCATGGGGCAAATTAGCACAAGGGGTAACCTGAGTCAGAATAAGCACAAAAGATCAAAACGACACCAAACAGGTGGAAACAGTTTGTGTTCGTTGACCGTTAAAAGAAGCATGCAAAAAGTTCACAAGCCTTTTGTTTGGAAAGGCAGCCTTTCACTATAATAATATTAGACATGACCACTTTACTATTGTTCATGAATAGCAAAGAAAGTGGAACCACGTGATACCCTTATCCTTTCAGAAGAAAAAGAAGTTCCTTATCTGAAACTCAAGCAGTCACATTCTGAAATTTAGTTTCCACATGAACTGAGAGAATTCAATGCAAAATCCCATGTTCCTTTTGTGGCTACAAATTCATTGTCAAAGTTTGAGGGATAGACATGCATGGCGAAGGCTTATTAAGTGTTTCTAGAACTGAGAGACGTATGGGGAACTTGAGATTGCACTCAATGCAGTGACTAGCAGAGATCAATATCTCATACATAAAGAGGAAGAAAAACTTTTATTTTATTTACAATTTATTAATGAGATATATTCTGTATAAATTAATTGCCTGAGCTGGAACTCAACAAGCCAATGGTGTGGGATGCATTTGAGAGTATGCATGATTCACATGCATTAGTTAATTTCTACATCAGTTTGCCACTGAATTTGGGGCACAACACTTGACTATAAATTCCTTTAAACATTGTTTATTGAAGGAGTAAATATAATAGTTTGAAACAAAAAAAGAATCCCTTAATTTATCATGAAATTTACATATATTTAAGCAAAGTTCAACTTAATCTTTAAGAAAATAGTAAAACCAGTTATTTATGCCAGAGTCTATATATTTTATACACACACGTACTTACTTATATATGCTAAAATAGCCTCTTTTTTAATTTGAGGCGCCATTGGCATTATTTTTTTTTATCATATTATGGATCCCGACGTTTGCTTATAACTCCACCTACTGAAGATTTTAGATAGTTATATATCCATTTTTTTTATTACAAGTTTACAACTAAATTATTGATCATAAGATTCTACTTCCGCATCAATATATTCAACAATAATCAATAATATTATACTAACCGGATAGAATTGCCAGAAGATCAAATACCACAATTCTCCAGAATGTTATCTTTCCCACTTCAATATTTTCTCATTAGACTATTAGAGGATTGAACAGGTACAGCCCCTCTCGCGCACAAACTGACAAACATATAAAAGGATTGAAAGAAGTTAAGAAAATTTGCTAACTTACACCAAAATAGACATACTAGGTATATAATCTATTTGAGATTTGATAATTAATTATATATTTAAAGACAATTTAAATTTACAAAATTTTTTAAATTTTAAATGCGTACAATTATGATTGGAAAATTCATTACTGAATATTTCAATTATTTAAGATAGATTGAGAAAAGTAAACTTGTTTCTTTGTAAAACTTAATTAACGCTTAAGAAAGGAAAACCAGCACTTTTTGAAAACCAATGAATTTTAGGTATAATAAATATTTTTTTTGGATAATCAATGAGAATAAATAAATAAGCTTATAAAACCAAAATTCCAAAGATACAAACTAATCCAACATCATCAAGACCCTAGAGCACTGTAATTGATGTAAAGTTCTGAATGAGAACTTATTGTTCAAACAATGACTCATGATTTCCACTTGCTAGAGGAGAAAAATAAAAGGATTATAATTATAATATTCTCTCTGTCAAAAGGTTCAATTGCCCTTATAGCATTTCCTAAAAAAATATGATATCTTATGTGTATACGAAGATTATGTGATCTTTAGGACATATTTACAAATTTTTTTTTGGGTGTGTGTGTGTGTATATAGAAATTGTTTCGTACGTGTTAGTTGTTACCCGCAATATGTAATTATGGATAGCCACACCTCCACTTAAAAAAATTGAAACAAAAAGTGTTTAGAGTATAATGATAATTCAATTAAATAATTCTTTCTTTTGTTATATTTAGAATTAAACTTATTACCTTTAATATTATATTCTTAAAATGGTAATCATATAAACTATTTTGAAATTGAATATTCTTAAGCCTCCAAATCTTATTACAAAAAATGAAGTCCAAATGTCAAAAATAATCTGCATTCACCTACTCTAAATAAGAAATTTATAGTCAATTATTTAATAATTTTGTACCCTAATAAATATATAAGTAAAGCACATAATCCTAATTAAAATCTTAAATACTCTTTAATAATCATACCAAAGACGAAGAATGGTGTAATTTATATTGCTCATGCATTTAAATACCTGAAAAAAATATGAAACAATCAAAGACGAAAGCGGAAGCCGAGTGGCTGTTTCATTCATGTCTCCTTCAAAGATCTTTTGGTTTCACATTAATAACTAATAGAAATTAGTGTGAATAATACCTAATCAAACATGAGCAATTAAGAAATACACACTATATAATTTCAATAAATATATAGCTTTAGATAAAAGAACAAATCTGAGACACGACACGCCAAAGTAATTATCTGTTAATCATGTCTTTCCAAAGAAAGCATGAGCATTTAAGAAACTTGATTTGGATGAAAAGAACGAAGGAAAAGAAAGGGAGGGGAACAGTTGGGAGAGGGAACATGTTTTTATGGTGGCTTTAGCAGTGGCATATGAATTTAGATGTCCACGATACGCCATATGATTTTTTTTTTATTTGTAACATTTCTTCATCCAAAAGAAGAGTAACGAAACGACATCATCATAAGTAAAGTTGAATGAAATAAAGAAGGAAACTTACAGTGAGGAAGAGAATCGTAGAAAACCCAGCTTGGTATGAACGATTTAGTGCTTGAAGAACCCGAAACGGCTGTGACAGAGACTGTGAGAGAAACTAGTAACGAAATGATATACAGAGAAAGGAACTGAAAGAGAGAGAGAGAGGAGGCAAGAAGGAGGGAGTTATTTATATATAGGCTACATAACATATGGCAACCTGACTTTATAACTTTGAGATTTTGTTGTATGGTTGGTTGCACGTGTAGTTGTTAACTTGCAAGATAAGGAATTGGAAAATAAATGTTAAATATAAAATTATTCATGAGACTTCATTTAACTGTTTAAACTTTTAGGATGGTTCATGATATGATATCAGAACTTTTACGACTAAGTGGTCAGGCGTTCGATCTTTACTGTCCTGATTATGCTGTAATTATGAAAATTACGAACAATTATAAAAAAATACAATTGATGTAGCTGATGCAGTCTTAATTGAGGTCACATTGCAATTGCAGAATCTCCAGCAATAACAATATTGCGGTTGTAATTACGATTGTAAACCGCAAGTTAAAACCATTACATATAGAAGGGACTTGTCCTATGATCATCGTTGGACTTTCATATGATAGAATAAACTATCACACCTAATATAGCATTCTTTCTATAGATCAGATAGTATAAATTTATAAGTTTATCTACATGGTAGTCTTTATTTTACATTTATCATATAACTCTATGATCATATCTAAAATGTAAAACATATCGATCATTTCCATTTTAGCCCAACTAGCACATTGCCATTAACCCTACATATACCACCTGATCGTCAATGACGACCTTACTACTAAGGTTGTCGAAGTCGATATCTCACTAAAAAGCACTCGAGAGTCCAGTAAAAGTGAAATGTATAAACAAAGTGTACAAGCAGAAATGTTACATATTATAAAGATATCATTCAAAAATAATGCTGGTATATATAAGTATTGATATATAAATATTTTAACTCAAATTTCAATATTAAAATCACAAATTTCATAACTTAATAATTGCTATAATAAAAAATCGTGCAAAAAGAACATTTCTAACATTAGCATTGTATATAGAGTCTTCAAATTAAAGAACATATATCAATCTTCAAAGTTTGATAACTTGTTGCTGCCTTGCGGCTATGTAAAATAGGTTCGGGGTTTATTTCCTTGGAGGTGTTCCGTTTTCTCTGGCTCTTTTATCAGAGGTTCTTTAATAAAATTATATACCTTTGATAAAAAAAAAATCAATAAATGCTATATGGTTCATAATTTCTCAGAAGATGATATATACACTTTGCGTTTGTATCATGTTAGTTTGGTAAAAATGAAATAAATTTATTTTTCATAAAATTTTTATAAATCATATAAAAATTAAGTTGATCTGATTATCAACAAATTTCTCAAAAGAATTCATCAATAAATGAATTATAACTGTTTCAAAAGTTATAAATGCTAAGGATGAAAATTCACCTTGACAATAATACATAACATCATACGAACATACATCTAAATTGTGATTACATCATACGAGCATACATCTAAATTCTAGTCACACTTTACATGTTTTTTCTCTCCAAAATCTAAATAAATGTCTATGTTTTGTATTTTTCCTATATTGGTGTTAGCCTTCTTAAAAATTTCTTAACACCGATACTGATTAAAATCAAAGGTGCGTATATATATGAGGAAACAAAGTATAAATATATATTTGGTGTCTTTTTGACTTAAAAAAACCAACAACGAAGCAAGACTCAGCTTACAATAAGATTCAATTATATTAAGTTGTTAACTGTCAGCTTCATAATTCAGACCCTTCATCACTATTGGGAGTGATATACGGGATTTTCAACTCGTGCGCCTGAAAAGCTAACCTAAGCCAAAAAGTACATATCCCTTTCGGTACTATTCTATTTCCAGCACTCACTGTATTGGGTATCAATGTGGACATTAGGATATTTTCCAAACTGCATATTCTTTGCAAAGGGATATGATAATTTAACTCATCGTTTCTAATCTTACACCTTATCATGGAATGATTGACGGGGCTTTACTAGACAATTTTTTAAAATTAATATTATAGAATAAACACTTTTAAGATCACTAAGGAATAAATTGAACGGGTCTAAGATATATCACCCATCTTCTAGCCATGTATGTTGCCAAGTGGTGCAACCCTTTTGCATGGACTTCATATAAGTTTCTTTGGCTCAATTAATAACTGTGTTGCATGTGTGGCCAGAAGCACCTGATGGGTATTAAGTGGACAGACCCCACAATCCATCATTCCCTCTCACATAAAACTCTTTTCCTTTTCATGAGTTTTTATATAGGACTTTGTGAAGTCTTAATATAATTAAGTATATTAATTTTAACTTTTTAAGGACTAACTAGTCTTAATATAATTAAGTATATTAATTTTAACTTTTTAAGGACTAAGTGCACTCACTTGTATTCAAAGTAACAGATGAACTAAAGATACCAAGTACTTTTTCAATAATTGATGCTTATTTAATTTTATTTTGAAACTTTTTTGGGTTTAGTTAAGTGCATGGTACGGTTTGAGTGCTTCGAGCAAATACATGCGTATATGGTATCGAGTGAGCTTAATTGTTTGACAGAATGCTCAAAAGTGCCCTTTCATAGCGCACTTCAGAGATGAGACTTGGTCACTTGGGACTTGTAAATAGGTGTGTTAATAGATGTTGCAATTACTGCTGCATGTGAAGTTACGAACATTCTCAGTGAGTGCTCAAAAAGTTTGTTAATATTTGTCGACAAGTAACTCAATCCAAAAGTTTAAAATTTTTTTAATATGTTTACAAATTAATAATAAACAACAATTCATTGAAAAAGATTAATAAAAATTTTATAAAATAAAAAGCTTCATGAATACAAATAAAAAAGCTTAAGCTCAAGAAGCAAAATATCGAGAATTGGTAATTAAAAGTATATACAGAGTTAAGTCTGACCAACAATTGAAATTGTAAATTAATGAAATTATTTAAATTCACAAAATGTTCACACAAATATTTATCTCGGTTAGGGACCTTATAGGTATCATTATGAAATTTCATAGTACATTTCAATAAAGTAGAAAAGCAAATTAAAAGAAGTATTATATCTCAATTGTGACATTTCATATTATATATAATAGGGATCTTTTTTCGGAATCGAGAGTCTTGACTCTTGTTTCCTCAAGTTGATATGGGTTAATCATACACTGATTTACTTAATCACCAGACATATATATTAATTGCTCATAAAAGTAGAATTATATACCTTTGTTAGGAATTACTGAACTGTAAATTTCCTCAAAAGATGATTGGAAATATGAATGGGATACAACATGGACATGGATTTCTATGTATTCGATAAACATCTAAAATACAAAACGAAGGGTTGATGATGCTTCTTGCTTATTCTACAAACAAATTGTCCATAAATGAAATGTGCCGAGATGGGGATGGTGCTTATTGGTATAATCATCCGTGATGCAGAGGGGTCTTTCGTTGCTGCAAAAGTTGAAAGGGTGCAAGGGATTTACAGTGGAGGCTTTAGCAGCTAGGGAGAGTGTTCATCATTTTTCTTGGGATGTGGGTGTCATGGAGTTCAATTTGGAGGGTGATTAAAGGAATAGTGCTTTATACCCAAAAAAAAAGAAAAGGAATGGTGCTTGATGACATTCAGACGTTCCTCTGCCAAGTTTGAAGATGGAATTGCTCAATGGGTTCAAAGATATCCAAATTTAGCTTCTCGTACATAGAACTGCCCAATATGACAAAATTCTCCTATCTGAAAATATGGTCTGCTTAGGGAGCCATCTGATGTATTGATTCCTTCATATTAATATAGAAATTTTTTAATTAAAATAAGGTTTATTAAAAGCTATAAATATGGTTTTATAATGTAAAATATATGTTTTCGAAAGCCGCAAAGAAAGTATATGTAGTAAAAGATTGCATTTATCAAGTATAATATTGGAAAAAGCATAATATATATATATATATATATATATATATATATATATATTGTGCTTGGTGTTATGTAAGTTATTATACTCATCACAAATATTATTAATTAACTGACCACATTAAAAATATACAATTTAAAGACTAATAAAATCATGGTGATGTCATTAATTATGCTAAAACCAAATTAAAGAATGAGAAACAGAAACTCATAATTTCTTGGGGTAGTACATGTAGTTGAATCTGGGTCCATTCGGCATGCTAAAGGAGCCAAACTCTGGCCGCAGTTGTCCTTTGTCAGGTATCAATTAGGGCTAGCTAGTAGTGGCTACAAAAGGTTTCACCTACACAAAATTAATGTAGACACGACGAAGAAAGGTGATAGAAGTTGATATACATTGTGGTCCTTCCAATAATTTCCCTAGTAAGTTTAATTAGATAAAGTTTGGTTCCCTCAGTCGTCAAAATGCAAATGGGCACCAACTATTGGCACCACTAAAGTTTGTGATTTTTTTTTCTTTTTTGACTCTTTATAAATATTATTATGAGATTAATTTTTAAATACAGTTACAATTGATTTTTTATCAGAAAGTCATCCTAACAAGTGTTTAATCTAATATTTAAATTTTAATCCTTTTCCTAAAAGTATGACCTGTTATCATGCCCAATCCTTGTCGATACTAAAGTTTATAATTGATGTGCATCAATTGAACTTTTAGGATCTATTTGAGAACAGGATTTTGGACACTCCAGCTGTGTGAAGTTATTATTTGTAAGTTGTCTCAGCCATGTGCACCAGAAGTTTCTGGTGTCATCCATCAAATGGGCTGTCCTTTTAAGGCCGTAGTTGCCGGTGGCCATAAGCACAACTTTGTCTGCTGTCACGTTGTAAATCACAATGAATTTTTGTGAATAAGACTAACTGATACTTCCTTCAGATTTGATCCTTTGTGGGAAAAAGCCTATTTTTTTTTTATCAAACCAATTTGGTACAAAAATTTCTGAATTAACATGCCACGAAACATGATAAAAGAGGTTTTGGTACTATGTCATAGAACTTAACCTAGTTAGAAGAAATTGGAAGCAATGCGAATCAAATCTTCGACCGTGGAAGAGGGTACAGTATCATGTCATGAACCCAATTTTGAAAGTTTAAATAATTAAACGAAGAAAAAGAATAAGTTTTATCTGCTAAGACCTTAACATATGTATATATCTACAATGACTTGTTGGAGAAGCTGAGCTAGCAAACCTTGTGCTTATCCACAAACAGCTAGAAACCCAAGAATTCAACTGTGCCGATATGATTTCGTTTTCAAGTTAAGTTTCCTTGATATATAATGTTACCAAACGATACATTTCCACGTTCTCGAAAATTATGGAAACATTTTAATCAAGGAATTTGTTGACTCTGTTTTTAATTTAAGTGGCTCAAAATCGGTAGGTGAATGAGGTGCTTTTTAGCTGGTGCCATAGTTTTGCGAACGTACGTAATTTGTCTATTTTCATGTAATTGATCCTATGTTCTATTCAAATGAGATGATAGTGATATTATGGGAAAGTAGTGAACATAATTTAGTCAAGCCAAACATATGGAAAATATAGATTCATAATTTCAGACCGCATGATATTGACAAAACATATGAACAGAAGCACACTAGGCAACAAAGGCATGCTTAAATTTTTAAAAGGCAAAAAGTATGTAGATTTTGGGTTTTTTTTTTCTTTGGTACAATGGAAATAGAAAAAAAAAATATCAAGGCCTAGGAAAAGCTACATATGGAAATAGATTTTGGGTTTGGTTGCATTTAAAATTTTTTCCATATAATATCTTGCTGCAATTGTTTATATATTATATTACGATTTGAGTATATTTAACCTTTCCAATTTGAACGAGATGACTTTTGTTATCGAATGCCTTAAGAAATTATTGATGCATTTAAGGGCACTCGCAATGAATAATTTATGCATTCATGCATTCATTTTTACATTTATTTATAAATTAATACTAACACAATAAACTATTTATTAATTATTTAATACTAACTTTTATATTTATATACTTTCACATTTATTTTTCAAATTTTATTTGCTTTACCTTGAAAATAATTATTTTTGTTAAAAACGATACCTCAACTTTTCTTAATTCTCAAGTTGTAGAGGGATGCTCTTTTTTTTTTTTTGTGTGTGATAAGATACAATTAAGGGAAGAAGTTGTCCATTTTCAAAGTTAAGTCATGTCATAAATATCAGTGAAAATTTATTGTAATATTTATAAATCGTTTACCAATAAAAAATGATAACCAATAGAATTGAATTTGAAACCTATGAGTCAATTATTATTTTTAGGAATAGTTATATTATATTTACATTAATTTATATGCCCAATATATATATTAAACCCAAAACAAGTTGTTATTAAATTTTAAACATGATCCCTTAAAAAAAATTAGCCTAAATCACCGTCAACATTGATGGATTAAAAATCATACCTGATATTGTACCTTCAATATGAAATGCTTTTATGTAGCTATATATTTTTTTTTGGTTTTTTAAGTCTACACTAAGAAAATTCTCGTGCAAATTTTTATGTCATACAAATTATTTTTTTGATTTATGTAGCTATTTGATCCAATCAATTGGATCTTGCAATAACTAATTATAGTTAGACTTTTTTGCACTATCCTTTGATTGGCTGATTCATTGTTAAGTCTTGTTATTATGAACTCGGCTACATCATAATTATTCAAGAGACATGATAATATATTTATAGACAAATGGACATGAGTTATAGTTATAAACTGAATTTTATATATTATTTGAAGTGAATAATAAACATATTGTCATATCTAGATTTATCATGAATTGTATTTGAGTTGATGCTAGTACTGCCCTTTTTAGTTCAACATAAATATAATAAATAAGTATGTTGTGATAGAATGATTCATTATTCTGTCTTGGCAAAGTCTAAGTAAAGTTAAAATTAAATTAAACTATGATGTTTTTTAATAAATTTATGTAAAAATAGTTACATTTTAAGTTTTTAATTAACAGTTATAGTTTTTGACTTAATAATAAATACTTCGTCTAACAAGTAATATAAAGTTAAGTTCACAGGTACGATCCGAAAAAAATTGATAAAAACTGCATATCCAACCAAGATAGATATTATTTTGAGTCTTTGTAATCATAGTTGAATGGGCACCGACAGGAGGATATTGCTCTTTGAATCGTAGACCTCAAATTTGTCTCGTGCCCTTTAAGTCTCATTGCTCTTTAATGTACTACGATGCTTTCAATTAAGCCAGTGAAAATCAAGTTACGAAGGATTCAGAATTTTAAAATCTACATGAAGAATACCACTGGTTCCTAAAATTCTTAAAATAAATAATAAGGTGATATCAATGACTTTGCTTTGCAGTTTGAAAAAGACGGTGGAAATAATGACCCGACATCACATATTTATAATGTTAGAAAAATATTTAAACAATATTAATTAAAGTCAGAAGGAGAATATTTAACACAAAGTATATATCTATAATGAAAATTTGTTTCTGTCATACCTTTAATTAAAGCTATTTAATATTTATAATCAACTGTACCTAATGTCCTAAAGAGAGATGGAGGATATTTTTGTGTAAAGTTTTTAAGTATACTTGGCTGGGTGCTAAAGAGTATTCCATGTGTGAAAATTGTAAAAGAAATAAAGCAGTTAAACAGAAAATGATGAGCGTTATAGTCAATATACTTGAAAGGCGAAAGGTGCCAAACGACGGGATAACAATCTTAGCGGGAATTTTGAAAGTCGTTACCTTCCTTACATAATATTATTATTATATTGGACCCCTTAACGGTCACGCTTTTGCCACGATCCTCCGTTAATTCCATGCCACGTGTACAATGTCAGCCAGATTGTCCCGGTATGGAGCAACCCTCGCTCCCATTGGTCACGTGTCTTACGTGTCGATCTGGTATTGGTCTTTCTTTTGGCCCTTGTTTAATTAATTCATTTAGGTAAATAATAGTACTGCATTAAGAGAAAATTAATTAATTAGTTAAAAGAAAATTGATTAAGAACGAATGTCTTAAAACTCTGTCACGTGTCATCAGTGCAAGCGCGGCTTGCGAACGGCTCGCGAGGGCCACCAGCCAGCTTTTATTTCTCTCCGAAAAAGGAAAGGGAGCTGCCCACCCTCAAAGGTTAAAGGTAAAATTCTGCCACAATGAATATTTTATAAGAGAATGAGATTGTATTATTCAAGCTGACCATGGTTTTTTACTTCCCCTTTTTTCAGGTTTTCTCAACTTGTCATGAAATTATACAAATCTAGAATTCTAGATAACTAAAAATTCATTTAATTAATTTATAAATATACATACGCACACGCATACACACGATAATTTACATATATTTTTACATAAATTATTGCATTAGTCATTTTATTTTCATAAAAATTATTATATATAATTTTAATTTATTATTAATATAATACTATTATTTAATTATGTATTATTAAATTTATTATAAGAGTTTAGATATAATAATATTTAAGTAAATGGTAACGTAAATTTTTTTTTATATTAATAATAAATTAAAATTAAATAAAAATTATATAGCTTAGCATTTATTTTTTTTTAAAACAATATAAGATCCATAAATAGATCTGAGGGGTGTAGGAGATCTGAAGGTTTGGACCACGCGGAAGAAATGGGGCCACAAATTGGGAATGGGAGGAAGAAATAGGGTGAATGATACGTGATGGTGGCAAAGTGTCCCTAGTGCGAAGGTCAGGGGATGCCCAGAAAACAACAATCAACAACTTGGAATTGCATTACAGCAGTTTTGTCATCTTCTTTGGATCCCCTAATCAGGGCAATCAATCTGACACATGCGAATGCGATGGCTTTTGGTCTTTTCCACTCTTCTTTCTTTCTCTCTTTTTTTTTGTTTTTTTTTTAATCCTGCAAATACAAAAAGCTTGGAAAGGGAACATGGACTGTTGCTTTATTGAGAAGGCAGGCCATGGCAGCATGACGGTTTTGCAACGCCACTGGGCTATTGCCTTTAGCATGGATTGTTGTTGTTTATGTTTTTGTCTCAAAAGAGAATCTCTTGTGTACATTTAGCCATGTTGTGTTAGATGCATCACAAATTCTTTATGGAGGAGTCATTTTTACTTTTAGTCATCCAAGATATCTGTGATATCTAAAATTTTTAATTGCATTTTCATATATATATTATATATATATATATATATATATATATATATATATATATATATATATATATATATAGAGGATGTGTTTGGATTTGATTTTGTAAATTTTATTTTAGATGAATTTAATTTTATAAATTTAGTTTTAATCAAAAATAAAATTGAGTTAATGAAATATATTTAAAAAAATTATGTTTAATATAAAAGTAAAAAATGTTACTTTAAAAAAAACGGAATTTTAATATTAAAATTAAAATTAAAAAATGTGCCAGCATTAAAACTAATAAAATAAAAAATTAATAAAAATTCATTTTGATAATACAAATACTCATCCAAACACCCTCATAATTTCTGTCAAAAAAACAAAAAAAGCAACACACTCATAGTCTACTACAATAAGGCTATAATATTGGCATCCAGGATCTCAAGACTGAAACTTTTTAGGTTTTGTTAAGGACTTTTAAAACTTTTTTATTACGTTATTCATTTATTCTTTGTAATTAATTTAACGTTAAATTATATTTAGTTCATATATTTTAAAATTGATTAAACATACCTAATTTTCCAAACAAGAATAAATAATTTTTATTTTAAGATATCAAAAAATGGTTACAGTTAATATGACATAATAAACATAATATATTATTCTAATGCTTATATTTTTTAAAATACTTAGTATTATAATAAAATGTTAAATATTTAATAAAATTGATCTTTACAAACTTAAATTAATAAATGATATATTTTTTGAAAATTAAAAATAAATTTTATTTAAAAAACTATGTTAAAAACCGCCCCATGATAAAGTGGTTTTCAAGAAAATAAATGTTCCAAAAGAACAAAAAAAAAGTAAATTATTTTTTTGTGTGAAGATCAGAAACCGCTCACTTTTCAACCTAGAAGTGAAAAAGAAAAGCCTACTGCTGGACTCTCAACGTCAAGAAAAATGTGTATTCATATAAATATTTCTCCTAAGGAAAAAAATCAATTTTATAAAAAAACCTTAAAAATTATTGTAATAATATTAATATTATAAAAAATATATTTATATTAACTTATTTTATACTATAAACAACTTATAATTAAATTCTTTTTAAAAATTTTAATAGACGATTTTTTCCAAAACAGTCCGTAATGTTGACGGTTGACGGTTGGTCAGTCCGGCGGCGTTGTCATGTTAAGGTTAAAGTAATGCCTGTTGGTCGCGACCGAAGCCGAGAAAAGAGCCGTTGGAGCCGTGTCGGAACACTTTTTCTTATTTTCTTTCATAAATTCAATTTGATATTTTTCATTTTCCCAGTAAATTTTCTCGGGAAAAAATTAAAAGAAAGTACAAAACCCCATGACTCAGGTGGAGTCACTGTCCCAATTTGTTAACATCTTTTTATCTCCCTTTTTCTTCCATTATTTTCCCTCATTTTCTCACACGCTCTCTCTTTCACCTTTGCTTTGAAGATCCTTCACCATCTGTAATTTCAGCAACCACCATTGTCACTTCTGTCTCACATGTAAATATCATTTTCCACCCTTTTGAAAAGATCTCTTAAACCTCAATGCTATTCAGTTCTATGGAGGATTTTCTCAAACGCTGCTGCTTCCCTTGAACTTCACAGTCCAATCCTTCAAGCTCCAGTTGTCAGCGTTGTCAAGTTTCTCAAATTTTCATTCTTTCTCCTTTCTCTGAGTTGAAGGGCTGCAGAGAATCTTCCCCAGTTGATATATATGTATATATATTTTTCAAACTAATTTAGCTTGAAACAGGTGTTGGCTTTTCTGAATTCGTCGAGATAAACAGTGTTTTGCTTTTTCTATGTCTTTCTGTTGGAGATTCAGGAACTGGGTGTGAGGTAATATTTGCTAGATCTTCATTTTCCCTTTTTGCTTCATGGGCTCTAGATTTTGGGTCGAGGCATTGGGATACTATATTGTCTGTTAACTAAAAAAGTTTGTTCCTTTAAAAGTTATTTGCTTGATCAATCTAGTTTCACTTCAGTTCTCAACTCTCAAGAGAGAATAGTAAAGGGGTTGACAAAGGAAGCAGCTATAGCTATGGACCTCATTAACTGTTGAGATCTGGTTTATTTCAAGTATGTTTATCTACTTCCCATTTTTTCTTGAGATTCAAAGAGATAATTTATTTGTTGTTATACCATTTGAATTCATTGGAGATATTCAGTATTCATTTTTGAAAGGCATTGTTTCATCAATTGCCATTTTTCTGTTGCTTGAGCGGTTCTGATAGTACTACATGATTACATTTTTTCTTTCCTGTGGTTGCTAAATTGAGATAGTAATGCATAGACTTATGGAGAACCAAAACCAACTTCGATTTTTTATTTTCTTTTTCTTGCTGAAGAAATTTTTAAGTCATCTTAAAACCATGGTACAGCATCTGATTATTCTTGCAAAACGCATGTTGAACTTACTAAGTTGACTTAAAACAAAGCTAATGAAAATATGGTGTTTTATTGCATCAAAATTACTGCATTACCCTGCTTTTGTCTAAGTTAGTGTAGTGATAGATGTAATTGTCATCCTTTCTGATAAGCTTTTGGAGGTACAATTGATGGATTTTTGTTCCCCCAATTTTTGCAACACGATATGACTGCCAACCATATTTTCTTCACCATCTGAAGATCTCTCCGATTTAGAAGAAACAATTTATAATTTGTTCAAAAGAATTGCTTGAATGGATTTGGGTTTTTTTATAGATGGTTTTGTTGAGTTCAAGAATGATATACTTCTCGAAGTGGTATGGTTTACAATTCCATCATTACTCTTCTTGTTTCAGATGAAAACTACTTTGACTTGAGGGTGTTATTGACATCTATGCAAACTATCTTCATTTCAACTTAAGGCAGTTGGTGACTACTTGCATTTCCCAAACATGTGGTCAGCCTTCTTTCAGCTGAAATGAAGAACTTGCAGGTTCTCCCTTTATATTTCTTTTATGTTAGTACTTAGTTTGCAATATCCACAATGATTGTCCTATTTCATCATTTTTCTTGGTCTACCGCATGTGGCCATATTGGATATGAATGCCTGAATTGTTCCTTTTAAAATGTGGTTATAACTGATGACTTATTGTATGCATGTTGTGGTGTTTGCTGGTGAAAGGACAAATTTGCCCTAAGGAAACTGCTTAATTCAATCAATCAAAACATATATTGTACCTGGATTATCTGAACTACATCAATGATGAAAACATTATTGGGTTTTGTTATATATTTGTTCACCCATCCGTCAAAGTTGAAGGAATTGTGAAGTTTCCATTTAACAAGCTTCAATAAACAATTTAAAATCAATTTGTTATTAGTAGTAGTTCTACTATTAACTGTCACATTCAGAGTACACTTTTATTTTGTATGCCACTATTTGTTAGTAGAGTTTATCTGTGAGCTTCCTCCTGTGGCTGTCATTTGGTTTGACTGGAGGTAGAACTTATTTGGTTTGCACGTATGAAGTTGTTAATTTGGTTGTTTGGTGGAGAAACCTGATGTGACGTGCACTTGTGGACCAACAGGGCTTGAAATGATGGGAGAGAGAAAGAGAATGCTTAGTTAGCATGTAATGAATTTTACAGTGATACTTGGAGATGATGGTTTGTGTTTTGAAGAATTGGAGATTTGGATGGTGGTTTGTTATCTGTCACTGGTGTGGCCAACAATGACTAATGAATAATTTTGGGTGACAGAAGCCCTCTGAATCCAATTGTCATGGAGTAGAAAGCTACCTGGATATAATTCTTTGCACGAAATTGACCAAGATGGAGGATAATGACTTATGAGAGGAAATATTCACCATTTCCATGCAAATAACTTAAATTCCATATCAGTACAGTTTGTCTAATTTGTAGTAATGCTTTTTTAAGCAAACTAGTTAATGCTCTCAAAAATGAACTTTGAGCCTGTTGTATACTTGTGTTCAATAATTAAAGAATATTTCCATGCTTTCTACTTCATGTAATACATTGTCTTCCTGATCTTCTAGATTTATCTCATAACACGTATTGCTGCTTGCATATATTATAACTAAGCCAAATAAACCTTTTATGCATTTGCAGAGCACAGAAGAATTACAATCGTCAACTCAAGCTTCTCATGAGTCCCAGAGTGAACAACCAAACAATCACACGACTGATGCTCCTGTTACAGACTCAGGTTCAGCATCTGCTTCAAGCAATGAGAGCAAAAAGGTTTCACGGCAGGATATTGAGCTTGTAAGGCAATCCATTATTTGTTAAACAATTGACTAGTTTTTTGTAACTCAGTACTTTTCCCCTTGCTTTCTATATTTTATGGATTGAATTTTTACAGGGATAATTTACAGAAGCTAATCTGGACTAAACTGTTTTCTTCCCTTTTTGATTAAATATTCAAACAACTGTTGTAGGTCCAGAATTTAATAGAAAGGTGCCTACAGTTATATATGAATAAAGATGAAGTGGTTAAAACACTCTTGACTCGGGCAAAGATAGATCCTGGATTTACAACTCTGGGTAGGCATCTTGATGTCTCTGTCATGCCGTTTATATATTGCATTCTGATAATTATAATAATAATGATAATAATAATAATAATAATCTATTGAATAAGTTGTTCATAGAAAAACTTTTTATCCTTATGTAGTGATTTTTCCGTTTTTTATTTAAATAAAGTGGTTATCTCATACATGAATTGATGATATGGAAATCAACATAATTTGATAATTAAGACATATTGCTCTAAAAAAAATTGCATTGCATGCATTTTTATTTATTTTCCTCTTCAAGCGGGTACCCTCAAGTCCTATTGCTTTCTGATTGATGCTTTTTGTTGATTCAGTATGGCAGAAGTTGGAAGAAGAGAATGCTGATTTCTTCAGGGCCTACTATATCAGGCTAAAATTGAAAAAGCAAATACTTTTATTCAATCATTTGCTTGAGCATCAGTATCATCTGATGAAGTGTCCCATGCCTACAAAGGTTCCGTTGGCTCCAATACAGAATGGAATCCATCCAATGCCTGGTAAGTTCTTTCCCTCTCATCATTGTATATATTTTTAAATCCAAATTATCTCCACCTCTTTGTATGATTGAATGTAAACAGTAGGTTTTGACTTATGGGGAATGGCACTTGCATGCCTTTTCTTATGTTATGCAATAGTTATTCTCAATATGTGATTATTATTCTTACTGCACTATTAACTTCCTTGCCAAATACAAGGTTCAGGCCATGTCCCTCATGGAAAAGGTCTTAATTGATGCGTTCTCCCCTTTTATGAGAAAGAACAAATAGTGAGCAGATGCATAGGGTTTTTAGAGGTTCTTTAAAACTTTAGAGGCTTGATGACTTGCAATCTCATTGATACTTGAATCTTTGCATGTTGAGCAGCCCTATGAGTATGTATTAAGCTAAATTTCTGATATATCATGCTAATCACTAATGGCACCTCCCTCCCCTTTAGGAATGATGGTGAAGCGTGAGAACAGTGGTTCAAAATCTAATGGATCTCTGTGCTTTTTGATTTTCCATTTTGCTTTCTTTTCTGCTTTTAGCATGAGATCAAGGTGTCATATTTAGTCTCGCTGTTTTTCTCCAATCCGCTGGATTATTTAGATATCTAATTTTACCATTTTATATTAGATCTTTTTTACTACTTCACTCAGTTTGATATTGTATATGTCAGTAGTGTGATATTCTAGCAGCTGTGCGTTATATATCTAATAATCTGTTACTAATTTACAATTCACAACTTATATATTTAGGATTGTATAAAAATACCAACCACTTAAATTTTGTCCACATTGATGTTCAAGAATAAAAATCAATTTTTGATGTTGATATTGATCACTGCAAAATGTAACTGATAAGAAACAGATCCAAATTGCTTTCACTGCACTTTCAAAATATCAATATTTTCAATGACAGCAAAATTTATCAATAAGAAAAAGTTTTAACTACGTTCACAGCACTTCTGGGATCTTGAACAAGTGTTTGATGTTAATACCTGACTCAATGCCTTGTTCAATAATTCATGAGATTGCTGCGGTGAAAACTTCATGATATCGTTAAAGTGAACTAATCAGAAATCTAAACCATTATCATTAATATTATCTATAACATTGCTTGATTGTGCTCTTGATGTTAATATTTGTATTTATCAGAATCTTTGGGCAGTTAAGAAGTTTGGATATAGACATCATTACTTGAAAAATGGCCAAGTATTAGTGCTATTATGAGACTGTTCTTATGATTATGTTGCTGGAGACTTTCAATGTTTGTACTCAAAAGTACAAAAATGAAAAAAACCTCAGTATTTGTTATGATGGTGTGTGCTATCCTTTTTGCTGGAGATTCTCGGTAGCCATTCATGATTTCCAATTCATGGCTGGCTTTGTATCAACTGAAGTTGAGGAAGCCTTTTAGATATTTCTTGGTTGAGTGTTGGTATTGATGGATTCCTGGGGATTTATTTTGCCATAATAATGCTTGAAAAACTTTTGACCTGAGAATGTTTTGTGCCTTTTGCATATAGCGAAATTCTTTTTGTCTTAATTGCTGTATCCCTTTAGTTGTAAAAGAAGATGGACTAGATTATAGCAGCATAATTTCACTTCTCTGCTTATATTTTTCTCTTTTACCCCCTTTATTCTTCAACTCATTTGTTTGCAGTGCAGTCAACAACCTACCTATGGGATACCCAGTGCTACAGCAGCCTCCCATTCCAGCAGCAGCAGGTCAACCTCATCTTGACTCCATGGGTTGTGGTATATCAAGTTGTCATGTGGTTAATGGAGTCCCTGCACCGAGCAATTTTCATCCCATTCGGATGAATTCTGGGAATGAGTGAGAACTTATCTAACTACACATAATTCTTTTATGTTATTCATTCATTGGACAAGAGTACAACGGAAGTCATTTCTAGATGGTCTTGCATAGCTGGCTTTTGTATTTCAGCTTGTCTGAAATGTTCAAACGAGTGTTGAATGGTTCAGAAGTAACAAATGGTTTCAATATGAACTGTTTGATGGTGTGATTAATAATGTTTTTCTAACTGTTGTGTTTAAACATTTAATTGTGCCCTCTTTGTGTGTTTCTGCATTACGCATATTATGCTTGGATTATTGTGTCTGTGATACACTTAAATATCAGTTAAACTGGTGGAATGTGGAGCAACTTCTTCCTTTTTCTCTACGTAATTCACTTGATAGAAATTCTGCTGATAGCAGCTGCTTTTGTCCTTGTTGAAGTATGGTGATGGACCACAGTGCTCCTGATATGGCTCCTGTTATTCCACCAAATAGCGCAATATCATCCATGTCCGAAATGCCAGTGAGTCCAACATCAGTAGCATCCAGCGGCCATTTCCCCTTCACTGCATCAGAAATATCAGGAATGGGCACAGATGCATCGGCCCTTGATACAGCATTTACATCTGATGTGGCAAGTTCAGTAGGACTGCAACTTGCACCAGATGGCGGCAGTGGAATTTCCAGATCGCTGGATCAAATTCAGTGGAATTTTAGCCTATCTGATCTAACAGCAGATTTGTCAAACTTGGGAGGTAATTTTCTTATTTGACTCTATGATACATTTTTAGATATTTAGTTAAAGTTAAGTTAGTCAGAGGTCATGTGGGAGTAAAGATGTTTGAGATGTACAATTTATGTTGAGTTTGGGTTCTGTTATATCCCTGATACGCCTAAAGTAATCTATATATTTGAAAAGAAAAAGTGAATCTGTTGGAAACCAGTAATAAGTTTCTAGGAGTGCAATAAAATGTCCTCAAAAAAGAAGCAGGAAGTGTTCATTGTCAGTACAGGATCTTGAGTGAAAGTACACTGAGTTACTCTATTTGATTCCTTATCGATGGAGAACTGTTATGCAATTATTTTAGACAGTTATTTGAATGCTGAAGGTAACGACCTCTAAATATCATGAGACATCTATTATTTTGGCAGCACCATTAACAATTTCTGATTTTTCTATTGATGACTTCAGTGCTATGAGTCTATGATGTCCAAGTAAATGGATGGATAATCTCTTTTGAGATTAATACACTCAATGTGGTCAAGGATTATGCTAAAAACGTTTTATATTTTCACCCATTGTGGACATCTTCATGCTTTGTTCATAAATCATCTTGAATTCTTTGCAGATCTTGGAGCTCTGGGAAACTATCCTGGTTCACCATTTTTGCCATCTGATTCAGACATTTTGCTTGAATCTCCAGATCAACAGGATATAGGTAACAGTAAATGCATATATATTTTTATTTTTTTATATGTCCTAAATTGTAATAATATTGATAAATAATAGTCGCTAAACAAGATTTAGATGACAATCAAATAGTATCTACTAATTTCTAACCACCATTGAATGGAGAAGGTGCCATGGTCTATTAGACTCCATTGGCAAAGATTATTGTCAAGGCTTGCATGAGTGAAATAGGGCTTTGCTCTTATGGAGCACAAAAAAATTGTTAGGACTTCATAGAAGCCTGATTTACATTTTACAGTCATGAAGATTTCAGAATACTTATTTATATCTACAAACTAAATATAGAATATAAACTTTTACAAAACCTGGTCACAAGAGGCAAAACAAAAACGGATATGGTAAGGTAATATATCAAAACTACAAAGTGAAATATGCCATAAAGAAATCAAAGTTTCAAGAATTAGATAAATTAGGAGAGCACCTAATACCATGGAGAATTGGGTAACTTAGGAGAGAAATAAAAATTTAAACAATTAAGATAAATAAGAAAGAAATAAACTAATCAGATTCAGAATAAAATTAATTAACGACGTAGTAAAAAATTTAGTTAATTTTCTTCTTTTTGGTCAAAAAGTCTCACCTATTGCATGGAAGCTATGCTCCTTGGAGTGGAGCACCCGGGTTCACCTACTGACTAGTTGCATGCTTTTAATTATGTTTTGCACCAATAGATGTAGCTAACAGAAGGTTCAATGTTCAAGGTAAAACATCCTTGGGGGGGCATAAAAGCCATATAGCCATTCTCATCAGTTTTAATCTGTGGCATAAAATTTGACCTGTCCCAGGCTTAATTAGTTAAAATAGATCAGGCAGCATAAGAAAGTTAAAACTAGATCTTAATTTTATATTTAATTGCTTTTAGAACTGTTGACTTTCTCTTGTTTTCCTAAGATTCTGTCATGCTTCGATATCTTAGAATTATGGAAACCATTTGTGGTTCTGCTATTTTTGCTTAAGCAAAGGTTGAGTTCTGTTATGAGCTACAGAGAAGATTTCTAACTAAATGATGTGGTTTCTTACATATAAGTTTCTCATGTTTGATTTTTTAATCTGTGGCACCTACCACTTTGCTAGATTGCAGATGAATGCTATTTCTGTTATCCATCATTGTCTAATGACTATAGCTTGATTTTGGTGCTGTTGGTTGTAGCAGTTCTAATATAAAAATTTTGAGTTCACTCAGGTGTCAGTTCAGAAGCATATTGATTTTTTTGTTTACATTATAAGATAGTGTAGAGAAGTTTTATGGAAGCCTGCAATATGAGGATGCCTAGGGAAGCTTAGGATCATACTAATTGATTTTTTCTTCTTTGATTTTTTATTACTGCTACTTTCTTCATATGCAACAGCAATTTGGCCTGCTAGAGCGACTATTAACCTTAAAAAGCTTTCTTTCAGTCCTAATCCATCTCATTCAATATCGAACAGCTTCTGAATGAAGTTATTGATGTGTCATAGCTCCTATAAAAGCAGCTTTGAACTTCTCTTGTTCAATGCGAAACTTCAACCCATTGGTTGGCCCTGCCGGAGGCCCCAAAACCTTAGCCTGATTTAAAAATTCCAGAGACTGCGTAAGGAACTTCTAAAACTAAGATGGTTTATGGTAGTTTTATTTTCTTTAAAAAGAAGTTTGAAAACAGAGATGGAAAATAATATTGTTCTTTCTAAACTTGTTTCTAAAAATTTTTCTTAGATGTTCTTGATAATTTGTTTGGCTTTGTCCTCAAATTATTCTGTTTTATCTTTTTGTTTATAACTTTTAGAAACAGAGTCAAAGAGACCCTTAATTTTTTTTTTTTTTTTTTGCTATCCTATGTCCCATTTTTTCATCCAAGCTCTAATACATGTGTTTCCAAGATACCAGCAACAAGGAGTAATCAATTCCTTGAATACGTTCCTGCTGAAAAAAAAAAAAAGGTGAAATTCATTTGAAAGTACTAATCCACTGCACATTTGAGTAGGAAGTAGGAATGAAAACAAAAGTTTGTGGATGTCTAGTAACTTAATTTGTCAGATAATGTTATATATAATGTATAAAAATGATTTTATTCTTAAGTTAGCAATTTTTAGTAGCATCTGGTTTCTGAAATGGCAATATATACACACGTAATGCTGGAATCTACCTGGAACATTCTGTTATTGCTTTTTAGTTTCTAATTTAAGTTTGATTTATCAGACAGCTTTGTTTTTATTTCAGTGGATGACTTCTTTGTTAATTCTGAGCCTCCATGCTCTCAATCAGACGAGGAGAAATCTTAAGTGAAGGTGAGGCAAGTTGTGTTTCACATTAAAATTGTTAGGTTAGGTAAAACTAGGATTAATAAATGTCATCTAGTTTACTTGGCATTCAGGCTTACTGTTACCAAAGTGTAGGCAGCCTGGTCTATATCATCAGCATGAAGATAGAAAATGTCAGTTGTTACCAGTAGTTGTAACCTTTTGTATTCTTTTGAGAAATCTGTTATCAGGAAGAGTTGAGGACTGTGTTTACGATGTAATTGATTTGATGCATTTGGATATATATTGCTTGGATCCTTTCGGTGCAAAGGCTGATGTGATTCTACTGCAGAGTTTTACATTATATACTGAATCAACATTCTGTTTCCTTGACACCCCAATGGTGCTGAATGACATGTTACAGCAGCATGACATAATTTACAAGTTTATTTTTTTTTGTGTAAACAAAGAGTATTTTTATAGAATTCAGTTCATTTGAATTGTCTCATATATCTAATATTCTCGGACCAAGAGTAATAATGATATAGTCATTTACTAGTGTTTTTGCATGTCCTTTTTTACTTCAATTAGAGTGGAGCGTGATGGTTTGATCCTTTACTCTTGTTGAAGCACAAATCATTGCTTCGGCTTTGGCTGTTGTCTTTTTTTTTTTTTTTGGCTTTGATTGTTGCTTGAGGATTGCTAAAATGTCAATTCAACAGAAGTATTGGCTTGTGCTATTCTCGCAAGCTGTGTTGGGTCAAAAGAACCAAATGATCAAAACCCAGGCCTAATGAAGTTATAGCATGTGCAGTATTTTCTCTGGGACTTTGGTAACTCCATATTCTTTGTGAAATCTGGCCCTTCCATTAAAGTTTAAGATAAAATATAATTTACACTCTTGATATTAAATTATTTTTTTAAAATATTTTATCTCATTAAACTTTTCTGAATTTTATTTTAATTTAAAAACGTTAATTTTACAGTTAAATAAAACAGATGTCATTTTTACATGCACATCATATGACTTAAATACATATCACGTGATGATTGAATTAAAAAATTTTATAGGATAAAATATAATATACACACTTGAAGTTTATTTTTGTATCAAATTATTTTATTAAATTTTTTTTTTGTCTCACCTTAAAGTTTGATATAACTTACAATTACATGTTAGTTTTTATTTAATTTAATAAAAAAATAAATATTTTTAAATTAAATTAAAGTTCAGAAAAGTTTAGTGAAAGAAAAAAATTTTAAAAAAATAATTTGATATTAAAATAAATTTTAAGATGATAAATTATATTTTACCTTAAATATTAGAATGTCATAGCCACATATTTGCCCTTGCAACGTCCAGTTGTTCTAATGGTGTGCCTTTCGCGAGAAAAATAATAGCCAGAACTATATCACTCGACATAGTAAATGGAGTTCACAAATACCGTCTGTATAATATCATAAGTAAAAACGTACCTTTTTATTACAAAGTTGGGTAAAGCACATCTTATGCGTGAAGTATATAGTCACACTTCCAAAAGTTGCGTGCATTGGGAAAGGATAGTTTTAGTGTCCTAAATGAGGTTACCACTCGCAAGATTTTTTTTAAAAATTAAAAACTACCCCTTTACCTGTAGTCACACTTCCAAATGAGAGAGGAGAATTCATTTATAATTTATCCTTCTTCAAAGCATGAAAAGATTTCACGTGACACACGTGGTAGCGCATCATGTTGACCACTGCTTCTCTTTTGTTTTATTTGGGCCCCCTTTTTCTTTCTTTCTTTCCCTTCTATCTTTTCTTTTTGATGTCCAATATTACATCGAACACCTCAGCCATGCAGGGGTGCTGGATGCTGACGAAGAGAAACAAGCCTAAAGAGATAAGGTTAAAATAGCTTTTGCAGAAGAAGATCATGCAGAAGGCGGGACCCAGGCTCATTTGAATCAACTTTTTTATAAAAAAAATTTACAAGAGTTTTTTTTTTTAATCTTTGATAAAAAATAAAAATTATTTTATATTTCAATGTAATAGTTAAAAAATAATTTTTTAAATTTTGACATGTTTTTCAGGTTATAAAAAATATTTTTTTATAAACACAAAAATTTAACTTAAACAAGCATAAAATGTGTTTTTTTAGTACTTTATTTTTTTAAAAAAAAAACTTATTCAAACATACTAAAAGATGAAAAAAATATTTTTTTAAAAGAAATTTTTTTTTTATCAAAAGAAGCATATGCAAACGAATACTAAAGGCATATTCCAAAACTGATACTCTTATTAATTTCTCTTTGCTAGTTTAAGAAATGGAGATGATTCTTAAATACTGGGATAGAATTTTCTTAAAATTATGCTCATATGTATGCCTTCTTATTTTGCTTTCAAATGAAAGAATCAAGATCAGCAAATGAAAGTATCTTTTTTCTTTTCTGGCTGGTCATTCATATTTGCTTGAGATTATCATCTGCAAGTTTGATTACTGATACTGCCTCAAAGGGGTGCAGTTTGACAAGGGCTAAAAGAAAGGTGCTACACCTTAATATAATGTTATGAATGAACTATTTTAAAAGTTTAAATTATTAAATAAAAATACGTGAATGATTTTATATTTTTTAACAAAGAAAGATGACCCAACTCGAGTATAACCAACAACAATCATTGATGCCCCAGCATGATTTTTTAAGAGTGCAAGAAGGAAACAGCTAGCTCGTAGAAGATAAGTGGTGCTTCTCCACTTTCTGATGGGCCATCGTGGGACTCAATGATCATGACTCAAACCTAATTAAGCAATTAATCATTCAACTTACTGTTTTGCTACTTTGCAGCTCTTCATATTCGCTCGGTCAAGGACCTCAAGGTCAATCCTGTTTCTTCTTTTGGTTGATATAAGGTCTTAATTAGGTGAATTTAAAATTTTTTTAATGATTGAACATAAATTTAACTTTAAAATCCTTGCACATCATCTGAATCCCTTATTTATAATTAACACATTCTAAGTGGTTTGATCTATGTGAATATAACCAAAGCAATTAAGGAATAAGGTGCCGATTGCCATGTGGGTTGGTGCTGACAATTATATCATTAGTTGTTATTTCTATATGCAAAGATGACAAGCTATCTTGCCATTTTAGAATATTAAAATTTGAGTAGGTTTGATATGAACCAAAATGAGAATACAAAAACTGAAGAAATGAAAAGATGAAGATTGTCACAAGTTGTTTTAAACAATATTGGTTTTTAAGAATCCACGATTCAAATGTTTTAATTACTACATATCAAAGGTTGTTTCTTTTCTTTAGAAAAATTAATTTTTTTTAAAAAAAATAGTTTAAGTTTTTGAGACAGATAATCTTACCATAACAAAATTACTGAATTTTAACAGAAAACTCCTCCCTTTACTGATTTTTAATAGAAAAGATATGTTGAAAATTAAGTGAAATTGATGAAAATTAATATTTTTGATGAATTATTTTGTTACAGGAAAAATGTAGTTTGAAATAATTTTTGATTCTGAAATAGCCTTAATATATACAAGGGACATCAAATTCCTTTAAAAACTATTTGATTTTGATATTGAAACTCAATAAAAAAATAAAATTTTTTATGAATTATTTTGTTATATTAAAAAAATGATAGTTTAAGATAATTCTTGAGTGTCTGACCAAGTGTCTTGTACTTGATTAAAAAATCGAAATCCATTTTACCTGCACAATAATTAATAAAATATTGTAAAATATGTTAAAATTAGTACCCTTTTTTTTTTTGAGATTGAGCCCACTCCTTTCCACATTGGTGTCCACTATCCTAGTTGTGTCCTCAAATTTTACCATCCGGTGAATGCATTGGCATATGAGATGCTTTGACTTTTATTCTCGCCAATTGTTAATTGTATATGCACCCAAAGCCTCGGCTACAGAAACGCTTTTGGCTATATAATCATCATAAATTTCTCAAATCTTCACTTTCTTTTTTCTCCTTTTGGAAGGGTGTCTAAGTTTGAGACGTAACTATAGTTTCTAATCATCTTATCATAGTTGCTGTTATCTCTCTTTTTTATTTTTAACGATAGCAACACAAAGATCTGAATTTATTACTTTATGTAAATTATTCAAATCTCTTCTCTGTCCCATTGTAAATGACTTTAGTTGTTATGTCTCCGCTAATCAGAGAGATGTTGGAATACATCTTATCCTCTATCTTTTGAGACTGCATGATTGATATGTATTTAATTTCAACTAGAACAAACAGCTTTTGTCTAGTCTTTGTAACGAAATTTTTTTTTTTAAAAAAAGTAAAGTAAAGATTAAGTGCCTGATCCATCAGTTCATTGTTTCCTCTTTTTGGTAAATAACACTACACAGAATTTGATTAAAAAAAGAAGTTATCGTTTTCATGACTAAGGCATCTTGTCAATGATATTAATTTTTGGACATACTCTAATTTCTTTTTTTATCTTTTGTTTTTTGGTATTTACTAGTTTCATGTTGACTTGTCTTTCATTTATAGTAATAAAGGCTTTAGCATTAAATTTATTCTTACATGAAGTTTTCTAACCATTTTTGGACAAAGAATAGGTACATGATATTCTTTGGTAATTAAGGCGTGTAAGAAGTGCTTTACTTGGTTATATTTTCCACACTCCCAAGTGTCTAACCCTGAACTATTCAAAGGGGACTCTTGCCAACTTTAACCTCTCTCGGGGTCAGTGGCTCAGTGCAGGTCTCCAAAAGCCTGACCCTGACTTTATCTAATTAAGTTTGGTTTGTGGACTCATGTACCCATAAAATGCATGTGTCTTGGCTAGGGGCGAGTGAGAAGCTCTTGATGATTAAGTTAGGGAGTGTGCCTTGTTAGACTTGGATAGGGAAAATGTCCATCATACAGATCTCACTTGGGGTCTCGCAGGATGAGATTGAACGAGAAGGTTGAGAAGTCAGACACATATGGAATACTTATCTTCACACATTTGGCAATACTTCTTTCAAGTATAAGTACTGTATATAACCTCAATTTTTAAAGAAATTTTATGAGAAGTGGATGAGTGCATATTGGGCTGGGCATTTATCCTACCTAAACAAATTTTTAATGACTTAAACAAGCTTTTTTTTATTTTTTGTTGTGTATATTTTAGTATCATCAGTACCGTTACATGATTTTGGTGATAAAAGTTTATTGGTTTAAAGTGAATATTTTTTACTTTTATATTAGACATGATTTTTTTTAAATATAAATCATTTCATTACAAACTCATTTGTGAACAAAATGAAATTTATTGAAAGTCAAGTTTACACAATTTAATCCAAAGAGGCTCTGAATAGCCTTAGAAGTAAAATGAAATTTATTGAAAGTTAAGTTTGCACAATTTAATCTAAGGAGGCTCTGAATAATCTTAAAAGTTATTCTAACATAAAAATAGGCCTCCTCACTAATAATTAATATTTAATACACTTTTACCACCTTTGAGAGCTTAGGAACCATTTTGAACGTAACATTTAGCACCATATATATATATTTATATTAGTGCTAGTTCTCTATATATAGTTTCCTCATCTCTTGTCTACCCTAAATTGTTTAATCTATCTGTCATCTTTGTCTCCTATCATCCTGGGCTTGCACTCCATCTTGTACAATAATACCCCAAAACACATTGACACACAACAAAGATAATATTGGCGTTAATAATGTGTACATGATGCATGCAACAAAAATTCTCTGTCGTCATTAGGCTATTGGACGTTGGTGTAGAGGCGGTACATTTTTTTATACGCCAATATAGATATAGTAGACAGTGCATAGATTTTTAGAAATAAAATAGGTGTGAATTTTTATGAAATTTTTTTTTACATAAACACAGTATATAATGTATATATGAATTTAAAAATAAATATAATTATATAAAACTATTTTAAAAAATTTCACTATGATAGTATAACACAATACACAATTAGATAATATAAAAAAAAAATTCTTCATATATGTATATATAAACTAGTTGACATAGCATTATACTTTTTCCTAGCTAGGTTCGTATTTCACGTAGGAATATACTTTTTTCCAGATTTGTCTTTATAGCATTGTATGTAACTGAGTTAACAAATAATTGCTTCGTCGATTGGCAAGCTGACTTGACTCTTCTCGCGAAGTCGACTCCTCAATCAGTCTTGGCTCATCCCTTTCATTATTTCCCTCTTTCTCTTTCTCTTTCTCTTCCTCCATCACTCTCAGAGTCATAACTGAGTGAACAAAAATGGCCAATGAAAATTGAAACCTCTCTTTTAAGGCTGCTTCTACTTCTGCAGATTTATCTTTGGAAAAGGTTCTCTCATGAAGCCAAACAGGGCTACAAGACTGCACGTAACATTTTCGCTTTGTGAAGTGTGAACTCCTCTGTTCTTTGCTCTGGTTCCCGAGAAAGAGAGGGAAATAGAGAAGAAACTTTACTGTACTTATCAAGAAATCTTGGTTTAGTTAAGATTGGTGTTTCCTTTTACTTCAACTCTTTGCAATTTCTTTTACCTTCCTTTACGAAAACACAGCAACTTTCACGACCTTTCTACTTCTTGCAAGTTTCTTTTACTTTCTAATTAAGAAACCAAACACTAAACCTGTAAACCATTAGCCATGTTTGTTTGTTTAGCCTTCGTCTTTGAAACCTTTTTCTTTTCCACTTTATCTTTTGAAGTGATTTTGGTTGTTGGTTCTATCCCGGACTTTCAAAGATGAGAAAACATGGAAGTGAGATCTTTTAGATTGAATAATTTTTGACTGTTTATTCTTTTTATGTCTGTGTGCTACTACCTGCAGTTTCTTCTTATTCATTTGGTTCATATCAGCCTGATAGTTACGCGTTCATCCTATAAAATTCATGTTATTTTTCAATCATCATCTTAGGTCCTTTTATACTAATCAATAATTCCACTTGGTTCACATGGTTCAAGTCCCCCCAACCCCCTTCTTATTTTTTTTCTCTCTGTAGTTATTTACAAATTCATTTGACTCCGATTTAGGCATGATGAGTACTTCAGTTTGGAGATTGACTTCATTGACTTGATAATTTAAATAAATATCCAAGTCGTTGATGGCTTCAGATGATTATCATTATATTTTTGTAACTTCAACTTATATTAGAAAGTTATAATTAATTGGCAAATAACTTTGTAAGCTAAGGGCACGTACTCAATCTTAAGGCTTGGGAAGGAATGCACGGACTTAAATTTGGGGCTTAGTAACAATAAAAAAAAAAGTAGTTAATATTTTACCCTTTTCTTTTCTAGTTATATGTGCACTACTTTCGAATTTTCGGAGAAAATTTTCTAATTTGAAGTTGGATTTTGCAGGCCTGAGTCATCTATTGCACTGAGTAAAGTGTTCTTTTTTTTTTTTTTGGGTTAAAGCTGAATTATCCTCACTGGATGCGGAAGTAGCTTAATCATGGATGCAAAGGGAGATCAATTTGTGAGGTTTGTTTGCTCAAGCCTAGTGTTGCTACATATTTCTGTTGTATAATTTTAGTACTCTCTTTGCACACATGTAGAATCAAGTTTGCTGCCTGTGTCTGTATGTTTATGCTGCCTCAGTTATTCGTTTCCTTCATTCAGAAAACTTCATTTTATTGATCTGTCTAAAAAAAATAGCTTTTTTTTTTTAAAAAAAAGATGTTCCTCTAACGTATGACAGATTGACACTAAATATGTACCTGATACTTCAAGCTACTTACCGAGTTTATATTTCTATCCAGGTTTGAGGACAGGAGTTCAGAGTCACCTTTACGTGTTGACCAGAATGATTCAACTAATGATGGATATCACAAGAGAAAATTTAGATCAAGTGTAAGTCCTGTAAGTGCCAAGAAAAGCGAAGCTCTTGATCCACAGGGGCCACTACTTCAGAAATGGAACAAAATTTTTGTAATCACATGTGTGATGGCAATCTCTGTCGACCCGCTGTTCTTTTACATCCCAGTGATTGATGACAGGAGCAAATGCCTTGATTTGGATGGAGCATTGCATATCACTGTTAGTGTTCTTCGCACATTCTTTGATCTTTTCTACATTCTTCGCATAATCTTTCAGTTTCGAACCGGGTTCATTGCCCCTTCTTCTCGTGTGTTTGGAAGGGGTGAGCGGATTGATGATCCTGCGGCTATAATGAAGAGATATTTATGTTCGCACTTCATCATTGACATTCTATCAATTATTCCATTTCCACAGGTATCTCCCTCTTCTATTCATTCTTAAGTCTGAAGTGATTTATTTGATATGGCATGAACTGTCATTTGAGTGTTAATTGAACCACATTAATAGCAGCAGGCTACCCCATAGCCGTAATTTGTACAGAATCACCAGAAATATCCCTGTGAGCCATTAATGATTGTAACCTCTAAATCTAAATTAATCCCATGGAAAGATTTTTAATGCCCTGGAAAAAAGAGAAAAAAAAAATTCTTTTAGTTACCCTCTGAGGCTTCAGCAGTAATGCCCTGCTTAGTATTTTCCTATGACAAGTACTATGGTGTCCAAAATGAAGGCATCTATAATAATAATAATTTTTCAGTTTAGTTTGATGTGAAAGGCATAATTTGATGTTGTTTGAACTAACACTTTTAATGTGTTCTTAATTATTCAGGTGATCACTATAGCTATCATTCCAACCCCAAAAAGCGCAGATCCATTCGTAGCAAAGGATTTGTTGAAGTATATGGTATTAATCCAGTATGTGCCAAGACTTCTGCGGGTCTATCCATTATTCAAAGAAGTAACTAGGACTTCTGGCATATTGACTGAGACAGCATGGGCTGGAGCTGCTTCTAATCTTTTGCTCTATATGCTAGCAAGTCATGTAAGTTTATTTTTTTTACTTTATTCAGAACACCTTGTCAATGTTCCTAGTTATCATGCTAAGGTTTATGATCACCAAGTCACATGTGCATACCAGGTGGCTGGAGCTTTCTGGTATCTGTTTTCGGTGGAAGCAGAGGTTAGGTGCTGGCACCGAGAATTGAATGGAACACTCTCTCATGATGCATACCTGAGCTGTGGACGCCCCAATCCAATTGTTGTATCACTTCTCAATAGTTCTTGCCCTTTCACTGATCCTGATGATATAACAGACTCGACAACGTTCAATTTTGGAATATTTATTGATGCTCTAAAATCTCGTGTGGTAGAAACAACAACAGATTTTCCTCATAAGTTCTTCTACTGCTTTTGGTGGGGTTTGCGCAATTTAAGGTTGGTGATAAATTGTGTTCTTGACTCCATATGCAAGATTCGCATTTTATGAACTTTTGAACCTTTATATTCTTATCTTCTTAATTTCGTTCCCTATGTTTCCATGGATTATTTAGTATTTGTAACATCCTATCAAGGAAGACTTTAGTACAGTTTATTAAAAAGATGGGGACTAAAAGCAATTTAAAAGTGAAAAATCTTTTTCCTCTTTTGCAGTTCTGTTGGGCAAAACCTCCAGACAAGTACTTATATCGGGGAGACAATCTTTGCTATCTTCATTGCCATCTCCGGATTGGTGCTATTCGCATTACTTATTGGAAACATGCAGGTAATTCTTGGTCAGGACTAAGAGAGCACAGACATTACAGGGGTCAAGCATTGTGTCAATAGTACCCTCCTACTGATGAACTGAGTTTGGAGAAGACAAGTTTCTGTTGCTCACCTGACATTTAAAAGATTAATTTTATTCAACAATTTTTTTTTTTTTTAAAGTTGCAAACTCCATCAAATTTGATTGAAAACAAGGAGAAGGATTATGTAGAAAATACACATCCCTAGTCACAGATAAGGTGTCAGTGTGTCACTCATGATTTTTATTTTTTTTTGCCGGGGGTGTGTTCAAAGGACAGATTTTGAACTTTAGATGGGAAAAATGCACTCACCTCAGAACACCGGTTCCATGCCTTCCATTGGAAACCAAGTTTTCATCATATTGGGTGTTAAAAAGTAAAAGGCCAGCTATGTTCAACCCCCTCATTTTCTGTCTATCCCATTTTCTCTCCTCTCATTTTCTTTCAATCCAAACGAAGGGTTAATGAATTCATGGGTTGTGTTTGAACACTGTTACAGAAATATCTGCAATCTACAACTGTTAGAGTTGAAGAGATGAGAATCAAAAGGCGTGATGCAGAACAGTGGATGTCCCACCGTATGCTACCTGAGTTCTTGAAGGAAAGAATTAGACGATATGAACATTACAAATGGCAAGAAAATAGAGGTGTTGAGGAGGAGACATTAATTCGCAACCTCCCTAAAGATCTCAGAAGGGACATAAACCGTCATCTTTGCTTAGCTTTACTCAAAAAAGTGGGCATCATCCCACACTCCTCTCCTTATCCTGTTGGTTTTTATGATTTATCTACCTATACTTGTATATGTGTAATGAACATTTTGTGATCTTTGTTATAGGTACCAATGTTTGAGAAAATGGATGGACAATTGTTGGATGCAATGTGTGATAGACTGAAGCCTGTCCTTTATACAGAGAAGAGCTACATTGTTCGTGAAGGAGATCCAGTTGACGAAATGCTCTTCATTATGCGTGGAAACCTTGCTACTGCGACAACAAATGGTGGAAGAACTGGTTTCTTCAACTCAGCTGTGCTCAAGGCTGGTGATTTCTGTGGAGAAGAGCTTCTAACATGGGCATTGGATCCCAACACCTCCTCTAATCTACCCATTTCAACTAGAACGGTAGAAACTATATCAGAAGTTGAAGCCTTTGCTCTCACGGCTGATGACTTGAAGTTTGTTGCTTCCCAATTTCGACGTCTTCTTCACAGCAAACAGCTCCAGCACACTTTCAGGCAAGGCTTGATATTGTGTTTCACCTTGTTTCTCCTTGATAATGCATCAATACATTTTTGTGGAACAGTGTTGCACAATAGGAAACAAGGTGCAGAAATCATCTAAAACCATGAATTAAGTTTAGATTCTGAGAGTAGTTTGCTTGGATCAACCCATCAAATTCATTTTAACTTCAGATTGGAAAGACAATAATGTTAAACACAAGGTAGCAACAATAGTAGTAATAAAAACTATATGAGGACCAACCTTATAGTAGTAGTCATCCTTCATAACTGCACTCGCGCGTAGCACAAGTGGTGAGGGGAATGTGGGGTCATGGCAAAGATCTTGACCAACTCCATCCTTAAACTTGAAAAAACAAAAAAAAATAAAAATCCTTCATAACCTCATTCAATGTTTCTCCAGGTTCTATTCCTTGCAATGGAGGACATGGGCTGCCTGTTTCATACAAGCAGCTTGGCGTCGATACTGCAAAAAGAAGAATGAGAGGTCATTACGTGAAGCAGAAGAAAGGCTACAAGATGCTTTAGCAGACGAAGATGGGTCCTCACCAAGCTTTGGCGCTGCCATATATGCATCAAGGTTTGCATCCAATGCATTACGACCCTTGCGACAAGGTGGCAAACGTAACAGAATGTCACAGAGATTATTACTACCCCTGCTGCCTCAGAAGCCAGCTGAGCCAGATTTCACTACTCAAAAAGACTAGGGGTGTGGTAGTTTTAAGAAATTTTATTGCAAGTTCAAATTTAGATAAAAACTAAACTTGCAAATGGGTGCATGGCAATTGAGTGCGGATATGTAGCTAGAAAGTGCTGTTTAAGAATTCTTACAACAACTACATGTGCATATGTAAACACAGCAGGATCCAAAAACATCTAGAAAATATCTAGTGATGATTTCCTATACATTGCTAGAAGGCGGAATTTTAGTAAATTCTTTGATGATTTTGAAATCTGATGCCACGAAACCCACTTTGAAGTTTGTACTTTAACTTTGGACTCTTTTCAGAACCCATGATTTTCAACCTAGTCCCAATATTTTTCAGAAAAGCCTTGTTCATCAATCTGCAGCAAAACTAAATATAATGTTGGCAAGCAAGGACAGAATTTAAGTCATACAAACCAAAGAAATTACTGCAAGCAGAACCTACATAGGAGTTAGATTTTTTTATCAGCGTTGTTATCACAGCAGCTCTAATGGATGAAGTGACAATAATGAGATACTGTTAACCACCATGACCTGAAGGAAACACTCTACACTTTATAAACAAAAACCTTGCAACTACCTTCTACTTTTGAGTACAAAAAGAATAGTATCAAGCATAGGTTATATATAATTTTCACCAGTTCCGTGCTTTAAACTGATTTTCATACAGATACCCAATCACATGATCACAGCACAGACAAACATTATTTCTCTGCATCTGTCATTAATAAAAAGGAGCTTTAAATGCAAAGGCAGCCAGATTGCTACAGGCTACAGAACTAGAGAGAATACCTATAGTTTAAATAGGACGCAAGAGTTGAGGCGTTCATTACCTGATTTAACTTTCTCACACCTTTAATTCTTTTGTCCTGTAATTAGAAACAAGCAGGCATTTTTCGCAAATTAAGACTAGCAAAGATTACAATCTCTGTAAGCATGATTTCGGATTAATAATACATTCAAATTTGGTAATTACCATTATTTATGTCACAATCTGATTTTGCTATCATTTCAGCCCTTGCAATGCCATTATCATAAATAGTAGTTAGTGATCCAATTGAATTTCACAACTAATGCCCCTCTACTGCAAGCAGAACCAGAGCACTTACTTGATATAGATCAAAGTCAGAAAGTTGAACAGATTTCCAATATAAGATATTAACCACAATCCAGCAGCAATCACTTTCAAGATATGATATTAGTCAGAAAAATACATGATCCAAACATCTAATTAAAACTCAGTCCAACACACGATCATAAAACCCAAATAAAAGACAAACATCAAATACAAGCAAATTAAACTCCTTCAATCATCAAGACTAATAGCGACCAAACATGCAACTTCTTGTTGAGAAACCATCTCTGCAAAAAGATCAGAAACATCTCATGACATATCAAAACATAATATAAAAACATAATCAAAATATGTGGATCACCAACATTATCTTACCTTGCACAAATCTCTCAAGCTCCTCAAAGTCCTCATTTGATGCTATTACCAATTAACTTCTTGTTGATGTCATATTACTTTGGTTAACTTCAGTTAACTGAATTGAATTGGTTAGTAGTTAACAAACCTCTTTTAAATATAAAATCCGGTTCAGGTAATAAACTGTTTTATATAATTTGGTTTTTTATGGAGTGGTTCAGTTCAATTTGGAATCTGGTTTGTTTCACAACAGTTTTATGCTCACCCCTAGTTTCCTATACATTGCTAGAAGGCGGAATTTTAGTAAATTTTTTTATGGTTTTGAATCTGATGCCACGTAACCCACTTTGAAGTTTGAAAACCACATTTTTCCCCAGCAATTCCTCTCGGAAAAGTACTAATTTTGAACTCGTAAATTATGCTGGTTCTATAAGACAAGTATAGTCCATGTATCCCTACTGAAACCAATTGATTGTCAAATTCTGTAAGATTTTTATCAGTCGTAAGAAATCAAGTATCTTTGTTAATTATGAATAATGTCAATTAAGAGAGATATATATTTTACTTGATTATAAATATTTTTAAGAAGACAGGATTGAAAATAAAGAAAAGGAAGAGAGAATTTGAGTCTAGTAAACAGAAGTTAGAAAGGCAAACTAAGAAAGATAGCAGTGCTGCAGTTTATTAGGAATCAAATATGTTTATTAATTATGAAAAAATAATGCATAAATGGCACACCAAAAAAAAAAAACACTAAAGCATAAAAGGAATTGGACTCATGAGAAGAAAACCTATAATGAATAAACATTTGAAGTTAAAATAAAAAGGAAGAATCTATTGCTTCTTCTGCAATTCTCCTTCTGCTACCTACTGTCCAAAATTTATCGGATAGGCTAGGAATCTGGTACACCACTCTTCTCAAATATATGAATCACTATATCCTGACCACTCCTTTCTTTTTTACAGACACGGAGGATTAATACATCTCTGTTATGTCCAATTTCTAGGAAACTCTCTGAGTGTTCATCAATTTTCCCCTCTATCATCATCCTTGAGAGCTTGGAGACAACATTTTTGTCAATCCATCTCTCAATTGGTTTAGCTCCGTAACTTTGCAAGTAACAAGTAGTTTTGTTATAAATTCTTCATGGTTTAGAACTTAAGAAAGTAACATAATGACACTAATTGGGTTATAGGTTACACATGTTGAATATACTCTAATGCTGCATCAGTTGCAACTAAGTTGATTTCCTTTTCAGCGAGATGAGTTGCAAGATCATGCAATCGGACTATGGTGTTCCCTTATATTTCTTTGAGCTGATTCTAACTGTCTGGAGTTTGATTCTTCTGTTAAGCTAATTGCACTACTGGTAGTTCTGCAGTAATAACTAATAATTGATGTTGACAGCTTCTTTTTCCTTAGTTCTTATCGTGGTTATATTACTTTTGGTAATGTTGTTAAAACCAATATGTGTCAGGCTTTTTTTGTGGTAAATGAGATTTTTTTTATGCCAGGTTCTATCCATTAGTTTTTTTTTTTTTCTTTTGTATATATTTGTTTCTATGCATGCTTTAAGGCTGATCATATGTCTACTTTTCTCCATTGTGGACTAGAATATCTTTTTTTCCTTATCTGTGAACTATCTCTTTATCCAGGCATTTTTTTCTCTAATTTGTTTTAAGAATTAGTATGTCAATCTGCGTCCGCTTTTTTTCATTTCTATTTTTCACTACATTGGCCGCTTCATTATGTCATTAAGTTCTTACCTTAATTGTTTTCAGCTTGCTCACTGCATTGGTTCTGATTCTGTTTTAATTTTTCTCACTTAATTGTTTTAAGAATTAGTATGTCAATCTGTGTCCCTTAAGTCGTTCAATTTCCTCCCTTAATTTGCACTAGAATTTGCTTGACAGGAGTCTTTGTTGAGTGTCTCTAATCTGTAGGCTGGAAAATGTCATGCTTAATGTTTATAGGTGGACCATATGCATCTCTTAAATTCTCCGTTGACTTGCTTCTTTGACTGCTCACTCCATGTAACATGGTTGAACTTACCATTTCTAGATGCTTACAGAAACAATTGCTGTTATTAAAACTGCTGTACTCTGCTGTGCTTGACATGTCTTGTGCTTCTGAGTTGCTATGTGACGATTTTGATTAATTGAAAAAATCCAGATTTTTGCAATGAAATGACAGAGCATTGGGATGTCACTATGTCATTTAACTCTTTCCTAACACCCCTCTAACATGACTTTTCTTGCCCTTCCTCGGTCAAGAATCTTTTTAACATGAGTTAACCCATGTGAAGATGAATCTTATAACACAACAAAAAATGTTGTGTACAAGGAAGTTTTCCAAAGATTGTAATAGATAAGTTATGTAGCCGATCTATTATATTCACACACATGCCTTTTGTAGATTTATGTCATAGACATTTATATAATTATAACTTTAATTTGTAGGCAACTACTTGGAGGGTTTAAAACAAAAGTATCTTTCAATATTTACAATCTGTTAGATACACAATTTTGAATTATGTCTAATTAAAAAGGAAATTGATTTTTTTTGTCTATTAAAATCCTTGTAAGTTGCATTTTATTTTTTTTATTCAATATTATATGAGGATTATCAAAAAAATTATTCCTCTTAAAGAAAATTTATTCTCTTTTTTTATTTTCCCGTATATCGCACAATATGACACTAGTTCATTATTAAAGGCAAAAAAGAGGCACGTGACATTTCGTTATTAGGTATACTAAAACTGTTAGGAACCCAACAAATAGCACAATTATTTTTAGACTAAATTATTATTTTAATTCTTTAAAAATTTACTTGGTATTAATTTAATTTTTTAAAGATACATGACATTAAGTTAGTTTTCCAAATATTTAAAATGACATCAAAATAATCCTCTAAAATGACCTTTCGGAAGGATCACTTTGATGTTATTTTAAATTTTTGAGGATTAATTTGATGTTACATATCTTTGAAGGACTATTTTGATATCACTTTAAATTTTTAGATGATTAATTTAATGTCACATATATTTGAAAGACCAAATTGATATCAAGTGAATCTTTGAAGAATTAAAATGATAGTTTAGTCTTATTTCTATCAAATGAACAAGGTAACCAAATTGGTATTACAAACATCTAACAGAGAACTAAAATAAAAGGAATGCACGAATGTACAAATAATTGAAGGGTGAACTATCAACTAAAAGAAACTATACTACTTCTACAACATCCATGATGTGTGGCACAAGAGGAAACAAACAAAATTCTGCATCAAGAGGCTGCGGAGATACATAAAAAAAGAACAGAAGCAAAGTCATGAATAACCAAACTTCGACTTCAGCTGTGAGATACTATGTGCCAGTGTCATATAAAAAGAAAGGAGCAATATCACAATTCATCTGATACTCACAGGATATACAACACCCAGAAAATATAATTCAACCGATGGACTGAAATAATCGCAAACCACTTGACAGCAAAAACCTCAAACCAAACTCAGCAAAATACCCAAATAACCAACAATATCCTAAGGACAAACCGATGAAGAAAGTGTGGGTGCAGAGAGTGAAGGTGCTGTGTGGTGGATGCGGGTACTACGTGTGAAGTGAAACGGGTGCTGTGGTCGTGTGCTGAGATGTGTGTGGCGGTGAAGTGCTGTGCAGGAAATGGGGAGAAACTTGGTGCTTTGCGAGGTGGTGCTTGGGTGCTGAACCGTGAGTTTGTGAGTTGAAGCTATACAGAAGAAAAGAAGAAACCCAAATTAAAACCCAGCAAAAATCAAGAAACTGAGATGATGACGAAGAAGAGATCCTTACCCTTTTCCTCCAAGTACCGGAAAAACTTCCTCTAATTTCTCCGGAACGATTCTGTTCCTCCTTGGGGTGTTTCCTTTTCAGCTCTTCCTCTCAGACCCTTTTTTCTCTCTTGCTGGGTGATTGTGCTTCAGAGTGAATGTGAGTGTGAATGGAGAAATTGAGATGGTGTGTGTGTGTGCAGAAATGGAGTGCTGCCCCTATCCCAGAGTGTGAGGTGAGATCCGTGAAGGGGAGTCTGGGGGAGAAATTGTGATGGAGTGATGAAGAGGTGCTGCTTATTAGGTGCTGAAAGGTGAATGATCTTCCCTTCTCTTCAGATTTTTTCCTGTCACATTCTCTTTCTCTCTCTGCTCATCCATTTTTCTTCCTACCCCTTTCTACGCTTTCTCTCTCTTTAACCGAATGCAGCCCAACGCTCCTTGGTCTCCCTTCACCCACTCTCTGTAGCCGAATCACAGAGGGACGCGTGAATGGTGTTTTTTGCCTTTCCCCCAACATGAAATCTTTCCCTTATGTGCCTGCGTTTCTTTTTATATTTTTTTTTCATTTTACTTACATTTTATTTTTGGATTGAAAAGAGGAATAAATTTTGAGTTAATTGAATTAAATTTGAGTTAGAAATTAGATTAAGAAAATTTTATTTTTAAGTCAAATGGACACTGAATAAAATAATTCAATATTTGTGAATCTTATTTTGGGTCAATATATTTTTAATAAAATAAATATTTTTATTTTTGTATTTTTTAATTTGTATATATTTTTTCTTACATCTTTAACCAAAAGAGATAATAATAATTTTTTTTAATTTTTTTATTTTAATTTTTGACTGGAACAAAATTAGATCTTGAGAATGCTGCCAAAATAATAGATCTCTTATTATGTTTAGAGGTCGTTACCTTCAGGATTCAAATAACTGTCTAAAATATTTGCACAACAGTTCTCCATAAATAAGGAATCGAAAAGACTAACCCAGTCTACTTTTACTTGAGATCCTGTATTGACAATGAACACTTCCTGCTTCTTTCTGGAGGACATTTTACTACACTCCTAGAAACTTACTACTGGTTTCCAACAGCTTCACTTTTTTTTTTTGCAAATATATAGATTACTTTAGGTGCATCGTGCAAATATAGGCTTTTTATTTTTATTTTTTTGCTGATTTTTCAACCGTGCTTGTATCTTCAGAATTTATGGTGTCTGATATAAGCCAGCTAGTGATATGACTGCAATGAGATTTGAGAATGGACAATTTAGTAGTGGCATCTGAGATTAGTTCTTCTTATATAAATGTTAATGTAAATGAAAAAATTCATCTGAATAAATGAAAAGGTTATAATTTAATTTTGGAATAGTGCGTGTGCCAATTTCTTTATCATCCTATAAATAGTAAAATTTTATCAAACAGAACTTTAGTATATAGCAGAATGTATGAGTCCTAGCTAAAGGAAGTTATACTTGAAATATAAAAACGTATTGACAGATAAGCTGGTGAAATTGATAGCCCGAGTCTACCTCACCCGATGAAATAGAAAATGAATAATTAATACTTTAGCATAAGCCTCAGAAGCAGATCCACCAATAGATGAATCTGAACATGCTTTCTTGTACCTCTCAATAGCTGCTTTGACAATGGGAGAATTCATATTATCCTTTACAATTAATTCATGTTCATTGTATATTGGTAAGCTAAGTGGTTTAGCATCTAATAAAGGGCTTCTTCTAGTCATTGAGAAAATTTCTGAATTATAATTATCATAACAGACTTATCTTGGTGAGGGAGATACGACCGAGTTATCTTGCTAAATATTTTACATTTTTATCTCTTTAAATATCTTTGTTACTTTTAAAAAATTAAAAAGACTATTAAAGAAGTTAAACATTATAATAGTTATGTTTCATGTCTTTATAATTGAACTCTAAAACAAAAGTAGTAAAATTCTATTTTGTTTCCTTATTAATCTTTCAAATAAGAGAAAAATAACTTTCCATTCTTTACTTTTCCAGTTCATCTCCACTTGTTTCATTCTGTTTCATTAATAAAAAAAAAATCCAAACACAATGTTAAGGAGTCCACATCTTTTAGGCTATATGTTTTCAAAATTAACAAAATTAGCTGATCTCTAGTAAATTTGTCATAGACCATTTCAGGTTTGCCTTCCTAACTTCTTTGTTTTTTTGTCAGAATTCTAACTGCTCAAGAAATAAAATTCTAAATGATAGTAACAATAATCTATATTTACATACTAAAAACTTTAATAATCTTCATTTACGGGTGTTGATTGATGATGCAGTTAAACAATATCAAAAATGAAAATTTTGTTCTGATAAATGTTATTCTCTTAATTTTTAATTTAAAAATACTTAAAAATCTCTCATGTCAAAATAAATAAATAGCCTTTTACAAGAACCAATTGCACGTGGGAAAAAAAATTTAAAGAAAAATTTATATAACACAAAATTAATAAAATTTAATTTTGATAGTAAAATTTAACTTATATTAACTCTAACTAAGATGTTTTCTATTCCCTATTTGCTAAAAAAAAATTTAAAAAAATATAAATTTAACTCTTCTAAAGTGAGGAATTCACTTTAAAGGAAAAAGTGAAGAATTATCATTATTAATAAAAAATTAAAAAATAAATTTGAACAATATCATAATTTGTTATATACATACATGTATTTTATCATGATTATAATTATTAATTTTTTCATCAACAATTATAACTCTTTATTTTCTTTTTTAAAGTAAATCCTTCATTTTAAAAAAGTTAAATCCAAAAAATATACTATTATTAATACCGTAGCACATTATTAAAAAAGTATCACATAATAAAAAAACATATCAAGTGAAATGAATAGTTTATTATGAGAATAAGAAGAGTAAATCTTGACAATTAGACTTTACATGAATGATCAAAATTAAAATATAAAGTTACGTGACTTTTTTAAATAATTATATAAACTTTTAAGTAATATCTAATCGTAAAATAAATAATTTTTATTTACTATTCTTACTTCTCATGATAAAACTAAGGTTTTGAAAATCGAACTGATTACTGAACCGGTCGAGGTACTGATTCAAAGTTTAATGGTTCAACCATGGTCGAACCGTGGTCGAACCGGAATATAATTAAATATATATTTATATTTATATATAAATATAAATATATATATATATATATAATTATTTATATACTAATAAAATAAATAAAAATACAATACAAATCAATAATAAAATTATTTTAAAACATAAAAAAAATAAAATCATAAAATAAAAAAATATTATATTCATATAAGTAATATAGTATTAATCCACATAGTAATATAGTATACAAATTAACTAAAATAAATATAATTCACATAGTTTATAATTTAGTTAATGATATATGATATACTTATTAAAAAAAATTTAGATTGAATAATAAAAAATTATATTAAAAATATGTTTTATAATTATTTAATATTAAAATATAAATAAACAAAATACAATATGTAACAAAGAAAAAGAAAAATGTAACAAAAACATGGCTGTACCATAGCCTTTGGTAATGGACGCGAAGGCTTTGCAGTAAACACACCGAGCTCTGGCCATACCATAAGAAAATCTTGAATTCTTGATCGTGACAGATGTACGGGCATGTCCTTTTCGGCTTTTCCCCACACTCGCACCGCCATCTCTTCTCCCTCGCTCTTCGTTAATTTATATCGCTCTTGAGATTCGCTTTCAACTCGCTCAAAACGACGCAATTTTCTTTTTCTTTTTTTTTTGTAAAAACGCACTAAAACGACGTCGTTTTACTTAGCATTGGTTAAAAAAAAAAAAGATCTGAACCGTGAACCGTACGGATCAGTACCGGTTTGACCGGTTCACTCGGTTTTTGACTGATTTTTGACCTCTTCGATTCTAAGAAGCCACCCGAACCAGGGAGGGGACCGGTTCCTGGTCCGACCGGTTGAACCGGCCAGTCCGATCCGGTTTTCAGAACACTAATAAAACACATCCCCCACCTAATGATATCTCAAAATAGTTATACTTATACCAAAAAAAAAAAAAGAAGTTACCTAATTGAATTCAAAATTTCAAAATATGATTAGTATAGATAATGCTCAGTAAACCGAAAAAAAAAAAGAATAGTTAATGATCACAATAAATTAAAATTTAATTCAACTTATTTGTTTGCGGTATTTAGGTTAGGCATCCTCTCTTCCATTCTTCTATTGCTCTTCTTCAATGAAAAATTTCAATCTCACGTACAACAGCAGTGTAGCGATTTCCATAACTTGTTAGAGGGCAAAAACTGATGGCCATAGTCAGTTCACACCTCTTCATCTCGCATCTGTTCTGATTTCAAATCCTAATGGCATTTTCTAGAATGCAGTTTCTAATGCTGCCAGACCTGCTTCTGCACCAAAAGCAGGACAAGCTTTCATTGAGACCCTCGAAACACTACCAATGTCACCCGAATCCGATTCTCCTCCGACAAGCAGCAACGACCTCTTGAAGATCATGAAGAGAGCAGGAAAAACAAATCTATCTAGTGGAAACACTCTTTTAACCGTTGACAAATTAGTTTTGAACCTTCTCAAAGATTCCCAAATTGGAACTTTGTTAAAAAATGCTGGTGTTTCTAAGAAAAAAGTGCAATCAGAAATTGAAAAGCTTAAAAGAGAAACATGTTCATTTGGATTTGGAAATACAAATTTTCAAGTTTAGAAGACCTATGAGCAATGAGGAAGTAGACAAACAATGGGAAGGATGATAGATATTTTAATTAAGGATAATAAATCCAATACATCATTAATTGGAGAACTGAGTGTTGGTAACACTGCTTTGATGAAAATAAGAAGGAATGAAGTTTCCACTGACCTAGACATGGTTACACCTTGTTTCTCGTGAAAAACATTTGAGAGATTTTGAATATCGATGGAAGGTAATATTGGAAGATGTTAAGAAGTCTACGAAGAAAATAATTGTTTTTATAGATGAAGTTCATCTGATTTTCAGCGAAGGAAATGCTCGAGGCTCAATGAATGATGCAAACTTGCTGAAGTCCAAAATTGATGCAAGTGAGTTCTGATTTATTGGTGCCACTACTCAAGAGAAGCACAATTTGAGAGAGGTTCCAAAAGGTCATTGTGGATGAACCTAATCAAGAAGATACCATTACAATTCTTCGGTGGCATTTTAAACATCATCTTATTCAAATTCATGATCCTGCTTTGATTACTGTAATTAAATTATCAACACAATATATTGCAGATAAATACTTTTTCAATATCTATATGTTGTAGGTTTTTTTATAAATTTTTTTTCACTTTGAGATTTTTCTCTGACGATAAGGTGTCAGTCCTCCTTTGGGGAGTGCTTAAAAAATGCTTATCTAAATAAAGAATAAAAAAAATGTAGTAGAAAACATTTCCCTAGGTAACATATTACTTGAAAGAGGTACCTCCATGATCCATCCAATATTTTTCTAATCCCCTTTTCTTCCCAATTCTCAAAAGAGGTACCAAAATGAGTGCTAGGTAAGAATCACTCAAGACAAGAGAATCACGATTATGGCTCGAGGATGAATGATTAATGTATAACAAGTAGTGTTTCTTCACACTCAGACAAAGGGAAGGATATGAGTATTGACACATAAATAAAAGCAATTAAGGAATATTGAAATGAGAGGTGTATCTTCTTCATTGATTTTTAGTGCCTTTATACAAAACCAAGAGGATATAAGGAATCAAGTTATGATGCTCCTATAGGAACTGATATATGAGGCCTCCTTTAGAATAAGACTTTTAAATTAAATTGTTTTAAAGAGACTAGGAAACTAAACCCAGCCAAAGGCATATTATTATAGTATGTATTTAATTGCCATAATTTGTGTTAGAATTTGTCTTTTGTCTGAATAACTTCATGGTCCACCCAAAGGCATATTGTTTCAGATCTATTTGATTTCCATAATTATTTAAGTTGGAATTTGTCTTCTATTTGAAAAACTTTATGATTTTTCTAGCATGGATTTCACATGTTAAATTGATGAATGTTTTTATTCAGAACGTCATCTTCCAAACAGGACAATTGATTTATTTAAAAAAAAACTTGTGTACATGTGAGAGCCCAACTTATTGTGATTCTGATAAAGTGAAAACCCTTAAGGAAATGATAAAGAAACTATAAGTTGAACTCCACAAACTTACAGCAGAGTGTAAATATAGTAATGCTCATCTTGTAAGTATTGCTAATCCTTCATATGAAATTTATCAAAAACATTTTTCCCTTATTTAGTACTTTTCACTTTTTTTTCTTTATAGTTCTCATTTAAATTTGTGATGCTTAGGTGCGGAAAGAATTAGAAGACTTGGGAGAACAGCTCCAACTTTTTATACAAAAGCAGAGGCAAGACATTAAAAGAATGGATGAGATTTGCCGATTAAAGCAGAAGAGACTGCATCTCCGGTTTGATATAGAGGAAGCAAAGAGACAGTATGATGACAAAGCTGCAAACCAAAAATATGGGGCAATTCAAAGGTTGGAATCTTCAATAAAACAACTTGAAGGAAACCCTGAGGATAATTTAATGCTGACAGTTGGTCCAGACCATATAGCTGAGGTTGTAATCCACTGGACTCCCAAACCAGTGACAATGATTGGTAAAAATGAGAAAAAAAATGGTTGGTTAGACTTTATGATAGATTGCGCCAAAGAGTAGTGAGACAAGATTGAACAGTTGAAGTAGTCGCAGACACAGTCTTGATGTTAAGAATTAGGCTAGGAAGAACTCCATAGCCAAATTGCTCATGCTTATTCTTGGGTTTATGTGGTGTTGGCAAGACTGAGCTTCCAAAGGCTCTTAGTGAGCAGCTATTTGATAAGCAATTTAATCATCCAGTTCTTAACATCAACATTGCGTCTGCATCAACTTCAGCAGCTTGGTCTTGTCTAAGTGCAATCTATTACAAAGTCCACCAACTTTCCTTTCTCATTTTCACCAAGCCTTGTCACTGATATGCCAGTCCAATGACTCACAACCTTAGCCATATTCTCCGGACGAACTGTCATTAAGTCATCCACATTTCCTTCAAGTTGTTGTATATTAGCTTCTAACTTTTGAATTTCCTCATATTTCTGTTTTACAGTTTCACCATCGTACCATCTCTCTGCTTTCTCCATATCAAACTGGAGATCTAGTCTCTTCTTAATTTAGCAAATTTCATCCATTCTATCCATGTCTTTCCACTGCTTCTCTAACAAAAGTTGGAGCCAGTTTCCTAAATTCTTTAGTTCATTCTGCATCTAAGCATTACAAAAATGTAATTAGAACTGTAAAGGAAAAACATGAAAAGCAATAAATATAGGAAATATGTCATTAATAAATTTCAACGAGCATCTCTAGCTTTGTCCTCTAATATAGGTGTTGGAGTTTAGCCTCAAGATTCTTTATCATTTCTTCAAGATTAATCACAACAAAGTTCAGTTTTCACTTATGCACAAGTGTCATTAACTAAATTAATTACCTTGTTTAGAAGATGACGATATAAAGAAATGTTCATCAATCAATATGCAAAATCTATGCTGAGAAAACCACAAAATTATTCAAACAGAAGACAAATTCTAAAATAAACAATTATGGAAAATTGAAAATCAAATCCATCTACAACATGCCTCTGGCTGGAAAAAAAAAAAAACAAACAAACATGCATCATTTTCATATTCCTTAACTGCATTTATTTACTTGTTAATACTCATATCCTTCTTTTTATGTAGCATCCCCATTTCCTTTAGTACTCGCTTGCATAGAGTGCTTATTGTATGCATTAATCACCCATCCTCGAGCCACAGTAATCATGAATGATTCTTACCTTGAATGATGGATGATTTTTACCTACCCCATTTCGTACCTCTTTTAAGAATTGCCAAGAAACAAGGGATAGTTACATAGCAAAATAATTTCTACTATTTTTCTCTTTTTACCCTACCTTTAGATAAGCACTTTTAAGCACAATTTCCAGAAGAGAACTAATACATTGTCATTAGAGCAAAATCTTAAAGTGGAAAAAACCTATAAAGAAATATGTAGATAATAAAAAAGTATTTACCTGTAATGTATTGTATTGATAGTTCAACTGCAGCAATCAATGCAGAATCCTGCATCTGAACGCCATGATATTCAAATTGCCACTCTTTCAGCCATCGAAGAATGTCAATGAAACCTCCTTTACTAGATTAATCCACAATGACTTTTGGAACCTGCTTTCAAATGCTCTATCCTCCTCTACATATTTCTTATGCTCCTCTAGTGTAGTGGCACCAATACAATAAAGCTCACGGCTCACCTCCAATAAGTTTAGGCTTCAACAAGTTGGCAGCATCTATTAAGCCTTGACCATGTTTTTCACCAAGAATTAGATGAATTTCATCGATGAATATAATGATTTTATTCTTGAATTTCTTAACATCTTCCAAAACCACATTCCATCAATATTCAAAATCTCCCATATGTTGTGCACCAGCAACAAGTGCAACTACGTTCAGAGAAAAAACCTTTACTTCTGCAAGCCCATTGGGAACCTCGTTTCTCCTTATCTGCACCAGAGCCTTCACCAAAGCAATTTTACCAACACCCAGTTTTTCAATCAGTAAAATGTTGGACTTTCCACACTTCAATAAAAGGTTTATCATCCTTTTCATTGCTTTCTGTTGCACACTCGATATGGCGTACTTGTCTCCTTCCTCACTGAGGTCTCGCCCATAGGTCTTCAAAGCTCACAAACTTGTATCTCCAAGTCCAAACAAATTTGTAACTCTTTTTTCTTCCTTCTTACGAAGCTTCTCAACTTCTAACTGCACCTTTTTCTTTTTAATACCAGCATCTTTCAGCACCTTTTCTTTCTCCTTCATAAGTTCGTTTTACGTCATTCCAAAGGCACAATCAAGCATGAGCCATCTTAGAGTCATAACTCATAAGCAAGGAGGCAAGTGAAGTGTTTGAAATTTTGAATAAAATAATGAAAAACTGAGTTAAAAGTATCATATCCTCTAAAAAGAAAATACCAACGATTAGAGTACACAATGCTTAAACAAAACCAGGAGAACAAACTCTGCTAGAGAAGTTCTAGTTTAAAACAGTGTGGTGTGGCATTTTCTAGCACAAGCTAATAATAATTAACCCCTATATGTTAAATATTAAATACTTCTCACAAGAATTATGATACTATATGATAGATAGTATATACTTCTAAAGACTAGGTATCTCTATGTACACATTTGTATATTGCCTAAATCCTACTAAATGTCTGGTTTTGAGATTCAAAGTACACATTCATGTGTTCCCTAAATCCTAGCATATGTTTAATTTCGAGATTCAGACCTGGCTTCAGTACCACGCTTCATGTACAAAGACCCTACAGCTGGAACTTCAGCGTGCGAAGACACCATTGCAGAAAGAGGCTGGAAGTTCGTATTTCCAACAAACCAGTACAGAGCCCATTTCAAATCGCAAAGAGTGTACTTGAGAGCTTTAGTCCAATTTTCCTGCTTATTGAAGCTTTGAGTGATGGAATAGTTTTCCACTTTGTCATTCTCAATCCTACAAATAATCAGCCCAAAATATTTGTCATTCTCAATACTACAAACTAACACATGATCAATACAGTTTATATACAATCTTTCATAAATTATAGTATCTATCTTGATAAATTAGGAACCACACCTAATACGATAAAAAAAATTATAAAAAGAAATTTGATGCACCCTTGAAACAACAATAACTTTGGATTTGGTACCAAAATTACATTTCAACGCAATCCTTAATACTAAACAGTTCATGAAAGCATAATAAATTTTACAAATGAAATAAACTTTTCACCTATTTGAAGAAATTTTCTTCCATACGACTCATTTCTCCTTCTACAAGCCATTTGTTATTTTAATGTTTGGGAAAGAGTGGGAATGGCAGGGTTGGGAATCTGGCTTGCGTGTGCACCAGAACAAGTTATGGGCACTGAACAGGCTTCATTTTCCTGTCTTTGTTTCTTCCTCTTGAGAGTGAATGGGAGGGAGAACGAGAGGGATGTGAATCTCATGCATTAAGTTTATTGGCACCCTATAGCTCATCAAGCCATGACTAAAAACTACACAACAATAAAACATGTGCATCAAGATTAAGTTGTGCGTGAAGTCATAGTACTCCCTCTAATATAAGATCAAAGTAAGACCTCATTAAAGCCTCATCCTCTCCTCTCCTTAGCAAAAGGACCTAAACTTATTTTAACTCAAGAAGAATTGAACTTATGACCCCAATGCAAACTTTCTCTTTATCCAAAGCAAATAAGAGTTAGGATAGTTCAATATGAAAGGCATATTTAAGATATATGCCCACACAGTAGCCAAAGATATCAATAACAACGCTTACTTATACGGTAGTTTGAAGCATTTCTCGGGTGGTATGTTATTCTCTTGATCCTTAGAATTGGCAAACTCCGCAAAATCCTTGAGGCATGCCAAAAACAATGTCATTGCTTTGTCATAGCGAGTGCTCCAAAACAAGTTGACTGGACCAAACCTGCAAAACCCTAGTGTCCATTAATAAATAATAATGATTCAGTAGACAAATTTAACAACAAATCTAAAGGCAGAAAAGTTCATTAAATTATTATGTTCACAAGTTCACAACTTTTTATATTGGTACCACAATCTCACCACACACACCTACAAAACCTGAGCCAAGAGCAATGGCATGGCCCAAAATATCTCTAAGCGATTTATCTTGACGTTTGAATAAATAAAAGAAGTAACAAAACTAAAGCCCAGACAATTTAAAATTTGTAGCAACCAATCAGCTGGTAGATCTGATTTCCCTTCACACATTATACCTAAGATTCTGGCTCAACTTTAGATAGCTCCAAATTCTATATATTCCAAATACATTCAGAAATCACAAACAACTACAAGAATAGCACAATGAAGCATACTTACAACTCATAAGTATTGTTGTTGCTATCTGTGATTCGAGGATAGCTACCCATAGGAATTATTTTTATTCGATATCTAAAAATTGATGAATTTAGGATGTTACAAGTCATTCCCAATAAATTATATGTAAAATGTAAAGTGACAATAATATGAAAATGGGGGCTTGTTATGCAAGCAAATAGAATCTTGTGAGTTCCAGTTTGCTATAAAATTTTAATTCAACGGGAACCCATCTTGTACCATAATTTACAGACTAACCAAAAATCACATTAAAATAAAAAGGACAAGAATCCTAATTCTAAATTAACTATGATCAGCAACCAAGATTCTCTGACACCATGTCTTTCTAGACATCTTCTAGAAAATCAAAAATTGGAACTACACTACACAACATACATAACAGCGAAACTAAAATGTTTTTGTAGTCCAATGTAGAGCAAGAGGAAAGCAATACTTAAGAAACTTTGGCTTGACTTCCAAACAAGATTTTAACATGCAACTATGCATGCCTGTGAAGTGTGAAGACAACAGTGTGTATGCCCTCCTTAAAACCATTGCTGGTAACATTTTACTCCGACATATATCACTTGAAATAACTTGAAAAAAACAGCTATAAGTAGCAGGTGATTTTGAACACCATAACTTGGTGTGCAAGCATTTAGATGTGAACTCATGTTTTGAACTGGATTCATGAAGGCATGAATGATTTTTCATATGGGGGCAAAAAAGAGAAGTTCTACTAAAAAACAGTAACAACTAAAATAATCCTATATGCTTAATGAAAAAGGATACTGAAACTTCGGCCGGAAATACTGGCACATTGTATGAAGGAGAAGGCAAGCTTGACCCCATGCAGCATTTATCTCATCCCATTCAACCTAAACATTTTGCAAACAGTAAACATCATAATAAAAAACTTGAATCTTCAAATTCACAAGAAAAATGATTCAAGATAAAGAACCACAGAGGAAAAAAAACTTCAGGATAAAAAATTATAACCACTTCTCCTTCAAAACATCAAATGAGCAAATGACACACACAGCTAAACCAGTGACCTCACAAACAATCTTGCTTGTATGCCATGGTTGGTAGCTTATCAATTATTTTAAAGGCCTAAGCACTTAAAGAAAAAACCCAACCATGTATATTAAGAGCAACACATTGACACAACATTAAAGACAAGGGAAATACAACATGCTAAGCATCTTACTGGAATTTTAGGGAGTCTTCCAAGTCGAAAATTGTTTATTGTTCCAAATTCTCCATCATGCGAAATGGGGAAGGCATCATTAAGGACATTAGTTCGCTTCAACAATTCTAAATGTGCTTGTGAAACTTCAATCTTGGCCAAAATTGCATCTCTCTCCTCCTGTTGATTGAAGTATTTTTGGTCAATGCTCAGACTTGGAAGTTTTTTTTAAAGAAAAAGAAAGGAGAAAAAGATGTTTTTCTGCAACTTGCTTAAACTTTGTTACAAAAGTTGCTCAATAAGTTCGTGAGTGGAGAGGCTTTTTCCACAACTTGAACCCATGACCACCAGGTCACAAGGCAGCAACCTTACCCTTGCGTGGAGGCTTACCCTCTGATGATAGTATATATAATCAGTTTTATTTCCTCCATGATTTCACCATTAAAGATAGCAGTAGAAGAAGAGGTGCTATTTGATAAAGCAAAAAGATAAAATCATGTTTGCAGTTTGGACAAATGGTTCTTTAGAAACCACCGAAACTAGATTAAGAACATAAAGCAACAAAAACTTGCAATATATTTTCCCTTAGAAGAAGGTATATCAAGAGGTATTAAATCCAAAAAATTAAATATAAAAAAACTCACAAACCTGATGACAATTTAATTGAAACTGAAAATTATTGAACTCATGCCAATACCTGTTACACATTCAGACACGTGAAATCAATCATTGACATCAAGCATCCAGATATCAGAGAAGAAAAAAATAAACATCCATATATATATTCATAGAATAAAATTTGGGGAGGGGGGCAATCTATGAAGCACTTTGAGCTATGACATTGTTTTGTTAGGAAAGATCATATGGATAAGGTACAAAAAAAAAATATACCGCTCTTCCAATTCTTTAAAGCGGCTTGATTTTAGCTCTAGTTCCCTCAGTTCAGAATTTACTTCAGCATTTTGTCCCTCCGTTTCTTCAATTGCCGCTTCAAGCCTTCTTTCTTCTTCCTCAATCTTGAATAGAATTCAAGAAGTAGTAAATCACTAACTAGGCTTCAGAAGAAGATTTGATGGTACACTCAACAAGATCATGTTAATCAAAGCAGTGCTTCTTAAGAAAAAGACATTTCAGATTAAAACTTCATATTTCCACTACAAAGAATGACAAATATAATTTGAATTTTGAAGCTGTTATTAACCAATCATTTCAACTTCACAAGTGAAAAGAGTAACATATAATACTCATAGATGTGAAAAAAATTTCCTTTCCTTTTTGGCTTCCAGTATACATGTATTTCTCCAACAGAGGAGAGACAAAAAAGGTGAAGGGAGAGGTCATATCAAACAGAAACTGATCTTGGAACAACTCCATGAAGGTGTAGCTGCCAAATCAAGTCAGCCATGACCAGGAGCGGAACCTGAACAGTTAATCTGGGGGTGCGGATAGTTTATATATTGTAAATCTAGCAAAATACAGAAAATTTTTCTATTGTAGAATATAGATCTAACCAATATATGAAAAAGAAAAAAATTCTACCTATAGGGGTGCAGCTGCCCCCTTCGTTGTCGACATAGTTACACCCCAGGCCATGGCTCTTGGTAGATTTGGAAGCTTTAACAAAATGGGAAACAACATAGAATAGTATCCAAGGGAACTTTGCCTGGTGTATATTTATTGTTGCAAAGCATGTATTACTACACCTTAAGGTTCATAATAGATTAATTACATGAGTGTGATGCCACTCCTTCTCCGTGCAACCAAGTAAAAGAAATTTGAATGCTCCCAAATTGAAATGAGTTTTCAAATAGTCAAATACTATATCTCAGAGTAAACCAATGTGGCATGCATCTCTATAGGCTGCTATGGAAACCTATTTCAGCCATGGATTCAAATAATAGTTAACAGCAGTTATAGTTTCATTTCTCTCTATAGTAATTACCACTTATGTTTAGATTTCTCTCTATAACAATTACCACTTATGGTTTAATTCCTGGAGAAATCGTAAAGTAATACACACTTTGGAAATAGTAAACCTGATAAGCACCTTCAATTTCTCCTTAAGAAAATCAGCCTCACTGAGCACATCTCTAGCCTCCCCCTCCAAGCGTTTAAGACAGGCTTCATATGCTTCAATGTCCCTGTTTACATCTTCAACCTCTCTATCAAGCTTATCAGACAATACCCTCATGCACTCAAGGCATAAAGGCTGTTCAACCTGGAAATGCACAGAGAAACATGCATACTAATATCCCATTGTCTCAAAATCAATCTTACGCAACCAACAGATTATCTACAATTCAAAACGAATTATGGGTTTCTTGATTTAAACCTGTGTCTGTGCTGTGGCAATCTCAAATGCACGATTTAGGACAGTAATAGTCGAATTAAACCCAGAGTTATGAGGCTGCAAATGACCACTGGGATCAGCCCCTGGGGACGATAAGTGGGTCCCACTTCCGTCAGATGCGGATTCAGACTTGTACACAACCACAAAGGACTCTTCCATTGCCTTTCCTGGCTGGCCTGTATCAGGCTGAACAGTCCCACTACGAGGACGAGGAGGAATTCCTTGAGCCTGAGGTCTTTGCTTTGGTAACACAACATATGAATTGTCCATTCTAGTTGTACTTAGCACACTGTTGGAACCATGAATAGATGATCCTTGCATTCCTACATGTGTTGATTGATTCTTTATTGATAATAAATCATCATAATCATTCTCTTTGAATAACTAAAGAAGCACCCACCAAATTTTCTTTCAAGTTACAGATGATGAATGCAATAATTTTTGAAGGTGTCAGTTGGCTCAACTGCTAAAGTCCTCCACAACGGGGGCGAGGACCTGGGATTTGATCCCAAATCGCAAGGGGAGGGCTTTAGCAAAGGAAGAGGGATACGTTGTGTACCCAATACTCATGAATCCCCCAAAAAAAAAAAACAATGCGATATTCTTTTTAAAAACTATTTAAGGTAAGCATTACATGCAACAACTTTACAAATTGCCAACAGAAAATCAACAACCGTTATTCCAAAAGATTAAAACTCAACCGTTGCCCCCAAATTCATATAATCATATCTAAAATCGCTGAATCGCACAATCGGACAACTTGAATGAGCACAAAAACTAGAATTCAGCGATGCCCTCAAACGCAGATGCAATATAGTCATGAAATCAACAAAATAAGAAAAGTAACAACACGTATAAAGCAGCAAATCTTAAATAATGGGCAAGAAAGAAAACCCTAGCTCACCGGAGCGAGAAGGATCGTTAAAGAACTTGTCGGCGTAAGAGTCGACGCCGACGATGCAGAGGGAGTTGCGGCAATTCTGACAAACCCATCGAGGGACATTCGGGTCGACCCGACTCCGACCCTTGTCAGCCATTCCCTCCTCCTTCACACACAGATGAAGCTAAATGCTCTTTGCGCTGCCAACTCTTGGAGTCTTGCGTTCCCTGAGCTCGAGGAAAGGAGGGAAACCAATTCTTGTTGATCTTCTTTCCATTCATTCACTGTTTAATCATCTCTTCACTTTTTGTAACTTTCCATGTCAATATTTTTTTATTCTTCCCTTAAATGAACAATCTGATATGAGTAAATTGAATAAAAACAACTGATTCAAACGAGAAAAAAAATATTTGACTCTCAAGTAACATAACAACATATGATATATTTGCATTATTTTATCAAAAAGTATTTATGTGGATTTATTTATTTTATTTTTAAAAAATAGTTTATGATTAAAACATTTTTAAAAAAACTTAACAAACAAAGTTTTTTAATCTGTATTATTACAAATAGGACTTACTTTTCTGATAGTTGGTTTTTTTATTTTCAAAAATTTATTATTAGCTAATTTAATATAAATATAACATTTTTTAAAAAAATTATATATAATTACTTTAAAATACTCTTCCCAAGCTATTTTTATATATTAATTGCTTTTAAATATTTTTTTATAAAATTATCTAATTTAATTAATTAATTTATAATTATAATAAATTTATAATTAAATTTTTTATTTAACTAATCAATTTATAATTATAATAAATTAATTAATAAATAACTATATAAAGTAAAATAAAATATCAATTGAGAGATAAAATAATCAAAATTGATTATCCACTAACTTACATACTTGGAGATAATGCATACCAAAAAATAATATAACGTACATATAAAATAAAAATTAATTTAAAGGTAAATATGAATAAAATTTGTCATTAACTAAAAATTACGATCAAGCAGATAAATAGAATTATCCTATGAAGATTTATTTGGAGTATTATAAAATAAATTAAACACAAAATTAAAATCATCTGTTCTAAAGAAACGTGGTGTAACTGCCACACCATTTTACATTTAAAGAATTTAATAGATTTTAATTTATGAGTAATTAACCCCATGAACAATAAATTAAAAGTCGATATAATGTATCAATATGAATAATTAAAATTTTAATTTTAATTTAATGTAATATTTTTTATATTATTACCTGATTATAAGTTAATATATCATTAAACATGTTTAATTTTTTAAATAATCTTATTTATAATAATTTATATAATATTTAATATGTAAAAATAATAATTTTATTTATTTTTATTTTATAAAATAAAAAAGTTTTATATTTATTAATAAAAATAATTATGAAATAAAATTTTCATTTTATGTCTTATTTTATAAAATTATTAATGATATATATAATTCATTCTCTCTAATATGTGACTATGAGAATTTAAATTTTATAAAATAAAATTTAATTTTTAAATATATTTTATTAATTTTTTTAAAATAATTATTATTATTTTTATTAAATTTAATTTATTTAACTCTTATAAATAATAAAAGTTAATAAGAGAATTAAAAATTTAATAATTATATAATATATTTATTTAAAATGATAATATAAATACACAAGTGTTTTTTATAAATAAAATAATATTTATTCTGTTTTTTTAACTAATAATATTTATTATTATTAAGTAATAAAAAATTAAATTTCAATATTTTTTTAATAATATATATTTATATTATGAATATATTATATTTATAAAAAAAATATACAATTTTTTTATAAAAATAATATATTATTTAAATTAACTTTAATTATATTTTATATTAATTAATTTTACGCACTAATTTATATTATAATAAATTTTATTTCATTGGAACCAAATTAAAAAGATAATAAATTTTGATGGAGTTTTATAAATTTAAAATTTTGTGAAAAATTCAAAAAAATATATTTATCTACACTTTATATAAAATTTCGATCTATTTCTCGTCTCCATTCTCCATTCTGTCGCGATTCGCGAACCTCCGAGAATTGATTTTGATTGAACCAATCTCAAACCCTAGTTTCCGATTTTCCCCTGATCGTCGTTACTGTAGCCCTTCCTCTCCGATCCTCAATTCTTTCAACCCGAAATTCGACAATGGAGGTCAACAACAATTTCAACCACATCAGCGGCAAGAAGATGTACAATCTCTTCGTGAAGCATTTGGACGGAAAAACCCTAACCCTATTATTCTCATCGCCGACCCTTCATGCCAATTCCATAAAGGATCGCCTTTTTGAAGTCACCGGAATCCCTCCCCTGCACCAGCGCCTCGTCACCGGCTGCCGGAACCTCAACGATGACAAATCCGCCATCTCGTCCTCCCCGGAAGGCGGCCACGTCTTCCCCACCGTCCAGCTGCTGCTGCGGCTCAGAGGCGGCAAGGGAGGGTTTGGGTCCCTCTTGCGTGGCGCGGCAACGAAGGCCGGTCAGAAGAAGACGAACAACTTCGATGCTTGCAGGGATATGAGTGGGCGGAGGCTGAGGCACGTGAACGTGGAGAAGAGATTGGAGGAGTGGAAGGCGGAGGAGGAGGGGAGGAGGCTGGAGAAGGTGGCGGAAGAGTTTCTGAAGAAGCAAACGAAGAAGGGTAAGAAAGGTGTGGGCGATGGCGAGGCGCAGAAGTATGTGGCAAAATATAGGGAGGAGTCTGAGCGGTGCGTGGCAGAGGTTGCTAAGTCCGTGAAGGAGGCTTTGATGTCTGTCAGTGGGAAGCGAAAGGGTTCAGAAGCTGCAAAAGATGGAGTTGATGCGAAAAAAATGAAGATATGGTAAGTGCTAAGCTCTTACTTTTAGATATGTAGTTGTTGTTCAATTGGTTTTGCATTCTGGTGATCCGTTCTGTTGATTTATACATGACAGAATTCAATATATGAAGTTGTTATATAATCGTGGGATTATATTGCTTAGTCAGGATAGAAAAAATTGTGAAAAGGTTACATGAATCTGACAGTTTTGCTGTTTCACTCTTTAAGGGATGTTTGATTTCAGTCCATAGTAGATGAATTAAGTGCTGGGTTGTTATTACTTATTATCAAATCAAGTAGATAACTAGTAACTAGATACTTTTGCTGTGGTCTTGTGCTTGTATAGAGTTTGAATAAAAATTGGTTTGATTACTACATGTGGTGTTTCGGACAGAATAATGTGGTTCCTTGATGATTGATTTTAGTTCTCTCTTGCTCTCTCTCACACACACATGCACTGATAAAAGGTATTTTATGTATTAATATTGATATTGATATTTATGCTGGTTGAATTTTCTAGGATGGGGAAGAGAAAAATAAATGAAAGTGATAGTGATGATACTGATAAAGATGAAAGTGATGATGAAGGGGAAAATGAGAAATCCACTGTATTGAACAGCGGGAATAAGTCAGACTCAAATAAGACTGAAGGCAGTTCAGGTTCAGTAACTGGTGGGAAACAGGATGGAGAATCATCTGCTGCAGCCTCATGTGAAAGTGGATCTGAAGAAGAGAAAGAGGCTGTTCTAGAAGGCAAAGTGGAAACTGATGGATGCCTGAGTAGTGAACCTGTTCATGCCAAACCGAGTATTGTAGTTGAACCTGTGATATATGAGGAGATGACAGAAGCTACTGTCATACCTTTATCTGGAATTAATGCTGAAGATGATGGATATCAGGATCACAATGGAGCTGTATCTGACAAGGTTGATGTAGCTGTCAGTCAAGCCTCAACTATTATGAGCTCAGAAAATGTGGCTGGTGCAAGCAAATTAAATGATATGGAAATTGATGGATCTCTTGAGCATAAAACATCAGGTCCCTCCACAAGCGGCATACTGCCATTTGAGGAGCCTCTGAATTTTGATGCATTTAGTTCAGCTGCAGAACTTGAGGTATGATCTCAATACATATCACTGTTTCTGTTGCATATTGCCCTTTGCTATGCTTGTATATATGCTGCCTAGTCTTACATAATTAATACAAACATGAACTTGTCTACCCTGTAATTTGAACATCATACGTTTGAGTCTTTTAAGGGTTCTACTCTCGTAATATCATGTCTTTCATAAATTTTCAGGATTTCTTCTGATAGTTTTTGAAGTGAATTTTTTTCATACTTCTTGAACAGAACGTCATGTGACAAACATGTAGTACAAGACATGCACAATACTAGTTCCCTATTGAACCATTTAAAGAAGATTTTGACAAACAAAAGCTTTTTTTGGTTTCCTTCTTTTACGATTTGTTTACATTCTATTCTTGAACTTGCTTATCTTCCCGTCTTGACAGGTTATTGGCATGGAAAAGTTAAAGTCTGAACTTCAGTCACGTGGGTTGAAATGTGGGGGTACTTTGCAGGAGCGTGCTGCCAGGCTTTTTCTTTTAAAATCGACCCCGCTGGATAAACTTCCAAAGAAGCTGCTTGCGAAGAAATGAAGAGTGCTTGAAATGCATCTGTGTGAAGTAGCCAGAGCCTCTTCTCTGTACATTATTTTGCAGCTCTTCCTATGTTTTCTTTACTAGTCAAATTGTATCGCTGGGAGCAGACTGATACTTGCTTTTCTGTACCCTTTATTATTCTTCACTATGGGACTAGGGTGTATTTGATGTAATACTAATAGTCAAAGAAATCTGAACAATGTAAAACCCAAGTAGTTTGTATCATGAACAGTTCTTTGTCGTTTTTAGGACATCAAGTTTCTGAATATGACTTACCATGTGGGAATTGCAGAATGAAAATCAGAGAACATCTTTACTGTTTGGTAATCAGAGAAACAACGAAATTTTCGCTTGGAATTTTCTGTACTTGCAGTTAAAGGAATGCCTTGTCATTACCATTTTGAGACTTTTCACTTGGAAATAGTATTTATTCTCATCCTTTAATTCTTAAGCAAAGCTACATATTAGGAAATTAATGAATGGGTGTACTACAATAACTGTTTTGCTGGTGTAAGAGTATAGTCTTGTATAAAAATGTTAAGAAGGCATCTTAAAGGCTAGGAAAGAAGTGCCTAATCCCAGCCCCTCTAAGACGGGTTAGAGATGAATTACAGGAGCTGCTGAGAGATTCTAATGGAAACAACTTCTCCATCAGTTCCTGCCCTCATAGCATGGTATTTCACATGAAGACCTGCTAACATTGAAAAAATAAATGGAAAGGCATGTAAAACAGTAATTGTAGAAAGAAGTCAAATGAACTTGAACTCCAAGAACTTCAAAATTCAAGCACAGGCAAGGCGAGGATTGAGAAATGATTTCAAGTTTGCTGAGATTCATTCCAGTAATTGATTCATGAATATGACAGCTGTAACGGAGAAAGCTTCTTACCTTCATTTTCTTGTAAATTAGTGTTCACAGCAACTGCATGGAAAGCAATCATGGCCTTGGGTTGCCAGTCATTTGGTCTCCCAATCCATGACTTGTAATCAAATACCGCTGCCATTTAATTTGGAAATTAGAACAGATTGTTTTATGTGTTAATGGCCTGATTTAAATGTCTTCTATACAAGGGTTAATACAAAAGGATTGGGACATGAAGTGAGTTGCTGAAATACCAAGACCCACTTAGTCATTCTTTGATGTATAATTTTTCTTGTTACAGCTCTTTTGTGGATTATCTAGAATTCACTCTTCGCTGGAGATAATTAAATCGCCTATCTGTAATTGTAACTATTCACAAAGTACAACTTTCCTAATATTTCTGGTTCACTTTTGCTAACAGAAGGTGATCTCTTTATGCACTAGCATCGGCTAGGAGTTTATCCTCAAGAAGACCAGTGAACGAGGTTACTGACTGTTAGTAATCGAAGAAAGGAAGTTAGCTCCAAGTTTCAGGATTTACCAGATGTGGAAGAATGCTCCAGGTGTTTGACATCAAAAATGGCCCCAGCAGCGCCTTCTGCTCGCTTTTTGATATCATGAGATCCTACTAGCTGGTATTCCCAGTTCCCATTTTGGTAGCCTTCACAGAGGAATAGCTCTATATGCCTTGCATCTAATGTCTGCATTGTTCCTATACAAGTCACAGAATCTGTCAATTTAAGTGAAGTTTAATCCTGCCTCACTCTAATGGCAAAACCTTGCTGACTTCCTGTACAGATGCATTGTTCGCAACTGTGTTTTATTTGTCATGTCCTGGCAATTAGCAGGCAATCACAGTACAATGGGACATGCACGGCTTGACGAATTATATTAAAATTTACCATCACATGTATTGAGGTCACAGACTGGGCATCGCACAAGCTGCAGGTCTGAAAAATTAACCGTATCAAAAATTGTAGTTAAGTACAACATTTTTTCTGTTAAAGAAAATGGAATACAACTGAGATCATATGCCGACTTTATTCATTTCAAAGATAATACCAAGGTAAAAGTTAATTTGGGAGTTACCAGCTATCCAGATTCCAGATTTAACATTGTCTAGCACGCAACAACCGTGAGACAGCAACATCTTTTCCTTGGTATCTGCTTTCCGTATTTTCCCCGGAAATGTCAGTCTCTCTGCCAGGAGAGCTACTGAAGAGTCAAAAGAAAAAGCACCGATACGCATCCAATCTGATATTAACCATTAAAAACAGATAAAACATCAATAATTTTCCAAGTCTGCAATGTTAAAGTTGCGCATATTGTCTGTAAAACATTTTCAGCGATGATGAGCCTTGTTTTGGTTCAAGACTATGCACTATAAGACTGAATCATTGATTGGATAAATTTTAAAAGATCTAGACTACGGATTTGCGACATGGGCAAACAATTAAAAAGAGGGGGAGGGGTAGTTGGTGCTAGAACTGGTCCGTTATAAGCATTTTATGCATGCCATTCAACATTCCATAGAGAAACAATTTTTTGAGAGCACATTGTTAAGAATTTGGATCTCAAGTGAGACCTCACTTTACACTTTACAGGATAAAATGAGAATTTATAATATGAGAAAATTAATGTTTAGATCATAATAATATATATATATATATATATATGTATAATAAATTATAAATTTGTTAAAATCTATTTCTTTAATTTTTTATTAATAATTAATATTCAAGCTAATAATATGCATGAGATCTATTAAAATTTATTGTGGTTTCACATGAGTTTAATAGTGCAATATTATTAAATGAGTCATATTATTAAATTAGTTTAATTATGATAATAAATACTTTAAAAGTCAAATTCTTTTAATTATGTGTTAATACATAATTTGATAATAGTATAAATTTTATAATAACAAATTAAAATTAATACTATTATCCAATTATATTATAAAGAGTTTGATTTCTCAAATAATTATTATTATAATTAAATATTTTTAATAATGTAATAATACACAATTCAATGATAATATAAATTTTTTTTATAATTACTGAATATTAAATCTCAATATAAATGTGCTCACTGTAACATTGTATTTTACATTGAGTTTAAATTTAATTTATTGTTAATATAAAAAATTTTACACAATTTTTCAATCATGAAATATAAAATTATTTAAAAGTTTTAATTAAGATAATAATTATTTAATAACATGTAATTAAATAATAAAATAAAATTTTTTATACTTATAAGGAATTAAAATTAAATTCTTTTACATTTCAGAATCTGGCACAGTTTTCCAACCAGTAAGAAAATTCGAAGGACCCTTCAAATTTTTCATCTACAAATTACTCCTAATTCCTGCGAAACATTGGGGAAGAAGAAGACGAAATTACTCCTACCCTTTGGCTAGGAATGATGTAAGGTCAGGGTAACTAAAGAACCAACTTACCAATGTGCTTCTCCTGCTGGCGGAACATGTACGAGTGGCTTCCATCTGCAAGTTCAATTCATAATCGAAGTTAATCGGACTGTGGCAGTACATCATAGTCCTTGCCAAATTTAAATCTCGTATGTAGCACACACGTGTTGGAAAGCATGTGAAGAAGGGTCAGGTCTTACCGAAGGCCGAAGTGTACAGCTTGCACCACCTGAACGCCACGCGTTGAGGGGGTGGGACCTGAAGATCACGCAGGCACACGAACTTCCATATACTGTCCTCCATGATAGCACGGCTGAACCATCGGTTTGTGGCTGCCAGCATCACCAGAGATTTTCCATCTAGAAACTTGGCAATCTCTGTCCAGATGTCCTCTTCGTACCTTCTCGTTGAGCATTGAGAAATAGCATATTGTTCAGATAAAAATAGAAATAATAATGAACCAAAAAATTCAAAAAAAAAAAAAGAACTACAGATGCTACCATTAATCTTTCGCACAGATAAAAAGCTATTGAAAAGACGATTTGAACCTTCTTAACATTTTCTATTGGAAAGAATACCAAACAGAAATCTACGAGACCTAATGTTAAGATAAAAAAACAGTGAAAAAAAAAACAAAGATGCATACCATTCATCTTTCGCACATATAAAAGCTATAGTAAACGATTTGAACATTTCTATTTTAAAAAAAAAAAAGAAACCAAACAAAACTCCACATCAGAAACACAGAACAAGCGCTTCAAAATGAACTTGAAGGAACTGGAACTGAATTAAGCTATTGTGAAGTTCAAAATTGAAATGACTGGTTCTCCCAAAAACAGAGTTCGCAGAATGATCAAAATTGAACAAAAAGCTCAGGAACTCGTGGATTTGGAATCGATCTAAACGTTCCGGACGAAGCAAATGTTTGAAATAATAAATCACCACCTGATGCAGCTTTCCTATTTCCTTTTCCGTAAGAATTTCGCAAAAAAATATGATTCGGCAAGTGATTTAGATGCGAATTTTCTTTTTCCAGAATCATGTTCTAATTTCGAAGTTCATCTACTGGAAGAAATTGTGTAAGATCGCATTCAAATGCAATTTGAAAATTGCAAAAACGGAGATCTCTAACGAAAAATAGAGATCACACGATATTTTTTTCCTACTTAGCTGAATAGTCTCAGAGCAAGCATCGGTAACATTTACTCGTTATTGTTTAAAAATATCAGAGAAAAAGAGATATATTAACGGAATCAAACAGAGCACGATTCAAAAATCAAAAGCAGCAACAGATTCAGATGAAAATTCGAACTGAACTCCGATCTGCAACTGACTCCACTCGTGAAAGCGCTTCGAAATGCAAACCAAGCACACGATCACGTTTAAGTGTAACATTAAAATCCAAAATGCACAGCACAGTTCTAGGAATCGAAATCAATTTGCCAGGAAAATTTTCAGAGAAAGAGAGAGAGAACCAGGAGAAAGTGGAATGAGCAGAGAGAAAGGGAGGACGAGGAGAGTTGCAGGAGCAAATGGTCTTGCTCCTTCGGATTCGCTTTTCCGTTCTCTCTCCATCGGAGGAAGTAGCACTCTGCAGGCGCTTCCCCATGCCTGAGGAATCTGAGATCGGCTTCTAATTCTCTATCTACCTCTGAATTCAGAAGCTGAAGCAGAGAAGAGAAGAACCACTCTCAAGTCTGAAACACTACGCTTCGCATGAGTTTCCCTTTTATAGGCGCGCCAAAAGCTGCGATTTCAAATAAAATAACAAGAAATAAAAAACACCATTTTAATATTTATTATTATAAATTATTTTTTTGGGTTATATTATAAATGAATTTTTGATGGATCGTCGAAATGCATGTTACTTTAATTTTTTTCCATTAAATTAATATAATTTAATCATTTTTTTGGATTAATTCACTGTAACTTTTTTGGTTCAAATATAGCACTAAATTATGTTTAATGGAACCGTTTAAGATGCTACACGTTGCTTGTAAACTATAGCATAACATAAAAGCTCTCAAGTCGAAATAAGCAAAATTACAATATTATTTTAAAAGCTACAGAAAATCATTAGAACAAGTTTCCACGCACAGCATAAAGCTTGCAAATTTTGGGGTAGTTTGTTGAGCTTTATAGATTATAGTTACGAGTCTAGACTGACGAAAAAGAAAAGTCACAGTTTAGCTCTATATAAAATGAAACCCAAAATTTGGTCCATGACCATGATCAAATTTAAATAATTTAAATTTTGCAAGTTTTCAACCATTATGTTATTATATGTAAAAGGAAAAAATATACAGAGAACTATTCTCTTTCATAACAGTGACAATGAATTTTTTAGTTTGAAGAAATTCTTAAATTTAAAACTTACAAATAAATCTTTTCGTTAGCTAAACGAAAATCGTTATTAATTATTATACATGATAGTCTCTTATTGTCCATATCATTTAAAAAAAATAAAAATTCTCTTTTTTAATTTAATTTTTATTTTCAAAAAATAAAAAATGAAATAATAAAAAGAGAAAATTATTTTTTAATTTTTCAAAATATAGTAATAAGCACATACAAGTTATATGAACGAAAGAGTCCCTTTGCACATTTCAAACAATTCAAAACCTTTCATCCAAATTTAAAAATTAATAATAATGACTTCAAAACAAAATAAAATTCAACAAATGCCTACACATTTTTTACTATATGAAAAGGAGATATAACGACACATTTAAAAATTTCATCGAACTAATGCAATCAAAATGACATCGTCAAAACTTAAGCTATGAACTGGCACTTATATTTAAATTGTATGACTTATATTTATGTAACTAATTTAGGCGTTTATATGTTAATCAAATCTTATATCAGTATTCTAAGTTCTAACTCTACCATGGCTTTATTTTTCATTCATGCAAACATTTCTACACAATTGTTTGTGCAATTTTTTTTATCTACCAAAAAAATGGTGACAAGTGACAACTATTGTCTTGGTTGTTTGATCCCATTCAGGATACGTTTGATTTGATAAAATTGTATTAAACAATGAGTTAACATGTTTAGTAACTTTTAAAATAAAATTATATTTACATTTAAAGGTAATTTGAACACATTAAACATAAAAATAATATTTTATTACTTTTACAGTAAAAAAAATCATTTAAACGTATATTAATAAAAATATTTTTATTTTTAATTTAATTTAAAAAATAACTCATATTCCTTTTTGTAATTATGCATTCAAAAATAATTTTAATAAAAAAATCCAAACATCAATGATGCTAAAATTACTTTTCAAATAAAAATTCTTAAATATAAATCATAGATATATAAATTTACTTTTTGAACAAAATTAAATTAATTTAAAATTAAATTTATAAACTCTAATAATAACGTGACATAAATCAAAGACCAGAGTTCTGCCTGATAAACCCCACCCCATATCGCTTTTTCTTGTGTAAAGGGCAAACACTACCGTGCCGTGCACCTTACATGTTCGAACTAAATTGCTTCCAAATGTCATAAAATCAATTTGGAGAATATACAGGACCATGTGGCATGTTACAAAAATGCCTCCAGCTCATTGCTCGGGAGTTTTCTTTTTTATTATGCAACAAAATGATATACAAATTATACTGAAATTGTAAAAAAAAAAAAATAACAAATACACGCCCAATGGACAAATGTTTACTCCAGGGCTAGGTAACTGAAACTGCTCCAGGCACAAAAAATGTGAAACCTAGTTCATAAATCTCCTACAATTTGAGGCTTTACAAAGGCAGGGAACTTTCAGTTCATCCCGCTCGTCAGGATCGAACAAGTAATCATACCTATTGCAACATCCAGAGAAAAGGAAGAGTTATTCATGCCAGACTAATCAAAATTTTCATGCCTAAGCAAGAAAGCTGTCAGTATACCACACATCCCAATAAGCATGCTTGAACGAATGCGTGCATATGAAAAGATATACAAACACAATAAACCGTACGTTAGTTCTTCACCAGCAGAAACATTGGTCTTGGCAATAAGAACAATCCGGCTCTCCTGATCACCCAAACTCATAATCCTCGCATAGCAGTTTGGCATGCACTGCAGCAGGTCAGATTGAACATCAGTATTCTCTTGTTTAAAAGCACATATGCATAATATTCATAATCTAACCATAACATTTCCAACATTTTTCTTATGTTTCTTCTTTTTTTTTGGCATCACAGGGGAACTAAAGTACAAGGAAACCAACTAGCTTCCACATAAAACCAGATCACGTTCATTTAGCAGCCTAATGAAATCTGAAATTAGATTAAAAGCCTAAGTTGCTGAGAGCAATAATCTTCGTGGGGAATTGCAAAAATGAAGAAAAACAAAGACAGGATTCATATAAAGATACTGCAGAGTCCAAGAATAACTTACAGAATGGTTTATTAACCGTGCTATATTACCCTTGTGCGTTGCATCAATTACCACTTCCTCACTGATCTTGAACAGCTGCATAATTTATTTTTTCAGGTGTTAGGATCAGGAGTACAATGAATTCTAATGTTAACATCAATCATGAACCTTTCTAAAACAGCCATTTGAACCACATATAGGATAAAAATAGGGCAAATTAAGCACGATACTACTTTACATGACTACCAAACAAATCAATTAGGAGTAGAGTACAGACAGATACCAAAAACAATATAAAACAAGAGACTCACATAACAATCTTTGCCTTCTGAACGGTACTTTGCTTCCCTCAGATCAGCAACACTACACCTTACCTGCTCACCACGATACTCAGCAACCTGCAGACAAACATAGCAAGCATGAATGTAATGTCTTCAGAAGAAACTGCAGCTAGGTATATAACTTACACTTCATTGACCATATAAAATAAAAATAGTAAGTTACCATCTCTCCTTCTTGTATATCTCTACGAGCAAAGAGACCCCATCCATGAATACCCGACTTTCCGAAGCAAACTCTATGGTTTTCCATTTTCTGAAAAATCAAAAAATTAAAATTAAAGCAAAACTAAAAAAAAAAAAGGAAGATGTGATTTGAAATTTAAAATTAAGATAAGGAAATGAAGTAATTAACTGTACCAAATGCAGAGATATGATTTACCTGTAAATGGTGAAGACGTTCCTTGAACGATGTAAATACTTTAGAATCCTCAGCATCCTATCACAAAGCAAGATTACAAGATATAAAATTACTTTTTTCACGTAGTACAATCACAAGAAGACTAGGTTATCTATTTCAAAAGCATTAGGCCTAACATATATCATGTTAAAACTTGGACATGAAGATTACCTTATAGCTGTTCAATTGGGTTATTGCACTTAAAGAATGAAGGCTCGGTCCCCTCATTAAGTGAATTATTGGCACATCAGCCCTCTGACAATATAGGAGAAAATGCATAATTAGAAAAAAAAAATAGATAATGTAAGTAATTAACACATTTGTACCAAAACCAAAAATAATTGCATTAGCATTAATGAAGGAACAGCATTGGATTATGTAAGAAAAATACTAGAAGTGACTGACTATAAATAGAACAAAAGAAAGTAAGAACAAAAGACAAGAGAAGTTAATATACTATTATGGCCACAAAAGTATGTTCAGAATCATCACCTTATTAGGAGACCTTCTGTACACACGACATCTGGCAGCAGATAGTGGCTCAACCTTATTACTTTCAGAGGTTGAAGATTCAAGAAGTTCTACATTCTTTGATGAAACCAGTCTTGATCCCCTGAAGCACCCCTTATGATTTTGAAGCGAAGTTCTGGGAGAGAAAACCCCCAGGGGTGTATGTACAACCAGTACTGAATCTGGGTTTGGAACCCTGAAATGGAATAGACATACAAAACTACACTATTTAAACCAAAAAAAAAAACGGAAAATAACATTAAATGTAATCAAGTCACCAGAACTCAAACCTGTGAACTGCACAATATATTAGCTTCTTTGTTATTAGAGTCCCATTCTTCTCCATAGAATGCAACTGTAAGTTTAAACAATATTAACAGATTTCCCCAGCTTTGGTAATCCTAATATAATTTAATTCAAACTGCCAGAGAAATTATTTACTTAGGATGGAAACATAAATGATGCCCCTGCCCTCCAAAAGAAAGAGAGAGCAAACTAAGAAAAAAAGGAAAAAAATACCGAGACCCCCTAAACTTTGAGTCATTTGCAAATCATTACCACAAAGTTTAAAATCGTTCTAATTAATCCTCAAACTATAAGAATTATCCTCAAACAAAAACATGATCATGTGACTGGCACATATGATTTTTAATGACGCATCACTGTAATTTCCATCAAATCTAAATCAATCTAAAACTTCCATTTCAAATCAATATGCAATGACAGGAATTATTTCATTATAATTTTTAAAATAGAGGATTTAGATTTATTCAGATCTAATGCAAATTATAATGTTACGTTATTAAAAATCACATGTGCCAGTCACATGACCATGTTTCCATTAAGCGACTTAACAGATAGTGGCTGAAAAGATCAATTTAGATAGTTCTTATAGTTTGAGTATTAATTAGGATAATTTTAAAGTTTGTGGTGGTGATTTACAAATGACCCAAAGTTTAGGGAGGTGTCAGTGCTCTTTTCCCAAAAAAAAAAAATGAATGAAGTTTCAGATCAATCATCAATGACCTGTTCACATTTAAAAGAACCATCAAACTTACTTCCATGCTATATCCCGCTCTTGACGCACACATCACATGAAAATAAGTAGCACACTTGCAACAACTTGTACAGGAACCATGGCTTTGTTTACAGATCACGCAAGTCTGCAGTCAATGTAGTGGACAAAAAACATTTAAATGAGTGTAAGAGCATACCCCACACTAACCCAAAAGAAAAACGAAAAAAAAAGGGAGAGACAAGTGATTACACATAATCACACCACTATCTTACTGAACAATATGAATAAAATCATAGGGTCAGGGTTTCTATTTCTATGTTGAATTGAAGGTGGAAGATTATATAGTGTGTGTTTGGATAATTAGTGTAGAATTACTTTTGAGCAGAAAGTATTTTGGACAATTGAGTTTTATGTTTGGGAAATGGGAATATCATCCAAAAGTAATTTGGTAGGAACGAGTTTTATTTGGATAGCATAAGTAAAATTACTTAGGGGAATGAAATGATCTAAACGAAAAAGTACATTGCATTGTGTAAATATATTGACTTTAATAGGGACAAATCAGTAAATTACACCCACAATGCATTCTGGGTAATATTGTAGCTGAAACCAACTGATAACAAATGCCAAAAATAACCTTTTAGCCCAGTGTTTTACCTTCAAAAAGGAGTTAGGAGGAATTCTAAGGATTCCAAGGGCAGGTTCCATTGTCTCGTGGTTTTGGAAAACAACTTGAGGTCGAAACCAAGCGCACGTTACATGAACCCACAGCATCTCAACATCAGTTGGCTTTAGAGCACCACCTGCAAAGCATTTTCTCCATATAGTAAAAGAAAATTTGCAATGGATGAATTGACCATGGAAGATATATAAGTTCACAATGTTAAGGAGCAAAAAACAAGGCTAAGCAAATGGTAAGTTCACAATGTTAGGACTTATACACAATTACAATCACATTTGCATGAACATTATAAGAGGATTCTCCTTAACTATGTGAAAACGGGAAAAATGGTCACCAAAGAAAAGGAAACTTTTTGAATAATAGAAAGAAAGTCAGTTCTTGATATGAATGAAAAGGGCCTCCTTTCTCAGTGGAGAACTAGAGTGATGGATCCACCACTCACTACATTTCTAAAGAACTTAACAGCATATGATATAAACATAAGAACAAAAAGGGTTCAGACTGCCCAAAATACTAAATGACGATCACATGCCTTTTACTGGACAGAGGCAACACTCTCTCTCAACATCAGGAGTTTCGCATACGCTACAAACCCAAGAAGTAAAATCCTGAACATTCTTTGCCCCATAGCATTCTTGGTGGACTGCTATTTGGCACCTGCACAATGAACAAGTGAACATATCTTAATCAACATTTATACCTTTAAAGCACAATAAATTTGAAGCAAAATATTAAACATCCACAATAATTCTACAACTTGGGACAAATATTGTGAACAATAATGAAACACCTGTTACAGATAATCATTTTGTTATCTTCCCAATCTTCAACCCATCTGCAAATGGCACATCTTTCTGTAGTCCATTTTGCATATACCGGTTCATACTTCTCTGTGACAATAAGTTAAAAGTAAAATAAATTTCCGCCTTTAAAGATATGTTCTAGGGAAGCATGTGGCTGCAATGTGTCATAAGACCTGGTCAACTAAAAGAATGAAGACTTCAGTATGTAAAAGTTGTATGAAATACACAATTACCTTGCAAAAAGGCAAGCACCTGCTGCTGATCTAACTGTAAGAGAACTCCATCTTGTGAATTGTGTTCTGTGATCTGAAGCAATTTATGCTAATTCAAAAATGAGAAAGAAGCACAACATAAAAAGAAAAAAGAAAGACACAATGATACAGACACACAGACACACCCCATACACACTATTTCTTCGTACTCAAAATGGGGAGATGTTTTTAAATAAAATTGATGTAGGCAGTATTAAAGAAATCCAAGTGATAGTAATCATATTTCATGACTTTAAAAACCAACCAACACACAGAATCCGCCAGAAAGATTTGTCATGCCTCAAATATAGCAAGAACTGATACAAACCCATTTTTCTAGCGGTAGCATTGTGCTTTTCACTTTGACGCTATATTTCCATTTTTTGGCTCTGCAACCTGTATGCCTTTCCCATTCACTCAGTGTCTGCTTCCTTGAACCACATGAGCCACACTTGCACATAACTCTGCAAGGAAATCGAATAACAAGCAGCTCAATGAAATTCTCTAGAAAGAAATAGTTTGCAATCACCTACAGTTCTTTTATTGTCCTCAGAAGTCAGAACAAATTGTTTTGCTGGTATAGAATCCAGGCAGATTGATAAACAACTCTAGATTGAAGGTAGTTTCTTTTCAATATAATATCAGATTTGTATACACCCAATGTTTTAGTTAATTACAAAATCATAAAGAAAATAGATGTATATGCATTAGTTAGAGAGGAAAACCATATACGTACAGAAACTTACTGAGGAATATGAAGTATGACAAAAGAATAAAAATTTTCTTTGAACCATAGATAGGAAGCCAAAATATTTAAATCAGATTAATAAACCCATAATATGCAATAAATGTTGACCGCTTACAGATGAAGCTTTGGAATGTAAATTCCTTCCATGCCATTGCAGACCACCGTTACCTTCTCGGGTACTACAGGTTTTTGGCTATTCTCTATTGATCTGTCCCAAAAAATATACCATCATAAGATTTAAAGAATAAAAATAAAAATTAATACCCCTAAATGAATGGGAAAAGGAAGCAATAGATAATTACTACATACTTGATTTTTGACTTGTTTGTTTGTGATGCTGGTAATTTACAATTGAATTTTCCCTTGCAATCTGGGCAATAGTAATCTATATTTTCCAGATCCTGCAACCAGAAACCAGTCATTTATCTTCCATCACTTTGTGAACTAGGGAAATTAAAAAAGCCAGAGAAAAGAGATATGTAGTGCCATATTAACCATGATACGGCACCTTGAAAAGTTTGCTGGAGATTTTATCACACTCAGCATGCACCCAAACATTACAACCATCACAGCATACCTGATTCAAAGAGTTAAGCCCCAGAAGATCTCAAAATTTTGATTGTTTACTGAAACAAACATAAATTAATTAAAGAACAGAAACTTAATTGAGAAATCTGACAATCTCACCCAATTCCCACCATCTGAATGGTGCCAAATCTTTTTGCAAATGCCACAATATTGTTTTGATTTTTGTAACTGTAAGAACAGAATAAAATTTTTTGAAGATTATATGTCTGCCACAAATTTATTTAGTGGAAAAATTGAAAGCGTCCAAAACAAGTCATTCTGTAGAACCTTTGCACAATGTTTGCAATAAAGTTGAGGTGCACAACTTGAATCCTTAATCTTCTTCATGGTTTTGCATGGCAGCATCAAACCACAGCCAGCACAAGATCTTGTATCCTGCATAATTATTTACCAGATAAAAATCTACAGATAACAAGAGTATAAAAGGCCAACATTTCTATACTGCTAACTATTATCCAAATATGCTTTCCATAGTAATTATCACTACAAGGCAAAGCAACATACCAACTAACAAGATAATAGCACTAGGCTCATCATCAGCAATTCACTACAGATTACTCTCATCTCTCATAACGATGTATAGAACGACAAATTCTGGGAAAGAATTGTAAAATGTTTGCTCCAGATAAGAACACAAAAGAAACCAAACTAAACCCATAGTAAACAAAGTTAGTTGATATAAGTAAAGCAATAGGACCAAAACTAATGAGACACAAATTGCTACATTTTTGCATCCATGATGCCCATAGTAACCCAGTATATTTTACGTTATCTGTGAGATTATAAATTGAATTTGTTAAATATTTTTAAAACCATAGCTAATACAAGAAACAGAAGACCTGATAACAAGGTCAAGAACTTGGAATAGAAGAAATGTAAAGCACAGAACAAAGAGGAAAGCCCCAAGCTTTTGTAAAGGCTTGCACTGATGTGGTGTGGTCATCAGGATAAGAGAACTCTCTTCCAAAAACACTATGACAGAGATGAAATCAAACACGACTAAAACCTCTTTCTTATGCAAAACAAAGTTTATAAATGCTCTCATCATCTTGTCAATATCATATATAGCACAGAATGAAATAAATTAAGCTCACCTGATCCTGGCCGTAATATTCTTGATCAACATATGAACCCGTAGCCTCTACAAGTCCATTGGGATGAGCTTCAACATTAGTTACTTGCTCAGCTCCCAAGTGCGAGTCCAGAATACCATCTTCTGCCAACATTGCCTCCTCCAGTGCCATGCGAAAGTCACTTGGTTTGCTCTTGTACAACCGGGTCTGCCCCTGGAATCTGAATGAAGATAAGTAGCAATGAGTAAAAGCCCAATGATCTTGCAGAAACAACTGCAGCCAATATTGTTTAACTACACACCTGTCCATGTACTCCAAGAAGGGGAATATCATTCCCTGCTTCACCCATGCATAGTCCTGCCCATAAGCATTCATTAGATTTCAACACTAAAACCCAGAAATTAATAACTCAAATTCATGACCATAGATAAGATGTGGAGAGAAGTTTACTCTATGCTTTCCGTTTTTTGAATAACCAAAAAACATCACGCAAATTGCACCAGGAACGCAACAGCTCAGGACAGACTTCGGAGCTTGCAAGATGGGATCAATCACTACAGCAGGCCAAGCCGGATATCTCTTCCCACATTTTGCCCAAACTATATCACCCAAAGCAAAGTCCTCTGGTTTGTAGATGTCTTTCCTCTTTTCAGCATTTTCATTAGGCTTTTGGTCTACAACCTCAAAACTAAGTCCAGACGTATTACTCTCAGTTTTAACCAATGATGAGCAACTCCCATTAGCAGTTGTTCTAGCGGTACTAAACGAATTAGCATGCTTCCTTTTGTCAAAGTCATTGAAACCTAAACCACCCAAGTCCGTTTCAACCTTCATTTCAGGACATGGATAACACTGGGAATTTTTTAAGCCATAGTTGTCTCTGTTCTCCTGTTTTACAAATCCCATTCCACTAATGTCCTCTCTATCTTCGACCAAAGTCTTATAATCTTCTAAGCTGGAGTCAACGTCCTCCATTTTGATTCCTCCATTCTTCCATGTATCAAGAACCGAGTCATTGAACCTGGACGGAAGCATCTGAGGGCGACCTCGCGAGGACCGCAACAATGGAGGTCGAAGCCCTTCTGAACCCCGGTCTAGTGCTTTTCTGCCATTCAACCTCCTAGAATTTGAATTGGACTGGACCTCACCACCCCAATACGATCCTTCACTGCTCCAAGACCCAGAACCGCTGCTGAAATCTTCAGCATCACCTGGCATGCCCAGAGAATAAAACCCACTTACCTTCCGCTTCTTTTGAATCGCCGAACACCCATAGTCCTCGGAATCCGGCTCTTCTAGCTTACACCGCTTCAGGTTCGGCATTTCAATTTTCATAGTCCGCTTAATTATCATACTGTGACCATCCGAAAGGACAAATTCACCTCCTCAACTGCCCACCCCAAAACCCTAATTTCACATCGAACCACCGCAGCCAAAACACCCAGAATTCGGGACCAAACCTCAGAGGCCTGGCAATATCCGCAACTTTCCACCACACTTCTCACCCCCAAAATCAACGCAAAATCCAACAAACTCCGATGCCAAAACCCTAATCGAACAATGAAACAAACACCCAATGAAAAAAACAACAAATTTGATTGATTTTTCCCTTTCGCGAATTCACAGGGGAAAGAAACAAAAAAAAGAAAAAAAGAAGAAAAAAGAAAAGAATCCGAGAGATTTAAAAGTTGGTTTGGATCTCGAACGGATTAGCGAGGAACGCAGAGCGATAAATCCCGGGAAAAAGAGAGTGAAAATTTTCCCGAGAAACAAGCAGTTTGAATTCGCAAGAAAGCAGATGGTGTAAGTGTGTATAACACAAGGAATGGGTCCGTCCAAAACGCTTGGAAAGTAAAGAAATTGATTAATTGATTTATTTATATATAAAAACTTAATAAATTCTTTTAAAAACAGGATTTAATTAGTTTTTATTTTAATTTATTAAAGCAGTGTTGTATTCGAATTAGAGTTAGAATTAGAATTAGAATATAGAGAGGGCACGTTCCGTTACGTATGCCCGTTTTTTTTTTTTTTTTGAAGTGCAGGGATTTGGGATTGCGATTTGGCAGTGGAGGAGGGAGAAAAGACGCCGAAATTTTTTTTTTTTCAGGAAAGCGCGAATCGTGAAAATTTTTGGCGGTAGCACGAATTGTCTGTGCTGCTTTGACACGTGCTGATGGCGCCAACATAATTTTTGTTTTTTGCTTTTTTTTCTCATTTTGATTAAATAAAAAATAAATATGTATTTTCATCTTTTAAAAATATAAAAACATTAATTTAATCTTCTATCATCAAAAGTGAGAAAAAAAATTTATATTACGAATTATAAAAATATTATTAATAAAATTTATGATTAAAAAAATAAATTAATATTATTTTTTATAATTAAAAAATTAAATTAATATTTATTTTATTTAAAAAATTAAATTAATATTATTTTATATTATTTATGAATTAAATTAATTTTAATTCTTTTAATATTAAATTAGTATCATGTATATTTTTAAAAAATTAAAATAAATATTCATTAAAAAAACTAAAAGTGCTATTAAACTAACCTCGTAAAGAGCATAAGAGTTTGAAACTAAAAAAAAAATATTATTTTTTTATTTTTAAATTCAAAAAGTTATAAAATATTTCAAAAACAAAAATAATTAAAAATTATATAATAATCTCTTATTTTATTTTTTATTTTAAAATTTTTTAAATAAAGCTTTCTTTCTTTTTCTTTTTAAATTTCTTCATTTAAATATATTTTTAGGATTGCACGTTGGCCAGATCGGGTTAGGTTACAAGAAAAAGCAAATCTAAACCAAAATTAGAAGTTCAAGTTGGGTTGGATCGATTTTGTCAAAAAAATTCGCTCAACTCAAATCAAACCAAACTGATCAAAATCAGATCAGTTCAAACCGAACCAAACTGATCAAAATCAGATGAGTTCAAGTTAGATTACCGGGTTCTTCATTTAAATCTTTCTTCACTTTCCAGCATAAAAAAATTTTATAAATCACAACAGCTGTTTTCATGAGAAATGATGTATCAACTCTGTCTCGATAGCAACAAACACTCATCAATACCACCAGAAGACAGCAACAGGAGAGAGGCGCGAGAACAAATTGAAGCGACTGCTGCACCTCCAGAAGCAAAAACGATTGCCTGTGACAAAACCACTCACGCAAAGCACCACTCAGTACTCGATCGAGCACCACAAACAACTGAACAAGTGATAGATCTAGAGAGGTAAGGCGAAAGCCAAAGGCTGAATGCATCAAGCAGCACTGTCGGGCCGACAATTGGGAGAAGCGGCAAGGAGGCATGGCAGAACGATTGGCCTTGGGGGAGTGAGCGGACTGCTAAGGCAAGGAAAGGCACAGAATGAAGAAAATTGAAAAGGGAAGCATTAGGTTCAAACCAAATACAAAAAACAGAGGACTCACCCAAAATGCAGAGGCGACACGGCAGCATAAGAAATTTGGAGATGATGGTCGAGTTAGATCTGAGTAGTCGGGTTTCAAAAATCAAACCCGTTACCCAAACTAAATACTATCGCATTCACAAATATTTTACCTGAACAAATACGACTACCCGAATTAACCCAAAATTTTGTTATTGGATTGATTCGAATTAATTGGGTTCACGGGTTAATCAAAACTTGTGATCACCCCGGCATATTTTGAGTCTAAGAAAGTTGCTACAATATATAGTTATTTTTAAAAAAATTTCATTTCATGTGTTATTAATTTTTTTTAATTATTAATTTCATGATAAATAACAAGTAAAGAAACTAACTCTCAAAATAATTTGCATACTAATATATAAAATAGAGAAGAGAATCCTGTTAAATTTGAATAAAAAAATGTTAAAATACAAAAGAAATTCCTCTAATTATGATTTATTTGTAAAAAAAAATTATTTTACTTTAAAATTCATTGATACAACTCTTTATATTAAAGTACATTAAACCTCTGTACATTATTACAAAAAACCTTTTATTATATATGAATGATTTGGTGAGTTTATAAAATTGAGAATACATGGAGTTTCTTTTGTAAATAATCTATAGTTAAAAGGATTTCTTTCTATTTTAACTTTAAAAAAGAAAGAAAGAATGTTCTTTGCCGTCAGCGGGGGAGGAGGGAAGGGAAGAGTCCTTTGTTGGTCCTTTTTATTGGTTCAGTCTGACTTCTTCTCTGTCTCTGCCTTCATAATTGGGTCCTTCATTTGGGGAGCTAGGGCTTGGCTAAGCCTTACAACATCCATAACCCGTTTTCATTTTTTTTTCCCTCGCAATTTTCATGTGATTTTATCGGAAATTTTGCAGATAGGAACTGCGAGGAATGAATGTGAGAGTGACATGTATGACATTGACGCATACACATTTCGTTGTATATAACACAATAGCTATCGTATATACTAAATAGTCTAACAGTAAACCGTGGAATATATAGCACTTTTCATTTAAGATTTTAAGGTGAATAGTGATTGGATCTCATGCATTGCATAAATCCAATTAGTAAGTGAATTTAATTTTTAAAAAATGTCATTTTTTTATTTTTAAAATATTCATTTTATTATTTATTTTCATTCTTACTATCATATTATTTAATTTTTTTCTTTTTATGATATCAAACTTGTAATAACGGTTATGTAAGATGGATGTGAATATTCACTGTTTATTATGAATGATTAATTATATTAATTTAAATGATTTACAACAAATTCAATTCAATACCAAAACAAAAAATCGTCAAGCTAAGGCGATAATAGCATATTTAATATATATTTAACAATATCTTTATGTGATTGGGTTTATGCAAAAACTAATTAATCTAAAAATATTTTTATCATATAACATCCAAAAAAAAAAAGCTTTATGCCAATTGAAATGAATCATAACATAATGTACTAATTTTGTACATATTTTAACATTGTATAGAGGCATTAAATATAAAAAAAAATTGACTATATATATCATTTATTTGTTTTCCATTTAGAAAATGTACTTATATGATATTTATTTTAACATTAAATGAATCAAGAAAATGGTTATATTTTAAAATATAAACTTGAATGATTTATTATTTATGTTTTGAATTGAGATTTAATGAGCCTTTTTTGTATGAAGAGGCTTTCAATATTTTTTGAATTAGTATCCATACGCATATACGTCAACATAAAAGTCATTAAAAATCGTATTACTGTAGCTTTAACTAATATTTTTAAATGACCTATCTCTTACCAAAATAATAATAATAATAATAATAATAATAATAATAACCTATCCTTTCTATCATTTTTCTTAAAATAATTTGAGTAATTTGTAAGACATTGTATATTTAATTTTTGTGCAACTATTATATAAAAAATTTATAAACGTCAAACATATTTATTTGTTTTCATTAAAATTTTACCAAATAAATTATAATTTTAAAATTTCTTATCATTATATTCAATATTTATTACGGTTGATCGTAATGGAAGCAAACTGTGACTTTAAATTACCTATAATGTTAATGCTTATAAATATACCTTAATCAAATATCAAAAATATATTTATTACGGTATTGATATTTTTCACACACAAAAATAAGTTGCTTACATGTGAGACATGTTTTTATCGGCCTACAACGAAATAAAATACTATTACAATCAAGAAACTTAAAAAGTCATAAGAGAAAACTTCGATAATATCGTAATTATTGCTAATATAATAGCACTTTTATAAATTAAATTTGTCTAATTCATACTTTTATATATAATATTATTAGTGATAACTCATGCCTTGTATGAAACATTTTAAAAAGGATAAATTACACATAATCCCCATGTTATTTCAATCATTTTCATATTTGATACACAAAGTTCAATTTGTAATACATAACCCTCCTCATCTTTGGGTAAAAGTAAAAATATTATAAACATATTAAATTTGACGGTAAGGTTGGCACGTGAGACTCATATGCATTGTTACCTATATTATTAGCATACCTTACCAAAAACACTATTGTTGTAGGTCGGTGGTGTAAGAGTAAAAGACTCTGTGCCCCTAAAGAAAAAACTGTTAAAGAAACCCAATTCCACGGGTTGGATTCTAAACAATTTGTTTGTCTACCATTTTTTTTTGAACTCACCTCCACGAGAATAATTAGAAGAAAATTGGTCTGTTTTTCCAGCTATCTTATAGGACTTTCAAGATATTTGTATTGAACAACGCGTGAATATTGAGAATAATATGCTTGGAAAATGAATTATGTTTTTTTGAAAATTCTCATTTTGACAATTGAGAAAAGGCTCCAGAATAAGGTGAAAGAAAAGTTAGCTTACAAGAATGGTAAAATTTCCATTGAAAAAGTTAAGGAACTACAGCCATGAGACTAAGCTTGAGCTATAGTTCAAGTTTTGAAAGTGAACATTGTTGATTGCCACACTCGTCAACGAAAAGAGTTCTTGGCCTATTGTTGCAATCTAGAGGAGGCAGTGCAAACCTTGAAAGTCAAGCGAAAATATTAGAAACAACTCAACAAGTTTTTGTGGCAATGACACTAACCTACATAAATTAGCACCTGCTATATGTTCAGTAGTGGTGATTACTGCCAAAAACCAATACTGGTGCAGAAACCAGTGTATGTCATATTATAAACCAGTGCATAACAAACATGTAGGATAAGACATGAAGGTATGTTAGTAACATGGATAGGCAGTGTATATAAGCCTTACGTCCCAACTCCACTATTTAATTTAACATATTTTTAACATTTTCACTTTTGATCAAATATGAGGGGGGGTTATGTGTTATAAATTGAACATTGTGTATTAAATATGAAAATAGCTGAAATAACAATGGGTTATATGTAATTTATCCTTTTAAAAAATCTCAATCATAATACATAAGTATTATACATATATTGTTAATATTTTATTTTTTTATTTACATATATTATAAAGTAACATTTTTATTAAATTGAATGATTTTAAATACATAGGAACGGAAGTTAAAAAATGTATTAGTATTTTAAATTAATATATTTTTAATTTTTATCTTTTTGTTTGTCAAACTTCATTTGCTTTACTATTAAATATTAAAAGTGTAATTCTATTTAATAATATGTATTATTATTTTTTTGGATGTTATTTTTTTATAATGAAAGCAATTTACACTAATTTATATAAATAAATGTTGTAACAAAGTCTTCCTTCATATTTAATAGTTCTGAATAAGAATGTTCAAATTCAAAGAAAAATAAAGATGTTTAAAGAAAAGCCAGTAACATTGACAGATAGATTACATGTAAACGAAATAAAACAAATAGCATAACAAGATAACTCACTCTTAAGGAACATAACTCATATAGTGAACATGCTATATACAAATGCCTAATATAGAGAATTTTATTTTCTAACCTTACAATATCTTTGATTTTATGCTTTAACCATCATTTAATTTTTTTAACATTCTATTTGGATATTTTTAAATTTATTTATACTTTTAATTAATTATCAAATAAGTACTAACCAATTAAGTGTATTAACTAATACAAAAATGTACTACCGTCTAATACAATTTCTATTAGGGTACCTCCATATAAACATCCAAACCACAAAAAAAAAAAAAATTGCATAATTTTTGAAAATTTTTCAATAATAGGTGTAATAACTTATACTCAATAATCACTCATACTCAATTTACATAAAATTGAATAGTACAATGTGAAGAAAGTTTGGGCTAAATGGTTAATTATTCGTTGAGGCAGGGTGTATTTTCTGATTCGGTGGGCTAATCAAGAAAAAAAGGAAGACACTTCGAAAAAAAAAAGCAAAGAAATTGGACCTTCAAACAGGCCCTTAGGTTTCGGGCTTCTCTGGCTACCACGGGCACAGAGCCATGGATGAATTCGTAACCTGCGTGCTTCTAGTTCAAGACGGTTCCACGGTTCTACCCCCTCCGTCTTCTAGCTCTGCGAGGCGCGGCGGCGGTGCTTCAACGGCGTTCTTCTTCTTGTTCCTGTAAGCCTTTTTCCTCTCAACACTCGCTTTCCTCATTTCAGTAGCGCAGCAATGCTGCATCTGAATCATTCTTCAATGATTCAAATGAATCATTTTTTTTTCTTGGGTACAATCAAAGGAATCATTTTTCAATCTGTTTGGGAAGGAAACTTACTTTTTTCTCTTTTGGGGTTTTCTATCTGTTTTTTTTTCTTCTTTTCTTTTTTGCATGAATTGAAATGCAAGGGAAATGATGGTATTGTAAAAGGTTTGAGCAGGAAGACTAAATTGGTAGTGACAGTGTTTGAAGTTAAGGCGAAGTGCATACCCAGCCAAGAAAAAAAAAGGTTTGGGCAAAGTGAAGAGGGCCCCTGTCCTTGCTAAGTTATTGCATTGTGACACTCGCAACTTCTTCTACAGCAAAATTAACGTCTTGTTTAAAATGTTTAAACACGGCAAACGGGTTGTATGAAAAGGCGTGGGTTGCATTCTAGTATGGAATGACAACCTAGACTTCTCCCGACATCTTATTTCGTACCTTTACTTCAAACATTGGTCTGCTACCAATGTTCTTCTTGCATTGATCAAAACCTTCGTTCTGATCCTGGCCATTCCTGATCTAATAGTTTTTTTTTTGTGTGGGTAGTTTGCCCCTGTGAATGTGATGAGAGATATGCTTAAATTAAACAGATGCATGTATTTCTTTCATTATTATTATCTGTTACATATATGACTATGATAAATTGATAATTAATTCACTATTAAGATGATATTGTACATCATGCCATATGGGGCCAAGGCAATTCAACTACAATGTGTGTGCACTTAAATTAGAAACTTCTTAGGCTACAAGATGATATTAGATCTTTTTTTGGTTGTACAGTGAAGGTATCCTCGGGCTAGCTTTTGAGTGAACAGAGACTAAGTTCCTCACCAGCCGATCATAAGAGTGCACACCCACATCGGGTTAGTGTATTTAGGAGAATTAATTCTCCTATGTGCTAGCCCAAGGTCAGAACCCAAGATGAGATTAATTCTTTATATCATCATTTCTTAGTTTATGCTTGAAGTGTGTTAGGCATTAGCCAGCACCTTGCCATTATTTGATTTGTGAAGATAAATCTAATGGATACATAAGCAAGCTGGATAAGCCAAAATTTCAGACTAGTTCAAGCAAGCATATATTGCTGTTAAAAAGTTAATGCCACAATTGTGGTTTGTAGGTGTATTTTTTATTGGGACATATTTGATACTTGTTTTATCATCTACTTATAATAGATGATTTTAGGTTGAAATGCTCAGCAGTAGATGATCTATTTGATCTTAGTTCTGATTCTCATAGACTGACTGAATCTATGAACCTGGGTAACTTGGTTTAATAGTGTTTTCTATGTTCAAAACCAGTGTTGTTAGAATCGCACGATTCGCGATTCAAATCGTGCTATTCGATTCGATTCATGCTGCCCACGATTCGAATCGGAAGCTGAACGTGCCCGGCTTTGAATCGTGTCAGAATCGCCTGAATCGGTGTGATTCTGTATCGCCGATTCGAATCGCCGTCTTCTGCGATTCGTTTTGTAGTTTTTTTTTTTTTTTTTGCAAAATCGGACGTTTCCCGTCTCTCTGCTTGTTTCGTTTTTCTCTCTGCTCACACGCAAACTCTTTGCTCCTTTCGTTTTTCTCTCAGAACACACGCAAACTTCTCTGCTCCTTTCGTAAACGGACGCACTCCTTTCGTAAACGGACGCAGATTCTGCAGAACGTCCGATTCCGTGCGGTTCTCTCTCTGCTCCTTTCGTTTTTCTCTCAGAACGCACGCAGACTGCAGAACGCACAACGCTGGTTCACTCTCAGTCTCACGCACGACGCAACAGTGCTCTCAGAACACACGACGCAGAGGAACTGGTTCTCTCTGTGTCCAGTGTGTGCAGAACTCTGCGTCCAGTGTGTGCTCTCTGCGTCGGCCAGTGCGTGCTCTCTGCGTCCGGTGCCTCTCTGCTTCCAGTGTCTCTTTGCAGGTTTCATGTTTATCTGTTTTCAGTGCTTCAAAACAAAGCATTTGTTTGGTTTTCACAGCTTATTCGTGCCTCGTTTCATTGGTTCAAAACAGAGTGGCTGAGTGGGTGTTGGAATTTCATTGGCATTAATATGAAATGGTTTATGTTTTATTGAAGATTTGAAATTATGGCTTACAAGCTTACTTATGACTAATGAGTAATGACTTACAATTTAAGTATGTATTTGAGACTTTTGAGTATTATGTTCATGTTCTAGTATGGAATCATGTGTATTTTAAGTATTTTAGTAATGTGTTTCTGAATCGTACGATACGTTACGATTTACGATTTACGATTCAAAAATTGAAAAAACGATTCACGATACGATTCACGATTTGACAACTATGTTCAAAACCACTTAACTGCTTATCTCAATAGTTTTCTGTTAAGTGGGCATGAATGCATGATGCATGGAAACACTAAGTAAAATAGAGTTGTTTCAATGGTCTAACCAAAAGTTCTAATCTACGGATTGAATGATTACTTGAAGTAATGCCCCTGTTCTTTTTCTAACGATCAGTTTTTGACTTTATGGTGTGGTGTGTACAAAATTTCATGAAAATGAGTTGCAGAAGCCTTTTCTCTTAGTATTTGGTAAATGATTCTTGGTTCCATGCTTCTTGAAAAAGTTTGAATTGCAGAAGAACTTACCATATGATGCTGGTAATTGTTTCTGATATTTGACATTAAATCAATGCGGACAGTAGCAGAGATCAGTGAAAGGAAATACTTCATCATTTTAATTGATTTGTCTTCACAAAAAATGTTTTGGTTATGCATTGCTACATCTGGTTTCTCTTGAACCCTTGCTTTCATCATTGAGAATTTTGTTGGATGATTTATACTAATTGTAGTGTGCATTATTAATTAATCTATAACCCTCATGATTCTTCATCTGTCATTGGTTAATTTGGACAGCATATAATTCTTTTATTGTATAAATAGTTGTGACTTGTGAGAACCTGACCGTAGTAGAAAAGTATATAGATTACATCTGGATGAGCTGGAAACACAGATAAGGTAAAGATATTGATTATTTGTACTAGTCGGTAATATCTAATATGTTATTGTAACCTGTGAGTATTTGATATTTGATGTTTAGTCATTGCTGACAGTGGTGGGCATTAGTGAAATAAAATACTTTATTAACTTATTTGATTTGTCTGCAAAAAAAAAATATTTTTGATCATGCCCTTCTATTATATTGATTCTCTTGAAATCATGGTTTTATCATTGAATTTTTTGTTGGATGATAAATGATCCCAACTGTATTAGGCATCACTAATCAACCGATAATCTTCATGAATTATGATACTTCATTTTCTGTTGGTTTTCCTGGACAGAACAACTCTTTTGTTGTATAAATAGTTTTGAGAACCTGACCATAGTAGTGAAGTTAAGTATATAGATTCTGAATGAGCAGGAAACACACGGATTTGATAAACTTTAGCTAGCTGGTAGTTCATTTTTTTATGATAATAATTAAGAGTATATGCACCAGTAAATTATTACTAGAATTCTTTTAATTCTTAAACTCTTTTGCAAGCATTTTTTTTTTCTTTTCTATTCCTATACGATTTTTAGTCGAGGCATTGCTGCATTGCTCTTTGATTCATAAAATGATCGAGGATTGTGTGGGTAGCTTTAAGGGTTTGAACCTCTCATATGATGCATCAGCATAATAGTCTTCTGCTAAAATAGTTGTCATTGGTCAAAACTTATTTGAGTCAGATGGGAGACGCTGTTCACATTGAAGGTGGCTTGTAGAAACTCACGATGTGATTGGTGTGCTCCACCTTGTTGGTTCATTGCATTCTGCAACTATGTTATGCTTTAGTTAGGATGTGTCTTGAAATTTTCAGGGTCCTGCCTTTGGTATTTTAGCTGACTGGTGAAGTAACGCCTGAATGCTGTTAGTGCCCGACATGAGTGGAGATTTGAAAGAGAAGTTTCAACTCGTACTAGCAGGTGGCGAAGGCCTTTTTGCAAGAAAAGTAGTGGCGTTTTTGGGATTCTAACAAGTAGGAAGACATTTGTGTAGGCTAGAAGATTGCTGTGATGAGAATTCACATTTGCTGATCCATGGCTTCCCTTTGTAGCACTGCTGATAAGAATCTTTTTTTTTTTTTTGTTCATCTGCTGATAAGAATCATTGAGTACACCTATTATGAACTGTTTCTGTGGTACCATACCCTATGCCTAGGTTGTCTACTTGTCTTTCAAGTGTTGTCGTAAAATGGGGCTCCCACCATGGGGGCTGAGGCTTGAAGGAATTATTGAAAAAAATTGACGACAAAGAAGAGCCTACTGCATATAAAAGAAGTGGGTTTGGTTCCGATAATGGAAGGCCATTCTGCATTTGGAACAAGGGTTGGCCTAGCGTTTGGGACACTCCAAACTGGTCGATTTCCAGCAAAAATACCTGACTTGATTGGCTTGGTTTGACCAATCTCTTCTCTGCATTGCCAAAAGTCTGATACACTTTGCACCAACAGCACAGCATCGTTAATTAGCCAAGGGCACGTGTATTACACTCGAAAAAATGCCAAGAAATAGCTACGTGGTGGGAAATGGTCTCAAAAGAGTCTTATTTTAATCTTGAAAGCACTCTTTTTCTGTGTACAAAATGTTATTGCTTACATATCTAATACCGACCCACACATTTTGCCTAGTGGAGTTTATAGGTCCTGGAATTTCTGCCCTGTAGTGGCCACTCTCCTATAGTTGGCATTTTCGTACCTTGTTATCTCTTTCCTAAAGGGCATTAAAAAAACAACTCTGAAAAAGGGGCAAAGCCTACCAAAATGCATTGGTACGTGGTGAGTGTTAAGAACAATGTTCTATCCCAGAAATAGTAAATATGAAATATTATCCTACGAAGCAGGGATTATTTAAATTGATCTTAATTTAAGCTCATTATTTTTCTTTTGCCCCTCCACATGGGTTCAGTAATTAATTGTAGCATCAAAAGCTGACATCATATGCAATAATTTTGTTGCTTTTTACATTGTTAATTGACTGATGAGATACACTTATATAGGGACTCTCTGTCAAAAGGCATGTTGTTGCTTACGTAAAAGCTAAATAAATAAAGCCTGGTTTGTTACGGAATGTAGTGACGATGAAAACAATATATATTTTGATTCGAAGAATAAGAATTTTTTTTTATGTGCATGTTTGGAAATAATTTTTTTTTATGTGCATGTTTGGAAATAATTTTTTTTAGTTTTTTTTTAAAATTTTTTTAATAAAATTTTAATTATAAATTATTGAGACTACAAAATAAGGTAATTTCACACTTACTGATTTACAAATAGGTAACATATGCCAAATAATAATGTAATCTGATTAAATTGGTATGGAAGACAATAACTAATGTATAAAATGAGTGCATCTAAAATTTAAATAACCTAAACGCATTCTATGCTTACAATGATTCAAGGATTTATCAATGTTGAGAATTGCGAATCTTGACACGTGCTCTAGTGTGAATGTGTACGACAAATTTGTGTATCTACAATTATTTGCAGTTAAAAAGTAATACTTTCCATTCAGATGGGAGGCCAAAAGATGCAAAAGAAAATGAATTATGCTATTAATTCAATTCTGACATTTAATTTTGCTCGATATTTTGGTACTCTATCAAAATCCATGTCAATTCATTTAAATATTTTTCAGTAGTGCTATTTTCACAAAATATTTAAAATATAATCATCGAAATTTGTGCTTTGATTAAGAAATGTAAAGAAATAATTACTTGTATTTTAAACTAAATTTGTGAATTCTTTTTTAATTAAACTTAAACGAAATTGTTATATCATTATAAATAATAAAAATTATGTCAACATCTTGTACAACGGGAGTGGCTAGTTTTTCTCCATCATATTTTCAATGAAGCTAACTCGTGTGCACTTCTTAACTAAAAGTGGGGATACGAGGAGTGGCACTTAGACATGTGCTATTTTTCCAAGATCCTCTTTCTAAATTGAGTTTGCTTCTTCTGTTGAGGCTTAGATTTAGTTTCTTTTTATTTGTATAAAAAAATTATAAAATGTAATATCTAAATTATTAATAATTTAAAAATTAAATTTTTTACTATAAATAAAAAATCATAATTATTATAATAATTAATATTTTTATTAGTAATAAAAATTACACAAAATAGTAATTTAAATTTAAGCAGTAACATTTATCATGACCTTGCAAAAAAATCATTGCAAACTTCTAATTTGTAAAGTCCGTGTTACTTTTATATTTCTAAATGAGCTAGGCAAAATTAGTTGCATGGCATCCTTATTTTCTAGTGTGAAGGAACAGTAATTAAATGAATAAATGCTATGTAACGTATCCACAAAAGTGACAAAACTCCATGAGACTTATCAAATGTGTTTCACAAATTTTCAAATACAAACAAAAGGATCAGACTCGAAAATAGAAACAAATTGACTTGCAATTGATTTTCCTTTGGGGATTAATTGTAACAATTATTGCTGGAAAATTATGGACCAAGTAAATTATAAAAAAAATGATGCCCAAAAATTAGAAAAATAGAGCCAAAGCCTGCCACGCAACTACAGTTGTTGATCTTCTGAAACTCAAAACAAATATTAATTTGTTTTCTTGCTGGTTGTATCCAAAGTTATATTATACCTATTTAATTTTCTTTGAAAGGAGTTGAAAGTGAATGAAGTTCGTCTTTATCATGAAATCATGAATTAAAATTACTTAATATCAAAGTTTAGCTATCAATAATTTAAACAGTTTTTTTTGTTGGTATATTAAAAATCTCTACCACAATTTTAATTTATGACTTATTTAAAAGTCACAACTATATATATTATTAATTTATTTAGTTTATTAAAAAGGAAAATTTGTATTTGCAGATTAATTAGGTGTGCAAAGGGTGAAGAGTCTAAATCTAAAAAAAAAAAAAGTTGTCAATAAAAACGTAGGTGCTTTCAAGGTAAGTCTAATTAAACTCAAATATAAGTATATACAAATATAAAAGAAGTTTTAATTAAAGAATAAAGAGTGTGCAAGTTAAACATTTCTTTTGCTATAATAAAACAAATAAAATAAGTATATACTTTTTTTTAACGTTATAATAAAAAGATTAATTTCTTTTTCCTTTCAATCACACTAATAAATTTTGTGATCACCAAAATTATTTAATGACAAGGAATTTGAATAATTTAAAAATAATTTTAAGTTTAAATTTCTCTGTCAACATTATAGAAAAAGAAAAAAGTGTATATAGACCCCTTAAATGTTGGGTTATTTGTAAATAAACTCCTAAACTTTAAAATTATCTTAATTAGTACCTGAACTATAATAATTATACAAATCAACCTTTCTATCTCATTTTTATTTATTCTAAATTTAATAGAAAAAGATATGAAGTGAATGAAAAATGGACAGAATGATTAATTTGTGTAATTGTTATAGTTTAAGTACTAATTAAAATAATTTTAAAGTTCAAGAGTTTATTTGTAAATGATCAAAAGTTTAAAAAGTTTGTATACTATTTTTCTTTAAAAAAAAAGTTATGTGATCATCAAAACATAAAGAAAATAAAAAGATAAATTGAAACAATTTAAGGAGCCAAACAAAATGTATAGTCCGCGTCAAGTTATCCACCACACATCATTCTCAAGGGAATGGTGGGTTATCCACTTACATGCTACACGACTATTTAGTTCGGAGTTCAGACGTATAAGATTAAGATTTGAAACTTTAGATGGTTCATTGACTTCAATTTGGATATGTTTTCCTAATTTATTTTTATTTTTTGTAAAAACTATACTCAAAGATGAGAAAGAAAGGATTATTCTAAAATTAGGATTATTCTATAGATGCAGTGCACAATATTGTTCAGGCAACGAAGAAGACGATTATAATTAGAAAGGTGACTATGCCAACATACTATTTCGCTCTCGCTCATTATTGGAAGCACTTTCGGGCTAGTTCCTACATCCTAGCTTGCATCATGAATTTCTTTCAATGCTAGACAAGTGTAACAACGGGTAAAACTTTTTCTTTGTTTTTCTAAGATGAAGTCAAGGAAGGAAAAATTGTCTCATTTTAAAGTTAAGAATGTTACAAGTTTCAACAAAAATTTATAATGTTATATACATATTACTTATATATCAATGACGATTATCAAAAATTAAGCTTAAGACATCTGAATCAACCCAGTTCGATATTTTCAAATGATCTAACTCTTGTTGCAACAATGGGAGAAAGTAGTGCTAGCACTAACTAGTGCTTGCAATAATGGGTGCAATTCCCACTTTCAACCAAAAAGAGAAAAACGTTCACTAAAAATGTTTGAGTATGCTTAGGGAAAGAAGCAATCACATTTACTTAGGCGTATGTTAAGTAAAACAAGTAAAAATATAAAGAGAGACTACTGCATTTCTTGTTAATCGGAGATAAAAGAGGGACTAATAGAAGGGTAGAAGGGACCAAAATAATTCAATAAAAATGAGAAGAACAAAGCAACTTGTTAAAGTAGGAAGCAAGCAAGCTTGAGTTGAGTGGTTGAACAGCTTTTACAATGTCAATGATTCAAATACCCTGCAGAAATGCATTCCTGAAAGGAACAACCTTAGTACTCTAACAGAATTAGTATTACATCTAAAGGGTATAGAGATATTAGGACAAAGAAAAAAAAATGAGAACAATTTTACTTTGGTTCTAAACAATATATATAATTTGGTTCTACAAAAAATATAATTTTACCACAGTTTTACTTCATTCAATTTCACCATGATCTAACATTTTTTAAAAAATATTTAATATTAAACTAATTTAAAACTAAACTTTAGATAAACAACGAGTTATTTAACATCAATTTATTTTAAGATAAGTAGCTACAAACCAATTTTTTTGTTACCCAACACCTTAATAATTAATTTACTCATATGTCTCATAAAATTACAAATGCTGATAGTAATAATAAGAAACTATGAGCATAAAAATTGTTTTAATAATTGACCTTCTTATTATTTTGACTAATAATATTAATAATGCATTATATTTTATTTCTTAACCTTTTTATCTAAATAAATTTTAGTATATTAAATTTAAAATTTTACATTATTCATTAAAAATAAACAATTTCCTCCTTTAAATTATTTAAAATAAATTATTTTAACTTAAACAGTTATTGACTTATTTTAATTGGACATATGTGTTGTGGATAGCAAAAAATAATAACAATTACTCATAAATTTTATTTTAATAATGTACGACCGGTGGCTAGTAACTAAAAGTAGTATGATCCTTTTATTTATTAGCTTTGACTACTAATATTAATTAAGAACAAATTTCAGTTTATTCTTTTAGAATTTTGTTATAAATTTTGTGAGAAAGGATAATCTCATTACTTTGAGTGAGAATTAATCTTACATTTAAAAAATATGAGGATACATTTTAAAGAAAATATTAAAATCCTACATTTTATTTTCTAAGTTTAATTACACAAGAATTTCTCCTCTCATAACTTCTAGAAAACAAAAACCTTACTTCTATAAACTATCTCAAGATCCAAGAAAGGTGGATATATCCCATTAGGGATCATTTTCTTTTTCTTCTTTTAAGATATACTAGTATGAAATACAACATTTGTTAGTGTTATATATGTTTTCAGATTCCGGCAACTAACAGTGAAAGTAGTCAATTATTATTAGATTTTATCAATCAGTAGCGGTCAATGGGAGTGATAGATGGTGGTTGGATTCTGATAACTGATAATTGTGAACGGTGATTAAACGACTCCTAATAAAAATATAGTGATAGTTGGTGATAATGTGTCGATGGATGAATAGACATTTTAGACATTTTACTAGAAAAATATTTCCATGACACGGGAATGTCGTTAACTCATCTCCCTCCATGAAAATGAAAGTATAAGAATATTAGGCAAATATATATAAACCAAATTATAGAATAAAAAATTTAAACCGCTTCAATTTGATCAATTTCATTGATTTAATTAAAATTTTCGAAGACCCCTACCTACTAACAATACTTGTTCTTAGCTTAAATTTTGATGAATTCATAGAATTCTGCTACCATCGCCAAATTGTTTAGTTGTGCTTATTAAATTCAACAAGTCTAAGTGTAAAGTGAAAATTTAGGTAACGTTTGATATGTTGAATTGATAATTTCATTTCATACTCATTATATGAAATAGATAATTCTTATATTTACTAGCAAAATTAAGTGTGGAATGAAATATCCGTTTTATGTCTTATTTCACAAAATTAAGAATAAATCATCAAATCTATTCTCTTCAAATGAGGTGGAATTGTGACTCTAAGTTATGTTGAATGAGATTAAATCAATCTTTTTCTAATATACTTTCGTTAATTTTATAAAATGATAATTATTATTCTTATTAAATTTAAACTACTTAAATTTTATGAGCAATAGAAGGTGATATCACTAAATAATTTAAATAAATGACAAGATGATTAAAAGCTTAATGATTACATTATATAATTCATTTTAAATGATAATATACACTCTTTTTTTTCATAAATAAAATAATCTTTGCTCTTTTTTCTTTAGTAACAACATTTATTGTTATTAAGTTATAAAAAAAAATTAAATTTGAAGGTTATTCTCAAGAATATATATTTATATTACATATAAAAGATATAAACAAAATTTAAAACTTTTTTATGTTCATTATAAGGGATATTCATTTCATTTAAATCAATTTTAATTATATCTCATGTTGATTCTATATACCAACTCAAATATTATTAAATTATAAATTAAGAATAAATATTTTATTTTATTCTATTTTAGCTCATTCTATTAAATTTTTTTCTATTTTTAATTCATAAAATTATTATTTCATATACCAGACGTTACATTATATTAAAATCGTTGCCCATTTCCAGATCAAGCATAATTGAATTTATTGTGAAAATTAATAAGATCCCTTTTTTAAATGCAAATTCAGCCTTATGTGCTGGAAAATCTCTCTTTGATCATTGTCTCTAGTTCTTAATTGAAATTTGTAACGCGAAGGCTTGCTTGTGTGGAACCTATTTATGCAATGGTCCCCCTCTCTCCCTCCACTTTGCAGCAGCCAGCGGATGCTAAAATCAAAAGAAAAATAGCCAAAAAAGAAAATGCTAGATTATTTACTGAGTCAAAATAAAAAAAGAAGTTGTTTATAGAAAATAATTTAAAAAATAATATACAGAAAAATTGATAATTAGCCTGTATAATCAAGCTGCCATAAAATGCCATTTTATCACTCTGACCGTTAAATCTCAGCCCTTCCTTCCTTATCACACCCCCCTTCCCTCTATATCTATGCTTCCCCCTGCCATTTTTCTACCCTTATCATTTTCCCCCCTTCTAGTGGATGAGAGCTCCAACTCAAAACCTCTTCAATGGTCATGCCCGGTTCATTATTCAGCCTCTGAACCCCATTTCTCTGCAGAATCTTCCATTTTCCACTTTATTCCTATCTGTTCCAGTGGTTGGGTAATAAGCTCAGTAACTCTTGCAATTCTTTTGGTGCGCTTTTCATTGCTATATTGCAATGCAATAAAGACCATACTTTCTCTCTCTTCTTCAATCGTCAAAGTCCTATAAAGCCCCAGCTTTTCGCTCTTTGGTAATTCTTTTTTGCAGCTCTGCAGTCTTCAATTCACACCCTTCGCTTTTCTGTGCAACACAAAATTTTCTCTTCATTTGTTTTCCTCATTTCATTTTCTGGCTTTTGAGAATATCTTATCCTGGAATGGGTTAACGAAGAATAAGCATTAATTTTCTGATGGGTCTTAACTCTTAAAATATAAGCTTTGAATGGTTATGCAGATAACTGAGATAAGAAATAATTGATGTGTTATGCTCTGAACCACATGTATATACTGCTGCCTCAGAATTATAAAATCTCACTTTGTGTACTCTAACTTGTGCTTCTATGTATATACAGTGCCAGAAAGCTTCAAGTTCAGTTTTCTCAGTCTCAAACAAGTCCAAAATGGCACCAAGAAACAGTCGTGGAAAGGCCAAGGGAGACAAGAAGAAGAAGGAAGAGAAGGGTAACAAAGTTCTTATCTGAATGATTCTTGCACCAGTCAATTATCGCATAAAGTGATAAAACACTTGTTTTGAGAGCTTGTTCCAACAAAATAGGCCTAAACTTGAATGGTTTCTTCTTGTAATTTTGCAGTTCTTCCGGTTGTCATAGATGTCACTGTGAACCTTCTCGACGAAACTCGTGTTATTCTCAAGGTTTGTTTTTGTTTTATTTTATTTGGAAAAGATTAAAGTTGAAGGCTAAATTTGTCATGGCTGGTTGTTTATTGGTGCATTGACTAATTATTGGCAACCAGCTTGTGTCCGTTTTGTTATGATCCTCCTGGGCATCTTTTGCTAGATTGTGGCATTAATGCTGAACTTTATGCCTCGTGGATTATTATTATGAGCTCAATTAGAAGTGTCAACCATTAGCTCACTCACCCCTTTGAAATTTCTTATTATGTTTGGCTATTGTGTCAACCATCACTTATGCACTCTATTGTGAGAACTACCAAAAAGTTCTAAATTGGTGCTTCACTTTAGTATATATTTTGGGATAGATTATTTTTAAGAAAAAAATTATTTTTTAAAAGATTTTTTATAAAATTTTAATTATAAATTATTTTAATTATAAAATAAATTAATTTATATATTTAAAACAACTTATAATTAAAATTTTATTAAAAAAATTTACTTAATATTTATTCCTCATATAGAGGCGTGCACGTGTTGGTGTCCATGGAATAAAAGTGTGTGGTCGTAAAATGCTATCTTGACAATTTAAAAGAATCCAAAACGCTGTTTGAATTGAATCTAAAGTGAGTTCTCTTACGTAGCTTGAATTTTTATGAAATTTGAAGTCGTTGTTTTTTATTTTTATCTTTTATTTTCTGAAGTTTCTTACGTAGCTTTCACTACTTCATTAATATTATTTTCTTATAAAATGATGCCAAAATATACGTTGTAAATGATTGGAAATTGTTTTTTTTGAAGCAGGGAATATCAACGGACAGAATAATAGATGTTCGTCGGCTTTTATCGGTGAACACAGAGACGTGTTATATCACAAATTTTTCCCTCTCACATGAGGTAATAATTGTACAATTAATTATTTAAATTATTTTTACTTTTTTTGGGTGAGTAAATGGTTTTAATTTTAACCATTTATTGTTGTCAGGTGAATTTTTTTTTTTTTTAATGTTTGAAGTCTCTTCAAATTGTTTGAACAATTGAATTTTTTTTATAAAAATAAAAAATTAAGCTAAGAAAAAAATTTATTCTAATTTAAAACATACTTTTAAGTTTACTGAATATTTAAAAAGATATTTACAGATGATTTATTAATAAATTCTTTTTTTGAATAATTGAATCCTTGAAAAACTCAATTAGGGACACAATACAAGACGGTGCCGTATGAATGTCAATATGTTTGACAAACCTAGAAACAGGTAACCAATAAAAATCACACACATCATCTAAAAACAAAAAAAAAAAATCGTACATAGATATATTGGGGGACACATATATGAAGAATTCAACCCAAGAATCAATGAATATTAATCTCATAAAAAAATGAATTATAGATAATATAAATATAAAATTATTCTTAAACGGATATAAATTTTTTGAAGAGTTAAATATTTAATATGATATTAGCATTTTTATTTTTATTTTTTTGACTGATAGTATTAAATTTTTTATAATAAATTAGTTAAGAGTTGGCGTGTAATATAATGTTTTTAATTTACATAGATGATTTTGCAATATCAACGTGGCAAGATTAACAAAGTTGAGATTATTATGTGTTTGACAAACAACCATAGGTTTTTTTTCTTTTAAAAAATTATGCTACATATTATTCTGTCTTTTTTATTTTTATTATAAAGTTTGACCAATAATTTCATTTCATTTATCTATAATGAATGTCCAAAAGAGTAAGTATAATCATAGTTAAATTAGTATAATTTTTCTTTTAGTATTAAAGGATTAAAATTAGGGGTAGTTTAGACTTTAGATTTATCACTTTCTTTTTTTTGTATTGAGATTTATCACATTTTGTTATTATATTTTCATAACCAAGCTCTTGCATAAGAATGCAGGTAAGAGGGCCACGTTTGAAGGATACGGTGGACGTGTCCGCACTGAAGCCATGCGTCCTCACTTTGGTTGAAGGTATTAAATTATTAATATTTAATAATATCTTTTTTTAATGAAAGAAAAAAAAAGAATTACGAAGAACGACGCCGTTCTAGTCGTCTTCCTCCTCATCTTCGATTTTCAAATTTTGCACACAGAGGATTACGATGAAGATCGAGCAGTGGCCCACGTCAGAAGACTGCTCGACATCGTCGCCTGCACGACGAGCTTCGGCCCATCGCCGCCGCCGCCGTCGCCTAGCAAGGACGGCACGAAGCCCGAGGACTCGAAGAATGCGACCTCCACCACCCCGAAGCCCACCAAACTTCAAGCGGCGCCGGCCACAGCCACCGCCACCGCCGCGACGGCTAAGAAATCACCGAAAGATGCTTTGGCGGCGGAGGTGGATGGAGATGGCGAGATAAGCCACTCCTGCCCTAAGCCGGGGAGCTTCTACGAGTTTTTCTCTCTTGCCCATCTCACTGCCCCTCTCCAATGTAGTATCCTCTTTCTCTTTCTCATTCTTGTGTGCCTTTTTTGCTTTACGTTTTTCCTCTGTGAATTTCTGTGCCAGCAATATGATGAGGCAAATGAATTGACGCAGATATAAAGAGGGCAGCGAGGCGGCATGTTGAAGAGATATCGGAGGCGGATTATCTCTTCTCCCTTGATGTAAATATTTTATCTCTGAGTTTATTATCGCACATTTGGTGTTGCTTCTTCTAGAGCAACAAGGCCGCAAAAGAAAAGAAAACTGAAATGATGAAATCCCTTTGTTTTATGCTCAGGTGAAACTGTGTAATGGGAAAGTGGTGCACGTTGAAGCTTGCAGAAAGGGATTTTACAGTGTTGGAAAGCAGCGGATTTTAAGTCATAATCTTGTTGATTTGTTAAGACAACTTAGTAGAGCTTTTGACAATGTTAGTGTTCCTTCCACTCTTAAGTTTAAGGCGTTGCTTGATATAAGTTAGGCCATCATCCTTTGTAAGTTTAAGGTGTTGCTTGATATTAAGTTTAAGCAATTGAAAATTTTTCTGTGTAAGATCATGTGCATTCTTCTAGAGTATTTAGACGGAGGAAAGGGGGTTAATATATGCAATGTTTGAATCAATCCAAATGAATATCTGGTTAGTATTTTGTGCATTAGCTATTTATATTATACCACTAGGCACTAGCTACATATTATGTTAACATAATCAAATGAGAAAGAATTTCGCATTTTGATTTATTACAGATTATATTAATTTAATATGAACTTTGCACAAAATCTATTTTGTTTTCCTGATACATGAGTATAATATGGTAATTTTAATTACCTTGCCGCATGGCTGTTTAGATGCAACCTTGGGTTACTATAGAAAACTGGGTATGAGTTTAATGTATGTGGCAGATATGCCATATGAGAAATTTCAAGTTGACACGGTTTCAACATTCGTATTGACCAAATTATATGATATTTCCTTTGTTTCCCGCTAGTTATAACTTAGTGTAAGTTACAAATTTTAGTTCTCAATTTTCAGGCTTATGATGAACTCTTGAAGGCATTTTCAGAACGTAACAAGGTATTGAACAACTTTTGGTTTGTTTACATTTCTTATCATAATGTACAACTTGCTATAACTGGTGAAAGAACCATAGAACATGTTAAAGATTTTTGTTGGCCCTTGTAAATCTTGCTCATTGTGATCAACCTTATATTTATTTGTGCTCCCTTTTCCTCCTTATTCTTTTGTCTCTACAGTTTGGGAATCTCCCTTATGGCTTCAGAGCCAACACATGGCTTGTTCCTCCTGTTGCAGCACAATCACCGTCAGTTTTCCCTCCTCTTCCTGTGGAGGATGAAAATTGGGGAGCAAATGGTGGTGGTCTAGGAAGAGACGGAAAGTGTGATTTGATTCCTTGGGCCAATGCGTTTTCATTTATTGCATCTATGCCTTGCAAGACAGCAGATGAAAGGCAAGTTCGTGATAGAAAAGCATTCCTTCTTCACAGCCTATTTGTTGATGTTGCCATTTTCAGAGCTATTAGGGCTGTTAAACATGTAATGGGAGAGCCAGATATTAGCTGCTCAGTTGCAGAAAATGATATTCTTTACACTGAGAGAGTAGGTGACTTGAGTATCAGAGTCTTGAAAGATGGTTCTGTTGCAAGCTGTAAGGTTGATACTAAAATTGATGGAGTTGAAGCCACTGGAGTAAATGAAAAGGATCTGGTACAACGAAATCTACTGAAAGGAATTACTGCTGATGAGAATACTGCTGCCCATGTATGATAATTTTATAAGACTGATTACATTGGTGCTTTAGAGCTGTTTCTTTTCCCTTCATATAACTGATAAATGTTCCATATTTTGTGTGCAGGATATTACCACTTTAGGCGTTATCAATGTAAGATATTGCGGTTATGTGGTTGTTGTGAAAGTTGAGGGGGGAGATAATGAAAATGTTAACTCTCCATCTCGTCAAAATATAGAATTGCTTGATCAGCCAGAGGGTGGTGCCAACGCACTCAACATTAACAGGTTCCTGAACCCCTCAATGTTACACTTGTTTACATAATATATTAGATGTCTCTCTCTCACACTTTCTCTTCCGTTTTGGATATTATTAGTTGTCATTTTATTAGCTTGAGCCACAACATGAGTGAGAGTAATGTTTGTGAATGAGATCTAACCATAGTTTTAGTGTTGTTTCTTAAATATGACAATGTAAAAATTTGAATGTAATTCGGTGTTTTTTAACCCTTTTTTCTTTTAATAAGCTTTGCCTTCTATATTTGGAATGTATAGATTGCAAGAAGTTTCGTTGGGTGTTTCTATGTTTCTTTTGCTGAAGTTCTGTGCTTGCCTCACTTCTAGATCAATAGTTATTGATTTTTCTTTTGTTGGAATGAGCTGTACACCTAGATGGTTTGGACTTGGAGGACTTATTTTTTGTTTCTAGCTTTTGGTTTTTGTTTTCTGAGCTATTTTTCAGTTTTGAATCTATATCTAGATGTTCTGTTTAGTAGTTTTACTTTATAGCCTTTGTTACAGCTTCCTTTGGTTGATCTAATTCTCATTCATCACAAGATCATAGGGCCTGTAATTATTATGTTGTTCCTTGCAGTTTGAGATACCTTCTTCACAACACAACACAATCAGATAACAATAGACAGATGACTCAGATGCAAACGTTTGAGAGTGAAGAGCTTGGTGCTTCCCATGCTTTTGTGGAGAGGCTGATTAAAGATAGCCTTGCTAAGCTTGAGGAAGAGGAAACTAGTGTGGACAGCTTTGTAAGATGGGAACTTGGAGCCTGCTGGATACAACATTTGCAAGACCAAAACAATACAGAAAAAGAAAAGAAACCATCTTTGGACAAGGCTAAGAATGAAATGAAGGTTGAGGGTCTAGGGAAACCACTTAAAGCCCTCAGGAATAATAAAAAGAAATCTGATCCAAGCAATCCTAATTTGGCATCTGAATATTCAAAATCTCATGTGGCATGTGTTAATGGGGATGTTGAAAATGCTCCATTGCCCTCAATAGAATCCCAGCATGAAACAACAGCTGCAGAAAATGAGCTTGTGCTGAAGGGGACGCTATCTGAAGCATCTTTTACCCGATTAAAAGAATCAGGAACTGGACTTCACTGCAAGGTAATGCCTTCTAGATGTAACAAAGTATCTCCAAGTTTTCTAGTAATTGAACCACACAATTTCATCCAGCATCTGAATCAAACTATGTCATGTTATTAACAGTCTATGCAAGATTTGATTGACTTATCTCGGAAATATTACACGGATGTTGCTCTCCCAAAACTGGTAATGATAGATTTTTATTTGGTTGATTGTCTGAAAGTCTTTCCAGTTTATAATATTATGGTGATTCCTATTCTAGTATTAACTATGCAATACAGGTAGCAGATTTTGGCTCATTGGAACTCTCTCCAGTTGATGGCCGCACCCTAACTGATTTTATGCATACCAGGGGTCTACGGATGCGTTCTCTTGGACATGTTGTCAGTGCTCTAAACTTGTATTCTTCACTTTATGCCGCTGTAATAATATATCTATAAAAGGAAGCTCTTTTTTTGTCCTTTATATTGCTGAATATGTTGTGCCTTTTCAAAACTAAATCTACAGTCCCAATTCATTGAATGGAAGTTGTGAGTATTTCATTAACATCTCCACAATACCATTACTAGCCCTGAAAATATGACTTCAAAGACAATGTATGTTAGCCAATCAGAGTTCTTAGCAAATTAGATCATTTGCAACAAAGTTTCTGCCCTTGTATTGTCTGCCACATTTTTTTTAGAAGGTTTTGTGTCTTAGGTTTAGAATCAGTTACATAGGGTTTTCCATATTGTATGATGTTTGCCCTTTTCTTATCTTCACAGGTCAAGCTTTCAGAAAAACTGTCACATGTGCAATCACTTTGTATTCATGAGATGATAGTTCGAGCTTTCAAGCATGTCCTGCAGGCAGTGTTTGCTGCTGTTGTTGACAAGGAGAAAATGGCTACATCAATAGCTGGTGCATTGAATTTACTGCTTGGTGTTCCTGAAAATAGAGAATTAGATAAATCATGCAAAATTCACCCCCTTGTGTGGAAATGGCTAGAGGTGTTTCTGAAGAAACGATTTGATTGGGATCTTAGCAGCTCGAATTACAAAGATGTGAGGAAGTTTGCAATTTTACGTGGCTTGTGCCACAAGGTAATGGAACGTAGTCCATAGAATCCGTAGTTTCTGGTGCCTCTTGTGTTATAGATTGCATTGTCATGGAGTCACACATTTCTATTTTATTCCAATTGCCATTTTCTAGGGATACACTAGGCCAAATTCTATATTATATGTTCAGTTTATGCCAGTGACTATGAAAATAGATAGGGACATGTAGAGGTGAGCTGGATTTTCCACTTAAATATTGTTGTCACTGTTCACATTTATGGAAATGTGTGTTAATTTTGAACTTCACTGAAGTTGAAATAGCCTCTAGTAGTTATTTGCTGTTAGAAAAAGCAGGTATTACTTGCATGCTCTTATGCTACCTTGATGATCTTGTTGACTTAATTGGATTCATCATCACATAAGAAAGTGGTGATTATTGAGAACATAATGTGACCCTTGTCATGAATTCAGTAAACCTGCTTTCCTCCTTTACTCCTTTCTCCTTTTAACAGCAATAACTCCCATATAGAAATTTTTGTGAGCGTCAATATATGTTGTATGTTATTTTTTTTCATTAGAAAATATCTACATGGGCTTGTACAATATGTATATAATAGTATTCCCAATATATATGCATTTAGGTACTTATATATACACGTGGACTGACTTACATAAGTCAATAGATTGTAGTTCTTATGGTTATCATTTGACATTGAGCAGTGATCATTGACAATTTGTTTCTTACCATAACCTTCTGTGTTAGGTGGGCATTGAGCTTGTTCCAAGGGATTTTGATATGGATTCTCCAATTCCCTTCCACAAATCTGATATTGTGAGCTTGATCCCAGTTCACAAGGTAATAAACAAGACTAGAGTAGATAGTTATATGTTCTCTCGCTTAATGTCTTGAAATTGATTGACTAGATCCAAACTTTGTATGTAATGCACATTCTGATCCTTTGCAGCAAGCAGCATGCTCATCTGCAGATGGAAGGCAGCTCCTAGAGTCATCCAAAACAGCTTTAGACAAGGGAAAGCTTGAGGATGCAGTTACCTATGGGACAAAGGTATCAATCTCCAGAACCCTTTGTTGGGACATCTTTGAACTACTGACAAGGTGCTTCAACAGTCAATACCTTTCATTTTGGTATTGTTGTATGATACCTGCTATAATTTGTTGGTGACAGGCTCTTGCCAAGCTGGTAGCAGTTTGTGGTCCCTATCATCGGATGACAGCGGGAGCATACAGTCTCCTTGCTGTAGTTTTATATCATACTGGAGACTTCAATCAGGTCTTATTTGTTTCATTTCTGTATTGGTATTAGTGGGACATTGTTTCATTAGAACCCAAAATTGCTTTTATCACCTTTGTAGGATATACAATCAAGTTATATAGATGAGCACATAACAATCTAAGCCAGGGTGGGGGGGGGGGTTATTATTACTTTTACCATAATTTTGTGATTGATACACAGTACACTTCATTAAATTCATCAATATGCTGGAATTGTGTGTCTAAGTAGTCCACACACCAGGTTGTATATATACTAGTGTTAGCACTAATTACAATGAATACAATCCTAATCAAATAAGGAAAGTCCTAAGATTGAGGACTAATTAATCCTACAATATATACAGAATATTCTAAAGATATTCGAACACCCTTGACATTTATATTGTCAGCTTTAGTTTATATGCACCTATGTCAAAATATCTAATGCACTCCTTTTGTTTTAGTCAAGTTTTCAAATTTGATTTCAATTCATTAAGTTGTTTACTTTAATTACAGGCTACAATTTATCAACAAAAAGCTTTGGATATCAATGAGAGAGAGTTAGGTCTGGATCATCCAGATACAATGAAGAGCTATGGTGATCTTGCAGTTTTCTATTACAGACTTCAACACACAGAGCTGGCTCTCAAGTATGTTTTGTTCTTGTGCAATGTAGTGATGATGTATAACTTTACATGGATTTTTCATAAGTTCAGTTTGGTTTTTGATCTGATATGGATTACTTTGCTTAATATTTTTTTATTTGAAAAAATACTATTTATTAGGAGAGAAAAGAAGGTTTACAAACAAAGAGGAGGATTGGATATCCTTACTTCTTGTGGTCTATCTGACAGGATCAACTAGTTTTTTTCCTTAATGGAACAATATTTATGTTAATCATCACAAATATTGTAAATATGAATTTCAAAGTATTGCAATGTTAATAAGTTGTTTTCAATTTTTATTCTGATTTGTTTATTTACTAGTTTGCTCTGCAATTGTTATTAATCAGGTATGTAAAGCGCGCTTTATATCTTCTGCATCTGACATGTGGTCCATCTCATCCAAACACTGCTGCGACATACATTAATGTGGCTATGATGGAGGAAGGTCTGGGAAATGTACATGTTGCTCTCAGATATCTTCACAAAGCTTTAAAGTGCAACCAAAGATTACTTGGTCCAGATCATATTCAGGTTTTGTTTTATTTTATTTCCTGATTTTGCTAAAGTATGAAGTTTGTTTATTTTGGAGTGATCCTTCATGTACAACGTTTTACTTAAATTCTCTATTGAATGTGTCATAATATGCAAGTGCCAACAGTGGCTCTATTTGCATGAGTACACCTTTGGCGTTGAAAATGTGTGAGTTAGTTGGGTTGAAAATGTGGATTTTTCTTTAACATAAAATGCTGATGAGTTCCAGTACTTATTGTAATGATTTGATATCATAAAAAGGATCCCACCCTATAGAAGAAAATGAAATAATAAGAACCTACAGTCTGGTATTATTTATGTAACACTTTCTCATCTCTGTATTATAACATCTGCATATTTCTTGGATGTTTATTCTCTGCAGACTGCTGCAAGTTATCATGCTATAGCAATAGCACTCTCATTGATGGAAGCATATCCTTTGAGCGTGCAGCATGAGCAAACAACTTTGCAAATTCTGCGGGCAAAACTTGGCCCAGATGACTTGCGTACACAGGTATATTGTCACATTTAAGTATGTTCTATTATCTGCAAACTCTCATTGGTTCTGAAAATAAGGCAATAACAAACATGGTGCAACAGAACTTTGTAATTAATACACTTGGTCGATTGAAGTCTTAAATGATGTTGCCGAACAGTGTTTGAATAGTTTGCATCATCATTATGATTATCTTCAATGGTGTTCTCATCAAACTAATGGTTGAGTTATTGAGTTCAACTCCCTCATTAATATCTCATTTTCCTTTGTCTTATATGTAAAGAACATATAAAGAATTATAACTCTTTTGCATAATCTATAGTCTTGTGATAAACTCCACAGGATGCTGCTGCTTGGCTTGAGTATTTTGAGTCCAAGGCTTTTGAACAGCAAGAAGCTGCACGGAATGGTACTCGAAAGCCTGATGCATCAATAGCTAGCAAAGGCCATCTAAGGTATAGTAAATTTATCCTTGGCAATCTAGATCTGGTACTTTATCTAATATCTACTAATCTCAGCATCAGGAAGTACTGCTACCATGGGTATTTGCTTTGGCGTCTTTTAATGGATCTCATAGGAGCAATTCTCTTGAGTCATTGTATTGGAAATTATAATATGTAATTTTAATAGGAAATGTTGTGGTTGTTACATTCTTTGATGTCGCTTGTCAATACTGTCAGTACAGCATTTTATTGTTCTCTTGGTGTTCTGGTGGCTTGTGGGAACAGCTCAATTTTGTGAACTGATAATGAACTGTCTTCTATACAATGCATGCAATCATGGACAATGAACATTTACAATGGATGTAGTGCTAATTCTAAGAAGCATAGACAATGAAACGATACAAACATGGACACTGCAACACAGCAACATTTAAAGTGTCCAGGTGTTTTTTGAAGTGTCATGTCATGTCTGCATGTGGCCCATATGTGTCTGACACAGACACGGTTCCATTTTTGATGTGTCTGTGCATCATAGAGTGCTATAATATCCTATTGATTTGTCAACATTGATATGCATGATTTCTATTAAAAAAAAATTGATATGAATAAGGGCCGTATATACATGATATATGTATCATACATTCACGCATACCTTTTATAATGATTTCTTATATTCCCATGGAATTTGTCAGTGTGTCAGATCTACTTGACTACATTAATCCTAATCACGATGCCAAGGGGAGAGATGTGGCAGTAAAGAGAAGAAGCCAGATAATAAAGGTATGCTGCAGACTTAGTGGTCTTAATAATTTTAAAACTCATCAGTTTGAGATCTTGGGAAAAAACAATTATAGAGTTGTCTGATTACTGTTGCCAACTGTCTACTCATATACATCTTCTGATATTGCTGCAAGTGTTTGGCTAGAGCATTTTTCAGGAATTGATTATTGTTGAACTGTTGGTTGCCTTTGTTTAACTTATTCAAACCCATCAAAGGGATATTCTTTTATGGCTTAACCATTGATAAATATTTTATTGCAGTAGGATCCTACAATGACTGAAGTCAATAAAAGACCTTATCATCTGACTCATTTTGGTTCATAGATAGGATCTATCTCTCTGCTCTAATTTGCTTGTGACTTAAGTCTGTAAGATGTAGACAGCAACAATAAGAACAAACCTTAATCATAAATTTGGAATCAGCTACCCAATTCTGTGAAAATTAACAATAAATCCTAATAGATGACTTCTTTTCTGACTTGACAAAGGTGAATATAGTAGTTAAGTACAACTTAAACCATTTTCTGTATTTATATATTTTCTTTATATCGTTGTAAGATGTAAAAACCAATCAACATGGAATGAGCTTCAAGACTAATCCAGTCTATAATCAGAACGAAAAGCTAAAATAGAGTGATCACATACCTAGTGGAGCCACTTTTTGTTGTTGTTGTTGTTGCCTTGGAAATGTTACTGCTTGAAGGTTCACAATTTACATTATTGCAAGAACTGGCTATTTGTGCTGCCTCCTGCTTGCATCCACATTTTATGTAATACAATTCTATACTCATTCAATTATTTGGCAGGTGAGGGCAAAATCCTACCAGAACATTGGCTCAGCCAGTTCTGATGAGTCTTCAAAAGAAACTCCAAAAGAGGCTTCAGATGAAGAGATACCTATACCTGAACCAGGAGGCAGTGCAGATGCTGAACAGGAGAGCAACTCTGCACCTGATTCAGAGCAGCTTGTTTTAGAAAAGACCTCAGATGAAAACCCACAAATTTCTGGTGAAATTTTGTCTGAAGCACATGCTGATGGGGAGGATGGATGGCAACCAGTTCAAAGGCCAAGATCAGCCGGTTCAAATGGCCGGCGACTGAAGCAGAGACGGGCAACAATTGCCAAAGTTTATAGTTATCAGAAGAAGAATGTGGAAGCTGGCACAGACTATCCTTTGGTAAGGTGTCCTAATCAGAATAGCAGGTATTATATTTTGAAGAAGCGAACAATATCCCATGTGGGTTATGCAGATAATCATACGGTAAATACCACCCAAGGCACTAAATTCGGAAGGAAAGTAGTCAAAGCTGTTACATACAGGGTCAAGTCCTTGCCCTTGGTTACCGAGAATGATGCAAAGGATACATTAGAAATTGGTGACAAGCCATTCAGTTCTAATTCAGAACCTGGTTCAAATTCATCGCCAAAATGATGTTAATTCAGTAAAGACTCCTATAGTTAGTCTTGGAAAATCTCCTTCATACAAGGAAGTAGCATTGGCTCCTCCAGGGACAATCTCCAAGTTGCAGGTCTATAATCCTCAAAGTGAGATTCCTGTTAGCCATGAACATGATGTTGGCAAACATGAAGAGGAAGATATTCAAGCGCATAGAAATGCTAACCCAACCCTGAAGGAGGTAAATGATATGCTTAAAGAGAAGGATGACGATTCTTTATCACATTCTGTAGATGATTCACAAGATGATACTAAAGTTGCTGAGAAGAAAGAAGATAGTCAGTTGACTGATGCTGTGCCAGATAATTGTGAGAGTGCTGAGGGGCTTGAATCTGGAGATGTCAAGACTCATGAAGCAGTTGATAATAGCATAATGATTGATGCAGTGGAGGATCCTGTGGATTCTCACAAACAAGAACTTGATGCCAGTAATTCATCTGGCAGTTTTGGATCTGCTGACAATACAAATGCCATCTCACAGGGTGGTGAGGATTTAATGGTCAATATATCACCATCAAGTCAGAGTCATGCCCAGGGCATCCCATATAAGAAGTTGTCTGCGTCTGCTGCTCCATTCAACCCATCACCTGCCATTGCACGTGCTGCACCAATTGCCATGAATATAACTCTTCCTTCTGGTCCTGGTGCTGTTCCAGCTATTGGCCCCTGGCCACTAAACATGAATGTTCACCCTGGACCTACTACTGTGCTACCTGCAGTTACCCCAATGTGCTCATCTCCTCACCATACATACCCATCACCTCCACCAACACCAAACATGATACAGCCATTGCCATTTATGTATCCCCCTTATACTCAACCTCAATCAATACCAACCAGCAACTTTCCTGTCACTAGCAGTGCCTTTCATGCCAATCATTTTACATGGCAATGTAATTTGAACCCCACGGTATCTAAGTTTGGTCCAAGTGCTGTTTGGCCTGGTTGTCATCCTTTGGAATTTCCTCTTCCAGCACCTGTCGTTGAACCAATCCCTGATCCCGTTTTGGAGCCACAAGTGCAGTGTCATGGTTCTGAAAGTCTAAGTTCAGCTTTAGTTCTGCCTGAGGACATTGATAAAGTTGGGGAATCTAAGAAAGAGGTAAAAGTTTTACCATCAAAGTCTAGTGAAGATGAAGTGGTTAGAGTTGGTTCAGAAAGTATAAAAGAAAATGGTAATCCGAATTTTCACGGGACTGAAAATGCTTGGAACAAGCAAAATCAAAACATTGGCTCGCATGACAATACTAGCAGCAGTGAAAAGAACATGGACGGTGAGAAAACCTTCAGCATTTTGATTAGGGGAAGAAGAAATCGGAAGCAGACTCTGAGAATGCCAATAAGTTTACTTACTCGACCCCATGGCTCACAGTCATTTAAAGTTATTTATAACCGTGTAGTTAGAGGAAGTGATGCTCCCAAGTCCATCAACTTCTCTTCTAGTAAAGATTGTACTGCTACTGCTTAACCGACAGTTCTTTGTTGTTACTAATGAAATATAGCAGAATTATTGCGGATAAAGAAGAAAGACCCCTCATAATTTCGCATACAAAAGATGATGTGGTATCTCAATCATTTCTGGAATTCAATTACAAATTGCCTTGCCTTATACGCTTTGTAGCTGCACTCTCTTTGGGGAAGGTTATGGTAGGTCTTCTACTTCCAAACCTTTCTTTCTGCTGAAGTTAAATTTTTGGAAAGTGCAGATTATTGTTAACCCCCCCTCCCAAAAAGAAGAAAAAAACACTCACACACAAAAAAAAGAAAAATTTAGTATTTGTAGTTTGAAGAAACTATGAATCAATAAATCTTTTTTCCATGCAAATTAGATTTGACTGACTGAATCATTCTAATTGATAAAATCTTTCAGATGTCTCTTTGCGATGGAGGACTGGAGGCTTTTCTTCAATTTAAGGTACTGTCTCTCGTACAAAAGCTAGAGCTATTTTATTGGTTCCTTTGTCCCAGAAGATCAGAGTTTTATTTGTCTAGAATGCACTTAGACCCATTACTTTTGATTAGCATTGGTTAGCATGTTGAAAATGTTCACGTGAATAAAAAAATTTGTTGAAGTTGCTTGTAGAACAGCATTCATACTAATTCTTCTTAGTGTGCAGGTTCATCGCAGTCCGTTTTGGGGTTTCAGAGGCACCTTCAAGGTGAAAATTTTGGTTCATTATGTAGTTAGGAAATTTTGATATACTGAATTACAGGATTAAAAGACCGTTTCTAATTTGTTTTTTGTTACACCGTCAATGGCTTTATTAATTAATTTGGTTCAATTGAATATACTTTCTTGATAATTTTGCTAGGTAATAGGTTCTTTTCTGTTGGTTGACTTGCTATTTAATTGCTACGACTGAAATCATGAGAAGGAACACATTAATGAGCCAATAAGCGAAAAGTTTGAACCCTATTCTTGAATTTTGGTATGCCTTCGTCAGTATATCAAGGTAACTTCCTGAAGTAGAAGTTTCATTGTATGCATATATGTGTGTCTGTTGTGTTTTTATATATAGACATACACACAATGGAACTTGGTGATTTTTATATCCCCTAAGATTTTGAGTTATACGGCTGGTGATGCAGCAAACTTTGTCTATTCCTGTCAATTTCGGAGGGCTACCGTAACCTCTTTGTTTTTGGAACATTAACGTCTTGAACAATAGTTTCCAACAAAAAGCAGTATCGGTGCTTCGGAGCATTGGATATGCCCTTTCAAGTTTTAACCAAAATATGATCACTCAACAATCTGATCCTTAAATTTCAACACCTCTCCAGAAAAGCAACAAAATATGGATGTAAACCAGTGCGTTTGGGAACCTTCATTTACATTCCTGGCCAAGAAGCAGAACCCCAATGAAGAAAAAGAAAGCAAAAAAGAGTTCAATCTCGTTAAGTTCAACTGAGGAAGCCGAAGTTAGGATTGTCCAACTTGGCAAACTTCAGGATGGCTACGTGTACATTTCCCTTATATCTACACCAAGAAAGCTCGACCCGGAACAGTTTCTGGGCATGTCGATACTAATTCAGACAATGTCATACACGAACTTGCACCAGGATCTGATTTAGTCTGGGCTGGTTTAAAGGGACCGCTTGTGGAAGTGCAAAACTAGCAGCAGTCACATTCACCCTGCTTCATCAAAGTGGTACGAGATAAGGTGGAATTAACATGTTTGTTCTTCAGCAGCAATTTCAGTAAGCAGATGAAGTTCACTAAAATGGAGGGATCAGGGAAGAAAAAAGAAAGAAGGAAAGGACGTACCTTCAGGCTTTAGCTAGATGACTTGGAATTGGAAAGGTAGCTTCACCAGCAGGGTCCACTTGGAAGCTCGGAGGCAGAGAACGCATCTCTGACCTTTTCAAATATGCCAGTACTTCCAGAACGATAACTGCAACAACTATTATACCAACAAGGAATCCGTAGCCTTTCTTCCAATCATTCCCTGCCCCTGCAGCTTGCATCCCCAACACTATGTTCAAGGCTGCAAAGAAAAGTGCCAACCCTTCCAAACCAACCATGGTACCAATTACAAAATTTTTGAATCTTGGAATCCTTTGTTTGGTCTCAAGAAGAATGCCAATATCTGAACTCATAGCTTTGAAAGTTAGTTCAAAATTGTGCTTAACAGAGTGATAGGCAAACATTGAGTATTATAGATATGGGTCAGTGGCAGACCTGAAGAATGCTTAGCACAAGGAGAAAGATGCCTATGCCTCTGTGAGCTCGTACATGGGCTTGCATTTTGGTGTAGAGTTGCAGTCCAAGAAGCACTGTGCCAAGCCCAAATGCGAATCCCAAAACTTGAATGACTGAATGGAGATAGAACCATAGGGGATCCTCATGCCTGAAGTATCTGGCAACAACCCCTCCAGGCAGGATTAGACCCCACCCTATTATACCCACTATGCCATGGTTCTTTCTCATCCGAATCAACTCATTGGATGCGGGACCGTTAGAACCTGTGGGAAGTATAGTTGATCAAGTTTCTGCTCTGGAAAAATTACTATGCTCCACATGTTTCATCAAGCCATGGGAAAAAGGCATGTGTATCAATTTTGGATTAAAATATGGGCTGATTTTTTTTTCTTATAGAGTATAAGCTCGCTTAAAGTATTTAGATTGTCTCTTTTTATAAAATAAATTTTTTGATACTACAGATAAAGTCTATCTTACTAAAATTTTAACATACTTATAAATATCATACCCTTACAAGTAAAATATGGGCTAATTAAAGTTTAGATTCTTCACATAAAAAGTAGTAATTTTGAGATGAAATGTGGTTGTTTAAATTAACTAATTATTTTATAGTAAAATGTACTCCCCTGAAATTATCTTCGTTAAAAGGAGCTAATGGACGAATTTGGAAACAGCTGTCACTTTGTGCAGCAAAACAGAATAATTATAAAATGGCTGCTAACCTGCAACGCTGCTGTTAAGTGTTGGAACAAGATTAGATATTAGTTGAGATTTTGCATATTTTTATCTAGTAAAAAATATCAAAAATAATAGAATATAAATTGATGATCTTTGATCAAAGTTTTAAAATGACTAATATGATCAAGTAAAAGTAATCTAAACCTTACAAACTTGATTTAACAAAATCTCATTAGAAAATAAAATAAAGATCTTTTTATTACGAAGGAAAGGCTACAAAGGAAAAAAAGCTACGTAGAACATGTAAGAGATTGTGTTATATATCTTCCGCATGGATACATACATATATATAGGCTTAGATTGAAAATTATTACAACCAACAAGTTACTAAAGTCATCCTATAATAAATATTTCTTAAAATTATGGGTCTTATTTTTTAACTTTGTCAATGTGAATCATCATTTCGCCTGTGCAGTTTTGACAAAGTTACCAAACCTTTAATGAAATTATTGACAAAGTTGCCAACTTTTAACACACAAATGATTTTGTACCTGAAGAAAAATCAAACACAATCGCTGTTTTGTCATCATGCTTCGAGAGGTGGTGGGTCTGTGGATATTTACTACCAAAAGCCAACAAAACTGGTTGCCTCCCAAGTGGGGTTGTCATCGGCAACTGAAATGCAAAATGAATTTCGGCCCCTTAGTCGCCACAGCCGCAGGCACATTATTGACCGGCACTTCACCTTGGTCTACTATGACTTCTGATGGCTTCCTACCCCGCAGGTAAAACAGCCTGATTTTGACATGACCGTGTTTATTAATCCATCCCACCATTGCACTGGAACCAACCGTCATGCCATCTTTAGAAAATCCAATTCCTACCCACCCAATAGTGTAGGGAGCAGATAATATGATAGTTGTGGTATGATCATTCTGGATGTACTGCAACAGAAGATCACTACTACTTAGATGCAAAGGGACATTCATAAATTAATGAAACAATAAATTTCTACCTAGATTCTAGATTCAGTGCAGCTGTCTGAGAAACGGGTCATAACATGTACAAAATTCTAAAATTATATATAAAAAAAATGAGTTGATCCTGATTCCTGAACCACAGAACAGATCAAATTGAACTAGTTTCAACAATATTAGCTTCTTAGAGAAGAGAAGAAAGAATAAATAAATGGGTAGAAACCACAAGGCCACAACAAACCGTTAGAATTCTAATGCAATCTGAACTTACCCTCAATTCATATGTATGCCACGCAGGTTTGCATATCATATTGGATATATTCTGATACGGTGGAGGGAGGAAACTTTGATAATTTGTGTTCTTGCGAGTATTTTCTGATGCAGAACCACTACTTCCACTGTCATCAGCCAATGCTATGATTTTGAAGTCCAAGACAAGATTCAGAATACACAGCCTGAGAAAAGATGGCCATATCTGAGTCCAAGACCTTATATTTGCCATTCTTAGACTGGATCCAGTGAGATCTAAGGTTAGGAACAATGGTGGTTACAAAACTCAAGAATGAGAGAGGAAATGAGAATAGGAAGGCCTAGATGAGACTTGAGAGGTTGTAGTCTCTTGCGTTTGAAGGTTAGACTTTGATGGTTGTTGTGGGGATAACGTTTGGTACAGGGAGGCAATCATCATCCCCTTCCCTGCTTGAGAACTCAACATCGAACAGCATTTGTCTCCTTTGAAACTTTTTCCTGATATTTCAATGAGCAATATTCATTCATTCTCCAATATTATACATTCACATGCTAAAACTTTCAATCACAAGAAATGTCTAAGAAGCTCATGCGCATTTGGGTGTCAGTAGAAATTAGCTTATGTCTAGATATCGTTTCTGGGGAAGAAGGGGGGCAAGGTGTTGCTTCCATAACAAGATAAAATAGAAAAAGTACAAGTTAACATTTTTCTGCAAAATAACAAGAAAGGATGTAATGAACATAAGGCTGAAATAATTTGCTTTCTAACAGAACAAGATCTGCTTGTCTTGCCCATTAGTGGAGTAACTTGAACTGGCCAAATTTGACAGATGGATAAAATCATAAAACTGATCTTGACTTTAAGCTTCGGTTATAAATTGGGATTGGCCTATACTAAAATATGGGGCATATAATGATTTAGTTACATTTGGACAAGATTTGTGGTCCATATAGTGATAAACAATCCGTCAACACTCCTCAATTATTCTTTCTCGTTTTGGCTTTTTTTTTTTTTTAATGGAATGTACTGTTGGCAAGCTGCCTGCAGAAGACATAAATCGTACAAGTCTACAAGATACTCATTACATTTCTTTTTTAAGATGCAGGGGTTTAAGGCAAACGGTGAATATGAGGTCCACTTGTTTTCTAAAGTTTTTATAAAGAGAACACGCCAAAAACATGAAAAGAAAACACAGTGGCAAAAACTAAAAAGGGTCAAGGGATTTGCATGCATATATCCAGGACAGTAATTTAAGATGTCTTTGCCGCTGATTTAATGAAAGCTAAGGAAAAAAGAACAGAAAAAAAGTTGGGAATCTAATGCATGGAAGAAAGCTCTACAGATTTGAAGATCGAATTTTGCTGGTGGGTTAGAATGCACATGAATAAATATCCTAGGGAAACAGTTGGAAGGTAAACATCGTCTTAGAATTGAGTAGATCTCAAATTTTTTTGTATTTTTACATTTTTTCTTCTTCTGGTTACATGGTGTGCATAAGATGTAACTGTATATGTTTACTGGTGTTGTAGCCTTATCAGGTAACTATGTACCGGCGTGGAATACTGGTGGGTATAATAGATGGACTCATGGACTGTTATCATTTATCAACTTAGAGTATCAGTTAGAGAAACAAATACTAGTCAAAATGCAAGCTCCACAAGGCATAAACTTCCGAGATTATTATTTAAGCATTGGCGTTTAAGTCAAAGATTAGTGATTTAGACACACAATATTGACAATAATATGCCATCCTATATTCTCCAGGTATATAGGAGAAGCTGTACATGACTTGGTTCCTGATTCATACTAAAAATGATCATTGGTTAATTGGTTACGACAAAATTAAGGTAATTAACCCAATTTCCTTTTAGTGAGCAACTTTGTGTAGCATAATGTGCAGGAGCGTTTGACTGACACTAACCCTGCACCTCTTAGGCTCAAGTTTTATAATTTCCCGGCAGCATGTTAAGCACTTACGACACCAAAAGCACCATTTTTTTATTCTTCTTGGGGCAGTATTTGGAAGCTGCTATGTAAACTCCAGAACCAGTCAACCTGAGGTACCCTGAATATATGTTCCTCACCACTCTCCTCATCAAACTTGGCAACCCACGTGCTCTTTCTCCTTTTTCTGCTATGATCTCCTCTAATCCCAAGTCTCTCATCAAACTCATCATCATTGCTAATCACAGTAACTTCCATGCCTTTCCCTATAGGATGCTTTAGAGATCTTACTGCTAATTTCTCGTCCTTTCCTCTTACATAGCCTCCCAACCCTTTTTTGTCACCAGCCAGATTGTTTGCCACCACCACAGATCTTATGGGGTTAACATCTAGCAAGTTGAGCAACCTTGTATAGCTTTCATCCTTGCAATCAACAAGAGAGAAATCAATGTTTTCATAGCTGGGCAATAGCATGGAGGGGTCTTCTGTTCTAAATTCTACTTGGTCTTTAAGCCCTGAGTTCCTGATAACTTCTTTCGACTCATCAAGGACTGGCTCAGGGATAATGCACACCAGCCTGCCTCCAGTTTGTCGCGCAGCAACTGCAAGGGCTATTGTCGATGGGGATGCACGAGATGTTACTTCCACTATAAGTTTTGCTTTCATCCCTGCTGCTAGCGCTAATACAAATTCGTTGCTTCCAGGCTCTTGCACTCTCCAAGTGCCACATTGTCTTTCATTATTGTTGCACTGTCAAGAGCAAGGAAATAGATGAGTTAGCTATTTGTGACGTTAGCATCTGATTCTTAATATGACATTTGAAGTTAAACAACCAGTTGTGAAATGTGTGTATTTGATTCTTATACTGTGCTTACTGCCTAACTGATTCATTATAAAATTCAAGTGTATAATCTTGTTGTAAAAGAAAAAAAACAGATCAAACAACATGGTTCTGCATGAAAAGAAAAGAAAAGAAAAAAAATTAACAATGAAACAGCTTGCATGTAGAAACTACGAAATTTCTACCACAAATTTGGGATTGTCCTACAACATCCATTTGAATCCGATATAAAGAATGACAGAAAATAAGCAAATAACAGATGACCCCCTGATTGATCATTGATTCATGCCTTCTCTTATCTGAGAAAAAAGAAGACAAAAAACCATGGAACAACATACTTTAAAAATGTGAAAACTCTGGAATACCCACCAAAATTAAGGAGCTGTTCTATACATTTAATTCCATCATCAAAATCAGAAACATGAATCACTTATATATACAGATGACCACCCCTGGTTCATTATCAAATATCAATGCATTCCTTTTCTTTTTCAAGAGAAATGAAAAATTACAATAACCAGATATATAAAATGGAAAAAGACAAAGAAATGGAATGCTGGAGAGGTGAATACCAGTTGAAGGGTATCAAGGTAAGCCCTTGTAGCAGATTTTGATGACCATTCCATCAAGATAACCAACCAAGACAAGATGATCAACACTACCCAAGAAAAATATATAGAGAAATTTGTTCCAGAACTCCAAGCTTTTAAGCAATTAATGAAGGATCTTAAGAAAGTGAAAGCAAACGAGGACAAAGAGATACTCGTTTGCTTTTGGTCCTGGTTTTGTTTACTAGTTCTGGAACTTTTTTATATGTTTATATGCTTTCTGTTATCTTGAGGTCACATGAAAAGCCAGGAGAACAGAAATGTACTTGTACAGGCGTGTGTTATAATGGGGTTACGCAGAAACCGTGGTCAAACCGCGGAGGTTGAATTGAAGTATTGAACCCGTGGCCAGAAATAAGGGATTTCTGTTCCATCCTAATGCTAAATTTGTGTAACTATTCATTCCTTATAAACAACATATTGCATATTTGGGAGGAGTTTATACATTTTTATTTTTTTTATTTGTTTTAGCATTGATATCATTTTTTTAAATGTAATTATAATTTTAAAAGTCTTTTTTTATTTTTGACCAAAGATAATTGTTAGACTAATTCTTTGCACCGGAAGTGTTAGTTAGATAAAATATTCTTTAAAGTGACGACTCTAGAATTTAAAATTTGAAGTAATTATTTTTTATTTTTATTTTAAATGAAATTTTTTAAATATAAATTATTCTGCTCAAATTTACTTTAGTTAAAATTTAAGAGTTTAGATAATTTATAAAAATTATTAATTTGAACTATTATGCCACTATTGTGAAAAAAAAATCAAAATGTTTATAATAGATAGTGTAACAAATCGTAAAATAATGTGTCCTCAACTAACTTTAGCATTATATTAGCATCCTTTATCAAGCGGGGGTGTAGCTCATATGGTAGAGCGCTCGCTTCGCATGCGAGAGGCACGGGGTTCGATTCCCCGCACCTCCACTTTCTTTTATAAATTTTCTTGTTTTTCCTTAATTCTTTCTTAATACTGATACTATAATTATGATGCTGGAAAATTTTGGCTTAAAACTTGGAAGGCAGATTCTTAAATGGATCTGAATCCTACAACACAGACAGTCTTCTACGTCCTAACCTGGGTGGAATCTGTGTTGATGTCTATTATCATTATGTGCGTGCCTCGGTAAAGATAGCTTTGCCAATTATTATTACATCTATTCAAAGATTCACAAGAACTCCACAAGAAGGCAGATTTGTTCGTCTCTTCAAATCATCCAACTCTTAAATTAATATATCTGATCCTTTCGTCTCCATTCCACTAAAAAGAATGAGCACAAATGAATAATGAATTAATTTATTAACTGAATATTAAGAAAGAATAAAAGTGAATTACATCAGCAAAAACAACCAGCCCAGGAGCCTAAGCCTGTAGGGAAAGAGAAAATGATTTCACTGACCCATGGCAAAAACTGTACACTTCCTCAATGTATAAAGAATCGTATCATGAAAAAAAAAATGGTTCTCATAAAACTAAATTCCAATTGTGAGAACTAACACTGGTGCTTTCTACTTAGCCCATGCAACTGCCTCAATTTCTGTTTGTGCACTTCTGTATAGCTCTAGCCTCTTTGCAAGGGAGGTACGGCGCTGCATGACTGCTGGATCCTCATCCAGCAATGAAGACAGTTGTTTTCCCTGCAAAACCAATGCATAATTAGAATATGCAATTAAGCTCAACTCATTTTCATCTGATATGCCCTATTGTAAACTTCAGGGAAACTTTCAAAATATACACACACACACACACACAGAGAAAGCTCACCTCCTTTTTCCCCAACTCTGTAAAGAAATGATCAAGTAAGCTGCGCTTAGCCTCGCGCACTTGACAATAAACTACAGACTTGGGAATAGTATTCCTGAGGCTCCCACATACCATGTTCACATAAGACAAGACAGTGGTACCTGTTGTATTCGAGGAATCTCGGTCAAAGAAAAATTGGGAAAACAAAACCTCTAATTTCATGAACATATGTTAGATTATGTGGTATATAATGTAACGTAACTACGGTACATGGCTACTGGATTCTCCCTTATTATTTGGATTAAGAGGAACCTAGTAATAAAAGATTAAGAAAAATAAAATAAAATCTACTACAGTCTTAGTTAAATTCTGGTTACTTACCAATTCGACGAAGATAAGAATCATTATATCTGTCAAAAAGTGAATGAGTTGGATTTCCACCCTTCTCTACATCTTGGGGAAGTTTGCGAAAAAATTCAACAGTCAAATAACCACTCTCCATGTCTACCAACAGCAGTGTTGCTTTTTTACTTTCTTCTCTCATCCTCTCCAATGATTCAACAGCCGCACTTCCAAGTTCTACTCTCAAGGTGGGATATTGTTTTAATTCCTACAATTAATAGAAAACTGCAACCATTAAGACACTGAAAAAATATACTGATTGATAATATGCTAAATTAATAAAAATCATCTGCAAGCTTAATTAAACATGTAGAGAACAATATACACAAGATAAAATAAGCAATTTGCTACTTGCCTTTGTCTCATTGATGGACTTCTGAATCAAATCCTTCAAAATTCCATGAACCTGAAACAATATAAAAGTAAGGTATTAAGGTAATAACTCATAACATTAAAAAGATATCCATCTCAAGATAATAAGCAAGAAGGGGAATGGCAACAGTACACTAGTAGCAAAGGATTTTTCATATTGTAATTGATTAAATCACAGAAAACATATGAGGAAAAACTGGATGTTTAGGAAACAAGCAAGCCTGATATCCACAGAGAATATATTTATATAAAACTAGTATAAAATTAAAATTAAAACCTATTTATGTCTCAAAAACTGATTTCACCTTTGCCTTATAATAAAGTAATCCAGCCTATACAATTTCAGAGACATATTAGCTTTGCCAGGAAAAGAAATGTAAATTTTCCTTAAGCCAAAGTAATGCCAGGGTGTCAATCTGATTTTTCAGTTACTTGTGTCAAAGGAAGAAAAATAAAACTAGAAGGAACTAAACAATGTCGAGATATATTCAAACAAATCTATGTGAAAATATATACACAATCAAAACTTAGCTAGAGCATTAATAACAAAAGTAACAAGAGTGCATAAGTACATGCATGCACAGCATCATGCTGCAGAGGTAAATACCATCCTCAGAAAGAAACATGGAGGAAGAAGTCAGATACAAATTTCTCCCATATAATTTCTTTATAAGAACATTTTTCAAATGTTGACTTATGGAAAAGAATGAATTATTTTTGTATATAAATATATACCGCATCAACAGCTGCTTCAGCAGGGCCCCTAATTAATACCAAGCAGGATTCAATAAGACGACGATATCCTTGCTCAGGAGCAATGAGATGAGGTTGATATCCATCTGCTTCAGTTATTAGCTTTCGCACATTGTCCATTGATAGATGTTTGTCAAACTGCAGCCTTTTTAGAGCTGCTGGAAATTGATTATCAAATACTTGGTAAATTTTCTCACCACCAGACCGTCTGTAGACATCACAAATTAGATCTGTCTGAGATGAAAGAATTACATGTTAATTCATTATATAGACTAAATAACAGGGGAAAAGGACATGCATGCCATCAAGATGATCTTTAAATATCTGATCAAAAGTTCGACAGATTTCCATTATCATGTACAACTTCCCCTGCAAAAGGAGAAAGAACATTAATTTACAAATTATTCATGCGCTTGATAAATGAAAATAGAAGGGGGGAACCCGACCAAAAAAAATGGATAACCTAACTATGCAGAACAGATAGTCTAGTAAGAAAATTACAAATTAGAAATCCTTTATTTCTTTAGTTGCTTGAGGGTGGGAGGGAAGGGGGAGGATTGGAGACAGTGGCTTACTCCAGTATCAGCAGCAACAGGTTTCCCAATACGGCTCAGTTCTGACTCTAATTCAACAATAGTCTTGCTAATAAGTGACTGAAGGCCTGGTATCCGAGACTTAATGACAGTTTCCAAATGCTGAAAATTTAAACACGTTTAACAAAACATATAAAAAGGATAACAATAAACCGGCAATTTTGGAAAAATCACTTGTAACTACAAAATAAATATGTAAAAGCAATCTCATGTATTACATCAAGAATAGGATCACAATTCGGCATACCTTAGATAGCACCTTTCCTAGATGCACAGAGCCCATTCTGTTGGCAAGATGTCTATATTCCGGGGTATTAGCAAAATACTCGTTCTCTCTACGACGAGCAGCAATCATATCAACATTTTTGTTGATATCAGCTTGGGAACGATTAACAACACCGATCCAAGGGTAATTTAGCTTGTATGCTTTTCCTTCAAGAATCTAGAAAAGAGAACAGGAGAGAAGTAACAATAAGAGGAAGCCATTTTATGAAATTGACAAATTTAATTTTAGTAATTTATGCTTAGAGAAAAAAAAAAGAAAAAAATTCTTAAATATAAGGAAACGGTTGTTTGTGTGATCCTAAAATTCCATCACTAATGTTGAAACATGTAAAGGCAAAAATATAAGCCAAAAGATGACAATGTCACTAAATAAGTGCAATATAATGTTATTCCCATCCTTAATTCCACTAAATAGATATCCAGCATGAGGAAAACAAAACAATGCTTTTTCAATCAACAAATGGCGGTTACCCATGTGAACTTTTCTACCATATAATTGTAATCCTACTTGTATAACCTTAGTTGAAGTACACTACTTTGCTTTGATAACAAATTAAATTTTCCAATGCCCAAAACTTGGTCAAAGGACACCAAGAAGGGAAAAATTTTGCTTGAGGCAAACCTTGCACTGTAGCCTACCATTTCTGTATTAAGAGGGGGAAGAGAATACTTACCTCAACTGCATCAGTACCCTTGTCCATAAGATCAATCTTTGTCAAAACTCCAAATGTCCTTTCCCCTGAAAATTCGATAATTGAGTTAAGCAATAAAGATTAAAACAATTTTCAGAAACAAGTGATCTTCAGCCACATTATTAATCCAATCATCCAGTCAATTTTCATAAAAATTGTCTGCTTACATAAAGGTCAAAGACTTGTAATATAGTACATTGTAAATCATGAAGCATGATAGTCAGAACAAAAAAATAAAACTTGAAGAAACTTATCTACCGTATGTCTCAAAATTCATCAACCAGTGTAACCATCTTCTCATAAATTATCACTTCAAACCATTACAAAAGGAGTACAAGCATTCACTTTTCTACTTAACATATCTCTGAACTAGAACTAAATACGATCTGAGTCGCATAATTTGGTATTCAACCAGGTTGAACTTACCCATACAAATGCAAATCATTAGATATCAAGGAATTTTGCACCTGACATTCTGTACAAATACAAGGATTAATTGATCTAGGAAACCCAATACAAGAAGAGATATAATCAATCTACAACATACTTTTCCTTGCAGTAGATGTTATGAGCTAAGCCTTTCTATGTTTTTATTTTCCAAGTCTTCTATACTTTCAGCTTTAGCTAATTTAGGAAATCTTTAATACAGATAAATTCAAAATAACACATTCCCTCAGTACCAGTGCATTATCACAAAAATTATGTTCGGCATCTTACCTTTAGGGTCTACTTCACGGGAAATCTTAATTGCATCTGAGGTAGCAAGATCTTGATTGGCAGGAGATATTGCCAAAATGATACAATTTGGCTGCAATAAGTGATAGGTTGCAGTATTTCTTTCAATGACATGCTCAGGAAGCTTAGCTTGCACCACAGGTGCTGACACATCTAAATTAATAAATTAAGGAGAACCATTTATCTGTTATTAGAGTGAGAGGAGCTCATTATAGCCACTGGATCAGGATGAATGTTTTAAATTGAAATATAGAGTCTCATGAGCATTAAACTGATGTTTTAATCCAAGCCTTTCATCTTGGTGGTTGCATTTATCTTCTCTCACCTCATAACAAACAAATGTTCTCATATGCATCAAAATCTTTTCGGAATGTATGCATGCACGTATTCATTAAAAAAGAATAATTACCTTTTCGATAAAAGCCCGAACCATATTTTCAATGTCTTGCACAATGCTCTCTGGTTGACCCTCTGTATTACCCCAGGCAACATTTTGCATTACTTAGTGTATTTATAATATAATGGTGCTCAGAAATTTAATTTATTTTAACTGACAAGCAAGAAGTCAATCTTAGAAACTCACCAACAGCAACTTTTGTAAGTCCCGGAAGATCAACCAGTGTCAGATTGACAACTGCCAAGTCAACATTTCAATGCATGAAATGGATGCATAAATAATAACACTGAATTTTTCTTTTGAAAAAAAAAAAAAGAGTAACAAGCACAAAAAAGCTGTATGTAGACAAGAAAAAAACATTTTCTGCACCCAAAATATTGTCAATCTAAAAATAACTAGTATGGGACAAGAGCCTAAGACTACAGAAGTAAAAGATAGGACTTGCTATTTAAAAAAGAGTGGTATTGATACTTATCGATATTTAAATCATTTGAAGGAAAAAGCAAATTGCTAAATACTTTGGGTCCAATAACTTAAAGAAAAAACTGATGTGCTATGCATCCATGAAGTGCCAAATTAGAACATCGTTGTCACTGTATGTTTTGTTTTCAGCAAGCAAACAGTGATTAATAAAAATATATAGAAACAATGGTCAATACGATGGTAATGGAAAATGAACAATCAACTGATTAATTCAAACTTTAAAATAATTGAACTATGCATGGTCTTAGTTCTCACAACTTTCATGATAAAAAAGTAATATTTAATTGCTAACATATATCTCACCATGAGGGGAGTGGATACTCAGATGGATGGGAACAGAGGAAATTGCCTTGGAGCGACCTGTCTCTCTATCAGTCTCATCAGAGATCTCCTGCCTAACAGCAGCTACAGAACAAGCAAAATTAGTATCTACTGAAGAAACAGCAACATAAAGATTATTAAAAAAATAAAAAAGTTAACAGTAACACACACTTCTACAAGTCATCATAAGCATTATATACATAAACCATAAATATATGAAAAGCAATCTCTATGTAGCAAAATACCAAAATCAGTAAATTTCTTCCTTGGAAGGTGCATAAATTCAGCATATTCTCTCCCTTCATCAATCTTGTGAAGTTGCAAAACAAGAGGACGCCGAGTAACAATCCCTGCATAAAAAATTGGTTCACTTATTGAGAGAAGAGTGAGAGAGGAGCAGATATCATAAATGTGTACACGACTAAGTCCATATGCTATTAACAGCCTAAATTACCAGATCCTCGAGGTAAAAAGTCTTTTCCAACAATACTCTCCAACACTGAAGATTTTCCAGAGCTCTACAAAATAACAAATAACAGATAAATCTAAATTGTATATAGTTATGACTTATGAGAACAAGATCTCAAGATATACTTAGCAACAGACCAAAAATGTTCCTAAGCAGTATATGTGACGGTTGAGAAAAATAAATACATAGCAACAGATAAGAAAAAACCTAAGCAATATATGTGTCAGTTGAAATAAATAATGATCATTGAAGAATTAAAACTACAACTTATTAATCAAATGAACACATGTTAACAAGAAACAACCCTTCGGCCACAACAATAAAGAAATTAATTCATTGCAGTGCTTATTCATGCTGTTAAAATTATACCTTAAACAATCAATTATAGTAACATCAGCTACTGATCAAATCCAAACAAAAATAGGCCAAGGCAAAGGTTTTACTTGAACAGAGGCATCACCGCTTAGCTATTTATTTACTAGTAAAAAAGTAAAAATAAAAACATATTTTCCATAATAAATTAGAAATTGCCAATGGGATTATTAGGTTAAATAAAAAGACATTTACTTAGTGAAGAAAAGAAAAAGATTGCGACTGAAGAAAGACAACATTTTTGCGAACAAATGCAGAGTTAAATTATTAAAAAAAACCCATAATTTCAATTTTTAAATTGGTAACAGTAAACCAGAAGATTACATTAGAAGAATGATCGCGTAAAATTAGAAGAACAAAATTTATATAAATCAGATACGTAGCATCTCACTCACGGAACAAAACTAGATCCTAATGTTTTTAGGATCAATAAATTGAATTTTTTTCAAAGAAAAAAGAAAAATGAGGAAGAATAACTGAAGAGGGAAGAATGGGGATGGAAAAACCTGTCCTCCGACGACGGCAATGGAGGGAAGCGCGTCCCAGAGAGTGGGCAACGCGCTCTCCTCGCCGTGATCGCCTAGGGCGGTGCACGCCCTCTGTATTTTGTTCACCAACTGAATCAAATTCTCCATTGCTAATGCTGCGAGAGAGAGAGAGAGAGAGAGAGAGAGAGAGAGAGAGAGAGAGAGAGAGCGAGTGAGTTGGCTCAGGGAATTGAAGGAGGAGAAGAGCGAGTCAACTCGGTGCGCTCAGAGAGAGAGAGAGAGAGAGAGAGAAATGATGGAACCGGGAAAAAGAAGAAGAAGCTGGGTGACAAACTCTTGAAACTTTCCAAATGTTAGTTTGAAGATTTGGCCACTCCTTCGGTTCTTCCGTTATATGTCTATTGACTACATTGCCCTTCGTTGCAATCCAATTTTTAAAAATTTAACTTCTTTATTTCAATTTTTCTACTCATTTTTTTTTTGGGGGTCTTCTTCTACTCGATTACATGACCTAAATTACTCACTAGAGTTAGAGATTTGGGCTCAAATATATTAATGTAGAGTAATGTTTGATATTCCAAAATTTATATCTAAATTTTGTCCTTATGGATATGACAATTATATTTAAAAATTTAAATTATATGACCAAGTTACAAGAAATTATTTAGAATCACACAAAAACTTAATTGTTTGATTTTTTTTCCCTTCAATTGCATTTTTTTAAATTTAGATTGATGATATAATACGTTGATCTTATAGTACAATTGTTTGGTGTATATAACAGTTTAGTGGCATATTTCTAAAAAATAAAATTCTACTAAAAATATAGTTCAATAACATACACGGAACTCAAATTTAAACTTGATGATTGCTGACAGTATTAATTTTCTTATTATATATAATTAATTACAAATAGTGTTATGTACATTTCTTTTAATATGAATTATTATTAGACTCAACCCCTATATCACTTAAGCACGGAGCCTTATGTTATTGTAGGGACTACAGCCATGGCTCTCTAAAAATTTTTCAAATTTTTATTTCTTAAATGCTTTTTTTTTATTTTTTGAAAGATTAGAATTATTAATTTACCCCCTCCCAATGAAATAATTTTTTTTTTCTTTTTTAACTTTGGTCCCAACACAACTTCTTTAACTCCACTATTGATATTATTGACATCTTAGTATACTATTGGAGTAACTAATTTTCACTTCTATTTTGTTTTAAAAATATATAAATTATTATTACATTGTTACTATTTATTACATTTATTTTATTTTTCTCTACAAATCTTCCACCTATAATAAAAGTAATGTTTTTTTTTTTTGGATCATCTGAGAACAATTCCACAAAACAACTAACAAAGGCCCCATTGATAAAAGTAATGTTTAAATCCTTTTTTTTTGGGTAGGGGAGTTGGATATTTAGGGGAAGGAGGGAGGGGATCAAACACGGGATGCAGCGGCGTCAAGGCAACAGTTGTGTCATTCATCCACTTGCCTGAACTGCAAGTAATGTTTAAATTCAAAAACATCATAATTTAAAAAATGCTTCACCTTTAGGCCTCCATTTTTAAGCTTGGGCTTGGCTTCAAGTCTTTCGGGAAGCTCTTCTACGTAAACGGTATATACCAAACCCAAGTTCGAGGCCTTTTGTTGACCAAAAACAAAGTTCAAGGCCTTTTATGATCCAAATTGCATTTCTTTGTGCAAGGACCATCTAAAAGACAAATTCATATGTGGGATCAGGCTTGTTAAAATGGCAACACAGATTATCTTGAAATAGTTGACCGACTTCTCTTCCTTGTAGGAGCTCTCAACTCTCCAAGTGAGGGGTTCCCACTGAGCCTGTCTCAAAGTGCTTTTGAAGTATGGATAAAATTTCTAGGATCATCCTAATATTCGGGTCAGAGAAGGTGTTGCAAGGGGGATTTACTAGCAGGTCTGCTGCTACTCAAAGATGCAGCAAGACAGTTTGGAAGGGGAAATCTTGAGCCTAGAAGCAGCAGAGGGGCCAGCATTGCAATGGACTAAGCTTACCCTTGTAGGGAAGGTCCTATCTGAGAAAGCACTCAACCGCAAGACAGTCAAGGGCATGACTCAAAAGGGATGGGGAAACCCAGAAGATCTCACCATCACGGAATTGGAGCCTTACTTCTACACTTTTAGTTTTAAAGAAGAAAGGTCAATGCAGAAAGTGATACAAGGTGCCCTGTGGAACATCATGGGCCAACTACTGTGCATTCAACAGTGGGATCCACAGTTGTACATCTTTGAAGTCGAGTTTGATACATCCCCTATTGGGTCCAGGTGCATGGTCTGCCAATAGACTTGATGACCAGAAGCAATGGGGCTCGCATAGGAGGTAAGATAGGAGAGGTGTTGGACGTTGAGAACCCAGTGGTAAAGGATATGCTCTATCGAAGCTTCCTTAGGATCAGAGTTCTCATTGATCTAGCTAGACCATTACCAACAGGATTTTAGGTCCCTAGGAAAGGTCTACCAAAGGTCTGGGTGGCGCTGAGGTTTGAGAAGCTCTAAGATTTCTGTTACAACTGTGGCAGAATTGGGAATGACCAAAAGAAATGTAAAGAAGCAAAAGCTATGGCATCTTTTGATCCTAACAGACCGCGATATCGAGCACATCTGGGGGTTCCCACTCCAAGACCCATTACCTCCATCATGATGGAAAACCGCTTCAAAGGGAAACATCCAGAAGGAGCTTAAACAGGGAAAAGCGCGTGGAGAGGAGACGTGGCCACATGCGAGTGGTATTGATGTAGATAGTACTATACACTCAGAAGTACTAGAGGAAAGCAAGGAGGGTCAAAGGCCTGCTTCTGTAGGACTGAATAGCCCTCAAAGGCAGGATCAAGGTCCGAGGTATGCAAACAGAGAGCCTATGTTGGGTAGCGTGGGACAAAGCACTTTTGTTGGTCAGGGGAAGAGTATAGCTGATATAAGTAAGCAAATCGAATGCCAGGAGGAACAAATCCCTTCTGTCAAGGTCGCAAATAAAGACCAAGCATATACTCAAAGTAGCTGTACCGGGAGGGACTTGAAAATGGGGAAAATTCAACCAGGCCTTGGGCCCGCTAGCCTTGGATTATTACAGATATGCCCTGAAGACATTGGGCTTAAAAATCTAGTAGTCCTCCTAGACTATCCTAGTCCAAAGGGTGTCCAACCAGTCAGCCTAAATGCTAAGAATATTTAAAAACGCAGGCGACCATTGGCCGGGAAAGTATTTGGCAAGAAAGATGGAGAGAAGAGTACATTAAAAGGCCAGCAAGGTGGGCTAGCTGAAGGCCAGAAGAAAACAGGCCTGCACCAAGGAAGAGAGCCTAAAGTGGAACCAGACTACCTGATATGGCAGCCCATAGGTAATGTCGAGGGAGTACTTTGGTGATAAGGATACTTGCTACTTCGTGGAGTTCCCATCAGATGATGATGAAGAAGGATGGAGACTTTCGAAGATTGCAGGGTGTGAGGAGGGCATTAAGCTAGCCGGAGAAATTACAAAAGCTTTAATCCTCAAACGCCCTAGAGTAGAAGAAGGTAAGTCCTCCACCAAAGAAGATGCAGATGAACAACAGGGAGGGGAAAAAGCTAGAGAGGCTAAACAAGAACGAAGCTCAGAAGTTGAAACAGGATACCAGAACCAAGGAAAACAAGGAGCTACTAACATGGCTGGGGAGGCGAGCTTTACCATGCCCCTCCTATCTCCATGAATGTTATAAGCTGGAATTGTCGTGGATCTACTTCTACCGTGACAGTGAGAGAATTGAAGTAGCTTTGTTTTAAGTTTAAGCCTACTATTTTATTTTTGATGGAGACTAAATCCAAAAAGAGCAGAATTGACAAGCTCAAGTTCACCCTTGCTTTTGACTTTGTTTTTTGTGTAGAGGCTTATGGCGTCTCGGGGGAACTTGCTTTATTTTGGAAGAAGAATGTAGACATTGACATTAATGAATTTTGCTTTAATTATATCCATGCCTCAGTTACGCTTTTGTCTAATAATACTTTTTGGGATTTCACCTTTGTTTACCGAAATCCACAATTTCAAAATCGCAGAAATTTATGACCCCAATTAGCTCGCTTAAGGCCTCTGGATCAACCGTGGTGTTGTATTGGAGATTTCAATGAGACTCTTTACCAACATGAAAAGGTAGGTCTCAAAGAACAGAGTGAATATAGGATTCATCTCTTCAGGGAATTCCTTAACACCTCTGAGCTTATGGATATGGACTTGAAAGGTTGTAAATTTACTTGGCATAGTAAACAATGTAATGGGACAGTCACAAAAGAAAGGATATATCGGGCTCTGGTTAAATGGCAATGGAGGCAATTGTTCCCAAATGGTGAGCTCTTGGTAATCCCAGTAACAGAATCAAATCACTGTCTCCTTATCTTCACTCTTGTTCTTGAGGGTAATGGTGGGAGAAAAGAGTTTAAGTTTGAGGTTTTCTGGTCTAAGCACAATGAGTGTTTAGGAGTTATTTAAGATAGCTGGGCTATAGAAGAAGAAGGGAATGACGAATGGGAAAATGTTCTAAAAAGACTCAAGTTCTGTAAGAGAGGACTGCGGGTATGGGACTCCAAAACCTTCAAGGAGACGGGTCAAGAGATTACTAGACTGAGGAGCAGACTCTCAACCATCTTAAGTTATACTGGTAATGATTTCAACTCTGAAGAAGTTAAGGATATTAAACAGAGGCTTAGTGATTTAGGGAAGCAAGAAGAAATGTATTGGGGCCAGAGATCAGGTTGAAGTGGCTTAAATGGGGTGACAAGAATACCAAATTTTTCCATGCCATAACCATTCAGAGAAGAGACAGAAATAGAATCCAAAGAATCAGAGACAGCAGAGGCGAATGGATAGAGGAGCAACATGATATGTTTAAGGCTTTTACAGACCATTTCCGTGAACTCTTCACAACAGGGGGTAACAGGAACTTAGGCTTTGTTTCTCAGTACATTTTGTGCTTAGTCACTGACGAAGTTAACCAGAAGCTTCGTAAGCCTGTCACTGAGAAGGTATTCTTGAATTTCTTCGTGGAGAGGAAGTGGGATTTGAGGCTGTCGTTTGAGTCGGGAGGGATGCCGTCGTCCCACTCGGCCCTCTGCACGGCTCTGACGACCTCAGTGGCGCTTTGCCATGGCTTCGCGGATTCGCTGTTTCTGGTGTGTCTGGGGTTTAGTCTTATTGTCATGTATGATGCAATTGGTGCTAGGCGACATGCTGGGATGCAAGCTGAGGTAAGAACTAGTAGTCTAGTTACTGCCTGTTTATGTGTGAATTGTAATTGTTGTCTCTGTTGCCACTTATCCTACGTTTTTGTGTTGTTTAAGAAAAACCACTAAAACCACAAAGAAGACAGTTTTTCTTTGTTGGAGGTTTATTTAAGAAATATTTGATAAAACACATGAGAACCTGTTGAGTAAATTGTCCGACTTGTGCATCACTTATTCATTTGGGCAATGGTTCCATAGCTTACTGCATATCGTTTCGGAGGACTCTAAATAGAGTGGATGAAGTTAGCTTCAGTAGCTAGAAAGTTTTAAGCCATTGAAGGTTTTTTCCATTATAACCTTATAGTTGTCAGTTGTCACAAAACCATGGTAGGCACATGCTCAGCCATATGATATTCATTCAATGGGAATACTGGGCTGGGATGGTTGAACTGGGTTCAAACCTTTGATTTTCAATCCAATCAAAAGTCAAAAACTTATATCTCTTAGCAACTAAAAGAGTTTTAGATATTACAATGATAACCGATTTCTCAGGAAATTTACTAATCAGCTTCAGTATTTTAGGACATTAGGAACATCTCTCACCTCTTGAAATATGAAGAATAAGCCAAAAGAATGCACAATGATACTATATGCTAGTGCAATTTGGTGTCCCAGTTTCATACTATGAGATTATATGCTTTGTAAGTTTGATGCAAGTGAACCATAGTATGGGTTATGGAATGATTGAAGGACTTGGTAGTAATTTGTCCTTGTGAGTAAATAAATGTTAAGTTGAGCGTTCATATACAAAAATCCAACACTTCATCTTTGAAAGCTCCCTTTTGTTTGCTAGTTTTATATTTTTGGATGATATGATGATACAATGTCTGTCTTCTTGATCCATTAAGATTTTTACTTCCTTCTATGCTGAGGCCTGAGAGTATTCTGTGTTGGTAACTCAATTGAAGTTTGGGTTTATGCTAGTTGGTTTTGTTCTTATAAAATCCTTTTGGAACAGGAACTATTTTGAGGAGAGTAGAATTGTAGATAATCTAGAAAATATATGTTAAATAAAAAAATGGCACTTATGAAGTTTAGACTTTGTATGATTGCTTAATGTACAATGGTTATGCAACTGTTATTGGGAGTACAGTAAATATTTACTATCGTATACCTGTGAAGGCTAGCACTGTAGTTTAATATTTGAAAATTTATCCATGTATTATTTGGCTGATATCACTTATATGATTTAGCGTATCAGCTTAAGTGGATGCAAATGTACATAATGTTCACCTGTGAGACATTATCCTTGAATGTGCCTTTCTTTTCTGTTGATAATATATATAACTTCGTTCGAGTTTGAGTGCTAAAAGAAACCACTTATTGGTCTGCAAATATTTGGTTTTCTGGTGGCTGTTAATATAAGATTTTATAGGATGCTGTAACCTCTCATCTCAGACCGCTGGACGCTATTCCCCTTGAACTAGCTTGGTTTTGTTATGTAACCAAAAATAGCTGTCTTTCTCCATTGTTAGGTTGCTCTAGTAATTTACTTATTATAGCTTTTGAAGTGTGCTATAATGGTTTGACAGTATAGTGGTAAGGGGAAAGTTACCATATATACTTGAAACCACCAGAAATTATATGTGTAACATGCTTATAGTTGCCTCTTGGAATCCAAAAAATAAAATTCGACTCAGAATTTAACTTTGTTCTTTCAATTGATAAACAATTATGGTTTCATGTTGATATTGGTGTGCAAATCTCCACTCATTCTCCTAGATTATCAGTTGGGTCATTGGGTGTGAAAATCTTGACCTTTTGTTAGTTTGTAAATCATCATATATGCATCTTTCATCATTTCACATTCCATTTTTGTTTTATGAAAAGCAACTTTCAGATTTTGAGCTTCCCTTGTTTAGATTTGCGTAAAATGTCCAAGATATAAACAGTATCTCTTGCACTCCTTTGAACCAGCATACTCCAATGTCTTTTATTGCTATTGTTCCTTAGGGTTAGGGGGATCTCTAACTTAAATGGATAGAAGAGATCTGTCGTCGCTTGTTAGTGTGCCTGGGTGCATGAGCCTTGTCCTGTCTTCTGTGTGGTAAGTTGACCACTTATACATTTTTGCTTCGGAAGAAATTTTTTGACCAAAAATTTTTTGTTTGGCTCAACACAGGTGCTTAATATGATTGTGGCAGATCTGTTCCAAGGGCATCCAATTAGTGAAAGGAAGCTCAAGGAACTTCTAGGTCACACTCCATCTCAAGTTCTTGCTGGTGCTCTGCTTGGTTTTATAGTTGCCTGTTTCTGTTGCCAAGCTTGTGTTGTGGGGGCTTAGGTGATTCTGTTGCCAGTACTGATAACATTCTATTTACACTAATGTAGCCTTCCGGTAATAGCATGCTTAATCAGTTTATCAAGAACAAATACGTCGACATGAGTAGAATGTGAGATTTTCTTTTTCAGTTTCTTACATTGGGAGGATGATCATTAAATTGCCATATAGAACAAGTGGCACTTCAAATCTTTTAAGACCTTGCGTGAAATATACATTACACCCCTTCCTCCTCCTCCTTGAATGTAAACTTATTTTTGGCCTTTTTTTTTCCCTTTTGATTTTCTACTTTTAAAAATAGTGAGTGGGATGCAGAGTGTAAGATACAATTGATTCAATTCAGATTTGAGGGCCAAGTCCCTCCTTATTTACTGCATAAAACTGGATGGGGTTTGATAATTCTAGTTGCATCTTTTTGTTGATAAAGTAATATGTTGAACTGCAAATGGGGAATAGCTTACTTGATCGGACTTTCCACTCATGAAACTGCATGACTTGAATTCGAATATTAAGATCTCCTCTTGTTAGGTGATATATAATTTCACTGTAAATCCTCTCTAAGATTAGTGGATTGTCTTAGCTTTAGAATTTGGACAGCTTTTCTTCACCTTAAACTTTTTTTCATCCCAAAAAAAAAAAAGTAATACGCTGAACTTCATTTGTTGTGTTCTGGATTGTTTGTGCAATTACCTGCTTGCTGTTTAAAGTTTATTTCATAGACGAAGGGAGAAGCAACAAAAATGTATCATATACTATTTAAATAACTTTCTTTGTAATTCAATTTGTGATATTAGAATTGCTAAAACAGGGGCGGGGCTTCATTGCTTGTTCCCTCTTTTTGAGCTATATTAAGCCCATGCCAGGACGCAGAACGTTGTAACTGATGAATTCAACTTAATCCTTCATAGTTGAGCAAAAAAAAAAAAACTTAATCCTTCATAAAGTTAGCACTATCAAGCATGATAAGGAAAAGACTCTTTGAAGTTAACATGAAATCATTGAAATAAATGACACCCAAAAATATTGAAATAGATTTGTATCAGCATGACACTAATTTATTCAACTAGAGTGACACGAATCTATTCAATGGACGAATTAACACATACAATTTTCAATTAGGATAATCACTTAAAATGACTATGATTAGGGAGATTTAAGAGAGCATAAAGACTTAATTTTTATATTTGAGTCTATGTTTAATTTTTTTTTCTCTGTCATTTTATTTTATTTTTATAATTCTTCTGTTTGCTAAGGAAAGTGTTTGGAGGCGGCAGCAGACCTAAATAAAATAGGCCTAAAAAAACATTTTTAACAATATTTTGCACTCTTGCGATACCTGAAAACAATTCAATAAGACCACGTAAAAAAAAAAAAATTCAATAAGAAGTTCAACAACTGCAACTCAAGTGATACAAAATTTTTCTGAAAAAGTGTTTTATCTTAGAATTGAATCTCATTCAAGCCAATTGGTGTAAACTTACTCTCATTCTCTCCATTCCATATTGCATAATAATAAAAAAATTTAACTCAATAAGGAAAATGATGTCACAGCGCTAGTGTCCAAGTAGGACATCTCACCATCTGTGGCCATAAGCATGTCAAATTCTTAAAATGGAACTTTCAGTTAAAAATTATTAATGCAACTGACTAAGGCCATACCGCCAAACGTACACGTAATCTCACATTTCTTAGCCGACAATGTGGTACTGATTTCCGCCACGTACTCCCACAAGTTGCTGAATGCTCAGGATGCATAAAATAACTTTTTTTTTTCTGTTCATTTTTGCTATATGATATAAAAAGGGGCCTTTGAGTAGGGTCTGTCATAGAAAATTGAACAGAAAATCGAAAGGGAGGGTACTAGAAAACTAGGAAGTCAATGTTGAAGACAGATAAACTTCTCTCGAACACGATATCGTGAGGGAGCCCATAGTCCAAAAGTTGACTTTTTTTTTTGGTGCCCATTGCTTTGATTTTCAACCCTCTATTTATGCTATCACTGTTCTGGGTTTTCTGCAACTTACGTGTTCAGTTTGTGGGTTTACCAACGAGAAGAAGGTCTGAATTGATTCATGTAAACTTCGAAGATTATATTCCTGCACGGCTCAAATTATCATTATCATATATATATATATATATATCACTCTTGAATCCTTGATGCTTTTGTATTTGAGATGACAGATCATTCCAAATTTCCAGTGTTTAAATTTTCATTGTCATGGTGGCTGATGGCAGGTTGAAGAACTTCACTTCAAGAGCTATCTGTCAACAAATTTTTATGCTGGAATAGGCTTTTGGATGCAATGGGTTGCGGACGCTCAAAAGTAGCGGAAAATAAGTCTAGATCTGGCAATAAGGATTTTTACGTCCTTGCTTCTGAAACACCATGTGAGTAAGGAAAGCTTCCTTTTTCATAGTCTTAAACATTGCTTCTGCCAGGAGGAGTAACATGATTCTTTGGTACAAATTTGATATTTTAACTTAAGAGGACTTTGAGTTTGGAAATTTAATTTGTTTTGTAAAATGTGGTAATTTGATGATCTGTAAAATTATAATTACATGTGTGATTAAGTTAATTTCAGAGAGAAAGACATCAGCAATACTTTGATTTTTCAGTCAAAAGCCTTCTTTTATACCTTTTCAGTATCTTAATAATTATTGCTTAATTAAATTAGGCATTTTCCTTTCCACTGATATTGTGTTTTCAAACATATACGAAAATAGTTCATCGTGTTTCCATAACCAATTGTTTATGAAAAAATTCTACTGATTTGAAACTCTTTTCTTATGTCTGGCAGTTACAATAAGTGAGGTGGAATCCTTGTACGAGTTATATAAAAAATTGAGCACTTCTATTGTGAAAGATGGATTTATTCAAAAGGTAATTTTGAATTGCAACATCATCATAGTTCTTTTAAATTGTAAACTCTCGTTGGGTAGGACAGTGTATTTTTGTGCTTTTTATATGCATTTCTTGCAGATAAAATATCAAAGTTTATAATAATAGATTTATTTATTTTTCCATTATATGGAAGTACAGGTAGACCTTCACTTTGCTCTTTTCGGAAACAGCAATGAACGAAGTCTCTTTGTGGACAGGGTATGTGAATTTCTTTTTTCTTTTGTAGCAAGGGTAAATGGATTTAATTGTGTTGTTCTTACCAGATGATTTTAAATATGTTCTGGGATAATGCTTTTGGTATTTATCGAAGTTAATGTGACAAACCTATTTCTGTCATCATTGACTCGACATTATTAGTTGGCCAAAATAATTTTCAAAATATCAATATTAATAAGGTTACAGTATTAAATTGACAAACCTTTATTAGCAATTCTGTATGTAGCATGCAAGGGTGAGTTTTAGTCATTGTTGGTTATCCAACATATATTACATGGATTCTCATAGTGTATTGTTCTCATAATGCCTATGTGCATTGCATTGATTATATACTCATATATGCCTGCTATACAACCAAATAACCTATGCCAAATGCCATGCAACGATCTTGGTAATGACTTGATGCCAGAAAACATATAATTTCAGAAGTTCATATTTTCTTGAGGAAACAGGCAGTTTAGTTTTCTTGAGTGAATTAGTCTATCCAATAGCTACAGATGTGCATGAGTCTTTTGTAGTGTCATGATTTAGAAAGCAGTCATGTACAGTTGTGCTGCTTTAAAGCTAACCAGGCTGATTAGGATGATGAATTCCTATATTTCTCATGAAATTATGACTTTTATGCAGATATTTGATCTTTTTGATGTCAATCGGAATGGCCACATTGAGTTTGGGGAATTTGTTCGTTCATTGAGTGTCTTTCACCCAAAAACTCCTGAAGCAGTCAAAATACAATGTAAGGCATATTAGTCAAGATTCAAAAGCAGTGTTGTCCATCCCAATCCATTTATCGTGTATATGCACTAATGATACAATACATCTTTTATTTGTATGCTTGATTTTAGGATGATATTAATAAGTATATGATCACTCAATGTGTAAAATTCTTTTTGGCAGATGCATTTAAACTGTATGACTTGAGGCATACTGGTTATATTGAGCGTGAAGAGGTAAATTGGTGTAGCTCTTGCACGGGGGATCTTTATAATTTCCTGTTGACTGCATATTGGTGTATCTCTTGCCTTGGGGATCTTTATAATTCTAATGACAATTGTTTTTTGATGAGTTGGCTAAAAGCAAATATTCTTGCATAGAAAGTACTGATAAGCATAATGAAGCATTATTGTAAGTCTAATGAACTGAACATACTGGATATTGAACTAGGAACATGATTATAAGTCGCCACCTTACCATTTTGGATTCCTCTCTGTAAGCCAAGCTATCTGCACATCTATTGGCTTCCCATTGGTCCTCTGTATCATCATGTGCGAGTGAAATGAAATGAATCTAGTTTTTTCTTTTTTTCCTTCAGGACAGAATTTGTCAATAACAGCAGTAACTTAGAGAAGTTTATTGGAGAGATTTCTTCTAGATTTGTGTTTCTCACTTAATAAAATGATTTGAAGTAAATGTTTATCTTCATTTAACTCTTCGAAACTTGTTCTTGTCAAAATTTACAGTTGAAGGAAATGGTGCTGGCAATTTTGAATGAATCTGATCTGGTTCTCTCTGGCAATGTAGTTGAAACAATTGTGGACAAGGTTCTGTTTTTTTTTTTTTCGGACTCTCAAGTCATCAATCAGAAATTCTTATCTATAAGGAACTCATATCTGCTGGGGTGTTGACAGACATTTGTGGAAGCTGACTCAAAAGGTGATGGGAGAATTGATCTAGAAGAATGGAAAGAATATGTGGGAAAGAATCCATCATTACTGAAGAACATGACTCTACCTTATCTGATGTAAGTTTTAAATTCTTACGAGACATCCATTACTTGTCTAATGAAGTTCTTGATATGGCTCCGAATAGCATTCAGTTAAGTGTTTTTTTTCCTGCTTTCTTTTATGAGAATTTGGCATAATTAACATATCTTTGATTCAGATAACTTTTGAATTTAACTGGAGCTTTTCTATTATTCATAGATAGCTGATAAGTGCAGCTTGGTATTAAAAATGAAAATATAATATTAATATTATGGATATTGATAGAGGGAACACGAAAATTTCATATGAAAATTTCTTGTCACCTACTGGAATTCATCCTTCCATTTTGTATAGCATTGGTCGTGTCAATATGATGGAAAACTTTTTATCCTTTTCATTGCTGGGATGAAAATTCCTCAGGCATTAGTCACGACCAAATACCTTGATTGCTTCTGGATTAGGTAGTTGGATTCAAGAATACAGTATTTGACAAGCTCAATGATGTGTTTAGCTTCGAATTTCTATCTGTGACAATTGTTATTTCATTTACAGTAGCTTCTTTGTATAATTCGGTGTTCTTTCCTGTATTTGTCAGTCTAGATATGGCTCACCTGTACCTGAATTCTGGTTACATGGTTTATCTCCTCTGATAGATTAACTGACAGATTTTGTGTGATAAACAACATTGAATACAAGCATGCGCTTCCATTTTTTGTATCATCACTGTGTTATTCCAACTAACATAGTTCTTTCTGAATCACTTGATGATGTTAATTTCAGGGACATAACTTTAGCATTTCCCAGTTTTGTGCTGAATACAGAAACAGAAGAATCACACTTGTAGCTTCAATGCATATAGTCTTTACCAGAAAGGCAGAAACTCTATCTTCCAGTACAAAGAAGCACAGGAGGGAGTCTGGCCATTCTTGTTTCTGTATCTCTTAGCTATGGTGGCTGGGATATGTAAGGGTGGCCCTTGCCCTTAGGACAACTAGAATATCCTACAATTTGCTATTTTCGGAAAGAACCATACACAACATGGGAAATTGTTTACACTTCTTGGCCGTGGAAGATAGTCGTGTGAATCCTCAAATGGAGAATTTTTAGCCTTGTAAATTTGCTTTTGTTAAGCTGAAATGTGTAATCCTATGTTAACGGGGCTTAAAGTTATGTGTTCTTAGTATGAGAAGTCTATATGACCATCAAATTTCATGAAAGGCTATTCCATGTTACTTGCCTGCGTTGTGTTTTTAATCAACTGAGGATGAATTGGTGTGGGACGGATGCAATACAGAAATCAACTCCACTTTGAGAAATGAAATATACACCGTTTTAAGGAAAGTGATTTCCAATCATGGCAAGATTACTTCATCTGTAAAACCTAGTTGTTTGATAGCTTGGCAACTAATCTGATATGTTATGCATAAAACAAAATCTGTGCTTCCTCAAGAAAACTTTCTTTTTTTTTTCTGACATTTTTCCCTCTTTCTCTCCTCTCCATCAGAGATTTATGTGAGTTTTTCACATGACCATGTCATGTGAAGTGAGAGATAGGCACAAAGACTATGTGCAGGCACAAGATCCCATATAATTTGTTGTGTGTAAGGTTTTTGTGTCCTACTCTCCCTTTACATGACCTTTTGATATGAAAAAAAAAAAAATCGTAAGAGGACTTTGAGATCTTTGAACCCTCTATCTGCACTGGGGATAAATTAGCTCATTAGACCAGTACTTGGAATTAAGGCTCATAAATAAAAGTATAAAACCCACATCTCAATATCCATATTTGAAAGACCAGTAAGAGCCGACCTCTGGCTCTACTCTCAATTTATTCGGGTCAGAAGAAAAAGAGAAAAAAAAAATATCATTGAGACGTTAAGAACAATTTTAAAAAAGAAATAAAATAAATTGGTTTCACTCACAGTATACTTGTTGACTTTTATGCACCGGTTGAAAACATGAAATGCATTTATGCAATTTTACTTTTTGCACAACTTTTTAGGAGATTCAATTTCATAATGAAATTGTGTTCATGTACTAAAAAAATAATGAAATTGTGTTTATGAATTTTTTTTATTTATTTTTATCGATCATTTAAAATTTTTATATAAAAATTAAAAAAATTATTAAATAATTATAATTATAAAAAAAATTAATCAAAATAATTAAATTATTATTTTTTTTATTTCATTAATATTTTATTTTTTTTAAATTTTATTTACGTTACTAATTATTTTTGTATTAAAAAATAAAATTAAAATTTAAAAAATTAATTATTACTTTTTTAATATTTTTAAATAATAAATATTTTTAGATAAAATAATTTTTTTATATAATAAATAAAAATAGATAAAAAAATATTTATTTTTAAATCTTATTTTTTTGTTACACAACATACATTTTTAATGTTTTTTTCGAATTTAAATTAATAATATAATCTTTAAAACTTAATTTATTATTTAGAATGAAAGAAATAAAATAAGTGAGAAAGAAAATTTTTAAATTTTTTCTTATTTAATTAAAAAAAAACAGAAAAAAGTAGGTTTTCTCTCATTTTCTTTTCACTTATCCAAATAATGAATAGTTATGATTCGTACCAGTTTGGTGCCTGAAAAAAAATTAAAATTTGAAAAATCCTTCTTGTATAAAGTACATGAAGTTCACTCAAGATTTTGTTTTTTCTTTATGGGTATAAATGAGATGACAACACTTTGCTTGAGTGTCACATGTTGATTGGACATTTGTCAGTCTGTAGTGGTGTTATTATTCATTAACGTTAAAAGTCACCTACTCTGTCGTTTTGATGATTGGAGAGAGAGAGAGAGAGAGAGAGAGAGAGAGAGAGAGAGAGCACTCCATTGGGTAACCCAACGGCATCTCCGTACATAGACCGAAGAAAGTTGCTGTTCTTTTTCCGAGAGAAAAGGGCAGAAATGACCAAAATAAAAACTTCAAAGTTTAAGCCCTGAAATCAATAATCTATGTTAAAAAAATAAAATTGATTTTATTTTATTTAAATTTAGATGATTTAATTTAATTTAAAATTTATTTTTACATTTAAAATTTATTATAAAATTAAATTAATTTTTATTTTATATTTTTTAAATAAAAATTTTATTTATAAATTAAATTAATTTTCAAAATTTATAATTTTAGACATAAAAAAAAAAAAACTTTAAACCCGCATCTGCAGCTACAGATACAGCTATGCATAAGGGGACGGTGGATAGAGGATAATAAAATATAAACATCTTTTCTTTTTGTTATTGTCTTTTTTTAACGAGTAATGTTATATATTTTTTTAATAATTTTTATGATATAATGTATTAAAAATTATTAAATTAATTATTTAAGAGGATATAAAATTATTTATTTTTTAATTCGTCGAAATAAAAAGCTTTGTACCTTGTAGTAGTACAGCTACGGATACCACGCCCAGCGGCTACACGCGTCTATCTTCTTTTTGTTTTTTTTTTAAAGCCCGTCTATCTTCTATTCTTATTCAACAAGACACTTCCATTTCTTTTCTCTCTCTCTCTCTCTCTCTCTCTCTCTGTGATTCGCTTTCAGGCAGAGTCAATAGCATTAGCAGCCATCGTTTCCCGACTATTGATTTGAGAATTCTTACATTATTTGCTATTACTGTTGCCGAAGCTTCAAACTTTTCATCTCCGTCGAGCATCATACATTTCCTCTCTGCTTCTTCTGCTTTGAGGGGGGGTAAGGATCCGCTCTCTCCGTCCCTCTCTCTATCTCTCGAGTTTATCGCCATTGATTCTGACCCATTTGTGATTTGATCCGCATCAGAAAAGTCTTTGGGTTCTGGTTTTGATTCTATGCTTTCGGGGGAAAAGATGAGGAATTAGGGCGTTGGGTCTGAATTTTTTCATCTTTTTCATAAAAAAATTGTTCCTTGTTGTGTATACTTTGTTGAAATTTCCTTTTTAAGCTTATTTGGTCATCTGGGCAGGAGTGGCCATCGCCCGGGAAGCTCTAATTGTACAAATTTATGGCCGTCTTGTTGTGAAATTAGTATACAGGAATTAGGGTTCAGGCTTGATTAAGTCAAAGCCTCAAGCTTCATTTCTTTTCATCAATAGTGAAAAATGTCATCAGCTGGTGTCACCACTCTTAGTCCGGTTCCAAGGGAGCTGTTGTTGTCTCCAAATGGATTCCATACCCCATTGCACTTGTCTTTGGATGAGTCCATTTTCATATTTCTCTCCTTTTCGGGGTCACTGACTCCAATGCGTGTTCTAGCTTGTGATACCATTGAGTCAGTAAAACTCAAAATCCAAAGGAATGAGGGGCTTCCTTCATTGACAAATAAGCAAAAGTTGGTCTGTGGTGGCCGAGAACTAGCTCGGAGCAATTCTCTACTGAAGGACTATGGGGTAACAGAGGGAAATATTTTGCATTTGGTAATCAGGCTGTCAGATCTTCAGATCATCAATGTGCGAACCACTTGTGGGAAGGAATTCACGTTTCAGGTGGAACGATGCAGGGATGTTGGGTATGTAAAGCAGCAGATTGCGAAAAGGGAGAAACTGTTTGCTGATCCTGAACAGCTGGAAGTTGTGTGTGATGGGGAACGGCTTGATGACCAGAGGCTTATCGATGATATCTGCAGCAATCATAAAGATGCAGTGGTACATCTTTTTGTTAGAACAAAATATGCAGAAGTTAGTACAAGACTAGATGAGTTGTCCATTGTGGCAACGGAGTTGAATGATACAAAGAATTATGATGCTAATGGAAATAATTATAGGGGAAAATGCGATGTTGGTAAAGAAGATACAAGAAGGGAGTATGACACCGTCAAAAAAATTGTGCCAAGAAAGCCTCCTAATAGAGGTATTCTTTTGGAGCCAGTTATTGTTAACCCTAAAATTGAATTAGCTTCAGAGATTTGGAATATGATAAACTCTACTTATGATGGATTAGATAATGGAAATTATCCAATCAGATCTGCAGAGGGTACAGGGGGTGCTTACTTTATGCTTGATTCAACAGCGAAAAAGTATGTATCTGTTTTTAAGCCTATTGATGAAGAGCCAATGGCTGTGAATAACCCTAGAGGTTTGCCTTTGTCATTAGATGGTGAAGGCTTAAAAAAGGGTACGAGAGTTGGTCAAGGAGCATTCAGGGAAGTTGCAGCTTATATTTTGGACCATCCAATGAGTGGGCGTTGCTCATTATTTGGTGACGAGAAGGGCTTTGCTGGAGTTCCCCCGACAGTTATGGTTAAGTGCTTGCACAAAGGATTTAACCATCCAGGTGACTTGACTGCTAAAATTGGCTCCTTGCAAATGTTCATGGAGAATAATGGAAGTTGTGAGGATATGGGCCCTAGGGCTTTCCCAGTGAAGGAAGTGCATAAAATTACTGTGTTGGACATAAGACTGGCAAATGCAGATAGGCATGCTGGGAATATTTTGCTCGGCACAGAGGAGGAAAATGACCAGGCTGTTCTGATTCCAATTGATCATGGATACTGCTTGCCCACAAGTGTAAGCACCTATGCTTAGTGTTAATTTGTTCTGTTTTAATGCATGTGGTGCTTTATATTCTGATTTTCCTTTATTTAGTACTCTCTTTTTTTTTTCATTTTTGTATTGTTGTTGTTCCCTTGATGTGAAGTGTTCTCATGCTTGGTTGTGGGTGCTTAGGCTTTTTTTTTTTTTAACAGAATGCAGAATTCTGCAGTTCCTGACCCTAGACAATATTAAACCAAATTTCATTTATAACTTGAAAGGTGTAATGCTTTGAACTCCTATTAGAATTTTTTTGTTTGTGTTTTTTTCTCTTTGTTCTTCTTTGTGAAATAATGTAATCTGCTTCCTGTAGTTATTTTTCCTAGCATGACTACCTTTATGACAGCCTGACACACTATTGCAAATGCTAATCTTCTCACCATCATGTTCTTCAAACAAAAGTTGTTTTTTTTTGACAGACTGCATGTATTTTGAAAAGTGGCAAATTTAATTAGCCTTAAACATCATTGTCTTGGTGGAATTACCTGCAGTGAAAGCAATTACAGAGTTTTTTCTTGATGGGTTGGGGTAAGGGGTTTAGTGTTTTTTTTCTATAGGTTTTTTCCTTGAATCTTGTTTAAACCAATCATTTGACATTTTTTGCCATTCCAACAGTTTGAAGATTGTACCTTTGAATGGCTTTATTGGCCTCAAGCTCGCCAGCCATACTCCCCAGAGACTGTTGACTATATAAAGTCACTGGATGCTGAAGAGGATATTGCCCTTTTGAAGTTTCATGGATGGGATCTGCCAGTTGAATGTGCCCGCACTCTTCAAATCTCAACCATGCTTCTGAAGAAAGGAGTAGAGAGAGGGATGACCCCCTTTGCTATTGGAAGCCTGATGTGCAGAGAATCCTTGAACAAGGACTCTGTGATTGAGGGAATTGTACAAGCAGCGTTGGATTCTGTTCTTCCTGGCACAAGCGAAGCTACGTTTCTGGATGCTGTTTCCGACATCATGGACCAGTGCCTCGATGAAATCGCCAGTTCCTTTTCTTAATTGAAGTTGAGCTCTGCAATAGAAGTTAGTATATGAATATCCGTGTACATGTGCTCTGGTACATATCTATAGCTCAAATGATTGGCTTTTCATTCTTTCATAGTAATAACCCCCTAGGTCTTGATTTTTAGTAGTTTCCAACATTTCACAAATTCTTTCGAGTTTCTATTTTACCTTGTTAACTTTGAATTCCAGGGAGATGGTAGACCAATCCTTAACCTTTTAAATTTTATAGGTTAATATTCCTATGTTGTAATGACTTATGAGTGTTGTCTTCGTTTCAAATTTTAGATCCTGCTTTGTAGAAGTGAAATGAGGCATGTGGGAAATAAAGAGGCGTTAAGTATGTGTTTGGATACATCAAATTTAAATATATAGTCATTTTCTATCCTGTTACTTTTTACTTCTCCGTTCTCACACTTATTAATTGCAGCCTCACAATCCCGAAGGTTGCTTAGGCATTATTGCATGCTTAGGGTCTGTTAGTTACACTACAATCATGTATCATTTGTGGTAGTTATTGCTAACTGTTTGGGTTACCACTTACTAGGTTCATTGTTGCCTGTAAGGAAATACCATGGCATCTTTGTGGTTGTTGCAAATTTAGGTTTTTAGCTTGTAATGCAATAATGCTATTTCCTTTCAGCTACAGAGAATTTACTTTCACAAACATTTTACAAATTTTGTAACTTCTAGAAAACATTAATAGCTATGCAAAATAATTAAAACTTTTTTTTTGTTTTGCAAAGTTACTTTCTAAAAATAATAACTTTTTATAAAGGAGCTCATACTGATGCTGCCTGCAAAAATTATACAGTACGTTTGCAAGTCAAGAACTGGCATTATTTCTTGTAACACTGCGTAAGGTAAATGCTAAGTAGCAGTGAAGAAATCAATGCAAACAAGGAGTGGAGGAACTGATTGCGCCTGTGCAATTTGACTTTTGACTTCCAGAAACCAGGTAGGGATTTTGAAGCAACGAATTCTTCAAAGCTCTAAAAAAAAACAAAACAATGCCCCAATTGTCAAGTACGAGTATGTGGTTGGCGGGTCGCAATTCCTCCATCCCCAGTACACACATGGAAGCAACAACGAAATGGTGTGTGTATGCTAATATACCTTTTGTATATAATGGGACATCTTCCTAATCCGGACAATAGATGGAGGACCTTAGTTCCAGCAATGTCTCGGACACTTGTTATCTTAATGATGCTAAAATTTACGCATAATTCAAATTTCAGGAGTTGAGGAAAAGAGTATAAACAAATTGGTCCTATCCAGCTTTGAGATAGTGCATTACTGCCTATCACATGGCCTTGAAAAGAATCTAGAGTCAGATTGAGGTGCCTATCGGCTACCAAAACAGAAAACAAGAAACAAAAACAAATGGCATCTTCGAAGCTGTTTAGATCATTGGTAACAGATATATATATATATATATATATATATATATATATATATATAGAAAGTGTTCTTGTTAAAAGATTGGCTTCTCTTTTACATATCAGTAGAAGCATCTTTAGTGCCATTGAACCGCAAACAAGCAAAATCCTATGTATATATACATATCAAATGCCTCACTTCTGACTTTTTCTATGTTGAGAAATTGTCAATATGCTATCAACAGCAATTGCCTACGTGGAGCTCATATTATAGCTATGGCATTCTCAACTATTTACAAACAGGTCTGATTTGAATAGGGAAAAAAAAACGGAATAAACTAAAACAGGAAGTTTGAAGGATGCAGGCATGGCATCATTTTCTTCAACCATACAACTCTGTCATATGCTCTCCATCTCCTCGCAAGTCCAGGAAAATCCAGCCAAACAACTTAACACCAACCAGGCCACACATCCCATTTCCCGTATCTATAATATCTCATTCTTCAAGTATGTACGTCTTCGTGTTCAACACCTGGGGTGGAGGACTTGCACTGTCTTCAGCTGGTTACATTGTCGATCTCAGCCGAGTTTGAGAGCCATCATCCCTTTCTGGGTTTCTTCAACTTCCGCTTTAACCTTTTATTGAGATAAAATAAATCAATAAATACAGTATACACAGAAAATGATGAAAAACTGACAAATCTGAGCATTTATGTAATGTTATATGATATCACCCAAAATTATATTTATACCCCATACCACTGCTGAATTATGGAGCTACACAGCAAATAATTACCTCTTGGCAGGGCGGCCACTAAAACCAAATACTCCCTTCATTATTGAGTTTATATCCACAGACCGCTCCTTCATGATCATATCATGGTATATTTTGCTGCCAATCTCTGTAATTTGTTCCTCCACTTCTTCCAGTGGTTGGTCTATATTGAGCTGAAGTTCACCTTTCTTGATGACCGTAACACCAAACCCATTTGCTTTAGCTTCTCGAAAAGCATCCTATGAAATGTAATAAAAGTTCAGAAAACATTCAAAAAATTATCCCAAAGAGGAATAAGAGAAAATCATAAAACAGAAAATATGTCCTACCAGACCAAAGAAATGAAATTTCAGAGAGCAAGATAGCTTATTGGTTGCACCAATAATATCACATCGTGACACAGGACAACCACCAAAAGCATAAACAAAACTACAGTTTTGTCTGTCCAATCTCTACAATAATGTGCCAACAAATTCAATTCTAAAATGATCTATGGAAACATTAAAATTGGTGACATCACACAATGTAATACCTTAGGAGGCCGAGCAACAACAAAGGCGTGGCCATTTCCAACCATATCCATATGAGCCTGAATTATGTAACAAAGATTTTTGCAGTCAGCAGCATCTTGAAAAGCAATGACATGATATGGCTTAGGTTCCAATTCAAGATCTGAAGCCATCTCCAATGAATAAAATCCTACTCTCTGTTCTCCATCATCAATTGTGTACAATTCAATGCACTGACAGACAAAAAAATAATTTAGAATCATAATTCAAAAATGGATTAAAAAAGGAAATAAAAATAACAGAACAGAGAGGATAAGTAGCTTTGATCCAGCAGAATTATCATTCAAGGACATAATATTGATATTCTATCCTTAATTTGATGTTTGTTTGTGAACTAGTAGAAACTAAGAGTTAAATATATACACATACCAGTACATATGAAAGATCTAACCACCATAGGTAATCTTCTTCTTTCTTGTCTGCATATTCACGATATTTGCTAACCACTGCTTGTGGTCCAAATAATTCCATCTCTCTTTTAAGCTTGTTGAGTTTTTTTTCCACAATAATCCTATTTCTCTCAGGTAGTTTGGTCATCAGATCAGCTACTTCCTCTATTTCTTTTTCAGTGATCCAGCGATCCAAATCCTTCCCAATATCCCTCATTACGGACTTAACTTCTGGATCTGTCTCTGCATTGTAAGATTCCAAAAACCCATGGGACCATTTCTTTGTATGCTGCCAATATTCCTTCCCTGATTTTTTGCCAGCTTTCAAAGAACCATCACTTCCTTCAATAACAGTCTTCAGATTTTTCAGCTTCTTGATGGGTGCTATAGAAGTATCAACCTTCTTACCTGAAGATGAATCTGCTGACTTTTTAGCAAAGCCATTTTCATCCTTCTTCACAGGGTCCATATTTCTAGTGGAAATTGTCTTTCTTTGTTCTAGGAATTCATTTAGGAACTCGGGAATTTTCTCCACAGGGGGGCCTTTCCATCGTGGTATGATTTTCTCCAGTGGATCATATAAACTAATGCCATCTAAAGGAATTAAAGACAACCATTAGCATGATGCTTAAAATTATTCAAAGAAAATGCTAGCTAATATATCTTAAGAATTTAATCCTACAAAATAAGCTTATAAGAAATCCAGAAAAATGTGAACAAAATTGTCATGTTCATGTACTGCCAAAAAACCACAAAAAGATGCTGCTAACATCATTTTAAGGAATTGAAAGTTGATCAGATTCTCTATATCATATAATTTAAAAACAGGCCACTACCTGCTCCGTAATCAAGATTTTCAATATTTGAATGGAGCCATTCATGGAGATAAGAAAGTTTTTTATTTTCTTTGTCAACTTTTTTCTCAAGACCTCTGAAGAATGCTTCTTTATCTTTAGCATCCATCATGTAAAATGGGTCCCGTCCAGAAAGTTCGTTCTCACGGACTTGAAAGACAATGTCTCTAAGTTGATCATCCTGCATCCAGTCAAATTCTGCACCATCGTCAACAAATCCAAGTGATTCCATCTCAGGGGCTATATCTAAAGGTTGATCAACTCTCTCTTTTGCAACCATGTAGTTATCTCTAAATCCAGCTCTAATTTTCTTAATTATGGGCTCAACTTCATGGAAGTTTTCCTCCAGCCAATTTTCTGTACTAACACCATTAACTTTGCGGTCTAGAGAGGTCTCAGACTTTTGAGGGTCTCCGATTCCAGGTTCAACACCAGAGTCTTTGAAGTTGTCATTCTTTGTTGGGCCAAATTCCTTATCCTTCTTATTAGAATCTTCACTAGCAGTTATGACTGGCTTAGAATCTGATATTCCATTTAAAGTATCACTTCTGGACACAATTGTATTCATCTCCACCATTTGGCACTTCTTCTCATTAAAATCAATATCACTTGAAGAGCTCAAATCAGTAATATTTTCTCTCACGGGTTTAATGTTAGATTCCGTGTCAGGATCTTGTTTGTCATGTTTCTTCAAAAAATAATCCCTAGCTTCCTTCACTGACCGTATGATTCTTGGTTTCTTGTTCACAGAACTTTCATTTGTCATAGATGAGTCATTAATCGGAGTATCTGAGAGTTGGCTGTCTTCCTTATCCTTCAGGTGCACTGTATTTTCAGTAAAATCTGTTTCATTTTTACTGATTTCTGTAGCACCTGAAACTATGACATTTAAAGCATTCAGATTGAATTCATCAGCTGGAACTACCTCATGCAAAAATTGATCGTCAATATTCTCTTTAACATCAACAACTGTTGTTTGCAGAGTTGCATTAATATCCATTGTTTGTTGTATAATATCATTTTGATGATCACTTAAACTTCCATCCTCCTTGCTATTCTTTTTTATGAATTCCATCTCATTGGATGATTCCTCAATCACAGGATCATCCATTTCCATATCCCTACTAACTAGAGAATGATCTCTTCCCTCAATTTTCCGTGCTTGCCTAGCCATTTCTCTGATTTCTTGAACTTTATAGTCTGTACCCATATATTTAGTTGTCACTTTAGCAGATGAATCCTGTACTACAAGTTTATCAGCAGAAGCCTTAGCTTTTAGGATATTGTTTTTAAGTTGTTCCTTATCTAACTCGGGCTTTTTTATGTTTATCACTGGCGGCTCTGAAGGTTTAGGAATAATTTCAACAGTGGTGAACATCTCTTTCTCCTTTCTTGACTTTATCTTTCTCCTCATCATTTCTTTCTCCATTTCTGTGTATTGGACCTCCTTATCTGCAAACGTAAATAATTTCTTCACTGCCCACAGGATAACAAAGATGCATAACACTTTGCTGCCAACTCCCAATGCCTTCGGGAGTAATCCAGGTTGAATGATAAAACCACAAATAGACTTAACAAAACCAGCCTCCTCACCTTGAACCACAAACTTAGCTACAGAACTATTCCTAGCAATCACATTATTACCATTTTCCATCTCCCTAGCTAGCCTCTTGGCAGACAAAATTTTGTAATTCACTTCAGGAAAGTCCTCAATTACTTCTCGCTCAATCTGGCTTCTTCTTAATATTTCTTCTTCATCAACTGAGACCTTTTTAACATCTCCCAACGAATCCTGATAAACAGTAAATACAGGACCAGACCCTATGCCCCAACACTCAATATCTTTCTTGTATTGGTCAACCCAATTCTCCAATTTATTCAGCAAAACAGATTCACCCAAAAGTTTCGATTTTGTTTTTTCCACTTCAATGTTTTCAACTACATTGCCAACAGAAACCCCCTGACTAACGGCGTCGCTCTCTTCCACGCCATTACAATTTGAGTTCTCTACTAAACTGCCAAAACCACTCAAACTAAAAGATGGGTTCTGAATTTCAGAAGCTGGGTCGGTAAGAATCTGATTGGAACGTACCTGCTGATCATCAAGGAGCTTCTTCCTCAGCGAGTTACGGCGACTGGTAGGTCGGCCAAAATGCGCCCAGGTTTGAAACTTTGTGCTGCTAGAACTGGATAAATAGACTGAAAACGCATTTCTACGAAATCTGGAGCTCGGTTTGCTGAGCTTGGATGGGAATTTTTGGTTGAGAGCTTTGACGCGGCAGAAAGTTGGGATCCCAGATGGAATTGGAAAGTTGCTACGGGTTGAAACATTGAGAATCTCCATGGATGAAGGTAGAGAAGCTACAGAGAAAGAGTTGTTGGGAGCATAGCTGTAGATTTGGCTTCACTATGGAGCGTGAGAAACGGAAGAGGTTTTTCTCTCTAAAACCTGAGTACCAGAGATTGCAGCAATTGCCGGAGGCTTAAAACCCCAATTCGATAACGTCAAGCACGGCGTCGTTGCGATTGCCAAGTGTTATTGCTAACACCGTCTTTTGCCGACTTCCTTCGGCGAAACTTATCTTCATCATAAATCTTGAATTCTTGATAAGGGAACTGGGTTCAGCATAAATTCTACGCCTGAAAACATGTTTATAAATTCAATTACGGATAAATAATTTTGAATTATTTAAAATAAATAAATATAATCCGACATACAAGAGTTCATCCTGTATTCAAATTTACAGTAATACAGCTCAAAAAACCAAACAAAGTTACTGTTTGGGGGTAATAATTAGCCTCCTTAACCTTTCTCGATTTTTAGTGTCCATTAAATGCATTTTAATGTTTTCACTAAAATAAAATTTAATTTTTAAAATTTTTATCCTCATTTTTTTATGTTACAATAATTGCACAAAAACTTAAACTTATAACCTTGTAAACTATTCAAATCTCTCCCTACTAACTCAATTACATTATGGTAATCTTAGTCTTTATAATAATTTTTTAAATTATGTAATTTATCATCAATGTTCAATGTAGTTTACACCCAAAAAAACAAAGAATCAATGTTCGATGTAGTTATTCGCAATTAATCGTAATCTAAGTTAATGCGTTTTTCTTTTAATAGCATTGTTAATTTGCTTTTTAAGTGGGCGATGGCTAGTACACGAGGATGTATCAAAAATATGTAAATACAATCTTAACCCCCAAAAAAATGTACATAAGATACAGTATGTTGCTTCGAAGTGGACTTAGTAACTTAGTCTTAAAAGCCCTTTAAACTTTGTATTCAACCATTATATTTTCAGATTTGAAGTAGTTTTTAAATCTGTTCCTACTTCAATTTTTCTTACTCTTTAGCTATAGTTTTTTTTTTTTGTGAATAAAGTGGCATCGGAATCCAATTTCTTCAACGTCCCCCTCTTGATGTCAATGGACCGCTCTTTCCAACCCGATGCAAGGGTGAGACATGAAACTGTTGGAACGCGTTAGTTAGCAAAGATTGAGAAAATTTATTATCTAGTTATATTCTGATCTTTCTTGTGTTTTAAGTTTCATACGTCTACTACTGAGGAATTGTAAATCATAAATTATAGATAGTAAGAGTCCTAATTAACTTATTTCTATATTCTCATCCGTGTTTAGATTCATGTATGAAACCCTTTTATTGTGGAAGACATTATTGAATGTTCTTGTAACTTACTTACGTCTCATCATTAAATGATTAAAAAACGCACCAAGATTTAAAAAAAAAAACACTCACCAAAGTAGAAATAATTAATTTTACCTTAATATGTAAAAATCTCCACAGTGGATCTAGAATTTTCTGCATTAATAACTTTAACAGAAACTCCCATTAAAATGAAGATCCTCTCCTCTTACGAGCCTGTGTTCTCCTCTACATCACTCCCTACCTTGGAATATGATATGATTCAAAAAATAATGTAGAACAACCAAAATGTCTAAACGATTACTATGGATGCTAAAGGCACAGCAAATAGCATATGATTTCTAAATGGTTAGTATGACAGGTAAGTTTTGTCTGTGGAAACATTTTCCCAAGCATGTTGGAAAGTTTAAACCAAAAAATCCGATAAGCGATGCCAAATATGAACATTTTTTTATGAGAAAAACTGTTCGAAGACTTCAGTATATGATACACGTTGGACCAAAGATTTGACAAGTATCTTGGTTAGAACTCCAGAAAACTAAGGGGAGGGACTTTTTTTTATTTTGTAAGTTGAAACTAGCATCACCAGGCGTAAATACTGTCCAAAATTATCAGACATTTAGCCATAACATTACCCTCTATTGAACTCAGAGATGGAGAGAAAGTTGCAAGCAACCTAGTTACACAGGTTGGGTATGCACACTCCACCTTCAGGGTTTTGCTGTTCTTTCCATATTCTTCCTGTCACTCTCAGCTTCAACTCTTTCCTATCCCCACCTGAGAAGAAAAGTGCCATGTTACGATATACAATGAGGCCATCATGGCTGTCTCTAACCTTCTTATGGCTATCTCTAATGCTTCGTGGACTGCCCTCAAAAGTTAGTTTACGTCCATTTCCTCCTACCTCCAGGCTGTAGCTGTAGTTCCGGGCCTCTCTTTCATCACCCATGAACCGAAGGAATGCCATGTAAACAGGAGCCATGCCAAGCTGGAAGGCTTCAAAATGTAGACAAAAATACTGACCGAAACAGTGGAAGACCTAACAGAAACAATGAAATAGTCAACCATATCAATTTGGATGAGATTTCAAGATGTGCAACTTGTAGCTGTGCTTGTGCAAGAAATCAAGGAATATCTGCTGCAAATGCATAGCAATGAATTTCATATCAAGATCAATTAATCCATGCACAGCACCCCACCGTAAAGAACACTAAAGAAGGATTGGGGTTGTAATCCTAAAGAAGGATGCTGAGGAGAGGAAGCTTTGGCATCTGTTGTTTTCCAAAGCAATTATGCTTGTACAGTTTCAGTATATCTCTAATCTCAGACAATTTTCTTTCCTTTTCTTCTTCCAGGTATAACTTAGAGAACAGTATACTTACCGTTAGCATCCATGTAGCATTTTCTACTTCCATGGGGTTAGACTTCACATATCGATGGTTAAAAGTACATCCAGAATGCATGTCAACCCTGTGTTCATCCCTTAAATGAGCAACAAGTTGTGGAATATCCCCAACAACAGAGCAGTCTGACCCAGCATAGGGGCAGTTGTACGGTCTGAAGTTACAAATAGACTCGTGTTTGAGTTTGCTGTAATAGGGAAATATCTCTGGACACCCAAGAGAGCTGTATCTGCAAGGCAGTTCAAGTGATTCTGCTATCTTCTCCAGTGCCAGACACCTTATATCACCAAGTTCCTGTCTACAAGTTGGGCACCGGTTGTGTACCCTTGTCTTACAAGTTGAACAAAGGGTATGTCCATTGTGGCACTGCAGAAAAAAATTTGGTTTGAGATTCAGTTACAGTATTATAGACATCATTAATTAAATTTATCTAGTTACCTGTATTCCTACAAGGACAAGAAACTCAAAAGCTAAAATATTCCTCACAAAAAATAAAGACAAAATCTGACAAGATAGCTGCATGATACCCATGATGAGTGAATGGATTTCATTGTGTTAGATTCTGAACTCCAGTAACACCCGATCCTTTTATTGTTTCCATTCCAGTTACTTTTCATTAGAAATTAATAAAATGTTGAACATTTTCATATCCTTTGGTCAACTGCAATGTTGTCACAGAAGTAGAGTTGACCACCAATACTGCAATGCTATGACCAAGAGTAAAAGAAAGTTTGGATATCTTCCCATGCTGGTTGCATGAGATGCATCTAATTCTCCTATAGGCTACCACACCGAAGAAACAGCTTAACCAGAACCCAACAACTCCAGATGTCTCATTTCACATGGATATGACCGCTTGCAGAAACTTCTACAATGAATGTGTAGAATTTGTCACTCAAACTATATGATTAAACATCCTAATTATAAATGTCAGGTTTTGTGGCCTATTTAGCAGCAATAATAAATTTATTCATAGCCACATCTATCACTTATGAGTTATAACTTAACATAATCATCTCTACTTATTGTAGGATATTGTGGCAAAACCAACTCCAAATTTACATGCAACAATGTCAATGTTAGAATAGAGAAAAGGCGAATAACCAACCTCCTACATTTTGCAAATGATAAGAAAGAGAATATACAAATATTACAAATCTAATTACATTAAAAAAGATGTAAGTTAATAATTCTCACATGCGACATGATTCACCAATCAGATCAAGGGGTTTTAAATTTCTCATATTTATCTTTTAGGTATAATATTCAGCTTTTCACAACAGTCCTTGTCCATAGCATTAACCATTATCTTGGATATTGAAGATAAAAATAGATCATGTCCTAAAATTGAAGATACCCAAGCTGGTAATCTTTACAGAATAGAAGAAAGTTCTATAGCCAGAGAAAACTAAATGCACAAAATTCAAAATAGTATCAACCAGTCAAGCATCACCTTCTCAAGCAAATTACCAAATAGCATATGTACAGCCGAGATATTAAAATAGCATCAGAATCCAAAAAAACGACAAAGTTGAATTTCAGCTGATCCAAAGAATCCTATTTGGGTGTTTGGTTGCCGGGAAAGAGTAAAAATGCTAGAATCTTACCTCTGCTCTTTTATTTTCTAGCGTCTCTTGTGAGATTTCTACTCATTCGGTACTCTTTCTCTGTCTGCTCAGAACATTTTTTTAGATCGCTTGCAACCGACTCAGTGTTCTCCTCTTCTCTCCCGATCAAATCTCACTCTTCTCCTCTGTGCTTTGTTTTTTTTTTTGCCATTTCTTTTCTCTTTGTCTTCCTCCGCTGCAGCCCTCTCTTCCTCTTCTCTCTATTTCTCCACATCTCTCTGCTCTGCTTTCTCTAATTTGTTCCTTTATTTACATACTTAGACCCATTTAATTTTTTCAATTAAATTTTCAATCAAATCTGATTTTCTATCCATAAATTTTAATCAGAATTAATCTCACAATCAATTAACATTAAATTTACAAAATCAATCAATTCAATCAATATTAACTCTTCATAATTAAAATTTAGATTTAAAAATTAAATTAAGCTTATTAGACTACTCTAAAAATGAAACTGAGTTAGTTGGATCTTTAAAAATATTGGACCATCAACCAAGTCAATTTTTTTTTTATTTTTTTAATTTATTAGTCCAGATAAAATTGGATGCTAACAGCAATCTACAAAGGTACCCTGACTTGTCAAAGTTTTCACCCAAATGTTGCTATGCAGTCTAGAAAGGCACCCAGATTAGTCAAAGTCTGACTTGGCCATAAAGTGGACCTGAATCAAATAATCAATCACACAGACTTGCCGTGCCCTGGGGAGCTCCTAGTCGAAGAGCACCATAGTTGAGCCTTGGGCTGGAGGATGAGATGGGTTTGAGTTTCTATTCAGACCAGACTGACGGGTCCTAGAGATAGGTTGTGGCACTCTTGGAGTTGGTTTGCATTTCATTCGATATTTAAATCCCGAACACTTTGATTGTCTCGAAAGGGATGAGCTGTCTGTGATGGCTGCATTTAGGTATGAGCTTCCAGCCCAAGGCCTCTCACACAAACGGCCTTTGATAGTTAAGGGGGATGAGATGGATTGCAGTAAAAGTTTGGTTCTGGCATCATGTACGATTTGATTTATGCTAGTGCTGTATTTCTTCATATGCCTGATAAGCTCGTGTGGATTGGACAGGAAAGATTAGCATCTAGATTGAAACCTTATGCTGGACGAATCTTTGTATCACATAAAGTTATGTTCACGGTTGGGAGGAGAAGAATGCACAAAGAGGCTTATGACTTTGGGGCTTGAGTATCTTGGAAAGCATACACATGATAGTCTGCTAGTCTGCTATTTAATCATTATGAAATATGGTTTGAATTTAGGACCCAAGTCACAGAGGTGTGAAGAGGGTGGGGGAATAACTATCTTGTTTAGCCATTAAAGTCATTTCAATTTTATCATCCAACAGAATACTGCCATCCAAATAGCACCACACCCTAGGTGGCTAAAATCATAGTGTATATTATCTTTCACCCTTCCAAAACCACCGATAGAAGCACAAATCACAATTGTTAGAAGCACCATGAAACATCCCTTTTCTCCGTTGCTTTGCAAAGCGATGTAAACATGACTGGGTTGATGGAAATAAGCCTCTAGCATTGAATCAAGCTTATTAGATGAAGCATTCATATGGCAGTGCCAATATGACAATGAGTTGAGTACAGTTCTGTAGGGCTAGATGAATAAAAGAGCTTTGCTCAAACTTTGCTCATTTCATTCATCATTAATAATACAGCTTTACCTTGTAAACAAGGTCACAGGCGAGAAGGAACTCACAACCCCTGAAAAGTCAAAACATTTGCAAGAACCAAGCTTTGAAGCACAGTACCCTTACCCTTATTTCAACCTACCACCAACCCATCAAAGCAACCAAATCCCTAGTATTCAACATAACCGAAATCATTCAAACTGAAATTCCTGCAAACATAAGATCCATAAAACAGAATCCAACCCACAATTCCTAAACGCAATTGCACACTCCCTTTATCCCAGTGCAATCATAACTTAAAAATTCCAAAAACTTCATACATTCCCGTTCAAGAAAAAAAAAAAAAAAAAAGGTCTGAACCATTATCCTATCTTTAGAAAAATAAAAGCAAATGGAATGCTGACCGCAAGCAAATAGCATAAACACAACACAAAAAGAAAGAAACAAGTCAAAATAGACTGACGGCAGAATGGGAGGAACCAACCCATCAAGCAAAATAGATTAAAGAACATACCTGATGGATCGGAGGGTACATTGAATTGGTGCAAACAGGGCATTCAAGAAGCTCGTGGACACTGGTAGCGGTGGGACCATTGGTGTGTGGCTTGGAGATTGAAGAAAACTGATGGGGATGCTCATCCTCATCCATCATAGTCAAGGATGATACAGTACTATCAATGCTACCCAATTCCATTCTTTCAGCTAAAACGACAAGGATAATACCAATACAATCAATTTATGGCTACACTTCGATGGTGGGTGTGATTACCTCGAATCATATATGCAGCAGAAAAGAGAAGGGAGGAAGATTGATGTTGAATGGGAGTTCTGGTTCACCTGGGCAGGATTCTAATGTGTAATTTTGAAGACAACGAAGAAAATAAGAGAAAAAAAAGAAGGGATTTTAAGTTGATTGATCACAGAAACCGAACCCAAATAGGATGCTTTCCAATCTTGGTCTTCTTAGGACAAATATCGATTTCCAAGTCCCAAAGACCGTTTGATTAAAATCAAACGGGCTTCAGGATTTCACCAAAAACCACACACAGATGGACAGAGAAGGGAAGAGAGCAGAGAGATATGGAGATAGAATATATTGCAGGATGAAGAAGGAAGAAAAGTAGCGACTATTTAGGAGCAACCATATGAGGGAAGAAAAGTCAGTGATTTGTTGTGGGTCAGGTAAACAAGGAGAAATTCTTACACAACTAGCGTTAGAATGTGCAATAAAAACTGACATTGAATATTTTGCATAAATTTTTTTTAGGTAAACAAGGAGAAATTCTTACACAACTAGCGTTAGAATGTGCAATAAAAACTGACATTGAATATTTTGCATAAATTTTTTTAAAAAAAATTTACATTAAATATTTGTATAAATTTGCATAATTTTTTTTGTCAGACAACTGTTTGCATTAAAAATGATTTACACAATAGAATAATTCTACACAAAAATCCTTCAGTAAACAATGGAGTTTTACCACAATGATTGGCCATGGCAAGATAAAGGGATTCTCAATAAGAGAATAAAATTAAGGTGAATTAAAGGGAATTACCTAACACCTAAGTTGCCAATTAGCTGGTTGTTTTTGTATTTTATAATTCTTCCATGTGAAGGCAGATATTGTGGTCTCAACCCTCAGGTCTCATGGTCTGAATCTGAACCGTTAAAAGAAGGATGCACAATTCTTTTGATGGATGGCCCTATAATGCCACTATCCATCATTATTGGATTAAGCATTAGTTTCATTTTCTTTGAGCTGGAGAAGGGTCCGGGATGTAAAACTTTTGGTATGCAAGCGAGATTTAACATTGTTTGAAAAAAGTTATTGTTTTTTTTAAGTTTAAAATTTTTTTCTAGTGTAAAATTTTTGTTAAATTTAAACATTTTTTGTTTCAAACAGATACACTTTTTTAATAGAAAAAATTACATACTTTTAACAAATATATGTGTGTGTGTGTCTATAAAAAACTAAAAAGTGGGCTTAATTTTGATTAAAAAAAATTATACACTTTAAAATGTTAAATAAAAAACAGATATTTTGAAATAAGATAAGTCACGCATTTATTGGAGAAATTTTACGTCCTCATGGAAGTCATTCTTGGAGGAGAAAACCAAACACCAAAGTTACATTTGTTTTTGTTTTTTTTAATATATTATATTTGAGGACTTAATTGTCTTTGTCCTAATGTTACTTAATTTGAAAACCCTTCTAAAACACGTATGAGGAACGGATGTCCTACAAACCATTTTGTATAACTTTTGGGGCACTTGCTAGAAAAATATCATGTTTACTTCTACTTCAAATGAGATGATAAATTAATTATAATTATGTTCTTATGATAATGACTTTATTTTTTTTCCTTCCACTTTAGGCTAAGCGTCCTCATTACTTAATCAGTTTATACTTTCCTTTGGATTTTATCATCTTTTATCTTATTTGTAAACCTTTCTTTTTCTTTAATTTAACCTTTATTGTAAATTTATTTGGGCAAAAAAAAAATGAAGGTGTGTTCCGTAGGACAGGAGGAAACTAAGATGAAAAAAATTAAAAATAAAAAACAAAGTGAAAATATAATTAAGTAAACTTAGAAGATTTTAAATTTTACCTATTCATACTTAATGGGACAAAAAGTAGAAAAAAAATATCATGATTGGAATTTATTCTCATACCTATTACTAGATACGGAGGAAACAGATAAAAAATGAAAATAAATATTTATAATTATTATATTACTTTTTACTGACAGTATTTCTGAATAAAATGAAAAAGTAAACTAATAAAAACATAACTTAAAGTCTTTAAGCATATAATAATTTTTACTCTTTATTTTTCATTTTACCAAGCATATCATTAAAATTATTGAGGTGATTAACATTGTGTTGAATATTTTTTTTCAGTTACTCCTCAATTCAGTCATATAACATTTTTGACTTTGGGCACATTTGATTTGTATAGTTAAGTGTATGCTTAAATGAGTTTATTTAATATTTAAAATAATTTATAATTAAAATTTTATTGAAAGAGAACTTTTAAAAAAAATAATTTTTTTATACCAAACATGTATTAAGTATGATGATAAGAGAATAATAAAAATATTTCTCATGTAGGATTGAAGAGATCGTATCACGTAGAATTAGAGAATAAAAAAAATATTATATATATATATATATATAGAGAGAGAGCTGTAATTTCCTCTTTCTTTTTTTTTTTTTTTTTGCATATGGAGGTTAGCAACCTCTATCATTTCTTTTGGATAAAAAAACTATTTTTTTATTTATTAAATAAATTATTTTTAAGAATATTTTAGTAATTGATATTTGCTTTTAAAAAAATAAAATACTCATTTAATATTTCTCTCTCCTCTCTCCCATGATCCATCGTGTTCCTACTTAACTTCCCCAGCAAGTTCTTTTAAAAAAACCTTTGGTCAACCACCACTCCAAAGTAAAGTTCGAACTTCTCCAGCAAAAATGAAAATGGCAGCCTCTAAAGCTATGCCCTTCTCGTAAGCAAGCCACGACTCCCATCTCAGTGCTAAATCATAGCAAGTTACAAAACACCAACAAGTTAATGAATAGTCAGGTGCTCAATATTTTTCTGCAGTTGCAATTTTTCATCTTTTATTTTTTTTTTTTGGACTTGATCTTTTATCTTTCAATGGTTTTTATATTAGTTTATACCTGTTCTTGTGTTGTGTCCTGTGATATTAGTTAGTGGTGATATTAGACTATAAATAAAGTTTTTCAGCACATCCAATATGCCACAATGTGCCCAAAACGTATTGCTTATTTGAAATATATTGTTTATATCTTGGTTTCTGTTACATATGCCCAAAATGTGTCAAGTGTTATCCTATTAAGTCTTCCATTTTAGTGCTTAATTTCTTATTATGTTGTATTTGAGCGTTTTTTTAATATCAAATTTTTTGTTTTTCTTTTTTCAATTCAGAATTAAATTTAACATAATGACATTAGAAGAAATAAATGATACGGGTGACTGGTCCTTAGAAGTTCTTGAATATTATGGTTCTCAATATGAAGATGATGAAAATCAAATATCTTTAACTACTCAAGAGCTATTAACATTTAAAATTTTGCCTCAAGTTAGTGGCATTAATGATTGTGTTTCATATGAAGGCCAAATATTTAATAGTCATCTGGATGCTTACAATTTATATTCTCTGTTTGCAAAGAAAAAACAGTTTCTCAATTAGGCGTGAGCATAGTTACAAACGTAAGAAGAGCCAATGTGAAGAGAATCCATTGAGTATTTATAAAAGAGAATTTGTTTGTCATCGTGTTAAAATTGTCAAAAAATACAAGGTTATAGAATTAGAAAGGCAAAGGAAATGAAAATCTTCAAGGTGTAGTTGTGGTGCAAAAATGTTGATTGTTAAAAGAAACATTGACTATGAGGAAAAATGAGTGGTTACATATTTTAGTAATTCCTACAACCATAAGTTGTTGGATGATAAAGAGGTTCAATATCTTCCTACTTACTTCGACATCCCGCTCATTGATCAAAACAGTATATTATTGTTGTCAAAAGCTGGTTGCCCAGTAAGTCTTATAATAAGAGTGCTTGAGTTAGAGAAAGGAGTAAATCCAGGCTATCTACCATTTATAGAGAAAGATGTCAGGAATTTTATTCAATCTCAAAGTGGCATTGATGCAGAAAAATGATGCTTATGAAGTTCTCAAATTATGTAAAAGTTTGAAAGATAGAGATGATGCCTTCAAATATGATTTTACGATAGATAAATGCAACAAGTTAGAGCATATTATTTGGGCATTGGGAGATTCAATTCGAGCATATGAAGCTTTTGGAGATATGGTTGTTTTTAATACCACATATCGAATAAATCGCTATGATATGCCTCTTGGAATATGGTTTCGAGTTGATAACCATGGAAAATCAATTTTCTTTGGTTGTGTTCTATTGCGAGAGGAGAAGATTTCTTCTTTTGCATGAGCTTTAAAGGTAATTTTTTGTTTTTTTTTAAGTTTTTGTTATTCTATAGTTTCTAACTTTAACATTTTAATTAATTCATTTTTGTTGTCTATCTTCTTTTTTTTTCTTAGAGTTTTGCAGATTTTGTCAAAGGAAAATGTCCACAGACAATCCTTACTGATCAAGATCTTGCACTAAAAGAAGCTATTTCAATGGAATTGCCCAAGACAAAACATGCATTTTGCATATGGCATATTGTGGCAAAAGTTATCAAGTTGGTTTTCTCTTCCATTAGGTTTAAGATATAATGACTTTAAACATGAGTTTTATAAGCTATACAATCTAGAATTTGCAAGTGATTTTGAATATCAATGGGATTTGATGGTTGTGCAATTTAGTTTAAGCATGGATAGGCATATCCATTTACTCCATTCTCATCGTCAATTTTGGGCCCTAACCTATTTGAAAGACTTCTTTTTTGTTGGGATGACAACAACTAGATGTTCGGAATCTATAAATTCATATGTAAAAAGATTTTTGGATGTCAAAACAAGTTTGACAGATTTTGTAAATTAGATACCCAAAACTATACATATATAATTTTTAAAGTCAATTATTTTATAGATTTGTTAATATATATTTATATTTTTTTATAGATTGGTGTTGCTGTTAACATTAGAAATCAAGTTGGGAAAGAGGTAAGAATGCATCAAAAGTACCATAATCCCCAAATGAAAACATGTTTTCCCATTGAAGAATGTGCTGCAACTGTACTCACACCTTATGCCTTTGACTTACTTCAACTTCAAATAGAGTTATCTACAAAATATGTAGCAACTGAAAATGGCAATGGATCTTACCTAGTGCGGCGTCATACCAAATTTGATGGAGGTTGTTTTGTAAGTTGGATAGAGGAAGATGAATCAATACATTGTTCCTACAAAGAATTTGAATTTTTTGGAATATTGTGTAGACATGGTATTCGAGTGTTATTGATGAAAAATTATTTTTGTCTCCAACAAAATATTTTTCATATCGCTGGAGGCGAGAAAGTTCATTGATTCCTGGATCTAGACATATTATTAGCAGCAATAATAATTTCTCTGTTGAATTTCGATCTCTAGTTCAATGTCTAGAAATTAAATCTTTAAAGACAAAAGATCGAGTTGAAGTTGTTACTAAAGGGTTAGAAAAGCTCATTCAATTTGTTAAAGGCATGTCTGAAATTCAAGAACAATCAGCTAACTTAGAGGATGATGCTTCATATGACTATGGGTGTGATGTAGTCAGAAATCCTGTCATTTCTAAAACAAAGGGTAGACCAAAAGGATCAAGGCCAAAAGAAGGAGTTGAAGTTGCCAAGAAGCCTCGTCGTTGTTATATTCCTAATTGTGGTAAAACTAATCATGACTCTCGAAATTGTCTAAACAAAAAGAAAAATATTGAAGTATTGTCTTCTTAATCTCCTAATAAGTACCTTAAGTCTAATTGGTATCATTTTTTTATCTATTTGATGTTTACCTTTACGACTTTATTGACTACTTTAGTACTTCTTGTTTTTTTCCTTGTATTTTAAAAGGATGACAAGGGCTTGGAGAAAGATGTCTTGAAAGCAATGAAGACTTGTCACTAATGCATTGTGCTTGATTTTGTTTCTGTTTTTTTTTTTTTTTTGCCAATGTCTTAGATGAATGTAATGAAAATTGCAAACATGTAATCTTGATACTATTCATATTGATATTTTTTTTGCTCTCTCTGTATGAAGAAGAGAGGTTAATGAATTTGTTGCAAATGCTATCTTGGTCCTTATTATGTTCCACTTTTGAACTGATTAAATCACCCACATTGAGTACCAGAGCTAAAACTGTCCTTGTCATTCCTAGTTTAAAATGAGTACGTTATTGAGTAATATTCATGCTATAGCTTCACCCGTAAAAACAAATTTATAGTTCCAAATATGGATTTAGATAAAATGTATTTATTCAATATTCTTTTCAAAGCAAACTCAAGTGGGGTCTAAAACAATTCTAACTCTTTTTTGGGGTAGTGAATTGGGGTCAAGGACCCAAAAATAAAGCAACAAAAAGACTAAACAGGGGACGGTCTCTAACATAGAGTACCGACTGTATCAACTAAGATATGGGTGCTTGATAAACATAAAAGCCCAAATTGAGCTGGTGGCATTCTTTGCTAGAGCATCTGCACGAGAATTCGTGTGATTCCACTAAACATCCCAATTCTCATCAGTCAAGAGTTTAATTTCTCGAATAATGCTCTCACACGAATGAGGTTCAGGACAGCTCTTATCCAAGGAATGAAGAGCACACTTGGAGTTCAATTCAATAACTAGTTTTTCCAACCCAGACACCGAGCCAATCTCTCAAATAGTGGAATGGAATCACACCCTATAGTTTTTTTCGATATAAACAATGCCAGCTATATTCACTTCACACACACAGATCACAAATACACAATTCACAAAATCAAGTAGTTGTTGCGACTTTCTTTTTAGACAAACCCCCATCCTCCATCACATAGCAAGCTGGTAAAATGCTGCAAGAAGTTAAAGCTACTCCACCCGACCCATCCTCTAAACGAGGCTCCAGAAGTGTGCCTGTCAGCTTGACACTACATTTTGTGGGGGTGCACAAACGAAGCGGGGGGACTCCACCTAATCTGCGCCCACTCGCATCGTCAAAGAGAGACATGTGATTGGCGGCAACTAAAGCGGTTTCAAGTTGGAAGAGCAACGGAACAAGCCGAGTTCAACCCGTTCTACTAGCAAAACGGAATCGATGGAGCGGTGGAAGGAGGAGTCAATTTTGAAGAAATTGTTTGTGAATGGCACCGCCACCGCCGACAATGGTGGTGAAATGGTTGAGAGGTGGCTCAAGGACAAATGGGGAGAAGAAAAATGAAGAAACCATTGGAGAAGCTCACTATTTGCAACAAAGCTAGAATTAGTTGCAGAAAAGAAATTGAGGCTAATTGTCAAAGAGAGTACGAAGTAGTCGTAGAGAGGATGATAACACAATGGGTCATGGGAGAGAAGATAGAGAAATATTAAATGAGTTTCTTATTTCTTTTTTTTAAAGCAAATATTAATTACTAAAATATTCTTAAAAATAATTTATTTATTAAATAAAAGAGTGGTTTTTTTTTCAAAAGAAATGGTGGAGGCTGCTAACCTCCACCAACAAAAAAGAAAAAAAAAAAAGAGAGAGGGAGAGGAAGTTAGCAGCTCCCATACACACACACGTGTATATATACAAGGTTTTATCCAAAATCTTCAGTACCCCCACTGTGTAGTAATCAATATAATTCAGAACAGGAATAATGATGAATGCATTATTGTATCAGGATCGCATTTAAGGTACTGAGTTATAGTTGCCACTTGCCAATACATAAACGCGTAGTTTTCTCAACTTGACAGAGCTGTTTGTCCTTCATGTGCTCGTCATCCCAACCTAGGAATAGGTTTGCAAACAAAATATTGGCATCAGACATGACTTGGAATCAACGTTACTTGAAGGCAAAATCACCTTGTTTAAAGATTCTACAAAAGCTAATAATTTTTTGTCTAGTTTTAGCTTAGGAGTTAATGTAACTGCCAAAAGCAACACTGCTGTATGCCACAAGTGATTAACCGCACAAAACATATTAGCAGCAAAAGTTCAGTTTGGTTCTAAAAGACTGGGGGCAAAACGAATATTTCATTTTTAGTTCCTAGCAACTCTGCTCCACCATCATCTTCCCATCTTAAGTTTTTTGAAATTTTAATAAACTAAAAAAAAAAAACCAATTTGCTGATGAAATCAGCATCTGAAGTAACTCTTGGGGATGGAGTAAGCTCCAAATTTTTTCTATTTTAAGGTGATTATGCTCTTCTAAGTAAAACTGTTTTTGTTGAGGGAATCAATAATTGAACCATGATGGTCCACCACCACAGGCAACTACTTAGACCACTTGTGCCTTTCGTTAATGGAAGCCATTTATGACACTTTACAGGCTGCTAAAACATCACACTAACATACTTTTCCAACTAAGCTTCGCTGGGTTCCCCACCTCACGGATATGGTGTTGACTACTGCTGCAACTTCATTTACTCAGCGATTGAACCCAGAGGAAATCCAATGCCGGTGATTATTTATGAGATTTTGACAATTTTTATTAAATAGAAGAGAAATTGCTTTCAAAAGTTAGAACAATTGAAGACTTTCAAATTTCAAAATGCAGTTTATTGGACGGTCAAACCAAGCAAAACTAAAAGCAGTTGTGGTTAACTGTTTACAGAAACAAATTAGTAACTTCATATCAATAGCCGTACTTCTAGTTATCTCGCAGCTACTATACATAAAATAACTTATACATGAAATGTGGGAAAAAAAATTTTAAAAAAAAAGCAGAAACTGGCCAAAAAACTGCTTCCTCCATCCCTAGCAGTCCTTATGAGTCTATCTGAGAAAATAAACAAATATTCAGAAAAATAAATGATTAGTTTTTGTCAATTCAACTAATCCTTTGTGAGGCCAACAGCAAAGGCTTTACTCAAAATGCATCTGATTCTGAAGTTTTCCTCCTATCCAAGTAACCAGACAAGCTCAACTAAGGTCATACCAGTTTACCATTGATTTGGGAAGGCTTCTCTATATTTTGCATTCTCACATGACACATGCTGGCTAACTGTAGCTCTTCTATTCTTTCTTTTGATGTTACTTTCATTCGCAGCATGGATGCAAGACTTTGATACTTCTCTCTGGCAGATTAATTTCTCTTCATTAGCTACCTCCCTATCTTCTCCAAGAGCAGCATATCCTGAAAATTGAAGCCAAAGCAGCATACCATAAACTGCTTTATTGCGTTCCCGAATTTTGCTAAGTTTTGCATGCTTCAATGCCTTTTTATCAATTTCTCTCTTCTTTGCCACCTGTTTCTCTTTCACGAACTTTCTTCACTGCTTGTTTTGCCAATTGCTGTGCTAAATCAGTCCCAAAATCAATATTAATCATGTCTTCTGAAGGGCTCTGATTGAGAGACTTTCCTTCATCGTCTCGAGGAATGATAGGTCCATGAAATGGGCAAACTGGCCTTCTCTGACAGAGTCGCCCTTTCATCAATGGAGCATGGCATGGTTGCATTCAATTCAGCAATGTTATCTGCTGGAATAACTGCATTGTAGTCCACCCTACCCCAGTGACTTTCAAGCTCCAAACCCTGCTGGTTAGCATAAAAACCCTGTTTTCCAAGTGAGAACCCCATCTTACCACAGGTGCTTCAGCTAGAAGCTTACTTCCCAGAGTTTGACTCAACTTCATTCTCTCCACGAACTAGGGTGTTAGTATCAGAGCCATTAGACTCTTTATTATATGAAATATGAAAGATTATCATTATTCACTTTCTGGGAAGTTGATGCCATTTCAAAATGTTTGTTTTTGTTATTGGGTGCACTAGACATGATTTCTTCCAAAAATCTTTTTTCCTCATCGAGTTTTGAAGTGTTTGGAAGAGAACTATCTGCCACTTACCCACTTCACATTTCTTTTTAACTGACTTTGATGAGTTTGGATATAAATGAACTCCTTCAAAGTGTGCCACTTCAATCCTTACAAGAACAGAAATCCACTCTTGGATGGAAATCCAATGCTTCATCACTATAAATTTGTATAGCTCCCTCAGCGCATCAAAAACCACCTTGCTGTCACCGTTCTCAAACTTTTTGCCTTTTTCCCCTTCTTTCAATGCATAAAGACGAATCTGTGCAGCTCCAAAGAACAGAACTCTTCCAAGTTCTTCCTCATCTAAGAAATCATCACACAAATTCCTTTTTTTGACTGCAAAATGTCCTAACACTCTTCAAAATCATCCTCCATCGTAGACAGTATTCCACCCTTTATTGAAGATGAATTATCTTTCAAACATTCATACTTGTTCAATAGAATCGCTTTTTTTGTTGTCATCGTTCAATAGAATCTCTTTTGAGATTCTCTAGTTCTCTACCTTTCCCTTCTCTCTTGCTGTAACCTCGCCACATTAGCTTGTATGTTAGGAAATTAAAGCCTAAGAGAGTATTCTTTAGGTAACCATAGCCTAATCTGATCTGTCTGTAATAAACCCCAAATGACAAGTTCAATTTTTTCCAAGAACTCAATGGCCTCTGAACGTAAAACAGATGCAACAGCAGGTGGAGCAGGCAACGGCAGATTTCGTCTGAACCCAACACTCAAACTCAGTAACTGGTCCAAGTTCTCAACAAGGAGGGTTCTAAAAAGCTTTGAACACAAGAAGAGTTCATCAATTATCAGAAGCGCAAGGTAACTTACCTGCAGCTTAAATCTGTCAAGGTCAACCTTTGCTGTTATATTGGAGATGATAGCTGCAATCTGGAAGTTAAAATCTTTAAATTTTGCATGTAGACAACCATATCAATGGGGGTTGAGCTAACACCTACTGATCATTGTAATTTTAACCAAGGGACTTTGTCAGTCATTGCTCAAGTAAATAACAACAGCTAGTGCCACAAGTAAGAACAAAAAAGAGTAGGTTGAACGTTACATCAAACTGAATTTACATCTCAGATTCTCATGAAATATTAGATTATTGGAAGAAAAAGAGAGGTTGGATGGATCATAGACCTACAAGTAAGACTTTCGGAGTAGGACCTGCATCTTCTTTTTTCTTTCCCCTCTTTTCCGCTAAATCTCCTGTACACTACAGGAAATCTGATCAATATTTGAGTTGTTTGTGATTTGGACTTGGTTTAGATTATCTGAATAAGATTAATAAGGATATTTTGAAATTTTTCATATTAGGCCATAAACTACTATTTACTTTTTAAAATAAATTTTTGCAAGTATTTTTCCAAATGGGCCAATCCTTATTTAAAAAAAATGTTAATGATCACTAAAAATGAATTACGTGCTAAATTTAGCATATCCAAACACATTATAAAGAATGGGTAGATAATTACAAATGAGAAAATAAAATACTGTGGATTTCCATTAATTTATAAATTTTTATGTAATATGTTGTATTTTGTAAAAGTTTAAATAATAATTTTTCTTATCTAACTGTTACTTACGTGGAATCAAAGGTTTTTAAGAGTGTAAACTATTTTTCTAGACATGCAGTTTTGAAGTAATCCTCGACATTTATGGTACCTCTTTTCTTACCAAGTCTTGAGACCTCCTTTATGAAGAAAACAAAAAATATATATATAGTAGGCAGATGAAACAATTAAGCTTGTATTAGATTTGAGTTGGGCATCATTTTTGGCCTCTTAGCCTAGATAGAATAGAAACAATTATTGTCAAAGGTGGACATGATAATAAGAAAGCTGCACCTTCGTATAGAAGATTAAAGTTTAAATCTTAAATTAGACTTGTTGAGAGAGTCAGCTAGTCATAACAGTATTTAAAAAATTAGTCTTACAATAATATGTATAGAGATTCTCATGCCAAAGACAGAAAGAATTACTGTCAAGGGTGGAAACGTATTTTTGTTCCCCCTTGATTAACATATTTCATTTGTTTGTTTGTTGGACGATTGAAATATTATTCAATGAAAAGAAATAAACTGAAGCCAAAAAAAAAAATTAAAAAGCAGAAGCTGTACAACTAGCAGCAGTACAGCGAGCTGTAAGCAAAATAGACAAAAACAAAAACAAAAAACAAAACAAAATAAAACAAAACTCTCGGCCATAGCTGACTTAATAACTCCCTCTTGCAGGCACTGAATTTTATGTTGCAGTCTTGCAGAGTTTGATCATGATTTGATTATTTATTAGTCCATTCTCAACAGATTGCAGATGTCATTTCTGCATATTTTTCATTTTGTTTGCACCACTTCCTACACCTCAACACCCATGTTTTTAAAGACGTTTTCAATAGAAGGTTTGTTACACTTAATTTCAGTGATGGTTAAAGACTTTATTATATAGAAGTTGTTATTATATAAAATAATAAAAAGATAATAATAAAGATAAGAAAATTAAATCTTAGATAAAATAGAATTAAAATAAGGTGTTATCTTATTCATAAATTAGAGATAGTAACAGTTGGGGAAGTAGACACTTAAATGTAGCGTTAACTATGATGAAACTCTGTACCATGAAAACATGAAAACGTTTTGAATGAAAGACCATATTCACCCAATGTGAATGATGACTAAAGATTTTATTATATAAAAATTATTATTACATAAGATAATAATAAAGATAAAATACAACAAAAAAATATAAAAATAAGAAAATTAAACCTTAGATAAAACAGAATTAAGATAAGATATTATCTTATTCATGAATTAGATATGGTATTGATGGCCAAGGAAGTGGACATCCTGAATGTGGCATTAGGCATGATAAGGCTCTGTATCATGAAAATGTTTTGAATAAAAGGCCTGTTGCACTAGTAATGACCATAGATTTTATTATATAGAAGCTATTATTACATAAGATAATGAATGAGAGCACTTTCTGTAAAATTGCATTCCAGCCTGCTTTGCTAAACTGATAGAGTTCTGCACACTATTGCATATAAGTTAACAAGTTCCTGGCTTCTTGCGAGGTGAGTGATACGGAAATCCAGTGATTTTTTTCTGAACAACATTACAATAACGCTTCGTTGTATGTTCTCTTGCGTAGAGTCATACGAGGACCTAGGAACTAGGATGATCACCATGTCTGCACAATTTTTTTTATAAGAAACTGCGTAAGTATGGGTATTAAAATTTAGGGTTAAATTTAATTTGACCCCTTTGTTTTGGGGCTAAATTATTTTGTCACTTTTTGATATTTTTGACTTTGTCATTGTGCTCCTGGATTAGCTCCTTTAGCATTTTACCTTATGTAGTCTCATTCCATTACCTTAAATTATAAATCCATTAATGTTAATTAATGTAACTAAGATTTCTCTAGTCTCTTTATTTTATGAAAACTCAAATAATAGTTTAACTACATATTATCTAAAGTAAATGAATAGAGATAGAAATAATTTAAAAAATTGATATTGTGATAGCAAATTTTATTGAGTAAAATAAAATATTAACTATGCAAATTAAACATATTTTTATATATAAGTTTATTAGTTTAATATATTATTACATAAATAAGTACTTTTTTAATTGATAAAATTTGAAAAAGACACAAAAGAACTCTCAAATATATTGGATACAAAATGTTAACCGAATTTATTACAGGAAATAATTAAAATCGTAATATAACAAAATAATATTGCCTCAATTTACATGAAAGCAAAATAAATTTAACCTTAAAATTTATTAGACTTAGTGTATAGTTGATCACAGTTTATTTTAAAAAAAAAACTTTAATTATAAATTATCTTAAATATAAAATAAGATAATCAAATCACGCGCTTTAACATCCTATATCATACATTTCGTAACAACAATATCTTTGCACGAATGACATATATATGGACAAAAAAGGGGCTGTAGGATATCTTTTGGACCCATTATTCTCCAATGCAAGGCATATTTTAATGCAAATCAGAGAGGCTTGTCTAAAGTCTATCTATTCACATGCAGGTAGGCTGAAAATGCAGAGCACTTGTCCGTCTTTAACAAATACATACAAAAATAAGAAGATTTCACAAATGGTCATGCTTTCTGTACGGTCAATCGTGCACTTCAAAATTCCGATGCAAATTTTTACCCCAAGCTTGTCCATTGAGAAATATTTAAATGTGAACTCCGAAAGACGTGTTGGATTCCGTTTTTGTGTCACTGTAGTGATTGTAGAATCAATCATGGTCTTGGTCCAGCTTTTTATTGGCATGCTCCTATATAATTCGTTAAATTTAATATGCAACCCTTGCTTTTGTGTGTTTTATTTTTTTTTCATATAACAATAATAACATGAATAATTTCAATTTGTTATTTTGATTTTAAAGAGGACTGTGGTTAAGTGCCTCATACAAATATGCAGATAGATCATACTTGAGCAGCACAATGATATTTTATAAAACGATATTCTCAATTACGAGCTTAAATAAGTACTATATTTTAGCAAAATAATAGCTGTAATATCTCAATTTTAACTATGATGTTCTTAACGGAAATTATTTATTTCTATAAGCCTGATACTATATACACACTTCCATTTTTCTTTAAAAAAGAGATATATTTTGTCTCTGCTATTGAATTATAACATTGATGTAACATTTTGCATAGATTTAATGATATGACTTTTTTTTATAGTACCAAATAATTATGGAACTAACACTTGCTTTCCAAATAATATTATATGCATACTACTACATTTTCTGATAAAAAAAAATGTCACTACTACATTTTGCACACTTCCGTTGTGCTTGCAAAAATATCTTCTCCCAAAGTAATAAAGGATGTGTTTGAGTAGACATTTGTCTTATTCAAATGAATTTTTAAAAGCTTAAACAAGCTTTTATTCATTTTTTATTTTATTTATTTTAGTATTTATATTATTTCTCAAATATAATTCTAACTCTAAAATTCTGTTTGGTTTAAAGTAATTATTTTTTATTTTTGAGTTAAACATAATTATTTTTTAAACATAAATTACTTTACTCAAATTTACTTTTAATTAAAATTAAATTAATCTAAAATTAAATTTATAAATCTAATTCAAATATTCACTACGTAAATGTAGATAAGTGGCCAAGTGCAATTTATGCAGCAAGCAGGGTTAGATTGCTGGCTCTTCATTGATCATTGAGATTTTAAAAAAGGAGAAAGCAGTGAGTTGGTGGTTTCTCCACTTTAAAATGTCTCTTTTTAACAGCTAGAGTCCAACAACATGGAAAACAGACAAATTGCTTTGCTCTTTCCTAAGCTACCCCCTACTAACCATTTTGACAATTTTCCCCATTTGTCTGTGCCTTCTAGTCTAAAGCGTGGGCTGCTTGCTGCTCACATATTTTGACTTATTATTGTTACTTGCATGTGCTCTGTGGGCACTTTGGAACTATGGCACCACAGCATGTGCCTGCGCTGCCGCGAGGTTTTGGATCATGCCCAGATGGAGATAGAAAAGCAAGAGTGAGACTGTGAAGTTGCTTAGCCCACTATAAGAGACACTGCGGGTGCGCTTGGGAGCGGCATTTGGATATTCAAACCAACTTTTTCTCTTACCTGTTTTGGTGTTGTATTATTTTTTAAAAATAATTCTCATCTCAAAAACTTATTTAGTTTAAAACTATTTATTATTAATAAGTTGAATGTCAAAATTTACTTCACTCAAATTTATTTTTTACTAAAATTAAATATATAAAATCAAATTTAATTAAAATCAAATTTATAAAATTTAATTCAAATATACACTTATACACTACATTGTCTAGGGGTCAGGCCGAAAGGAGACGTGAAATTTTCAGAAACATCTAAGTAAGGCATCCCAATAATTTATCTTCGTTTTACAAAGGAGTCTATTGCGAGAAAGATGAAGAAAAGCTAAAGAAAAGTGAACACACTTCATTTTGAAACCGAAATCGTGTAGTCTCGTTGGAGTCATCTCAATAATTTTAATCGCTTAAATATTTACCCCCGATACTAGCTCCTTTGATAATGACGATTTATGAGGAAAATAAATTATGAAATAACAATATATATAACTTATTTCGGAAATTGAGAATGATCGTGAAGATAAATTTAAAAATTAATAACTACTAATTATAAATTTAGATCTGTAAAAGTATGTAAGATTAAAAGTATGTCTATACACCTTTTAGTGAACAACAAAAAGAGTTCGACAAATGCCATGGGTCCCTCCGCGACTCGCGATCCACGCGTCCACCTTGGACTGGTTGACATCATTTCGTTCGTTTCTTATATTCTATCAACCATTTTACTTTTGACCCTCCAAAAAAATTATTGAGATTATGACATAATTTTAGGGTTCCATTTTGAACAATTTTTTAAATACATAATTATCATTATAAAGGAATTCAAGAAGCATTACAAGTAATCAAATTATTTTTTAGAATTATTTTAATTTTGAATTATTTTTATTATTTAATCAGCTATAATAAAGAGTGACGCTTTAGTACCTACTGTTATTGTTATTTTAACGGCCTAAATTCAACATTTAGGAGTAACTATTATTTTCCTCTTTATATAGGTACTCAACAATCTTCCATGCATATAGAAAGAAAGTTTACTAAAATCAGTATTAATTAATGCAACGCACTTGAGCATAGGGGATTTATACATTAATAGATATAGAATCAAGGGAAAGCATGCGCAGTGAAAGGGCAATATCGTTTGGTGCATAACAGAACTAAGAAAGAAAAAAGGAAACTACTTTTTGGCTTACACCAAATGTCATGGAGATTGATATTTGCACAAAAAGATACACATGTACATATAATAAGTGTTACGCTACGTTTTTGGATTGAACCAATTGTGGTATGCAAAAAAAAAAACAAAAAACTTAAAATGATGTAACTTTGACACTGAAGATGATGCAAGAATAATCACACACAAAAAAAAAAGCAAGAAATTAGGTAGAAGCAATGCTAGAAAATTGAAAGATTAAATCAGCAAATTACCCTGTGTTGGAGTAATCTTAGCATTTAATTAGGTGATAGCATAACAACAACAACAAGCATTTTGTTAATATCTTTCTCCCTGAAATCCAAAGAAAGATTAAGCTCTTATCTTACTTCTACATTATACTTTTATAACTTGAATTAAAAGAAGGCAATAATTAGAAAACAGGGAAAGAGGCAGGGAGTTGTCACCAACCAATTCACATCAGGTTCATGCGCAGCCTCGCGCGGCAAACCCGACCCGTGAACCCGCGAGGTCGTACACTACCCGGAACCCTTGCTGCTGGATGTTGCCGATTATCGACAACCCGCTCATTGTTCCCGCGAAGGCGAAGCAGAAGGTCCCGCTGTTGTCCACCGGAATCAAGTAGTTCGTCGCCGGTAAAGACACGTCAGCACCCCGGAAATGCAGCACCACCGTCGGAACCTTCACCTCCGTCAGCCCCGACAGGTCGAAGCAGGTATCGAAGAGGGAGAACTCCTGCGCTTGTTTCAGATGGGACGCCCCGACCCGGAAAGCGTCTCTCAGGGCTATGTAAGCTGAGCGGGTGAGCCGGGTCACGGAGGTGCCCGAGTCGATGATGACGCCGCCGTTGCCGGCGGGGTTGAGGCGGAAGAGCGAAGCTGAGATGCCGCGAACCGGCGTGCCGCCCACGCTGATCCCGAGGAGTTCCACGTAGTAGAACGTGTCGAGCTTAGGGTTCTTGAGCAGAGGAGTGAACCGGGCGGTTCGGGACACGGCGGAGTCACCGAAAACCACAGATGACGGTTTGGCCGAAGCGGACCGGTCCATTAGGCAGTAGGAGAATTTCTGGTTAAACCGCTGGCCGGTTTGGGACGGGAACGACAACCTCCCCCGGCCAAGACCCAACAGACCTGCCGCGCCGACGAAGAGGCCTTCGTTGTCGTGGCCGCAGCCGAGAGCCACGCCCGCCACACCGGTCCTTCGAAACGTCAGCGTTTCGGTGGAGAAATCGCCGAAGGTGAACGAACCGTCACCGTAGGAAACCTGGTACTGGCAAACCTTCTTCTGGTTACATCCCGGAGAGTCCAGCTGGCGGCAGAGCGGGGCCCCGCACGGGATTCCGGCGAAGGACCGAGATTTGGACGGGTCGAAAACGGGGTCTGCCTGAGAGTAGCATTGCCGGCAAGGAGCACACTGGAGCCAAACGACGTCGCTCCCGGTGTCCAGCACCATGTACACGTACCTGGGAGGTGTGCCCACACCCAGGCGCGTGAAGTACTCGCCACTGCCCTGAGCAAGACCCGATGTGACAGAGCCGCTGAAACCCGACCCGGACCCGGTCACATGGCTCTGGTTGAGAACAGCAACTCTGGCGGCCATGGAAGCGAAGGCGTTCACTCTAGCAGCGTCTCTTTGCAGCCTGAGGTGGAAGAGCTGCTCTGGGGTTTTGTCGGAGGAGAAAGCATCAATGTGGTGTAGCTGAACTGAGAGAGAGGCGGAGGATTCTGGGTCGGAGTCCGTGGTCTCGGGCACAGAGAGGGTTTCGGATTCTTGCCATGAGAGAGTGGATGGGTGGGGGAGGGAGTGGACAACTAGAGTTTTGGGTTTGGAACTGAAATGGGTCTGAGGAAGTGGCGGAGAGGGAGAGGAATACGGCGAAGAAGGAGAATAGAAAGGCTTTTTTCGCTTTCCCTTCCATTCCAGTCGCAGTGAGAGAATGAGAGAGAGAGAGAACAAAAAGTGACAAATCACAAAACTTCACGGATGGTGGAAGAGGAGAAATCACTAAATAATGGAAGTGAGAGTGGAGTGCAAAAGCGGTTCTAATTTCTGAAGGAGTGTTCCCATTTGGTCATTACCATATTACAGTTACTGTTTGGTTACTTTCTTCACAGTTGGGACTAAATTATTGCTGCTATAACGAATCAAGAATTTACTGGTAGTGGGATAAGAAGAAATTTATGTTAGGACTGGAGTAAACCTTCACTTAACTTTATTGGCAAAGCGGGACATGGGATGGGAGAGTGGCGTGGGGGATTATTAGAGGGATTTATATCTTCTCTTATTAAAAAATTATTTTGTTAAGAAAATATAAATACAAAATTTATTATACAAGATCTAGTTTAATGTATTGCAAAGTCTATTAATTATAATTTTTAAATTTAATTATATTTTTTTCTTTAATAAAATCATCTCTTGTTATTTAATTAACTAGAGAGGATCCGATCCAGTCCTTACTGGAGTGCCCTTGTGATTTATTATATAGACAATTATTAGTTTCTCACAACTTTCTTTGCATGTCTGTTTGGTCAATGTTGGGTTTGTAAATTGTAATGAGTGTGTACGTTAGCTGGCCACTAAGAGCATGGGACTAATCACCTGTGTGCCACAGTAATTTTCCAATTGGATAATCTTATGTCCTTTTTAAGCACAACATGCTCCAATTCAATGTGAATGCTCGTAACATTGACCTGTTGGCGCAAGGCCGTTGATGCAATGCAGAAAACGCCGCCAATCATTCTAACGGGGGCACATGGAATGCAGTATAAAATTTCCGAAGACCTTTGTGAATCCTAGTAGAAAAGTGCATTATACAAAGCTTAGCTACAAAGTGCTTTTTTATTCTGCCATAATTAATGTTATTAATGGCTTTTCAAAGCGAATGGCACTTCCCTGCTTTATGTAAAATAGACACGAGCTAAACCCAAATGCATTAAGCAATTCTCTGTCCCTCACTGTCTCCTGCAGACCTATGTGGATTACTTAATTTCCTCAAAAACTAAGCAATCAGCTTGGCTCCGTCTTCAATGCACCTGTTTAGTTTCGGCACATGGACGCACCATGGTCTCATATCCACTGATCATGTCTAAAATAAAATCAACGGATGGATTTTATTACTTGGAACCTGGTTGACAGGTTAAATTAAAAAAAACATTAATTACAAAAGTTGCAGCTTAAACTCGTTAATTATACGGCATGCCCGGACTCATGCCTGAATCCCACGCGGGTCTACAAATTCCAGGTGCTGCAGCTGAGGCAGCATTGACAGCAGAAGCGACCGACGACACAGGAACCCCAGCGGCGAGGGAGTTGTTGGACCACAAAGCGACGACGATTTGGGCGACTGCAATGTTGCTGCAATTTCTGCAGGCCTTGGTGTTGAAGTGGCACTATAAGTTGGGAGGAAACCACTTCATCTTCATCGAATTTCTTCTACACAAGCACGAGAAAGAGAAAATCACCAAAATGAAATGGAGCAAAAAGAGAAAATCATAAAATAAAGGGAAAGAATAAAAAGATGAATTTATTTTAATACATAAATAAAGAAAGTTGTTTAATACATGAATTTATTAGAAATTTTGATATTTACAAAATAAAAGTATTGGAGATTATTTTTATATTAGAATAAACATTAGATTTTTTTTTCTTTTTATCAATTAAAGGGTTTGATCCATGAACCTTTTCTCTTTGATAATTTAAAATCATGACCTATTAATAATATGAGATAATTAATAAACACATTACAACAACTAAGATCTACATCAAGGATTCAAATTTTCTATTCTATTTTTCTGTCCCCAACTTTATCATTCCAATTAAGTTTTGACACCTCAACAAAAAAATATATTTTTTTTTAATTAATATTAATTTCTTTCTAAATTTATATATTTTCTTACTGAGTTATCAATATTTATTTAGGAAAACAGGATTGAGGATAGAAAAAAGAGACAAAAAAATTTAAATCCCCACATCAACATTATTTACTATATAACTATTGTTTATTAAAATCAAATGTTAAACTATTTTTTTACATGGCAGTGTCAAACTCCTCGTGACAAATTCAAACCACTATTTTCCTTTAAAAAAATATGAGAATAATAAATATGAAAATTGAATATAAATTTTTTTAAATATTTATGGATAAAAATGATCTCATTTAATTATTTTTCTTTTTATATTTAAAAATGATAATAACTTATCTATCTATTATGATATATAAAACAAAATATTGGAACTAAAATGTTGTGGCTCAAATAATAAATAAGTTTGAGTTAAGTGAATGAAAGAGTCTTTTGTAATATCTAGATTTCAAACCCTCCTATGGAAATGCACTCCTAGGAGAGGTAGTTTCAATACCACAAATAAAATTAGTTTCACATACAAAAAGTGTGTGGATATCGAGCAAAAACAAAAAAGTAGTAATTTCTCCAAAAGTTCTTTTTTCCTTTATGCATAGCTCACTTCTTTCCCTTTAAAAATTTTCTAAAGGCCATTTACCAAATTTTCATTAATTTTGAATTTAATTTTATATCAATCCAATGATTAATATAATTATTAATTATCATATTTACTTAAATTCCTCTTTTAAGTCTTTTAATCATAAATATAGCGAAATTATTGCTTACATATATTAGAAAAAATTTAGAAAAACAAATCAATCAAATGCAAAATTTGAAATTGTTACCAACATTTAATTGGTGTAAATTAATCAATTATCCCTAAAAATATTAATAACTTAATTTAAATTACATAAATTTCAATTATTTTAAATTAACATAAATATAAATATTTAATTAACTTAAATATAAATAATTGACATAACAATATAAATAACAATCTCCAAAATATTTGATTGATAATTAATTATCAATACATCTAAATTATTGCATAAATAAATTAGAGACAAATTATGTAAGAAAATTATTGAAATTTGTAAGAGTTACAATTGATGATATATCTCAAAGAAAGAGACTCGCACTTTAAGTAAGTTAAATTCAAGAGAAGAATGATTGTTAAAGAAAAAATTCAAAGAAGAAGTATTAAAAAATCAGGTACATTATTTTTCATATTTCGTTAATTATATTATGTAGGCATAGAATAAGAATGTTGTTCAAACTTAAATCATTTACATGTACTTGTTTCATGAATAATAAAATTATTTAATATCAATTGAGATTGTAAGTTTTTTATTACTTTTGTAGATAGTCAATTAATTAATTTTTATTTTCTATAATTTGATTTCCTTCGTCTTATTTGGATGTTTTGAGATATTTGATGACTTTATAATATTATTATATTTCAAAGAAAAAAAGGTAATGTAGTTTGATACACTTTTATATTGATTCTCTATTTAAAATTTACTTTTATCAGTATATATTTAATTTTTATTTGGTTGACAAATAAGATATAAACTATAATCATTCTTATGATTTTGTGACTAATCAATCAATGTTTATATGGTCATTAATTACAATAACAAAAAATATTATTTTGTGCAAATTTTTTGACAAAAAAATATTGGTGTAAATAGATATTAAACATTAGTTTGTGTTACTTTATGTCACAACTACTATTAATGTTGGTTAATTTTTTTGCTAAAACAAAATCATCTACTGACTCATTCTTCTTTGTCATGACTAGTATGTAATTATAATTATAGTCACATATTTATATTTAATTATTTAATTGATTTGGTAAATCTTATATTTTATAGTCTTTTAATTTAAATAAATATTATCAATTATTATCAATTAATAATAATTTTATTTATTTTTATAATAAATTATTGTGCATCGTACGGATACAAATTAATCATATAAATAATAATGTCTTATAACTAAATAAAGGCCATTACTAATATATATATATATATATATATATATATATATATATATATATATAGATCAATTACTTAATCTCTGAATATAATTAATAAGTCTATTGTTTTTTTATTTTGAAAAATAACATATTGTTAATTAAATGTATATTATATTTAATTATCAAATATGATTTTGAAGTAACATAGAACATAGAAAAGGGTCAAAATTTTAAGTTGGTGAAAATTTCACTGTTTGATTAACATTATAATTAAGTATAATTTAATAATTAAATTCATTAACATTATATTTTTTATATGTTATCTGACCTAATACATGTTAAATTCATCTTTTTATTCTTTTCCTTTATTTTATGGTTTTCTCTTTTTGCCCCATTTCATTTTGGTGATTTTCTCTTTCTCGTGCAGAAGAAATTCGATGAAGATGAAGTGGTTTCCTCCCAACTTCTGGTGCCACCTCAACACGAAGGCCTGCAGAAATTGCAGCAACATTGCGGTTGCCTAAATCGTCGCCGCTTTGTGGTCCAACAACTCCCTCACGGCTAGAGTTCTTGCGTCGTCCGTCAATGCCGCCTCAGTTGCAACACCCCTCTGCGTGACTGCCGTAGAGCTTGTGGTAGATGAAGACGTCGTCGTCGTCGTCGTCGTCATCCTCGACCTGGAGTTTTCGAATGATGGGATTCAATTTGATTTTCAGGCATGGAAACATGACAATCAAAAAAGGGTCACAATGCAATAACTATAATATTGGGGTTAAAAATTAAATAAACACAAAACTGGAGTAACCTGGGATAACAGGTAAAAAACAAGGAGCATCCATGCTCCAAATCATTTTAGGTGCATTGTAGAACGCTCCAATGAGCTTGGCCTTGTCGAGAAACTTAAAACAGTCACATGCACAATGCAAAGTGATGGCGAGAGTTGATTTATTGATGTCACCCACCATATGCTTTAACTCCGTGCATGTGAGATAAGGACTCCGAGGTGCAATTCCACCGCAAATGAACCTCCACGAGACACATTCTCTGCTATTTAAAGGCCCAATTCATGTTCACCGTTGTCCATAAAGTGTGTTATATTTAGCATTTGATGTCACCATCTTGAGAATTTAGACCATTCACGATTCACACTCCCACCGTCACTGTGGCCACAAAGACTGACATCTACGAGACTGCAACCACCGTCCAAGAAACTCAAACCCTACAAAATGTCCTATCCATCAAAAAAGTGACATAATTATGACTTATATCACTCCCATTGCTTTTTCGAAATTGGACGATTATGTGGCGTTTTACCTATTTTAGAAATTGAATAACGTATGTTTAATGATGTTAGATATTTTTGTGCACTAAACTAAATCTAAATTATGTTAATTAATAAAATAAATAAATAACCGATGCATTATTATTTTAAATTTAAATAATTTTTTGATACAAGAGTTTAATAAAATAATAACGTGATAGTTATTTATTAACTTATACACAATTTATATAGATTTCGTATACACAAAAATTTATGGATGAGTTATGGGTTTTTTTGGTGGAATTTATAAATTTAGCGGGATCTGAGAGAATATGCTTTTGTACGGAAAGTAACTATGTTATTTTTTTTTTCGGTACATAGGTAACTATGTTGTTTTACTTTGATTTTGTCAAAGAAAAGTACGATAGAACCTTTATAAATGTGTGTAAGTATTTCTTTTTGAAATATTTATTTATGCATACAATTTGTAGATACGCTTTCAAACTTTTCATTAAGGAAGATTTTTTTTTTCGAAACATTTTTTAAAAAAATTATATAAGTTGGGAAGGCTTTAAAATAGTTATGAAAAGTTTGACTCAAATAATAAAATTGAATTACGTTAATATCAAAATTTTAAATTTAATTTTGATTATTAATTTTTTATTAATATTAAATTTATGAATATTAATGTAAATTATCGTTCAAACTTATAAATGACTAAAAATTAGATTGCACATAAGTTGAGCGGTGTTGTAACCAAAAATAAGTTCAAATTAATCTTTTAAGTTTGCGTTGAGTTGATCTAGTTTATAAAAAAAATTTATTCAACTCAATGCAAATAAAATTGACTAAAATTGGATTAGTTTAGTTCGAGTTATCGAATTATATATTTTATTTTTTTTTCTTTTTAATATGTATAAAATTTTTTTAAAAAAATTTTATTTTTATTTTTCTATAACAATACTTAAAGATATATATTTAAAAAATTATTTTTTATTATAAAATTAAACTCAAAAGTACGGATAACACTTTTTTTAATGTTTAAATGATATGTAAAATAATAAAATTTAATAACAAAAATAATAATCGAATCAAATAATCAAATTATTATATTATAAAATATCATACTTACTGTTCAAACCGATTAATATTTATTCGATGTACCTCAATTACCTAATCTAACTCAAAAATATTCAATTCAATTGATCGGATTGATCAACCCAAACTAAAAAAGCCTTTAAAGTAAGTACCAAACTATTAAGAACAGGGGAAAAAAAAGAAGAAGTACAAAGTCTCTGTGGATAACTATAAATAGCTCAAATATTGCTTATTAAGATATATACAGTTACTGAGGAGTACTGTTTTCCTCGTGATATCCTAGAGGCAGTGACTAATCATGGAATACGGAATAAAGACTTATTGACTGTCTATAAGCTTTAAATTTGCTTACCTCAAGACAGACAAGTGATGTGATTCAAAGATGAAAGGGACCTACCAGTCATAAGGCTAATTGGATTAACCTTTGGACAAAGAGCACGCGCATCAAGCCAAAGTGTTCTCACTGTACATGGAGAAAGATGTTGAAGATCAGTCTATTTATTAATATTATTATTATCATTTTTTTTTTCCTTCGGTACCTCACAGTTTAGAAGTTTCTCTTTATTAGTGTTAATTTTTAGCTGCAGAAAGTATAATTCATGACTAGGGAACTAGGGAGTCTAAGATTGTGAGCAGCATAATACATATCCTAAGATATTTTAAAAAAATCACAAGCAAATTCACTTTAAAAATACATAATACATTCCATTACTCTATTAACTTATGAGGTCAAATTGTGAAAGAGAGCAAGACTTTTTTTTGGGTTCCTGTAATAGTCCCTACCTTCCAAGTTTTGGAAGGTGAAATTTAACAGTTTTTTAGTATATAATATTGCGTAGAAAGTAAGATTGTTATGAAGTTTGAGCATAACTCAAGAGTAAAAGGAAGAGTAACGTTAATTAGGTATAAATTTTACTTCAGTTTTTCGCTAAAAATTGACGAATTTCTTCCGCCAGTATCTTCTCCAAATTTGGTCATGGCTATAAATATTAAGAATATTGCAATTTACACAATATGACCCTTTTAGCATTTACAATTCTGAAGTTGGGTGACTTCACTAAAATATTTTTTTTAATTAAACTCGTATAGAGTAATCTATTAATTTATATATAGCTATAAATAAATATTGTATATAACAGACTTCTAAGTTTAATGTTAATTTAATGTTAGCATTAACTTTATTATCTAATGTATGTTATAATATTATTAAAATAATTTGACTTTTTAAATAATAATTATTATAAATTTAATTTTAATCTATTGTCATTATAAAAAAATTATTTAAAAGAATTTAACTATTATAATAAGTAGTTAAAAAGTAAAATTTTTTAATTATATGTTAATATATAATTAAATAATTGTATCAAAAATGTTATATTTATAATTGATGAAAATTAAATTCTATTATTATAATTAAATGATATAGTTAATTATGATTAAATAATAATATAAAAAATAAAATTTTATAGCCGGTGAATCAACACTAATACTTTACTTGAATTAGGAAAAAAATAAAAATAAAGAAAAATAAAGAAAAAATAAAAAAAAATTTATTACTTGAATGAAGAGAAAATATAAAAAAAAATAGAAAAAAATTTCTTATTTAATTATGTAAAAAAAGTAAGAAGAAAATATATTTACATAAAATAATAAATATATCTTTATATTTTAATATAATAATAATCCTCATCATCCACAATTTGTAAGTCCCACATCACTCTTTCTTCTCCAATGTGAGTTTTCCTCTCACATATGAAAAGGACAATTTTTGGTGGCCCCATACGTCTCCATTTTCTCTTCTCTCACTTTCTTTCCTTCGTGTTTTTAACGCAACCAAGAGAAAATACCAAAGCTAATCGCATCAAACAAGTCAAAGAGGCAGGTAGGCAGATGACGAGGTAATGTCTTGGCAAGTGTGAAGCTGTGTGAATGAACTTATAAAAGGTGTCATTCATGGATCAGCATTTAAGAAACGGGTTGATACGCTGACTGTAACCAACAAGGAACGGATACTCTTCAAGTGTAATACTCATCAATTATATTACGAGAGTTTCTAACAATCAAGGAAATATTTTTATATCATATTATTTATTATATATTATATTAATTATGTAATTATTTTTATCTTTTACGAATATATTAAAGGTCACTTGTATTCGTTAATCTGTATTTTTTATTTTTTTTCAATATTTTTAATTTTAAAAATTAAATATATGTAAAAAAAATAAAAATAATTTAAGTTTTTAAGATAATTAGTTTATATAAAAATATTTAAAATAGAGTTTTAAGTAAAAATAGTGAAGACAATTATATTGGATATGAAATTGTAATTCTAGTAGAATATAAGTAATTTTAATTTAATCCCTTTTGAAGTAGTTTTAAAATAAATAATTATGTAATTAATAGAGAAGTATTTTAGGAACAAAAAATAGAAACTAAAAGGGATAATCTCCTTTATATATAATACAAATAAGAAATGGAAATCAAATGGGACAATTCTCTTTATATATAATATAGATAATAAGAGATAATAGTGATATACATAATTAATGTAGTACAAATTTAATAATATAATATAAAAAAATTATCTTATATCTATTGTATTTAAGAATTTTTTTTATAATATTTTATTCGTTCTCTTTTATCTCTCATATATGAGAATTTTTTTATCTAAAAATATTTATCATTTAAAAATATTAAAAAATATTAATTAAGTATTTTAATTTATATTTATCTTTTAATAGAGAAAGAATTAATGAAGTTATTAAAAGATTAAACTATTATTTTGATCTTTTAAAAATTCACTTGACATCAATTTAATCCTTTAAAGATACATGACATCAAGTTAGTCCTCTAAATATTTAAAGTGACATCAAAATATTCCTCTAAAATGATCCTTCGGAAAGACTACTTTAATGTTATTTTAAATCTTCTGAAGACTAATTTAATATTAAATATATTTGAAGAACTATTTTGATGTAATTTTAAATTTTTAAATGACTAATTTGATATCACATAATTTTGAAAGACCAAATTAATGTCAAGTGAATCTTTGAAAGATCAAAATGATAATTTAATCTTATTAAAATTAGAAAACAATATTAATAAAATAAAAAAATAATAATTTAATCATTTTAAATAATATTTTTTATTATTAAAATTTTTTTAATAAATTTTTTAATTCTTATAAAAAACCTTATATAATATATAAAAGTGCCGAGAAAGGGCAATACATAACTTCACCTCGGCATTATTATCGTATTTTTTTTCGAGGACCTCTCTTCCCACTTTCATTCAAGGTAAGGGGGATGGCACATTAATGTGACTGAAAAAGAATCGTGAATCCTTCTGCTTCCTTCATAGTCTGTCAAATAGGTAACTGCATGCATGAGGTAGACAGTGGAGCAGTAAGCACCTTCTGCGGAAGTTTTTATTTTTGAAGAAGCATTGAAGCCATGGCCAGCCACACACTAACGCTTCAGAAAGGGACAAGCCCTTGTTCGGATATACCCATCTCCATCTTCGTCTCCCTTCTCATACAAAAGTTTTGTTATATTTTATACCACAGAGTCCGTTTATTTATGTAGCGGCAAATCATTTATTTAGGAGAAAATACTTTTATATTTTTGCAAAATATTAGAAACACATAGTTATTATATAAATAACTTCAAGCATGATAAACATTTTTCTTATATCCTAATCCTCTTTTTACAATCATTCGTTAAAATATGCAATGAACGAGAATAAACCCAATTGCAAATTAAAGGCAATGTTGTTGAAATTAAATCAGACAATAAATCAATAAAATTTTAATTCATGTTCAATTAGTTCGATCATTTAAAACATTTAGTTAAACTAAATGATATCATATATATAATAATATAAATTCATAAAAAATAATAAAATATAAAAAAGAATTTTTTTAAGATAAAAAATTAATAACTTATCGGTTCAAACAATTCAATCAACAGGTTCAAATAATTTTATCCAGTTTTAATCAATTTAAATTAATTTGATTATAAATTTAGTTTTAATTAGTCCAATTAATCTGATTGTGAATGTTTAGTTTACACTCAAACCAATCCAACTGTCTAGTCTAGTCTAATTTTAACAATAAATATTAATGATAAAAGAATAAGAGTAAAGAGAAAAAAAAACATAAGAGAATCATGTCAAAGACTTTGGTTTTAGATTAATACAACTTTATATGAGTTGTATCTATATTGTGTACGGGTCCATCAGAGCCGTGGCCCAATTCAATAGCCCAATGCCTTCATTCAGGTTCAACCCCAGCGTGGGGGCGTGCACATGCATCTGATCCCACCTAAAACAAGCCTTTATGTCTGACCCCCCCCAAAAAAAAAGGCCTTTATGCATCTTTTATATACTTAGCCATCGGACTGTCCTGGAGAACCATCTCATTGCCATAGCAGTCAATTGGAGCATTTGAACCCGACAACCTCAGGACTGAAACAGTATCAAATGTGTCTAGTCATATCATTCATATATTTGTATTTACAAAGGTTAATGATAAAAGACCTAACAAAGGGGAAAAACATAATACACTGTTCAAAGGGGAACAAAAAATTTTCTGGTTCAACATATTAGTTTGACTGGATTTTTATTTTTTTTTAGCTTGACTTGACTTTTGAAAAATCTCCCAGATCATTTCCCACTTGGTTAACTTAATTGTTATTACATTAACTAAAATTATTTTTCTTTGCCAATTAACCAATAAACAAACAAAAAAGAAAAATCTGTTTTTTATTTTTCTTTTTCTTCTCTAACTCATTTTAACTTTTGTAAATGATAATTGATATATAATTTAAAATATATAGGAAGAACAAAAATGATAAATTATGCTTACTTCTTTTGTCTTTGGAGAAATTACATTAAGCACTTCTTTAGTTCTAAAAATTACAATCATCTCTCTCTGTTTGAATTTTTAGCAGACGTATATCTTTTTTTTTTTTCATACACATAACTCCCTCTGTAGTATAGCCGTATTATAATTTGAAATTTGTTCAAATGGAAAACAACATATAAGTGGGTACTGTAATTTTCAAATCTAAAAGGGTAGTCATTTGTGACAAAGCATATTAAATGTAGTTAATACAGTTGTATAGGAGTGACGAGTTAACCAAAATTTTAGTTTGAATAATTGGTCTTTTTACATAAATATTACTTAAAAGTATAAATAGATTCTTGATATATTGCATTTGATTTTTTTTAATTATTTAAACACTTCAGTGTGTTCTTTGTATAGACCCTTGACAAGATATAAAGGAAAATTGAAATTTCAGAATTCCACCATGGAAGCATACTGTTGATCTCTATTATTGCAAATTATTGGAGCACATTTTTCCAAACCATGGGACAAAATAAGAACCCTAAAAGGGAAAAGATAGTTAATTAAGAGGAATAATCAATTGGAAAGAAAAATAAAGTAGTGTGGATATAAGACTGAACAACATATGCAGATCAAAAGAATGAAAGGATACTCCCAATCATAGGCTTCAAGGATAACCATGTTTGAGCTTTTGTGGTCTTCAGTGTGATTACATGAAAGAGGTTCGTTTCTCTCAGATGGGAGTTGCTGGTTGGTTTCAGCAATCTAATTTTTTTTTGTTTTATTTTTTTTTAGGATATAGATACTATTAATGAATTATTAAATAGGAAAATTATAAATTCTTTTAAAGAACCAGTTTAATAATTATTTTAATTATCTAAAGGAAAAACATTAAATATATTTTAAATTCATAAAAAAAATTAGTCCTTTCATCAAGAAAATATGTTTCCTCGTCGTAATTACTAGTATTTAATCTTTGAGTTAACACTTTTCATAAATTAATTCGCTTAAATGAATCAAACGAAATGCGCCCTTGAAATAGTAAACTGCACAACGTAGATTTTGCAGCATTCACATTGAAACCAAGGCCAGTGCTACACACAACTACTCAAGCAGTTCAGAAAGGGGCAAGCCCTTGTTCGGATATAACCATCTCATCTTCTCCCTTTGGGCCTTGGCAGAATGAAATTTAGGCCCAAAATGTACAGCTCTATTTTGTGTACTTTTATTGGGTCAAGTTTCCTTCGGTAATCCACTATGCCATACATTGTCTTTTGTTATAGAAACCCAAAGAAAAAAAAAAAAAACCCACAACATGGGATATGGAAGCCTCTTTACGGCTCTAAGCTGTGAACCTTCATTCAAGATGCTCTTTTTAAGCTATTAATCTTCTTCAGACCAAGAAAGCTAGAGGCTATCTTTTTTTTTTTTAAAGTTCAATCTATGATTTTTTGTAAATTACTCAATTCTGTATTATTAAACCATTTTTAGAGTCTTCAAGTTAGAGACTATTAGTCTTCAAAAATATATAATTCATGCTGATAGAAAAAATAAAAATACGATCTCAGTTATATGCAAATTTTTAGCCTCGTTATAATTATAATCGACGATTTTGACACACTGTTTAATTAATAGGATCCAAGTACTAATCATCTTTTACAGAAGTATTCAGTACTAGGGTGCGTAGTGCTCGCGTAAAATTACATTTGGATAAGGTGTTATTTATGAATTTGTTTCTTTTCTTAGCATAGTGTATATTATTATTATTATTATTATTATTTAATTTTCCACACCTCCGCCATTTTCTCGATCGGTTAAGCAATCACTTTTCAAGAATATGTTTTGAACTCTAAAATTTTTATTTTTATTTAATTTATGATTAAATTTTATTTGAAAAGTTATAAAATAATTATTGATTTAATATTATAATGAGTTCTAAACATGAACATTAATTTTTAAATCAAATTAAATTAAATTTATTTTATTATATAATGATTCCAAACACAGCTTGAGTAATTACTTAGTTAATTGTACCAAAAAAAGTGATTAGTTAGTCTAATGCTAATCCATATAAAGGGTTGTAATCTAGAGGATTATACTACTTTACTACTCCCATAGATATTTACATTTGTTTTTTTTTTAATTTTTGGTGATTTTAACTAGTTTCATAAACTCTTCGTTTCACCTATAACTCTTTTAAAACACATTATTTGAAAGAAAAAGCCTAAAAATAATATGCTACTATGTCATTAAAAGAATTTAACTTCATAGACAAACTCTTTAATGTGAAATCACGTGATTAGATAATTATATAAAAAAAATTTACATCCACAATAGACAAAAAAATTAAGGCCTTAGTTTATTTTATACACATAAAAATTCATAGCGTACAATAAGGAGTAGTTTATCTCCAATAAAATTTTTTTAATCTTTTAATACTGAATGAAGAAATTTTAGATTACAAATAAGTATGCTAAATTATTTACGAAGACATATAGACAAACTCTATTAAGACATCATTAAATTTTCTATTGGTGCACTTTAAAAAACACTTTACTATACTCTTCCCAACTTGTAATTATATAAGTAATTGTTCTCACAATTTTTAAATCCTCTACTGGTGCTCACGAAGGACAACAATGAGATTTTCTTCTGACTTTTCTTATGGTTTTTCAAAAAAGAAAATGAAAAGATAAGGAAAATGATTGGTGGCTATGGTGCACACCATGCACCACATGTTATGCACATCAGCCCTAAAACGTAGTGAAAAATGAGAAACACATGCGAGTTTATTCCTCATATGTCTCGTAGCAATTTGCATTCTTGTGTTGTGGACCAATTGAGCTCGAATCTGAGTCTCTAGACCAGTGATAGAAATGCTTTCACTATGAAACTAATCACCAAAATGTATGTGACTCCATAATTTGTGGTTTTTTTTTTTCACTTCCCTATCGGGTCAATCATGTCCATTCATCCCTCGCCTCAAATTAGAAAATTCTCACAAGATATTTTTCTTATGGATCCCACAACTTTTTTTTTTGTTTGTGTTTACTTTTTTATCTCTAATTGGATATGTATTCCAACAAAAAAGAAAAAAAAAACTCAAAAAAAGACACATGGATAGATTAAGCTTGACCATCACGCCACATGGCATTGTTGGCCTTTGTGTTCTATAAGACAAACGAACCCCCACATCCCATGGTTAGAGTGGATACTTCACTACCTCCAAAGGGCAAAGACAGAGGATGCTTTAGACATACGAAATAAGGATATTCACCCCCACAATAATCCAAAGTGAAACAAAGGACATAAGCGGGTTATGGGCATCGAAAGCTGATTCTGATTCTGATTCTGATTCTGAACACCCCCAAACAACTATGTTCTATGTTGTGCTTTTCGGCCCCTAATTTTGGTCACATTTCTCAATTTTTTAGTGTTTCTTTTTTTTTGGGGGGGTCAACAAAAGGAATTTTTAAGTGTTTCTCATGCTCATATGATATGCACGTTTGAGCCCATGTCCTTGTTCCCAGGACCCATTCCATTATAATTTTTTTTTTCCAAAGATAAAGTCATAATTATAATCAACAGAGAAAATTTTGTGGTTACAAATCCTAAGGAAAATTTTTGTTGTATATTTCACAATATTGCTGGCCCAAAAAAGATGGTCCAAATTTCTGAACCTCACTCCTGCACGGCCCGGGCAAGCGGTAAGTAACTTCAGTAAGTTCAAAAACATTTTCAATAGTCAAGGGTCAAGAATCCATTGAAAAAATCTAAAATTAATTATGGAAAAAAGTTTTCAAAAAATCGAGGGCCGTATGAAAGTTTAAGATGAAATAATTCAAAGTGGCAACAAGAAAAGAAGACGATGTGATGATGAGACGTTAAGTAATAAGTTTTGGAATTGAGAAGAGAAGGAAATATGATGGAATGTTAAGTAATAAATTTATTTTTTTTGTTTTAATACTTAAAATCTCTTAAATTGAGAGAATTTATAAATATTTATAAAAATTAATAAAAGAGAATCTTTGAGGATTATATGATAATTTTTTATTGGATTTAATTTTGAATCACTCTTAGTGTAAAAATTTTTAAATTATTATCTAATCACATCTTATTTTATATTTAACTTTTTAAGTGATTGTTACCTTAGTCAAATTTTTTTAGTATATGAAAATTCATGATTCGATGATATTATAAAATTTTTTATACTAATAGTAGATTAAAATTAAAATCTCTTTTATTTTCCTCTCCTAATTTAAAAAAACTCTTAGACCAAAAATACCTACTTAAAATCTTTTGTCCACTACCTTTTTTCCCTCTTCTTTTCCTTCCAAACACACTTTTTGAGAAACTCCTCAACCCGCAATAAGGGATTACGCCAAACTCAAATATCCGGACATGGAGCTTTTAGGATTCAAGTTCATTTTGTGATAGCATGGGTGAAAAATCAAATCAGAAAATTCTTCTAAAAATTAAGTGCCGCCCATTTGAATGTATTTTTTTTTATATAAAAAAAATATCATTTTAGAATTTTTTGTATGTTTTAATGTGTTTAGACGCATTTTTTTAACAAAAAGCTAAAGAACTAAAAATACACATTTTGTGTTTTTTTTTAAGTTATATTTTTGTTCTTATAAAAATAGACCTTCTCATAACATAAACAAATTGTTCAAATTTAAAAATTTATTTTTTAAATAAAGCATCTAAATATAAAAAAATTATTTTTTATATTTTATTAAATTTATATTAAAAAAATTTTAAAAAAAAACTCATCCAAATAAGGCCTACGCCTTACATGAATTTTGCAGTGTACTTACTCGTTTTTCTACAGTAGATTATTTTTTTACAACTTTAGAAGTCGTATTCAGTTGGAGTCTGTCATTATTCAAAGTTCAAATTCTCCCAACTAATAATGTTCGTTGACGAAAAGATAAGTAAATAAACAATAAGAGAAAGAAAAAGCAAACACTAGTGGACGATAATAGCATTCAATTCAACCGTAGGCAAGGAATCAGAGACAAGAAGTCCACGCAAATTTGACACGGCCATGTTGGGGTTTCTCTCGGCAGCAGCGACAACCCATGTCAGATTGGGTTTGGTCACGCTCTCTTTCCCAATATCGTTATCTTTTTTTCTTTTTTTTTTTTCAAAGCCCTAGCTTTCTTTCAATTTTAAAAGGAAACACATGCACCACATGATTCTTGTCATCGCAAAACTCATTTATTGAAAAAGAACTCGGCACGTGAACGTTTTACAATTCAAAAAAAAAAAATCAAAAAAGGGACAAGACGCGTTTGCCTGCAGGACCACTGAAAATATAATAGCATATTTTTGGTACTTCTATTTTTGTTTATTAATTTTGCACATTGGTACTCGTGTTTTCGTTTTATTTTTTTTGTTGCCTAGGAATAATAGGACGAAGTTTTTTCAACTTCAGGTTCTTTCCTTCGTGAGTTTAAGAGATACCTCAGAAACCCATTATAGAAAGCAGGAAATCAAATTACAAAGGAACGGTCGAAAATTTAAGAGCAGTACTTACTTTTCTTTGCATCAAAGATTCGGCCTCATTTGGTTGCTGAGATTAAAAAACAAGGAAACAAAAGCCCAGAAAATATGCAGTAGCACCTGAGAATCTATTTACAGTTTCTGCTGTTAGTTGATCTGATAAAACCAAGGATCAACAATGCAAAAGCCTGTTGAGTGTTGGCCCCCCACCTTTTTTTTTTTTTTTTTGTATCCATTTTCTGACTTTGACTTCTCGGCAAGCCAAACAAGAGATGCAACACTCTTCATTCCCTTTGCAAGCAGAGTGAAAAACAATGCACAACCTCAATCTCCTTAGACTAGCTGATAGCATCATTACAAGATATTGTTGCATAAATAGGTAGGAATGAAAAAGCTAGATTTAAGTCAGAAACAAATGTGAAATTACCCTTTACAATGTATAATATTCTTAAAAGAGAGAGAGGATCTCTCTATCTCTAGAAATGACAAAAGTAGCAGATCATTAACTAACACTTTTGCTCTTATGCACAGAACTTGATAGAATACAATAAAGAAAATAAGAACTTGAGAGAACTTAGAATTAAGAAGAAGAAAAAAACAGAAAGAAAGAAACCCTATGACCATGGTAGATTGGTTAAACTAGACAAAACTATTGACCTTGCAGGAATAATACTTCTTATGATAAACTGTGTATACTATAGACAAACATAAAATTGGCTGCCCTACACGGTTAATAGGAGCTATTATTCTACTTCTCCGGTTCCCATTTTAGATCCTCAGTTGTATAACAAAATTGCTAAGGAAGATTTGGATTTTTGGTTCTTCTCTATTGTATCATGCCTATGGACTATGTTACTCGCGATTCTTCTGCTACACAACGGATGATGACAATGGCTGTAAGGAGTTGGAATCTCGGGAAAATGCTGCAATCAACTTCTCCTTTGTCAGCTGCTCAGATCCTTGAGACTTAATCACAAATGTATGGAAGATGGTGTCATTTGCAGCAGCAAGTTTCGACTCCATAACACTGATCTGTGCCTCTTTGAGTGCTTGGATTACTTTTAAAACAGGGTGAGCATCAATGGGGCAGCTTACCCTCACGACAACCCCATCTTGGGCAGCTTGAATATCCACATCAGGAGCTCGATTCTGATGATTTTCTGCTCTTGGGTTGGCTTCAGATACTAATCCATCCCTAGAAGTGCTTCCAGCTTTCTCTCTCTCAGACTCCAGGGTCTTGAGTTTTGCCTGAAGCTCGTTGATGTAAGCAATGGCGTCTCCCAAAAGAGACGCCTTGTCCATCTTGGAGATGTTGGGCACCACAGATCGTAACGCGTAGAATCGCTGGTTCAGCTTCTCGCGCCTTTGCCTCTCAGCTTCCACGTGATTGAGGGGCTCTTCCCTTCCATTAGCAGGCTTTCTGCCCCGCTTCCTGGGCCTCCTCTCGTCCGCCGCAAGAGGCTGTTCCTCCTTGCACGAGGCCTCAACATCGGAAAGCTCCGATTCAGCAACCATTGGTCTCAGAGAAGGCCTCGAGGTGGCTCCCGAGAAATCGATTTGCATTTGCACCTGCCTTTGGGGTTGATAATTGTTGAGCCAGAAATCCTGCCTCGCGCCATTGGCTAGCTCCGGGGCGTTGCTCGTGGAGGGCCTAGGAGCGAAAATTTCCTCAGGGACAGGGTGCCTCACGCCTTGAGTAGCTGCCCAACTTGGACCATGAAGACCATTTCGAGCAATTGGATAGCTAATGGTGTTCCCATTGGGGTGGCCTCCCCATGGCCTCTCCTCCATTTTCCTAACAGCAAGTTTCTCCCTGAAATGGGCACGACCCGAGTTTGCAGGGTTCAAATCCTGCCCAAAGATCTTTGGAACTCCCTCTGCTTTGTTGTTCCCAATTGTCAAACCGGAAAAAAGGGCACCCTCGTCTCTCTTTTCATTCACCGCCGGCAATGGGGAAATTGGCTTAATTTTGGGTAATGATGATTGGGTCGAGAACACAGATTTTATGGCCTGCAACAATTCAAAGTTCTCTCTTACCGTTCTCACAGAACCCAACTCCACCACTCCCAAATCGGTAGGGACTAGAACAATAGTCTGAAATCCAGCTGATTTAGCCAAGAAAGATCGCACACAGTATTCAGAACTAGATTTCAATGCATCCGAGAGCCACAAATGCTTACCGGATGCAAGGCACTTACCTGGGCCACCATGCCCACGAGGAAAGGAGAAGTACATGGAGGCAAGGAAGAACATCTCGGTGTCCGTTACCCGGTCTAGCCCAATAGCGTAATTGTCCTCATCTGAACCCCCAAACGTTGTGTGCAGCTTCTGCAACACCCTCTTCCTCATCCTCTGCTGCATCTCATCCTCGAGGCGAAGGCTGAGAATCCCTCTGACTCCACCCTCTTCTCCCTCCCTGGGTTCCCTGCAACACCCATCTCCCCAACCCAGAACCCAATCCCCGTATTTCGACTGCGAAATTTGCCAGAAAATCGCGTAGTTCCAGCTGAAATCCGACAGGTTGGGACGTTCCACGAGATCCGAGAGCTTGTTCTGTAGATTTTCGCCACTCCCAATGGCCATTAACAGATTCTCATTCGAGAGAGAGTTGGTATTCAAGTAATCGAAAGCTCGAGAGCCCAGAACCTCCGCCACCATGGCGTTTTCATCATCATTCCATAACCCACCTCCTAAGCCCACCTCAATCTTCATCTCTAATACTCCAAAACAAACCCACCCAGAAAGCAAAAATCTGATATTTTTTTCCAACCCCTCGATCGAATCCCACCCCCTACTCACACCGCCAATCAGAGAAACTTTTCTGCGCTCCCATCTCAGCTCAAATTCTACAAAACCAAATCCAAAACCTCAAATGAAGTCCTGCACGGCACCTCCAATCAGCCACAATCTCAGATCTCACAAATTTCAACTCTGGGTTCCACAAAAAATCCAAGAAAAAAAAAAAGATAGAACCGAGAAACGGAATTCAGGCCAAAAAATCTAAGTGGCAAAAAGGGGAACAAGAGACCACGACTGGGTAAGAGAGCAGAGCGACAACAACAGCCTCTCCGGTAAAACAGACATTATGAGCAAACTCAAACTGACAGTTCAAGGAATCAAACGGGTGTCTCCGAGGCGAAACAATCAGTTGTTTCGCGAATCAAAAACGAAGTAAAAAGGTTTTTCTTCCACCGTACCAAAGTGAGGGTCAGTGCGTGAAAATCGAAGAACAAAAGAACGAACCAAAGGGTTGAGAGAGAGAGAAAAATGAACACTGCGACTTACGCTCTGTAACTTCTAACTGCAAAACAATGAACCATGGTTTGGTCAAACTAGGGTTAAAATTTTACCAGGGTTACTTGGTTGGAGGTTGAGAGGTAATCGCCCCAGATTATGCTTTCGGTAGTCTGCCCCTGTATACTACTACTGTAATCTTCACAATACAAAAACAATTTTCAAAAATAGAAAATTAAATTAACTTGTGTAAATCAATTAAATAAAACGGATGAAGAAAGTAAGTAGTATATAAATAGAAAATGATAAGAGAAGTTTAACTTAAAGTTTAAGGAATCATCATTATATAAATTTATGATACTCGTGCCAAATAGAAAATGGTGGCATGCAATAACTCGCATGTGACCACAGTTATGAGCCTGTGACTCTCTGCGTTTTGTGTATGCATGTTAAAGATGGAATTGATTGTCTCTTACCAAAAACAAGAGCACGAATTGATTTCGTTTTGCTCAATGAAATTGAAATTGTGGGCATTTTTTGTTCTTTTGATTTCCTTTTTTCTGAATAAACTTTCATAAATGGATGCCAAACTATTTTGGAAAAATGATTTGATGGCTCTTCAACCAAGATCTACAATTATACTTGTCTTTGTTAAATTTTCATAGTAGTACTTTACTAACATGCAAATTAAAGTATCATTCTGGAATCATAAATTTGTGTTGGTTTGGTTTCATAGATTATATTAATTACGTCAACAGTTATTAAATTTTGAATTGGCTCTTTCTAAATTGTTTGTGCCTTAACATGTGATCACAGGCTAATTTTATCATTGTCATTTCTATTTTTTCTCCAACAATTTCTTATATATTTGTATAACATTACAAAAAAAGAGAGATTAAAATCTTTAATGTTTGAGTATATTTAATCGAATTTAATTTATTAAAAAATATTAATAATTACATTATAATACATTTGCACTTATTTACTAACCTAATTATTCATTAGAGACAAAATATACTTTATAAACCCTTAATGTAAGTCTAATAATTAATAGTTAATAAATGAGAAAAAATGGTTGTGTTTTTAAGATTCGGATTTTATTTTGTTATTAAAATAATATGAGAATATCTTATTAGGGAGATAAAGAAATAAAAAAATTTGAATATACTCTTTTCGTCCACTTTTATTTATTGTTTAAGTTTTTGCATAAAGTTTGATAATGTTATTAAATAGGAGAAATATAATTCAAAATGACTAAATTATTATTTCTCTCACTTCATTAATATTTTTTTTTAATTTTACTTACTCTACTAATTCTCCCTCCATTAAAAGACAAGGATAAAGTTTAAAAAAATTAATTAATATTTTCTTAATATTCTTAAATTACAAATATTTTTTAATAAAAAAAAATTCTCTTACACAATAAATAAAAGTGAACAGAGACAGTAATTAGTGGATTTATAACTTATCATAACAAGTTACTACATAAAAAAAAACTCGCATCTATATCCAACAGGATGATCATTTGATAGGAGAGAATTTAAATCCGTGTTTTTAGTCAATGAAAAATTTGTTAATCATTTTAATATTATATTTTTAGCCACTAATAAATGACAATAAAATTTTGTTTTTTCTTAACAGAAAATTCATTAATCGTTTTGGTCTAATATTTATTTAACAGTTAATAAATAACAAGAAATTATTATTTTTACTTAACAAAAAATTTATTAATCGTTCTGATCTAATATTTATTTAGTGGCTCATAAGCGACAAGAAATTATTGTTTTCCATTATTTTGGTCAAAAAATCTATCATTGTTGTCTAGTAATTAATTAATAGTTAACTAATTGTACAATGCACGAGCCCTTAATATATATATATATATATATATATATATATATATATATATATATATATATATATATATATATTTTAAATGTAATTGACACAAATGATGAAATACTGTAGAGTGTAGACATAAGAGTAAATAGATATTCACTAATATGAATAATAAGTCACCACGAAACTTCCTAATTGAGTGTTTCGACATTAATTTTTTTGATGTAAATTATGAGTATTTTTATAAAGTTCAATTGACTTGAATTATCCTACAATTATCGTTAGTCAAATCGTAATTTTTATATTTAAAAATATAACTCATTTTTATTACGTGTAATACTTTATGGGTAGTACTTAAATTTTAATAAACTCTAATAATTAATAGTTAATAAGTGACAAAAATGGTTGTGTTTTTACTCAATAAAAACTTGTTAATCATTTTGATATTATATTTTTAGCCCCTAATAAATGACCATAAACTATTGTTTTTTCTTAATTGAAAACTTATTAATCGTTTTGATCCAATATTTATTTAGCAGTTAATCAACGACAAGAATTTGTTGTTCTTACAAAACCAAAAACTCGTTAATTGTTTTGATCTAATATTTATTTAGTGGTTAATAAGCTACAATAAATTATTGTTTTCCATTGTTTTGGTCAAAAAATATATCTATTGTCGTGTAATAATTAGTTAATAGTTAGCTAGTTGTATAATGCATGAGCCCTTCAAACCTCTCAAAAGAGAATATCTTACAATACATAAATTAAATGTAATTAATAGAAGTGTTGAAATACTAATTGAGTACTTCAACTTTAATCTTTGGTATGAATCAGGAGTATTATTATAAAATTTATTTAATTTGAACTATCTTATAATTCTTATGAATTGAACTGTATTTCTCATGTCTAGTGACGTAATTCACTTTTACTAGTATTTTGACTTTAATATATTAAATATATACAAAAAAAATTATCATATTTTTATTAGCTATAGGAAAACAAAATATTTTTTTGGTAAGAAGCCAAACAAACAAAATTGTTATTCGTTAGTATAATAATTCAGTTGATAAACAATAAAATTAAAATGATGGTGTTTATATTTATCATGGCCAAAAATCATTATTAACAAAAATTGTTGTGTTTCAAAATATTGTAGCTCCAATATATTGTTTTATAATTAAAAAAAAATTCATATCTAGTATGGCCAAATAAAATATAGATTCACAATAAATTCAAATTAATAAAGGAATGTACTTTTACAATTGTTTGAAGGAGGACTTAATATCAGTTGATAATAAAACTTTATATTCAATATATTTTCGTAAATTTAGAAAATACTAGAAGGACTTATGATTTACAATACAATTCGATAGCTTTTTATTTTTACGTGAATATAATTCAATACATTCAAGCTTCAACGAATTACCAATATTTGTTATAAATTTATTTTTCTATGAGTGTTTAAAAATATAATGCAATATTATTTAATAAAAACAGATAAAATGTTTGATGTGAATAATGATTAATAAATTATATAAGAAACTCATAATAGTATGATTTGTCATGAATCAATTATTTTAAAAATTTAAACTGTTAAGTGAAAGCTTGAAATATGGACAATACATAAACTTACCTTAGCTTAAATTATTGGGTGAAAATATATAAAAATATTTTCTATCTCTAACATGGTTTAGTAATAAAACAAATTGAAATTTTAATAAAATAAATTTTATTTATAATATTAAAAATTTAAATTTTATTAAAAAATATTTTATTTGGAGGATAAACTCAATACTCTTGAGTAAGAAGAATCTAGAAAAAAGGCTGTACAAGAAACATATATAGTGACTTTTTTTCTCTTATAATTTTTCTCAACGGTCTGAAATTAATTATATGCAGCTAAAATAAATGTCATTTGCCGAAAACAAGGTTAAAGAAACAAGAGAAAATTTGTGACTTCTAAAAGAGTATTACTAATATTTAATGAATCCTGCAAACAGGATTAACATTTTGTGATTTAGTATTGATGGAAAGATTTAAAATATTTTTATCCAATGGTATATTCATGCGATACCCGAGTATATAATAAGTACTACTTACTAGTAATAAACTTGGATCTTATTAATTATTAACGTTACACTTTTTCCGTGTTAAATTTATTGGGACATTTATTTTTCAAAGGTAGTTTTCAATTTTCGTGGATTACTCATGTTTGCAGTTATAGTGAGTGGGAATGGTTAATTACCTTTGACGCATATCTCTCTCTCTCTCTCTCTCTTTTTCACATGCTTTGTTACTGTGTAACGCGTACGGTGCAACGACAAAAGGCTACCACCAAGAAAGTAAAAGGGCATTTGACCGGATGTGCGGGTTGCAATTTTCAAACCTTAATTAATCAACCTCTGCGCAAAAGAAAACACAATCAAGCTCCCCTTAATCATTAATTTATGGGAATCATGACGTTGAAAGTTAAACAAAAAAAGGATTCCTAGGAACCTGACACATTTTGATCTGTTTGAGGTTTTCTAAGCCAATTTTCTGGAGATAAAAGCGCTTCTCGGAGCTTTGGTGGTGCGACATCATGGTGGCCCTAATTGGAGTGCAACGTAAGGCAAATAAATTTTAAAGTGATTCTCTCACCCAATGTTATTATTTTTAGAGCTTCCTTTATTGTTTTTGTTCTCTCTCAATTTGTCAAATAGGTTTATCTTTGGAGTTAGAGTATTGCAGTAGTTAAGTTAATCTTTATGGAGCCGGCATTGACTATTGCTTTTCCCTTTCAGGGTAAAAATATTTTTGAATTTTTGTACTGATTTTAAGACTTTAATTTTTTTTAAGTGTTAATTTAATATTTAAATCCTGGCAGTCTAAATAAAAATCACGCTTTGTTAATCATATTTAGTTATTTACTGTTACTTTTGAACGTGATCCATAATGTCCATGAATTATATCATATTTAAAAAAAAAAGATTAACTAATTTTTATTTATTTAAAAATATAAATATTATCACTTTAACTTTTTAAATTTTTTTTATATTAATTTAATTATTAAATTATAAATAATGATATCAATTTAATTTTTTTAAAAAATTAATATTAATTTAATCTATTAATTATTAAAAAATATTATTAATTTAATCTTTCGATAATATAAAATTAATAAAAATTTAATTTTTTATTTATAAAAATTATATCAATTTAATCTATATTTAAATATGTAAAAAATATTTTAATATTATTTTTATATTTTAAATATTAAATTAATATTAAAATATTTTAAAAAAATTAAAATAATAATACTTACTTATTTAAAAGACTAAAATAATATTTATTTTTAAAAAATATTCAGTATAATTATTTTAATAATTGATAAATAAAAATATATTAAAATTATAAATTAAATATAAATGTCGTTAACGTGTATTTTAAAAGGATATGTTAACAAATTAAAAAATAAAATTATTAAATAAAAAATAATAATATTTAATATTTTAAAAATTCAAAATATATTAAATAATTTTTATATAAGTAATTAAAATAATTTAATAAAAAATAAAAAAATATGATTTTATATTTATTTGACACGTTAACAAAAGTAATTAACTTGAGAAACAATGTTCACCGATAAAAGGCTATATATATGACGCATGTGCTTTTGGCTTCCGAGGATTTGTAAAGAAACCTTTGATGACGATGGACCACTTAAAAAAAAAAAAAATCTGCAGTCGCCACGCTCGGAAAGAGCGTGATGACAAAGAAGGCTCGCTGAAAGTCTGAAACGCAGTGCCCGTCACGCATTTCGGGCGGCTCCTATCATCATTAATCCGAAAACAAACACGTTTCAGCACATCACACGCGTTCCGGGTTCTTGGTTTTCCACGCGTCGCGATCTCGCGCATCCTCGACACCCCCAGGGAACGAACCGATAAGGGGGAAGGGGAGGAGGGTCCAGTCCGTGAGAGGCACGTGACCGAGGTTGGACCCATTGGCGGAAGGGGCACGTGAAGTGCATTTAAGCATGGTTTGGCTGCTTTTAATAATTTCAATCAAATTTAATAAAAGTTAAAGAGAACTCTGGTTGGCAACGGGTTTGGCGTGTGCGTTGCGCGCCTTGACGACGAAGTGGTCACGTCAGTCAAGAGATGGTGGGACCCGCTGGATGAGGGGCTTTATTTTCATGTGTGAGCAGTTGCGCCTCGTTGGAAATGCCGCGTTTACTGTTTATCCGATTTTTATGAGTATTGGTTTGGCTGCTCCTGTTATTTAATAAATAAAAAAATTTAGGATCATTTTTTATATATTAAATATATAAGATTTGATTTTATAAAATTATTAATAGATTTTATTTGAGATAAGAGTAACCATAACTCTTTTAAATATTTTAAATATCTTTAGATACATATAAAAAAAAAATTACTCGACCCTCCAAGGATGTAGAAATTATATGTATAGCTTCACTTTTTTTTATTTTTCTTTTATATTTTGTAAGTAGGTACATCATTTTTCTTAAGGCAGATTCTTATAAGTAAGTAAAATTAAGAAAAAAAAACTTAAGAGATAAGTGAAAATAGAATAAGATGAAAAAGTATTATTTTTCAATCATTGTTGCATAATAAACAACGGAAAGTTAAGGTCATAGTTTGTTGAGTGAAGTGGACATGAGTTGTACTTTACTTTTAAAATGTCTCACTTTTTTGTTAACAAAGTTAAATATAATTTTTATTTTAATTTTTAACATATTTAATTTTTACCTTTCCGATCATGTATATTCGAGATTAATCAACTAACATATGTGTAACTAATTTATTTTCACTAATCTAATTTGCTTATAAGAAAAAGTGTATGATTATATCATTTTAATCTTAATATAAATTTTAAATATATGATACTTTTCTTTAAATATAAATTTTGTCAAAATTATATGTTATTATAATTATAAATTAAATTATACATTAACTATTTACTTGACCTCTTTTAAAATTTTCCTTCAAGCTACGCCACTATATAAGATCAAATAGTATAAAGTTTAATTATAGTAAAAAAGTATAAAGATGAGGATTATGGTTGATTTAGAATTATAATAGTATATTTTTATTAAATTTAATATAAAATAATATTATCAAGTCTCATTAGAACACTTGAGACTTAATTAATTTATTTTATAATTATTGAATAACATGAATATACTAAATAACTTTATCCTATCAGATATTATACTAAATATATGATACAAATAATTATATAATATAAACATATATTATCATACCTTATATTATATATCAAATAAGATTTAATATATTTATAAAATATTATATTAGTTCATTAAAATTATAACATATAACTAACATATCAAAACATACTGTTAAATTAAATATAAAATATTATATAATAAAATTTAAATTAAATATCAGTCATTAAGTGTAATATTACAAGATTATCTCGAGGTGCCCTCTTTTCTTTCTCCGCCCTTGTTGGCTGATATGTCTGGGACTTTCTTCCATAGAGAAGTTGTTTGGTTTTGGGTCTCTGAACCCGTTTTTTCCCAAAAAAAAAAAAGAAATACTAATCCATAAAACCCAAAAAATATACATACATATATATATATATATATATATATATATATATATATATATATATATATATTACAAAATTTGTATCATTTGTGTGATTTATTTATGAGTTTTGAAAAATAAAAAAAAAATAAGTTTATTACTTCATTCTCTACAAATTAAATGTGAAAAAAAAGTTACATCTAACGTGAATAAATATGATTAACAAAACTCACGTATAAGTCTCTACAAACATTCATATCTAGTTGTTATAATTAATCACTATCCTTATCTCAGCAATTGAAATTCTCCCTTTAGCAACTCACCCAATATTTGTAATGAATGATTATTACTATTTTGTAACAATCACTTCGATCATAATATGTTACAGTATTGTTCTTTTTTAATCTCTTCTTATACATACTGCTTACAATTTAAATTTTGCAGGCCTTTGCTTGGTCTGGTGTTATGTCCACACTCTCGGAGATTGCCAAAATTTTGTATTGTTTCCTTCCTATAATTCATTTTAAAAAAACAAAAAAAATATTAATGGTATATTTGGTATAAGAATAAAAATAAAAATAAATTTTTATAGATAAAATTTATATACAAAATTATATATAAATCTCATTCATATAAATTTATCTTTATTCTTATCTTTATATCAAACATACATTATAAATATGAAAAATTTACTTTTATATTTTGAAGTCAACTTTGGTATTATAAGTTCGAATTATAAATTATGTAAGTTGACTTTTGAAAAGTGTTGGTTCACACCGACAATTTCTTTTTTTTTTTAATGTGTCACACCGACAATTTCTATTAATCATATATATGAATGTTTATTAGATCTAGATTTTTGCACATTTAATAAAGAATGAACCAATTTTTTGAGGGTTTTTTATATTTATCAAAAAGTTATCTTATATTTTTGATATAAGCAGAAGTATTTTTATATGGTTCAATTTATTTAAATTATTTTATAAATTTAATATATTTAAATTAAAAGTAATAATAATATGATATTTTTTATAAAATATAACTCTTAATAATTGAATTGCAGTTTTCATATTTAAAAACACAAATTATTTTTACTATGCTAATACTTTATAAATTTTAAAAAATTGTCTCATATGCATACATGCATGATTGAGTATTAGATTTTTTTTTCTTTTAAACATCTATAAAGTTTAAATTTTACTAGGTCTAAAGGTAAAATTTATAACAAGAATAAATAGATTAAGATTCTCTCATGTTATTGAAATAAAAAGAGTGTATCCTGTTAGAGAAATAAAAATATAAATAAATTAAAAATAATTAAAAAATTTATAACCTATTAAAATAAATTTTTGTATGTAAAAAATTTATATCTATTTTTTTTATAAGGTAATCTTGTAATAAAAAATTTTAAATTTTAAATAAATTGTTCTTTTTTATACCGCCTTTAATTAACAAAACAAAAAAAAATTAAAAGTCTACTTGCAATAAATTAAAGACCCTACTAAAAGCACTCTCTCAATAAATGAGGCACCGATTTTTTCTTCATAGTCGTGCGTTGCTTGTTCAAGTAAATTAGGCCAAAATCAATTTTGACCATCATAATTGACATTTCAACGCGTGGAAGAGGAGCAAGTAAATTAGGTCAAAATTAATTTTTATTTATTCTATTAATTATTTCTCTTCATTAAAAAATAAAAATACAGTTAAAAAAATTAATTAATATTTTTTTAATATTTTTAAATGACTGATATTGTTAAATAAATTTTTTTACATAATAAATCAAAATAGACAAAAAAAAACAGAATCAAACTGATAGTGGAGTTAAGTGTTCATTTAAATTATAAATTTGGATAGTGGGATCCGTGCAAAAAAAAAAGCATGGTGGGATTGAGTGTTCATTTAAAAATTAATATTATGTTGAAAAATAATTTGTTTTTAAAATTTACTTGGACACTAAAAAATAATATCAATTTTAAAGTATCAATTATATCAATATTTTATGAAAAATATTAGATGTCTTTTGTTATTATTATTTTTTGAATAAATTACTCTAATTTTTATTTTATTTATCTATTTTTATAAAAATTTATCTATTTTTAAAACATACATAAACTCTTTTTAAAAAAAATTTATGTATATCATATTTTTAATATATAATAAAAGTTTATGTAAGTATTTAAGAAAATATGAATAAGTTTTAAAAATAAATAAAAATTTATAAAAAAATATGTAAATAAATAAGAGGTTGAAATAATTTATTTTTTTTTACATTTAAGTATAAATATTTTGTTGGAAAAACACAAGCCCCACACCTAGAATTGATTTTGCAACCAGAGAGAAGGCCACTTTCAGAAAGGTACGATCGTAGGATTTCATTTTGGCTGAGCCAAGGCAAAAATCTTTAAAAAAAAAAAGGCTATTGGTGTTTTGTTTTTTTAATGAATAATACCAGTGCAAATATTATAAAACATCAAACCAAGTGAAAATTATAATTTTTAAAAATATTTACCCAAAAACTTTGATTATAATTACACTTTATAATATGTAAATATTAACAATTGAAAATTAACTATTTCAAATATGAATATTTGTTCAAACAATAAAAAAATTAAATTCTTGAAAATTTGCTTCAGGCGGCCAAAAAAAGAAAAAGCTTTCTTCAGAATAAGGAAAATAAAATAAATCCATTCCATCATAGTAAACAAAAGAAAAATTGAAAGCTCTGATATATGCTGTCAATCACGTGCACATCCAGCCACCAAATACAATGTGTCAGTTTTTTACCATCTACACCGGCACTCTGTCACTGGGCTTCCTCGTGTGGAAAGTACTTTGTTCTAATCCAACATTTCCCCCTGCGATGGCTCACGCTACCCATAACTTTTCTTTATAGAAATCATTTATTCTTGCAAGAATTAATAATAATATCAATTTATAGCGAGTTTGATTTAAATATTTTTCGCCACACATAGAAATGTTAATGGTACTAATCGCTTGTACTTTATATTCTTCACAAAAAAGTGAATACTTTCAGATATTTATAAGTATTTAACAATTAAAATAAAATTTTAAAATCATAAATAAAAAAATATAAATAAAGAAAATTTAATATCATTATTATAATTTTTTAATAATTTAAAATATTTACAAAATTAAAATAATATATCATAAATAATATAACAAATTCATTTATATTTTACAATAATTAATTTACATAATTAATTATTATTTAAATTATATATAATTTTCACGGGTAATGAGATTTTTTCTCCGTACAAGACATTTTATCACATGACATTGCTATCCGCACATGACATTTTGCACAAATTGTAAAGTACTTGTGTTTTCCCAACGGAAGTAACAACTTTTTTTTTCCCTTAAATCTGTTAATGTGTGTCATGAAATTTATTATTTTTAACTACCTATAATCATACTTTAATTATGTTTAGCAAACAAAATTAATTTTATTAATTAAACTATTAAAGTTAGAAATATTAATGACCTACACTGTTTGACATAAGAATATTATATTATACTAATTGTATCTAAGCTTGTCTCAATATATATATATATATATATATATATATATATATATATATATATATATATATATATATATACAGCCAAGTAGGCTCCTATTGATTATTTCAAGGAGGTGGTGTGCCAGTGCCAATTCATAATTTCAGATGAGTCAAACTCAAGTTGTTGGTTCATATCTGCCCCTAACCCTGCTTTTGCAAACATTTTATATTTAATCTTTCTGATGAGCATACTCTTCTTTTTTCAGTCTTCAACGGACGAGGAAGGATCCAATGGAGTGGGTAACGGTAAGTTTCGTACAATCTAATTTTGTCTTATATTTTTTAAAATATAACACAATTTATCACTACTTATAATGTAGATTTTAAAAATGAAAGCCCTAATTTGTTATTATAAAAATATTTAAAACTCTCACTTCACTTTATCTATCTTGTTTCATATATATGAATATTTCATATAAATTTATATAATAATTTATCATAATTTTAAAAATTAATTAGTATGTTATATAAATTATATAACTTATTTAAAAGAACTTACTTTTATTACTTTTAATTATAATTTAAATAAATAAATTAATATAATAATATCTAAATTATTACATATTTTAAATATATGTATATATATGGTGTGGGTCGGTACGGGTGAGGGTGGATGCGGGTTGAATTATTCTCAACCTACACTTTCTCTATTTCACAACAATTTATAACTCTAATTTATCCTTAAATTTTGCATAACGAATGAAAAATTCATCACATATAAAATGAAGTGGGTTAGATATCCGTAAAATGAGTCTATATTGTTATTTCTACACATGAGTGTACTTATCTCAGTGAGAATTGAATAATAAATAAATAAATTATATCTGTTCGTGTCCCCACCCGTTGCATTTTATTTGTTTAATATTGATTTGCATTTTATACATGACTCTAATTAATAAGATTTAAATCAAAAACTTTTATAAATACAGAATTCAATACTATTAATTAAGTTAATTTTCATTCGTATTTAACTTTAATTTTAAGTTTTAGTTAAGGATGTGCATAAAGAAATAAAAAAAAAAAGAAAAAATGAAGAGAGAGAAATAACGTGATATATATTATTCCCACCAGTCATTACATAAAACTACATGAAAGAACACACTAGTCTTGTTCAATGGAAAATTAATTTCACAGTTTTATAACAAAATGATTAAATTTCAAAAAGATTACATATTCAAATTTGCTCCCCCCCCCTTCCCCCGGGTCCCATTAGTTTCGTTCACTTTGAATCAATTTTTTTTTTATATAACAAAATTTTCCTTTATCTGAAGAACACCTGAATAAAAAGTGAATCCATTTTCGTTTAACTAAAGTTTCTAAGAAAATTATGGATTTTTTGCAGCATCAAAATTCATCAAATAAATGGATGATGAAACACTATCAAGAAGTTTGTTTAATCAATAATGCTGGCATTGTTTGAAGTAGAGTTTTAATTGGTAATATATTCAATATATATACTTTAATTATTCGAAGTATATAGTTGGATTAGATTGGAATTCATGAAACTTTCTTTTGACGTGTGGGGGTGCTACAGGACAGGGAACATGAAAAGATGTAAATTATTTTTTGATGTGAAAGGCGTAACAATTTTTGGGAATAAGAATCTCAAGTTGATGAAATTGTTCTATGAACGAGTCGCCGTCCACGCGGTTCCATGATTGTTACATTGAATTTCAGACTTCAAATTCTCACATTGTGTACTAATATTATTCCGTCACTATCATCCACGAGAAAACATAATTAAAACTAAAGATTGATTAAATATACATAAACGAACGAATGAGCTGTGTCGAAAGATGCAAACACTGTTCATGTCCCTTCACTGTTAAAAGCTTTTAATTTCGATTGGTGACTCAGTTGAAATTAAACTTCATGTGTGCCAATTTTTCTTGTTGGACAGGAGTTCAAAATTAACCGAAAGAGTAATGTTACGAAGTAAAAAAATTAACCAAATTTTTTTATAGAATTAAATTAAAATTAAAAGTAATTATTAAATGTAATAAAATGGTAGAAATAATTATCTATGTTAAATAATAAAAAATTCTTACTATTTTTTATGAAAAATATTCTGTACTTAGGGTTAAGTATTATATTTAAAGAGTATGAGAATATTTTATAGTTTGAAAAAAATTAAGCTTTTAAAATATTTAATTTTTGACAATAATAATATATTTGAAATAGCTTAATTATAAAAAAAAATTTTAAAAAAATATTATTAAAATTTTTTTAATTATAAATTATTTTAATTATAAAATAATTTAATTTAAACACATATTAATAAAGAGAAAAGATCACCTCAAACATGCTCCACGGCCCACCGTCTAGTTTCACAAGTTACGGGCGGAGGTGGAATTACATGATATAAAAATATCATTATTTGGGAGGTTATGCTTATAAAATTTTTCTAAAAAAGTAACGAAAAATTTCACATGTATACTGCTAAATTTAAAAAAAAAATTTGGGGCGCCAAGTCGCTCCTCATATACACAAGAGGCGCTGCCCCTAGTTATAAGGTATTCTTTTATGATCACTTACAAAACCCTTGTCTAAGCAACGTCTTGTTCAGCTTAGATCCAAGATATATATATATATATATATATATATATATATATATATATTAGCGTCTTTGATGCATGAAACATCGATGTTTTGAGCGTTTGAAGAATAAAGATCTTTCACCAACTAATTCTGTTCAAAGTTCAACTCAAGCATTAGCTTTGTCTTATTTATGTCTTTCAAATTCAAACTCGCCATGTAATTATAGTTTTTATATGTTGTTGATGCATGAACAAGAGAAATGACGTGAGGTTGAAGAAAGGGGTCTCTAGAGAGAAAGGGGTAGTGAAAATGAGTTGAAGCTTTTCATGCTCGGCTGAGAGATAGAGGTTCTATAATTTTTAGGGGCAATTATCTTAATTTTCTTTGAAGTCAGTACTTATTATATCTAATATCTCTTTTATTTAAAAAATTATACATGTATCTCTTACTTTATGTATTATTCATACACCTTATACATTTATTTATTTAAAAAAATATATGACAATCTCGTCTACTTCATATAGGTTTCCTACACTGCATTACCACTTGTAAATAATTAAATAATAAAAGTAAATATAATTTTATAAACAAAAATAATATTAATATAATAAATACTAACTCTAAGAAAAATAGGTAAAATTATCCCTAATTTTTATCATGGGTTGGACTTGGCTTTCCCAAAAGCTATTGGGCTCCTAAAGTGGGTTTTCAACCCTGGATTGTTTCTGGTTTCCCAAAAGCTATTGGAATAGATTTGCATAGTTTCTAAATTAAGCAACCACAATCGATGGCAACCTCTTCCACCATACTTGAATTCTTACGGTTATGAGCACATGTCATGGCGAGTGCAACTCGGCTCGACCCGTATGCAGATTGAAGCAGGCCAACACACACTTTTGATGGGCCTTGATATGAAGTTCTTGGCCCGGCCTTTGCAGGCTAGCGGGTCGCGCGAGCCAACTTATCATTTTAGACAATTCCTCAATCTGTTAATTCAGAAAAAGGTTAAAAAGTAAAAATAATTGAAAAATAAATAATTAATAACAGAAAATTTGATTCAAGTATCGAAAAATATTTGAAGGAATAACATTCTTACCATTCTCAAGAATGATGATTATCATGTTTGATTTATCTAAACATTTTTTAAAATAATTTGGCCACTGTCAACCACCACAAGACAGAAGATGATAAATTCACCTTTTTCTATAGAAATGAAAATATGAGAATGTTAAACAAAAAACATTTCCAATATTTATTTTCACATGAGAATATTTTTAGAAATTTTTACTGAATATGAGAATCCAGCATTCTCATATAAGAATTCTTAAATATAAAAAATATTTCGTGAACCAAATATTCCAATAGTTTTTGAATAATATAATATCCTTTGTTCCATAAAAAAAAACAATCACTTAAATAAGATTAAGAAAAAAAATACTTAGCTTTATTTTTGGGCAGGATTAAGAAGGAATTTCTTTACATTGTGTCATATTGAAGGCTCTGGATCATTTAAAATGCCTATAATAAAGTGTAAGTGGATTACAAATGAATTATAATACATTCATAATTTATTATTTATATATTTGTATTTTATAAATTTTAAACCGTTGATTTTTTTTTTATCCACGGTTATAAACATTAAACTTTATTCAGTAAAATCATCCTAAATTAACCTATTAAGATTATATCAAGTTTGATTTGAAAATTAAAATCAGTTGAAAGTCATTTAAGAAATTAAAATTACGTACAACGAAGTAAATGATTATGTGACTTGACAAAAAGAATTGTGAATAGGCTCAATGTCCGAAACTCATCCATTCATCACTATAATTGGCATAAGAATATAATAAATCAAGATGAAAATTGTTTACTTTATCAAGTTGATTTCAATGGATCAACAAATACTTGTTACTTGATTGGAGTAATTAAGACCGAGGAAATTGTAGAGATAAAGAAGTGAGAATTGAGATATCAAAGCTAGATGTCTGTTTAAATCCAAATTCCGTTCTTGCACCCATAGTTCCAGTGATCAAAATCACATGACAGAAGCTGTGGTATGCAATGGGAGAAGCTTTATATATGATGCAATATATCAGATCCCCATTGCTTGCCTTGCCTTGAACACATTCGCACAGAGTTTGATCCCCGTTTTCTTTTCCTGAAAGTTCCCTCTCCCAATAAAAAAAAATCCAAAATATTAGAAATTGTAAGATTTGAAGTTAGGACAAAAGTGTTTGACTATATATTTTATGATTGTCTTTATCACTAATCCTGTCTTTTTGCGTGCTTGTTATTTTTTCATAGATATAGTACTGCTACTCCAAAAATTGTCGAGCAACAACTGAATAAGTGTCAGAGTTGCTTTAAATTAAAAGTAGTTATGCGTGCACTTTTACCAGATTGTGACTATAAAATGGTGCAAGTAACATTAATGTCAAAAATGAAAAACATTATCAGCCGTTTAGATGTATTTTGTTTTTAATCAATAAGAAATGAAATATTTTTCCTATTAAACAAGCACGTGTTCTAAGACTATTGTTGACGTTGAAAGATAGATGAAACTCGTATTATTTTAATACAACAGAATTATGTAGAAATAAATGTAACTAGAAACTTTTCAATTCGAAAATCCGTATTCTATTCGTCGTTGGAATTGGAAAAATGTCAATTTCGTTCAATTTATCTAACACTAGGAAATAAACTATTATTTCTCTAACTGCAATGTGGAGCGAATTTTAGACACCGCATAAGCTTAGATTATTTGGGTCCGTTTCTCTTAAGGCGTTTGATATGATAAAAAATAAAAGAAATTAAATGAAAATGAGAATGAAATATTTATATTTTTTTGTTTTATAAAAGAATTAAATAGTAAATACTTAATTTTTAAAAAATATTTTTTTATTTTTAAAATATTTATTTTATTCTTCATCTTACTCTCACTTCTAATCTCATCACATTCTCTTTTTTTTTCACGATATTAAACATGTACTTAGTTTATGTTTAATGTAAAAAATATTCTTGGACAAACATTTTCAGCTATTAAGTGATAGAAATTATTTTTTAAAAAAAAATATTAATTTATATTTGGCACAAGAAAATTTTTTCCGGTCATCTTTTTTTTTTGTTGGTATAGACCAGTCCCAAGCTTGCGCGCCCACAAATATGGGCCGTGGTTACACATTGACCTGCCTCGACTCCCCTTCTTTTCCTTGTACTCGCAGTTGCAGGAGCCGAATTCTTGCGTTGAATTTTATGAGTAATGCTCACAGTATTTTTATTTTAAACATTGTGTGTAATTACATCTACTTCCTTACGGTTTTAGGGCAACAAATAAATCATTTATTTATTTGAAATCTACTAAAAAAAATTAAAAAATTTAACTACTTCATGACTCATTTTATGTGTAGAAATTCAATCCGTCCGTTAGTCTACTTTGAAAGATGAATATCTAACTTACTTATACGATTACATGTGTCCAAATAGGCCAGTCTAATGGTTTTGGCTTATTTATCCTGAAAAGTTTTTTGAGTAGAATGGTGTTTTTATTGGCTAAAAGAAGTTGGTCCGGCAAGGCCCAAAAGTGGCCAGCCCAAATTCATCTCATTTGTCGTTTCACTTAAAGTTGTCAAAAAAACTAAAATTCTGAAAATCGAACTGGTTACTAAATCGGTCAAGGTACTGATTCAAGATTTAATGGTCGAACCGTAGTCGAACCGAAATATAATTAAATATATATTTATATTTATATATAATAAATAAATATATATATATAATTATTTATATACTAATAAAATAAATAATAAAATATAATATAAATTAATAATAAAATTATTTAAAACATAAAAAAATAATATCATAAAGTAAAAAAATATTACATTTATATATAAGCAATATAACAAATATTATGAACAGCTCTTATATACTGTTTAAGATTTTTCTTTAACAGCTGTAAGCTACACATACAAAATGCAATCACTGGATGGGATCTTCAATCACTGAAGTTGTTTGCCTCAATTTCAAAGCTTATCAATTTTGATAACCTATATCAGTTTTCACAGATTTTATGCCTAATACGTGTTCATAGAATCACAATATGGCTTCACTTTCACTTCCGTTTTATATAACATTTCTGACAACTAACCAAGACACAATCACACACATACACATTGAGCAGAAATGAGTAACAGATGCAAGAATTAATAAAGTCTCTACCTAAAACAACAACAAAACTGTAAGGATTCAACCAGGAGTGCGGTGCGGAGGCGGGAGTTGCTGTGCAGAGGTGGAGCGGACGGTGTTGGCTGGCTGGGGTGCGCAACGCAGGAAGGAGGCGGCTGGGATGCGCGACGCAGGACGGAGAAGCCTGCGGTGCGTTTGTTCTGCGAAGTGTAGAGACAGATTCGGCCGGAAGGGGTTGTGGGACGAAGCTGCCTCCGTCGCATCTGTTTTTTCTTGCGGTGCGTTTGTTCTGCAGAGTGCAGAGGCAGATCGGGCTGGAGGGGGTTGCGGGACGAAGTCGCCTCCGTCGCGTCCGTTCTGCGGAGTGCGGAAGCAGACCGGGCCGGAGGGGGTTGCGGGACGGAGACAACTCCGCGCATCCGTTCTGCGGAGTGCGAAGGAGGCAGATCGGCAGGGGTTTCAACCCCCTCCACCAAAAATGACGCCGTTTAACTTTTTTTTTTTTGTAAAATCAGGAGCAAAATGACGTCATTTTGCTTAAAGAATTTTTTAAAAAAAAAGTCAAGAACCGATAACCGTACGGACCGGTACCGGTTTGACTGGGTTAATCGGTTTGGGACTGGTTCATTGGTTTTTGACCTCACCGGTTCTGGGAGACCGCCCGAACCGGTGAGGGGACCGGTTTCCGATTCGACCTGTTGAACCAGCCGGTCTGGTTCGATTTTTAGAACATTGCAAAAAATAAAAAAATCCATCCTTTTTTATTTTGGTCATCCATAATTCATTCGGCAACAAAACGGTTTGGTTAGGCCAACTTAATTTAGGTTCCATTTGATACATTTCATATGTAATTGATAATATAATATAATTAATTTTATTTATTTTTATATAATATTTTATTTTTGATTAAAGATAACTGTGAGACTGACCTTTGAATTGGGGGTGATAATTAAATAAAATTCTCTTCAAAGTGATAATTTCAAGATTCAAATTCCTGATATTGTAAGTAAAGTTTGTTTAGGATCACAGTCCACTTTTACTATAACCAACCACTTTTAAGTACATTAAATTCCTAATTGAGTAAAAAGATAATTGATTTAAACAACAAAAATGTGGACTAACTCGAGAAGAAAGTTATATATATCGAATATGCTTAGTTTCCTTTATTGATTCAATTAGCAAATTGTGTTAATAATTATTTATATAATTTGTTAGAGTCACCGTTGTTGTGGACAGCTACACGATAAATTCTATCTAAATTTAACAAAATAAAGTTTAAACGAGACAAATTAAACTTCCAAAAGTTATCTATACATATAATTGTGACTCCAAGAAGTCAAGTACCATTCCAGTGAAAACATGGAGAAAATTAATATTGTGACATTAATCATATAAATTTCTTATAGGAGATATATATATATATCAAAATCATTTTCATGTCAACATCTGATAATTTAATTATTTGGCAAATTTGTTTTTGATATCATATTTGAGTTTCTTTCATTAAGTGATGAAATTGCAATAACTTGAACCTTTAAGAAAAAACAAAAACAAAATGGATACATAACAATGCGGTCCCTTCTTAGCTATGGGTCAAATAATTTTGTTGGACAATAGCAGATATTATAGGGTATCCTTGTGAGACCGTAGTTCAGTGATCGAAAGGGCTTGAATTGTACACTTGTGAGCATTTGCATCACAGAATCTTGAATTGTACACTTGTGAGCATTTGCATCACAGAATCTGCTGCATGCTTGCTGCTGTGTCGCAGCCAAATAATTCCAACTCTTTATTTTTTTTGATAAATTTAAATATATGTAAGTATTTATTTACATAATTTTAAATTAAAAGTGATATGATAAAGTTTTTTTTAAAATGATGATTCAAACATTATGAATAAAATTTATTTGGAACGTGGTTATTTTTACTATACTAACCATATTTGAGTACTCTAATTCCTTATTTAAAATATATACTTTTTGCACATTGATTATATTAAAGGGTTGGGACGATGGTGGTTGTTTTGCTTCAATGGTACCCGTATGTAAACCTAGAGGCCAGGCACCAATAATTCATCCGAGTAATCTTTCTCATCTTTAAGGGCCACTCTACCACCATTAGGACAAATGCTTATTGGTAATGGTCCATTCCTTCTCTGCTTTCAAATCCCAAGGCTATCAAATGTCCATTTAGCTCCCACTAGCGGACAATACGGCTCTCGTCCTAGTCACACCTGCTGCTTGTTTGGTTTCTGCAGTTGTTTTTACTTCTGAGGCCTTCTTCGTACTTTGCATCCATGCTAGGGCTGTAGCTAGGTCCATGACCCTATATATGGCTATATGACCCTGGTATGTCTGGCAGTAGAGCCGTAGAGGTTTGTTAAGAGTCATTAATTATGAGGGCTTTTCTCACTAGTTGGGTATATGATTTAGGATAATGATACTTAAGGTATGTTTAATATAGGGATAAACATACAGTTGGGCATAGAATTTTGCTCACATCCCTCATATATATTTATGTGGATTCATGAGGTTGAGGAAGAAAAGAAAAAGAGAAAAAAAATTATGATAAAATTGATTGATAGATATATGGTTTTTCGAGTTGTTTTTGTGTTTCTATATATGTATATATATGGTTTAGACATTTGAGTTTAATAGTCTATGATAGTAATAGATAGATTTTTGAGTATTTATAGAGTTTTCTATGTGAATATTTGGAAAACAAAATAAATTAAATTAACATTCTCTAGTTTTAATTATTTTTTTTAGTTTATCAGGTTCACAGAATTGAGATAACTTTATTTACTTCTTAGAAATTTCCCGTCTTTATAAAAATATAATTACATTCTAAATTTTTAATTTGCACTTATTGTGAATTTTTTTTTTCCTGATAAGCTACCTGGCGCCCTTCGCTAATTTTGACTTTTGGACAAAAAAAAAAAACTAACTACTTTAAATTTTAATCATAACAATTAAAGTCTTGAATTATGCATAAATAATATCATAATAAACACATCTGTGCAACACTGCATGTCTGCAACCTCCATCGTCACAAGAGATGAAAATGTGTGTGTATAATTAATAATAAATAAACTTTATATAATTAATATATAAAATAGAATTAAGTTGTTTGTTATCAATTTTGACAGTATTTCAGAATTATTTAATATTATATAATTGAAAGTATATATTAGGAACGGCATAATCCTCATCGTCAATGGGCAAAAACCAAAAATAAACAATATAAAATTTAGTCAAAAAATAAATAATGTTAACAAAGATTATTCCTAAATTAAAAAGATTTTTGTTCCACCTAAACAAGGTTTAAAATATAAGACAAGATAAATCAATCACCGTTGGTTGTTAAGCAGAATGATACAAAATTTCCTTTGATGCAGCAGGGGTTGCCATGGTGGAAGCAAATAAGTACTAGCAAGTGCTTGAATCATAATTGTATAACTCAGATTGGAGGTCAACCTGATTAGATGATTGAGTTATTGGGTCAGCGGTTTAATTGTAAATTAAGCGATCAAATTAAAAAATTTAAATAAAAAAAATAAATTAAAAAAATTTATTATATAAAAAATATTTTTTATTTGTAATATTACACAATTTAATTATAATATTTAAATACATAATTAAATATTATAATTTAATATAATATATAAATATATTTTTAACAAACAAATAACATAAATTAAATTATTTTATAAATATTTTTAAAAAATAATATAAATATAATAATTTTATTCAAGCTCATTCATTTTTTATTTTTTTTATTAATATAAAATAAAAAAAAGTGTTAAAAAATATTAAAAAATTTTATAATAAAATATATATTAAAATTGGGTCAACCAGACGGGTCAAGCGAATTTAGATAGTTAAACCGGACAAGTCGAGCGGTTGAACAGGACAAGTGTCCTAGTCAAGCAAGCCAAAGCAAGTTGATACGAAAATGGTCTAAACTCTTAACCGAACGAGTTTAATAATCGGTTTACAAGTTTTTCAATTAAATCAATCGGTTAGATCGGTCTATATACAACTATGGTTTGAATTGTCATTGTCTCCAATCAAAAAATAGCGTTGCCTTTAATCATTTTGTTTCGCAACGCAGCACGCGCAACTAACGCAAAGTTTGCTCTTCTTGTCTTCTTCGTGTTCCCATTTTCTTATTGCAATGGCTAATCCTATTTTGATACGTTATATAATAAATAAATAATATAATATAATTAATATTATTTATTTTTATATAATAAATAATGTTTAAATTATTATAAAATTATTTTAAATAAATAAATTATTATTCAATATATTATTTAAATATAAATAATATTAATTATATTATATTATTTATTTATCGTATAGGATATCAAATGAGACTTAATTTTTAAAGTATAACTTGATGGTAGTATTTTTGGCTTTCTACGTCTTGGCTCTATATGAATATTTTTGTTTCTATCTTCAATTATATTCATTTGTCATAATTGAATTGATATAATTAATTAGAAAATAAACCTATATATATTATAAAAAATAAGCAAAAAAATATAAATTTAGTTTTTAAAATTCTCTTCTTTTACCTTTTTGTCTTTATAAAATGAAGTGATTTAAAATATATATATATATATATATATATATCATTGACCATGGCCTAAATAGATTATGGTTTATATGTACTAAGCTGACCCATGGGTCAAGCACGAAAAATTTTAATATATATTATTATTGTATGATTAGATAAAAATTAATTTTTTTTAATTTTTCAATATTTATTAATTTCATCAATGTTAATTAAGGTTTTTTTTAACAAAATTAGTAAACAATTTACAGAAATTTAAGAATTTTTAAATTTTCAATTTTTTTAATGGCCTGGGCCACGGATAACCTTATCTCATGTAGGCTTCTACCCATATGAATTAAGGTCGGTTCAGATCATTTTCACAGCTTGTAATTTTAAATGTTTGATATCTTGATATCTATCTAATGTCTATTCAACTTTTTCCCCCGAATATGAGTCCATTAGATACAATGGTACGATTAATCTATTTTTTAATACTTGAATATTCTCATATCTTGGATGTGAGAGACTAATTCTGTTTAAAGTTGTTCTTCTCAGCGGTGTGTTTAATTTTTACAAGGAGTTTAAATTCTTAACATTGCATAAGCCTCCTCAACTATTTAACTTAAGTTTGCTTATCACTTGAACAATAATTTATTAATAATGATATAATATATTATTCTAATAAATTAACTTATATTAATATTTTGAATAAATTATTTTAATCTCTCCTTTATTTATTAGATTTTTGGTAAAATATCTTTTATTTTCAAAATTTACACATACCATTCTAAGTATTTTAAAAATTCTATAAATATACTTTTACAAATCTCCATTATATTTTAAAAATATGCTATACATAATTCTTTTAACAAAAAAGGTCTGTGTAGGTTTTAAAAATAAAAAATTTTTTATAAAAAAAAATAAATAAAGAGAAAGTTAGAGTAATTTACTCTAATATTTAACATTGATATTAATATCTTTATTAATAATTATAGCACTGTAATATATATTTTAAGGTATGGTCCTTACCTTTTTCTATCTTTTAGGGTATGGTCCTTACCTTTTTCTATACTTTAAGGATCCGCTATCTATAATTTTCATTGCATTAAATCAATGATAGCAATCAACCGAACTTTTTTCTTCTTGATAATGATCGACCACGATGAAAAGTATACATACAAATCTATTAACAAAAGCTTAAACTATAGGTCATCCAACTCATTTTATCATCTCATAATGTTAGAATTTGGAAACAACTTCCGCAAATTAGGGTTGTTTTCTCAACTTTCATACGTAACATGTTTAGTATTTCGTTTAAATCAAGATATTAAATATGTTGTTGGACGTAACATAATTGAAAAAAAACTGATGTTTTTGTTATAGCAAAATAGATAAATAAACAATTAAAAGTACCTCATACAATGAAAGATAAACTCCTATTGCTTATTCATGCATTAATAAACAAACGTGATTGTTTTAATTTATTAACAAGCAATATAGAATAAAAAAAAGGTAAGATTTGATAATAAAAGTTATTAGTTAAGTCTATCTTTTCTTTTATTTTCTCAAATAGAACGATAGAAAATATTATATAATTAGTACTTTTTGTTAGGATACGTAATTTGTCATATTTGTTGGTTTTTAAATAAATAATTAGTCTCCATCATTTTATTTTATCGCACAACTATTCTTAATTATAGTTAAATTTTATAAAAAAATTTAATTATTTTTTTTTATTATATAACATTACTATTTTATTAAAAGATTTACGAGAAACGAGTACAAAATTGGCAAACACACCCACAAGCAAACAACAGGAGCAGGGAAAAAAAATAGAACAGAGCTCAGGGAAATCAGTCAAATCACATCGTTATCTTACAAAATTGGAAGTTGAAGAAAATGTTAGCCGACATACTGTGTAACAAAAAAAAATAAACTTCTATCATGACAACTAATTTGAGTTTAAATTTTAAATTTATTTATTAATAGATAATTTATAATTTTATTATAAATTTTTATTAAGATTGATAGTTTGTCATATCTTTAAAATAGGGAGGTCTTTCCTCACGTTAAACTTTAAATCAATAAAAAAAAACTTACAAGTTAACAAATTAATGTCAGCAAACACAAACTAAATGACCATTTGTGTTTGCTACCAAGAGAAACAAACAGGTTGAAAGTATTTTATAAATCAAATTTGTTTAAGTTGTGAGTCGAATTTGAGACGAACCGAGCTTTAATGTGACTTGAGTAGCTATTTTCACTTATAATTAAATAATTAATGACATCTAAAAAGAAGGTGTTAGTCTATTTCTAGACATAAAAGACCCCATCAACAAAATCATCATAACAATAATGCTAATTGGTTGTTGGCTAATGCTATCTATCTACAACCAAATCAAATCGTAATGGTGTTAAGTGTTGGTGGCATATTATGTGGGTTTAATTAGGAAATGATAAAACACTGATTGAAATGAAAATGAAAATAGGAAGAGATAAGACGGTTCATCGGATCCGAAGAATAGTGGTCGCTTTCAAATTCTCTATCTCCATGCTAAAAAGCCTATTGGCCAACTAGATGACATTCGGCAGCAACAGTGACACACGGGCATGGTGTTTGTCCATATCAAACCCATCATCTGAGACAAACCCACCCAAAAAAGCCCATCAACAAATGAGCACAAAAAGGTACTCACAGTCACCGTAATCCCGTGCAACCCCGGCCGCATGTGAAGCTGTGAAGCTCACCAACCGGATAACGAAAAAGTGGCTTCCTTCGAAGGGTACTTTAGTCATTGTACGTCCTCCACCTCTTCAGTCTTCCCGTTGGCGACAGTGGCGATTAATTTTGTGGGGGTCACCACGCGCCTCACGCTGCTGTGGGTCTCACGAACCCGATTCGCGATCACGATGGGTCCGAATTTGTTTCCCCCTCGTTTTGAATTTCACGTTTCTTTGTCATTGCAACTTGCATACTGCTTGTTAAAATGTCAAACTCATAGGAGGAGCTTTTTATTTTTATTTTTTTTTTGGGTTTTTTGACTTCGATTTTCACCAGCATTCATGTAGGCTGATTTCTTTAATTAATTTTCACTTCAATGTTTGATTTGAAGAAAGTGGCAATTCCAATTTTGCAAATCATGATTCGTGATTGTGTTATAATTTTTTTTTATTTAAACTTTATGTCTAGTAGCTTGGTTTAAGTTAAAATAATTGGAAAGTGTCATATTGCTTCATGTTCAAGTTAAGTAAATGAGTTATTGGGGTGTTAATTACAAACTTCTATATATTTCAAAATTGTCACCCGTGGGTTTGATGTTTGTATTTTTTTAAGGCAAGTTTGATAGCCTATATACGTTGACTATAAAACCAACTATCGATATATTTTGGCCATGATCGTGGGTAAATTTGATAGTTCTTTTCATGCAAGAGTTCTCACTTTTTTAAACCAATATTTACAATTCCACTTTAAGCTATACTGTTAAAATATTTGGATATCATAATGTGCTATATTGAGCATGCAAGTTTCATATTTTGTTTATATAAAAGATATAATATGATATGATTATTACCAAAAAAAAAAAGATATGATATGATGCATTAATTTAAAATAAATCAATTGACCCGAATACCCAATGGAATGGTTGAAATTGATCATGACAAATCTGCGAAGAAAAATGATCAAAACCACATATAGAAATCACATGGGCTAGCTGCGCGTTGTGATGCTGTGAAGCACTGAAATATGCCAATGCCATCTTTAATTGCATGCTGGCCCTTTACGTAGAATGAGTAACTTCTGCGACTTTTCTCTCTCAAGGGACACTTGCGTAATTTCACTTCGCCTCTTCGTTGTAAAGCTTATAAGAGTGCAAGATAATCGCGAAGGCAAAACCGTTGCTGGTGCAAAAACTGTGAATGGAGCAACAACCCCCCTGCGCCGAAGATGACGTAGCTACCGCCGCCGCCGCCACCAGCAGCTGCACCGTCTCCTCCGAGAGGCCAGAAAAACCAGACACCCCACGCGGCGGCACGCGCCACCCGGTGTACCGGGGCGTCCGGAAGCGGAGGTGGGGTAAATGGGTGTCCGAGATTCGGGAGCCACGCAAGAAATCGCGCATATGGCTCGGGTCCTTCCCGGTGCCGGAGATGGCGGCGAAAGCCTACGACGTCGCCGCGTACTGCTTGAAGGGCCGGAAGGCCCAGCTCAACTTTCCCGACGAGGTCCAGCACCTGCAGCTGCCGGACTCCTGCACGGCCAGGGACATTCAGGCGGCGGCGGCGAAGGCGGCTCACATGATGAAAGGCTCTCCGGAGAAGAGTAGTATTGTGTCCGACGGCGACGGCGACTGCGGTGGCGATGATTTTTGGGGTGAGATTGAGTTGCCGGAGCTAATGGACGGTGAGTGTTGCTGGAATTCTCAGAGCGGGTCTTCGTGGACTTCCTCCGGCGACGTCACAGGGTGGCCGGAGGTTGAGCTTTTGCCACAGCAACCGTTCACGGCGTGCCCGTAAGGTGTATTAATGGTGCCCGGTGCCAGTGGTTGGTATATTCCGTATATATGTGTATATGCCTACTGTTTGTGTTGTCATTAATAATAATAATAATAACTGTTAATTAGTAGTAATATTTTTATTAATTATTTGTGATACTCATTAACTCATCAACTAATTAATCGTGTGAGTACAAAGCCATGTGTGTTAATATATATATTAGTTGATAAAAAAATACTTATTAATTAATGTTATTTGTTATTTTTTTTCCCATGCTCAGTTTTGAGCTCCCATGTAATTAATTTATAAATATATGTAGTTCAATAAGCCAATAGCTTAGCAGCATATTAAAAGAGTAACTAGCTTAAGCTAACTCTTTGAAGCTTGAGCTCTTTCTAAGTTCAATTTGCCAACAGTTTTTTGTGATTCATAAATAATAATGATGTATTAGAACTTCATAGGTACACAATTATATATTTATTTTTCCTTTCTTTCTTCTTTCTTATACCACAATTATGGACGTGTGCTTAATTTCTGGGAAAAGAAAATCTTGCAGAGAGATGACATGGTTTTTAAGCCCAATCAGAATTATAAATGGGATTTCTAATTAATTACACGAACTTCGTTACTCCTTGGGTAGTACCAGACAAGGTGGTTTCATATGCTTTAGCTACTCTCACCGTTGATTCTATCCTCATGTTTTTGAAGTTTGAAACTTCTCCCCAATTCTCTCTCCATCATTCACTTTTTTTATTATATTCTCGTGGTCGAGGAAAAAGTGCCTTTATCTTTCTGCAGAATAATTGAGGGCTACGGTAAATTATAACAAGCATATTTATCTTTGTTCGAACTAGAAAATTAGCCATGTTTGTTTTGTTGAAGTAACTATTTATGTATGATAAGTAGTCTCTTTCTGATCAAGACTTCTCCAAGAGGAGAGAGAGAGAGGGAGAGTGTATGTGTGTGTTAATTTATCCATCTAGCTAGCTAGCCAGTGATCTAATTTTGCCCTAATCATTTAAATGAAAGTGTCCCTCAGCCTCGCGTGCAAGTTAATGTAACCGAGCACATATTGTTAAAATCCATCTCTCTTATAGTAATGACGTGTTTGATCTTTAGGTTTTTGCATTCACTGCAAGAGATTTTAAAAGTTGAATCAACCTCTTGCATATTTCTTTTTATGCACATATTCTATTGCACTGATGCTTAATTTACATATTTGTCTCCATTAGCCTACTTTTGACTCTGTTAGTACCGTATTAGTTAATTAGCTTCTTCTAACCTTTTTTCTTATTTACAAAAAAATATATTCATCTCACTTTTATCATTTCAGCTAATCTTGTTTTACATTGTTAGTCAAAACCCCAAGGAATTGAAAAAATAGAAGAAGAAAAATCTGAATATCTTTAGTGTGTGTATATATATATATATTTGCCAATGAAGATAATAAATATTTAGATAATTTGAGAATATTACTCTTGGTTTAGATCTTATTTCAATTCTATTATATAATATTATCAATTTAATCCGATGACACATACTTATTTTACGTGCCATATGTTGTGTTTTTCTTAGACCGGTAACTTTCATAGCATAGGATTTTCTGCACGAAAAAGTTAACCTAATATTGAATGCTGAGCTCCATCAAAGTCAAATTTAGCACGTCATTAACTGTCTTGTTATAGGCATTTCGTGCTGCAATGCATTGATGTTACGTTTGAACCATTGAAGAATCTAGACATATAGAACATTGTTACAAACAATGATTATCTGACCAATTAAACCTAATAGGAAAGGATATTATCATACTTTGGTGGCATGACGTTGTCTAAGAGTCAACCACCATATCGTGCCTCGAGGTTGTTTATCTTTCGTATCCGGCATGTAACATTCACGTAACACCGTGGGGCGACAAGAAACACTAATTTCATGGAAAATCAACAACGATAGGGTTCTCTCCATTTTTGTTTTGTATTTTTCACGAAAAAAGTGACAAGAAATTGACCTTTTACTCGCTGTTTTCACATGTTTATTTGTCCTTAATTCAAGATAGTGGTAGTGGATCAATGTAACACTCAATCGGGATGTTTCCAATTTTAGAACAATGTCGTGAACGTGGGTGATACTGATTGTCTTCTAGACGTCTATCAAGTGGTAGAAATTCTAAAATAGTTTTGGAGTAATACTTTCGAGAAAAATTAAAGAATTCAGATTTTATTTTAAATTTTATTATTTAAATTATAAAATTCAATTTAATGATTAATTAATTATATAACGCAATGTATTATGTATTTATTAAATAAATATAATAGTAGGTAATTTTATGTATGGGTGAGATTTCTCCCCCTCTCAGTTCACAAGATTAATAGGGCAGGGATTTTTTTCTTTTCTTTTTTTGTGTTAGCTGGTTATTATCGTTGATAAAGAAACAAATGTACGGAATTTTATCTTGTTTTAATTTCAAGTAGTCCTAATGAATTTTTTAATATAGGTAATAAGTTTTTAAACTTTTTGAAACATGCAGTTAGTCATTTTTGACCATTAGCTAAACAAAAAATTTTTCTTTACGTGACTTGAATGTGTTTATTAATACATATGGTAGTCTTTATTTGTCCAATTGTTTTTTTAATTTGTTTTCTTTTGAAATTAATTACAAAATTTGAAAATTAGAAAACATCAAATCATTGAAAAGAAATTAAATTAATTTTAAAAATTAAAAAGTAATGTGAGCGAATGAGAAATTGCCACATATATTAATGACTATGTACAAATCACGTAATGAATGATTTCAGTTTAGTTGATGAACGGAATAATCTGTTTATAAGTTTTAACAAGTTTAAGGACATCTCATCCAAATTCAAATTTCATGATATTACTTCAAAATGAAATATATTTAAGCAATGTCTATTCATTTTTTATTTGATAAAAATATAAACTTTAGCCAATGAAGAATAATGATGAAGTCATGGAGAAAGGAAAGCAAAACAGAAAAATATATACAACTATAATTTTTTTTTTTTTTGGTCTACAAAGGTATAAGTTATAACTGAAAGGTTTTATCTCACTTTCTGATTTTTTTCTTTGGATGAATATGTGATTTAGTTTAAGCTTTTGGACTTTACTAACCGAGTAATTTAACATCATTGGTAAAATGATTTAATTAGTAATGACTTATACTTACAAACAAAAGATCTGCGCAGATTCAATATTTTCTAATTTGGTATAAGATACAATTTTACACAAAGAAATTTTAGGGAAAATATATCAAATTACATCAAATCTTCCATTGTGATTTGGTTCATCTGCAGTTTTTTCATTTAAAAGGGTTTGAAGAATGCCTATTTACCACGTGAATCTTTTTTTTTTTTTCCTCCCGCATATTTTCACCTCTATTTTTTCATCAAATTTGCTAAAGGAATGGGAAGCAAAGTAAAGTTGGGGTTAGGAGGCTCCGGGTCAAACTTTTCGTCCCCAAAATTATTCCAATTAAAAGTGTCATGAATCGTGAATGAACTTTCTTTCTGAAATGAAGGGAACAGGTTTTTGTATAAAGTATGAAGTGCCAATATCTGGTTTTCTCTGGTTAAGAATTAACGCCCTGCCGCCTAATAAAGTTGCATGTCAACTTGGAACACACAGTAAAGGGAAAGACAAAAACAAAACAGGCACTAGAATCAGGTAGCCAGAGCATAGATGACTCTGAGCGGTAGCCCATGAGGTGACGTGGTCCGCAATTCAAAACATTGCTGAGCACTTAAAAACATGGCCATGAAAACCAATGCAGTGGGAAAAACATAGCAGTATGAATGACATTTTAGACCTGCTCAAAGTCATTATCAGTAGACAAAGGCCTAATTAATGGCAGAAATTCAGTAACTTGACTCTTTATAGAATCAACTGTAAGATCTCTGCTGTAAACTTACGTCATATGTATTTATGAAACCAAATTTTCAAGTGCTGATTCCTAAACAGAGTTTGTTAACTTGTCTTCAAAATTGTAATTGTTGTTTTCTTGTGTACTCTCAGGTCAGAAAAAGGGCAACTTAATCGTGGAGGCCTTCCAAGATTCTCTGAAGAAATCTTTGCAGCCCGTACCAGAAGACATGCCCCATAGACAAAACATGATTAAAAAGAGGTTGGAAGAACCAGATCCATCAATTTCAAAGGGGAGAAGTAAACAAATGCTTAACAGGACCACAGTGTAACTTGTCCCATAAGTCTGGGGGGAATGATTCAGCTTGCAACGACAAGATTGTGATTTGTGAGGGTTCTAAAATGCACGTGTCAAGTCTTTATGCTCCGTGAATGCATTTTAACGCCCTTTTCCTCCTTATTTACCACCATTGGGCATCTGCAAGCATAAATAATACAATGCAACCTGCAAAGAAGCAACACTCTCAAGACACCGACTCGTCTGTTCCACCACAAATCTCTGTTACCAAATGGTCCGTTTCAATCTTCAACTGTCATCTCAAGTGGTCTTTCCTTTCTCCAGCCTTCAGTTACAATTTACAAATTTCCCACTAGTGTTTTTAACAGATGCCATTGCCAATTAGCTAACAGTTTCATCATTATTAAGCTACATGTTAGCTATTGAGACCCTTCACTTTTGATTAATATATCAAACACCATGACCATTGGCACGAAAAATCGTATATTCTGCAGCAGAACGGGAACTGCAACCATAGGAGGCTCTGAGGTCTGAGGCAATAAAACCTATTAGATTAAGGAACATCGACCAGAACAGAAAAAAAAAAGGAAAAGGAGGTGGGGTGGGGTGAATGATTCTATTTAAAAGTACTATTCAAAAGCAAGAGCACTATTTGCTTTGGTTGCAAAAAATGGATTGCATGTGTTAGGGTGACTTTATGCTATTTTTTAGAATTACTATTCTAGCCCGTAATCTGTCACCAACGAGGCAAGTTTCCTTGTACGAAAAGGAACTTTATCTAAGTGAGTGATAATAGAAAAGATTGAATCTTGTAAGTCCTTTTCTCTCCTCGTCTTTATGGCCCTTCAAATACTCATAAGTTGATACCCTCCAATATCTCAGCAGAAGGGCCAAAATCGATATTTTGTGCCTTATTTGAGTGCATGAACTATAAAGGAATAAAAGACTGTCATAGATATAATATAATGCAAATCACTGCCCAGTAGGGGGTCCTCAGTCCTCACTGCTATGTAAATGCATTTTTCCTATTTTGCTTCACTGTTGGCATTTGGTACATAAATACTACACATAAAGGCTGAAGTTTAACTTCTGCTGTTCTGCATCCAAACGATGAAAGAAAATGTAGAGAAAAAAAAATGATAACCTTCAAACCTCTACTGCTCCATAAACAGTTCCCAATTCCCATTCAAGAGTTGAGACAGAACAGAAGACGAGCAGAGTTGTGAAAAAAACTGAGCCTTTTCAACTGCTTCTGGAGCCGATTAAAAGCGTCAATAAAATCATTTTGGAAGTGAACGAAGAGGACGAAAGAGCAGCAAGTGGGGTGGTGGATGAGACGACCCCAAAGTTAAGTGGTTTTGTCTGCTTTGGTACTGTGCACAGCACCTTGTGAATCCTCATTTTGACACCACTAAAGGTCGGGCACCCATTTCTACACGTGAGAGAATCTTCTTTGGACTGGAGTGTCTTCATGCATGGAGGGCAATCATACTGGGGTGTCTTCATCCACAGCATGTGGTTATTCTACTGATATGTGTTGTGTGTTTAGGGCCGTTCAAATTCGATCTAATCTAAATAAAATTAAAAAAATTAATAAAAAATCAAAAGTCGATTAAAATTGATTGAAATTAATTTTTTAAATTTTTGTAAAATTATTTAGTTTGATTTGGTTTGATTTTTAATTTTAATATTAAAAACTAAATTGAAAGTAATAATATATAATTATAAATTATTTTTTATATGTGATATTATACTTATATCTTTTAGAGTCTAAATTATTTTATATATATTACAATAATATTATTATACATGACATAACATAAATTTATTTTATTTAAATGTCATTTTTATAATTTTAATATTTAAAATATAAGTTTGAGAATATTATCAAATTAAACATAAAACTTATGAGATTTTTTGATAAAGACTATTATTGTACCATAAACTTAAATTAATATTTGATAATTGACATCATATTAGTTATAAATATTGACTGTTATTTGAATGAAAAACTTTTTTAAATGTTGAGATAAATCTTACTTTATGCTTTATTTAGGTCAAATTTAGTAAAAAAAAAAATTGATCAATCAAAACGAACCAAACTGATTCGATTTGACTCTTCAACAAAAATTAAATTGATTGATTGATTTAATAGATGAACTGATTAATTCAGTTCAGTTTGAATATATTTCTCTAAATCAAACTGTAAATATCCCTAATTGTATTGGGCCGTGGACCCTGTGGTTATGGATATAATCTGGTTTACATTTTTGTATGCATCCTCATCCTCCATATCTTTAATCTTTTCTTGTAATTTGCATATTTAATATAAAAATAATGATGCCAATTAGATTTATTGATAAAAAGTTAAAAACTTTCATATGTGAGACCCGTTTGAGCTTACACTCACTATTGATATGATTTATCGACGGGAAGGCATTGTCCCTTTACCGACTCTAAATTGTTGTGCAGTAATGATATTTTACTATACAGGTTATCACAACGTCAATTAATGCTTAGGGACTTGCTAGGTGCAAATAGAATGAAAACTTTCAAGATAGTGTTAGATTTAGTTTGTCCCTTTGCTCTGTGACATTATCAATTTTTTTTTGGCGTTATATTGGAGGGTCAGGCTGAAAAAGACACTAAACAACTAAAAAAACATGTTGAGGCAACGAGACCCTTGTAACATCAGCTAACAGAGTAGAGGGAGAGGTTCGTCCCAAGCTATGATGCACAAATACCAATACGATTATCAGATACGATATTAGTATCACATGAGCATATAATATTTTTTTTTAAAGTTAAGATACATGTATGATAAGACATGATATAACATATATATAAAAAAATTATATATCACTTCATAAGACATAAAAAAATATAAAATTATCATAAAATATTATAAATAAAAAATAATAATTTGAGTTATTTCATGATTAAAATAAAAATAAAAAAATAAGTTTTTATTTTTAACATAAACTATTGCAAACACAATATAATATTATAATTTATCAAATTCTCATGATATTTTACATGGATTGGCATAACATTCAAAAATAAAATTTTAAAATTTTAAAATAAAAGTTATTAGTATGTATTTAAAAAATATCTGATATTATATTTGATACGGGCACATATTCGACGCAGACACTGTAAATATTTTGAAGTATGGGTAGTTTTTAGCTCTCAAGTAATGGATCCAAGATCCAAGGCCAGCCTCTAGTTAGCCATCCAATCAGCACACATATTTCCTTCTCTGTGGGTATGCCCGAAGTTCACTTCCCAATCTGTTATCCACTTGTCGTCTTCCACCTCATGAGACCACCCCAACCTGCTATACCAGGATTGCCTTTAGAGGCTCCATCTGTGTTGATTTTTATCCAACCATGCGGCGGCGGGTCCCAATTGCTATGAATCCAGGTTTTGACCGTGTTTCTGTTACCAGTGATGATGTGTTCATAGCTTGGCTAATATGAAGGATATGCTCATGAATTAGATGGACCACTCTGCGAGGTCTTTTATATCCGGCCTCAAAGATTTCTCAGTTTCTCCATTTCCATATCATCCATAGGGTGACCATGAAAACATCTTGCCAACAGGCAGCAGCAACTGGGGTGGTGTCCTCCTATATTGGAATTAAGGTTGCTCTGTATCCAATCTCTGATGTCCCCAGAGAAGAAGGACACAATATTTTGCTAAGCTACCAGCTGGATCTAGATCTTAGAGGCAGTAGGACTGTCCCTAACAGCATGGATAGGAGTTTCAAGTGTACCAGCGAGTGCCCCAAGCACTTCTCCAATGAGATATCAACTACGCAAGTCAGCTTCTTTAAAACTATGTTTAAAATGTCTGTAACTTTATTTAAGATTGTTGTAACTTTGCCGAGTGATGCACCTTTGCGTTATTTTTTAGACAATGCACAAGAGAAAGCTCCTAAAAAATTATTTAGAGATACTTCTGTCAATTCAACATAAAATTTAATTGTTTCGTCATTCATCTGCTACCAAACAAGATGCCTACAAAGACAAATATCAGTTGGGTAATGTTTTTTCATTACAATTGCTCCTAAAATTTTATTATTCGAGGATGAATACGAACTTGCGATGGAATGAAGCCGCAGCATAATCAATGTCATCAAATCCAGAAAATTTCTCTGCATTTCAGCATATGCCGAATAAACAAAGGCCCAATGCGAGTCCGACTCTCCTTTTGTCCTTTTTTTTATGTGTTCCCTTTGGAAATTTGGGCCTGGTCCAACCCAGGTTATTATTGTGTTGGGCCCAAATCTGAAATTATTTACCCAGCCTATTGTAAACCACCACATGTCCTTTTGCATATCTTCCTTTCTGGAGCTAAACCAAAGAAAAAAAAAAAAGCTAAGCTATGCTACTAGGTTATGGTTTTCTAACTCTGGCTCTGAAAACAGTCTGTCTTAAACCCTCATTCAAAATCCCTCCCTTTCTCTTCACTTTCCCTCTCTCCAAACACAACGACGGTCCCTCTCTCTCTCTTTCTCTCACTGCTAAGCGAATTTTGAACATAAACCCTAGGTGCAGGTTTGAACCATGGAGTGGAACCCTCAGACTCTTCAATTCCTCTCCGAATGGTTCCTTCACACCCTCTCTCCGGCGCCGGAGCCTCGCCGCCGCGCCGAATCCTCCCTCGCCGAGGCTGCCGACCGCCCCAATTTCGGCCTCGCCGTCCTCCGCCTCGTCGCCGAGCCCTCCATCGATGATCAGATCCGTCAAGCCGCTGCCGTCAACTTTAAGAACCACCTCCGTGTCCGGTGGGCCCCGGCTACCTCCGATGACGGAAATATGCCCACTTTCTCCCCGATACTTGACCCCGAGAAGGAGCAGATCAAGTCCCTGATCGTGCCCCTCATGCTTTCGGCCACTCCGAAGATTCAAAGCCAACTCAGCGAAGCTCTGGCTGTGATCGGTAAGCATGATTTCCCCAAATCGTGGCCCGCGTTACTTCCTGAGCTCGTTTCGAATCTTCAGAAAGCATCGCAAGTCTCCGATTATTCCTCTATTAACGGTATTCTTGGCACTGCAAATTCCATTTTTAAGAAGTTTCGGTTCCAGTATAAAACCAACGATCTTTTGCTTGATTTGAAGTATTGTCTGGATAATTTTGCGGCTCCTTTGCTGGAAATTTTTCTCAAAACTGCTTCGTTAATTGATGTGGCTGCGAATTCCGGAGGGCCTGCTGCGAACCTGCGTCCCCTTTTCGAGTCGCAGAGGTTGTGTTGTAGGATATTTTATTCATTGAATTTTCAAGAGCTCCCGGAGTTTTTTGAGGATCACATGAAAGAGTGGATGACTGAGTTTCGAAAATATCTTACCACGAGTTATCCTGCACTTGAGAGCAGTGGTCCGGATGGTGTTGCGCTTGTTGATGAGCTTCGGGCAGTAGTTTGTGAGAATATTAATCTTTATATGGAAAAGAATGAAGAGGAGTTTCAAGGATACTTGAATGATTTTGCACTTGCAGTGTGGACTTTACTGGGCAATGTATCCCAGTCTTCTAGCCGTGATCAGCTGGCTATCACAGCAATCAAGTTTCTGACCACTGTTAGCACAAGTGTTCACCACACCTTGTTTGCTAGTGAAGGAGTTATACCACAGATTTGTCAATGCATTGTGATCCCGAATGTGAGGTTGAGGGAAGAGGACGAGGAACTCTTTGAGATGAATTATATTGAGTTTATCAGGAGAGATATGGAAGGTAGTGATCTTGATACTAGGAGGAGGATTGCTTGTGAGCTACTTAAGGGTATTGCAACCCATTACGGAGATGCTGTCAGAAGCATTGTTTCTGCACAAATACAAACTTTGTTAAGTTCATTTGCTGCTAACCCAGTGGCAAATTGGAAGGACAAGGATTGTGCTATATACTTGGTAGTCTCTCTTGCAACCAAGAAGGCTGGGGCTAGTTATGTCTCCACAGAACTTGTTGATGTTCAGAGCTTTTTTAGATCTGTAATTGTCCCTGAGCTGCAAACTCCAGATGTGAATGGGTATCCTATGCTTAAGGCAGGTGCACTCAAATTTTTTACAATGTTCCGGACTCAAATATCAAAGCATGTAGCATTGAAGTTTTTTCCAGATTTGGTTCGTTTCCTTGCTGCAGAATCAAATGTTGTTCATTCTTATGCTGCAAGTTGTATTGAAAAACTCTTGTTGGTGAAGGATGAGGGCGGTAGAGCACGTTATACTTCAGCAGATATCAATCCAATTTTCCCAATGCTGATGAACAATCTTTTCAATGCCTTGAAGCTCCAAGAGTCTGAAGAGAATCAATATGTAATGAAATGTATTATGAGGGTTCTTGGGGTTGCAGATATATCTGTTGAGGTTGCTCGAGTTTGCATTGAGGGCTTGGCTTTTCTTCTTGGTGAAGTTTGCAGAAATCCGAAAAATCCCATCTTCAATCATTATCTCTTTGAGTCAGTAGCCATTCTTGTGAAGCAGGCCTGTGAGAGGGACTCGTCTCTTGTATCTGTTTTTGAAGCAAGCCTTTTTCCTAGGCTTGAAATAATATTGACCAATGATGTAACTGAGTTTTTCCCATACACATTTCAGTTGCTTGCTCAGCTTGTTGAGTTAAACAGACCACCCATCCCACCAATATACATGCAGATATTTGAGATTCTTTTGTCACCTGATTCTTGGAAAAGATCCCCAAATGTTCCTGCCCTTGTGCGTTTACTCCAGGCCTTCCTTCAAAAGGCACCAAATGAGATCAACCAAGGGGATAGACTGACCAAAGTGCTTGGCATATTTGACACACTTATACAAGCTTCAAGCACATCTGAGCAAGGATTTTATGTGCTTAACACTGTCATTGAAAGTCTTGAGTATGATGTTATTAAACCTTATATTTCTCACATTTGGGCTGCCCTTTTTAGAGAGCTCCAGAAAAGGCGGACAGTAAAGCTCATCAAGTCTCTTTTGATATTTATGTCACTCTTTCTGATTAAACATGGTTCTTCAAACGTTGTTGATACCATGAATAGTGTCCAGCCTGATATATTTACTGTGATTTTGAATCAGTTCTGGATACCTAATCTTAAGCTGATTACTGGAGTTATTGAGCTCAAGTTGACTGCAGTTGCTTCAACCAGACTCATCTGTGAGTCTCCAATACTTTTGGATCCTGCAGCTGCTGGATGCTGGGGTAAGATGGTGGACAGCATTGTTACACTTCTTTCTCGGCCAGAACAGGATAGGGTTGAGGAGGAACCTGACATGCCAGATATTACAGAAAATGTGGGTTATACTGCAACCTTTGTTCGTCTTTACAATGCTGGAAAGAAAGAAGAAGATCCATTAAAAGATATAAGAGACCCCAGGGAATTTTTCGTTGCTTCATTATCCCGACTTTCTTCACTTTCCCCCGGGAGGTACCCTAAGGTCATCAGTGAAAATGTTGATCCAGCAAATCAAGCAGCATTGCTTCAGCTTTGCAACACTTATAATCTCTCTATAGTTTGAGTAAGTAGGTACTTGAGTCCCTTTTCCCTTTTATAATCTGCTTATTGGATTTGTTTTCAATGAATTTTCCTTAATTTACAATTATAAATATTTTGAGAACAATAATATTGTCAAGTTTGTGAAACTATTTGTTGCACACTTGCACTAGTTATATTTGTTGTTATTCATCTGAATTGTTTTGGATCACGTACCAAACTAGCTTTATATCTTCTTGATTTGGGTGGAATTTAGTAGTTTATTACTATTGTAATATTTTATCAGCTTTTATTCGTAGGGAGGTCAATTCAATTTATACAAAATGTATTTTTGTTGTCATTATTCTGGCTTGTGAGGGATAGAAATGTGCAAGAATGTGTATATTGTAGCATAGGGGTATATGTAACTGTGAAAACCATGGTTCAAGAAAAGAGTTTTCACTTTTCTTAGTATATTTCTTCCTCTCTTTTTTCTCTGTTTCTCTTGGTTGGGCGGCATACTTGTTATCATGTTGCAGTTTATATGTGGATTCATCTAGGAGCTCTAAAATTTTGTTACTTGATTAGAGATTTAGCAGAACACTTAAGGAAAAACTCATTGACTGGTGCCAGAATGGAATATAGGAGTCTGGACCATATAACAGTAGTCCTTCATTCTCATTAATGCACATCATTGACTTCCATCTTGTGCAATTATTGCCATTGCTTGGCTGCTTAACCTAAGCCAGCTGTATTTTGTCTACTAAAACACACAAATAAGCCCAATACTTTACTTTTTAATCCTTTTCTGTGCTTTCTAATTCTCTTTTGTTTAACCATATGCTTTATCAATTTTTTTAAAGTGGCCTGACATGTTGTTTTCTCTGCCTCCTATTGAAGGCTTGTCTGTGAGATTACTTACTGATAGTTTTAGCTTGAGCATTATTCTTTTGGTATCAAATGACAAAAAATGTGTTTGTCAAATAGTTGTCACACTAGATCAGGAAATTTGAGCTATAATCATTTGTGTGTGTGTGCAAGACAATTGCCTTTCTTTATTCTTTGTCCTCAACCATTAATGGTAAATTCCCTTATGGTGTTATTTGATATGCAGAAGTTTTAAATTCTTAAGTTTCTTGGCTACCTAAATATCTTATACCTAGGTGTCCAGGATTCTTGGTATTCCTTTCCACGGTAACCTGTTTGGGGAATGGGTTGCTGTTTGGGCCATTGCAGATAAGAACTCTTCATGCCATTGTAGTGCATATAATGTAGCAGTATTATTTTAATTTTATTTGTCTCTTAGTTTCTTTTTATTCAAGTTACTTAGATGGCTAGGATCAGAAGGTTATGATTTGCTTTTAATAGGGTTTCTATGCTATGTAAAGGGGTTTAATGCTATAACAGGGTGATTCGGATTTTCTTAATAAAAGAAGTTTTCTTCTATATTTAACCAGACGACCAGCCCTCTTCAGCTTTGTTTTAGATCACCTTGCCCATCCTTTTCTCTATATCTCTTTCATAGTAAGATTTAATCCTAGCGCTTCGATCTTACATCACTTTTTGTGGCTTAGGAATATTGATGGATGCCACATGAAGGATTGCTAGATGTGCTAGAGGTTGACTTCAGGGTGCTTAATAGCCAAAACCAGGGTATAAGTCAAAGCCTCAGTAAAAGCTGAGGTGATTCCATACAATCCATAAAATACAGCCATATGGTCCTCTCTAATGGTGATGGAATCTAGAATTGCAGAATGAATTTATTGGTTTTAGACTTAAATACGTTTGGTATGTTGGAACGGTGATTCCATTGCTGCCTCTATTCCATGAGAATGAGCATTCATTTCCAAGCTTGATTTCACACTGACAGGAATGGCCATTCCTTGCTAGAGATGTGGAAATGGTCATTCCATGTAGAAGAATGAATTAATGCTTATTTTGTTCCCTCATAATATTTTCATAAGTCATAATTATAATTTCATTCCATATTATTTCCATGTAGCAAACAGACAAACAAAATGAAATGGAAGAAAATAGATTTGAATTTTTGAGTGGACCAAATACTAGAAATGAATTATCATTCCATTCTCATTCCAATTCGATAAAAATCAATTGTGTACCAAGCATACCCTTAGATTTATCCAACGTTAATCTTACTTGAGAGTTTATTTTGCCTGCATAACAAGTTATCATTTTAATGTTATGTTCCTCGTTTCATTTGACTGGTTGACTTGCCTATCTGTCATTATATGAATATCATTATTATGATATGCTTAATATTGTGAGATTACCACCGTTTATGTGAAAATCACTTTCAATTCACTTTCATGCTATATGAGTGGCCAAATTTTAAGGGATGGAGTGTAAATAAGTTGTGCTCCGTTGTTAACCATTCCACATTGTTGTACTAAGTGTGAATTAATTTTCATTTCAAAATTTTCACCCCATTGTTGTTCTTCAGTGCCACATTTTTTATGTTTTTCTTCATTATTATTATTGTATTTCTGTTATGCTTCCACTTTCAATTTGGTTGATAAAGATTAATGAGTTATACAAGTTAATTTTTCTAATAATGCATTCATTCTACTACTCAGGATCTCATGCTGGGATAAGATAGGGGATTATTGTCTGGGTGTTGAGTCTTCTGCAACATTTATAAGCTAGCTAAGGGTACTTCTTGCATTGCTACAAAGAGGTTTTGACGGTATATCATGATCCATTTTTGCGGCTGCCATGATCTTATGTGGTGATGAACTGGGATTTCCTATTACAGTCCCATTTTGATATCATGGTCTCTAAGCATGCGTTTGAAGTGCCACGTGGTCTGTTGGAATTTTGGTGTAAAATTTTTTCATGTTCAAATTTTCCCATTTTCTTGCAGTTTCTCTTGTTCAGCATGCATATGAGCAAATTGTAATGAGTATTCGCTGTCAATTGTGTAAACTTGCATATTAAAGTAATTTTTGTATTTGGGTATCTTGTTTTCATGGTTCAGCTTCGCTCGTTTCGTTTCAAGTAGGATGTGGTGACAATGCTGGTGACAGACTTTCATGATCATGGGAACGCTGCTTGATATTATTTATTGGTTTCGTTATTTTCATTTTTAAAAACGAGTTATGATTCTAATGTTGATGTGGGGTTGAGCGATTGAATAAGCTGATTTTTTTAAAGATCAAAAGTGCTTTTTGGTCTGAAAGAAGTGTTCATGCGGAAATTAGAACTTCAAGCTTTTAAGAAAAAGTGAAGATGCTTTTCTTGTGATTTCACGTTCGCTGAAAAAGAAAGATAGAGGATGTTTCAGAAGTGTTTTGGTTTATTTCGGAAGTGTTTGGATTGTTTTTTATTTTTATTTTTTTTACTTTTGATCGATATGTTTTTATTAATAATTATAAAAATATTATCTTGATTTTATTGTTTTTTGTTTTTATATTTTACGAAGGAAATAGTAAATTTTGTTGTTTTGTTTGTTTTTTTTCTTATATGTGTGTTGATTGGATTTAGATTTTTTTTTGTTAAAAAAATGTTTTATTAAAAAAAATATAAAATTTATTATGTAAAGACTTTAATGGACTGTATTATTATTTATAATTTAAACTTTATCCTATCCACTTTTCTTAGGACCTTTTCTTGTTACCGGACTAAATGAAATCCAGGATTCAAGTGTTTTTTGTCTGACTTCTCTAAAGGTTAAGGGAAGATTGTGTATATGAGCGAAGGATCTAGAACCGATCTCTAACTCTTTTTTTTTTTTTTTCTATGCTCTTATATCTCAAGTTGCAACAATTACACAGTCTTACAGGTGTATACTTGCAAATCTACGTAAAGAAAAATGAATGTACAGAATGTACGCAGAATATGGATTTTCTTTTTTTTTTTTAAATGCACGCAGAATGTGGATTTTGGCTTAGTTTGAGCTCTCCCCTTATTGATAGTCCTTTATTTTTATAGTGTGTTTGAGTCCTTAAAGCTTTGGTGAACGTTATAGGGACCTCAACTTCTTAAATATACCCTTTACAGGTTTCAGGTCTGATTCTTTCTCATTTTAAGTTGTGTGCTTCTTTGTCGTAGTAGTTGCTCTTCTCTCATCAGGTTCTAAAAATGAACTCCACAAATTTGACATTTTTAAATTGAAATTATCTTGAAATTGTATCTAACAACTTATATCTTCTTAAAATTTTATTTTAAGATAAGTATTAAATGAAAAATAAAGTATTTAATAATTTAAAAAGATAAAAAAAAGGATCATTAAAAATTATTCTTACAATAATTAACTACAAGATCTCACTCAGTTGACAAGCGAGTTTCAAGTGAACAAACTTTAGCCAAAATCTAAACTCACATTTAAAGAGTGTGGAACACTTCATAGTTTCGAAGGAAAAAATCTTACCATAATTTAACACCAGCAAAACGTTTCCATATATTATTATGATTAAAATTTTAGTATTGGTAATATCTGTAAGGGTACAATTTCTTGCCACTTACATTAAAATTTAAAATACAAAAGAAAAAAGGAATTAACAAAAAACATGACAGTGTGAAAATGAAAAATATAAAACAAAAAATATATAGATTATATAAACTTTGAGTCATTTATAAATAGATTTTTTAATTTTAAAATTATTTTAATTAATATTTAAATTATAATAATTATATAAATTATTAATGAATTAATTTTTTTATTTATTTTAAATATTTTAAATATTTTTTATTTAATTTAAAATAAATAAAGAATAAATAAAAAAATTAATTTATGTAATTGTTATAATTTAGATAATTAATTTTAAAATTTAAGAATTTGAACCAAAATTTAGATTTTTTTTAAAAAATAAAATCGCTATTAAAATTGCTCTCTATTCTTCAGAGGAAGATCGAACAATCCGAGCTCACCTCGCCGTGCACGGTGGCCGTTGGCGGTGGCTCCTCCGGTGAGCCAAGAGAAGGAACGCCACGCCTCTGTTTTAAACTGGCGATTCAATTGGTTAGCTCATCACATCGTTGTAACTTGCAATTATTGCTAAATTTTTTCAATCCTAGTTTTCGGAGTTTTTTATGCGCGCACACATGATTCCACTCATGCTGTGTGTGTATCTTGGAACACGAGGAGGAGGAGGAGGCCAATAAGAGAGGAATTTTTTTTCCATAAAGCCATTGCTACAGCGTGCAATTTGGAGTCCCTTCTTCAAGTATGACCCCTATTTCCTCAGCCATGAAGTCATGTTTGAATCTCGGATTAACCTTGAAACCAACCAGAAACATCTCTTTCTTAGAGACCCTTTTGCAGCAAAGCCAATGTCTCAAGCAATTCAATCAGGTGTTGTCTCGGATGATCCTGACTGGGTTTATCAGAGACACGTATGCAGCAAGCAGACTCCTCAAGTTTTCTGCTGACTCCACTTTCATTCGCATTGATTATTCATTCCAAATATTCAATCACGTTGAGAACCCAAATGGCTTCATTTGGAACACCATGATGCGTGCTTACTTAGAAAGAAACTCTCCTTGCGAGGCTCTAAATTTATACAAGTTGTTCCTCATCAAGGATGCCATTCCAGATAACTATACCTACCCAATTCTACTTCAATCCTGTGCTACCCGGTTGTCGGAATTTGAAGGGAAAGAAGTGCATGCTCATGTTCTGAAGTTGGGTTTTGATTCTGATATTTATGTTCGGAATACATTGATCAATCTGTATGCTGTCTGTGGGAACATGATAAATGCACGTAAAGTATTTGAGGAAAGTCCTGTTTTGGATTCAGTATCTTGGAACTCCATTTTGGCTGGGTATGTTCAGATGGGCGATGTGAAGGAAGCAGAATATATATATAATCGGATGCCAGAAAGAAACACAATTGCTTCCAACTCAATGATTGTGCTTTTAGGAAGAGCGGGTCACGTTGGTCAGGCCTGTAAGCTTTTTTATGAAATTCCCCAAAAGGATATGATTTCATGGAGTGCACTGATTTCTTGTTATGAACAAAATGCGATGTATGAGGAAGCATTGGTTTTGTTTGTGGATATGAATGCAAATGGAATAATGGTGGATGAGGTGGTTGTGGTTAGTGCTATCTCTGCTTGTACACACCTATTAATTGTCCAGACAGGGAAGACAATACATGGCTTAGCTGCAAAAATTGGAATTGAAGCTTATGTTAACCTTCAAAATGCTTTGATACATTTGTACTCAAGTTGTGGGAAAATATTGGATGCTCAAAAACTTTTCAATGAAGGCTTCCACTTGGATCTGATATCTTGGAACTCAATGATTTCTGGGTACATGAGATGTGGTTCAATTGAAGAGGCTAAGACATTATTTTATTCCATGCCAGAGAAGGATATTGTGTCTTGGAGTGCTATGATATCAGGTTATGCTCAACACGAACGTTTCTCAGAGGCTCTGGCATTGTTCCAAGAAATGCAGCTTCATGGAACCAGGCCAGATGAGACTGCTTTAGTGAATGTCATCTCAGCATGCACCCATCTGGCTGCTTTGGACTTGGGCAAATGGATTCATGCTTATATAAGTAAAAATAAATTACAGGTTAATGTCATTCTGGGCACAACTCTTATAGATATGTATATGAAATGTGGGTGTGTGGAAAATGCATTGGAGGTTTTCTATGCGATGGAGGAAAAGGGGGTTTCTACCTGGAATGCTCTCATCCTTGGGTTGGCAATGAATGGTTTGGTAGAAAAGTCACTCGACATGTTTGCAGATATGAAAAAAGCTGGGACACTTCCTAATGAGATAACATTTATGGGAGTTCTTGGGGCCTGTCGGCATATGGGCCTGGTGGATGAGGGGCGCCACTACTTTAGTTCCATGATCCAAGAACACAAAATAGAGCCAAATGTTAAGCATTATGGATGCATGGTTGATCTTTTAGGACGTGCTGGTTTGCTTAAAGAAGCAGAGGAACTGATTGAGAATATGCCAATGGAACCTGATGTTGCTACTTGGGGTGCTTTGCTTGGGGCTTGTAGAAAACACCATAACAACGAAATGGGCGAGAGAGTGGGAAGAAAACTCATTCAGCTTCAGCCTGACCATGATGGTTTCCATGTGTTACTGTCAAATATATATGCTTCAAAGGGAAATTGGGGTAATGTTCTTGAAATTAGGGGAATGATGGCACAACATGGGGTGGTGAAGACACCTGGCTGTAGCATGATCGAAGCAAATGGAATGGTTCATGAATTCCTGGCAGGAGATAAGACACACCCTAAGATAAATGATATAGAGCATATGTTAGATATAGTGGCTGTAAAATTAAAGATTGAGGGCTATGCACCAACTACCAGTGAGATTTCACTAGACATAGATGAAGAAGAGAAGGAAACTGCCCTTTTCAGACACAGTGAGAAACTTGCGGTTGCCTTTGGACTTATCACTATTGCTCCACCAATGCCAATCAGAATAATGAAGAATTTGCGCATATGTAATGATTGCCACACTGTAATAAAATTAATCTCCAAAGCATTTGATCGTGAAATTGTGGTAAGGGATCGTCATCGCTTTCACCACTTTAAACATGGATCTTGTTCTTGCATGGATTTTTGGTAGCAGAACTGTACATGCAATTAACGTGGTTTAGCACATCTTGCCTTCTGTCTTTTGGATAATTGCTTGCCATAACAGGTGTGGCTCCATATTGATGCCTTACCTGCAAACAAGCTGCACGTGTGCAACATGGCTTGTTGGCAAAGACCAACCAATTGGGAAGCTGCTACCATGTGTTGAACCTGCTACCATGTGTTGAACCGATAAAAAAGTTAAGAATACTGTGCTGTGACCTATTTTACTCATGAGCATTTTGCATGCATAAATGGAAGGCGGATTCCTGGGTTTGTTTGTGCACATGACTTGGGATTAAAAGTAATTTTTGAAATAATAATTATAGCTTCGACTGTCATGTTATAGAGAACTATGGATTTAAAGTTTAAGGTTTTCATGCTATACAATATGGGATTTATCAAGACGTTTGGATGGTGGTTATTCTGCTGAAGGACATACAGGTGACAGAAGGATCATGTCTCGGGCTCAGCTGAACCATGAAAAGCATTTGATTTGGCAAGGTGTCAATGAAAACTATATTTGGTCAGAAAAAGGTGAAAAAAGATGGATATGACAGTACAATGATTAGCATTGCTTCTTTTATAGAGCTATAAAGATACCTTGGATATGTTATTCAATTATTCTGTCTTAGATGCCAGAAGCACTCTGAAGCTTTTCGAGAGCCTACAGGGCCATCTGTCAGACATGCTGGAAACTTGATGGAGTACCAGGTTTTGGAAAAACCATGTATGATTTCTACAAGGAATATTGGCGAGCTTCTCGTCTTTATGGAATCTGATGAAATGCTAGCTTATCGGGTATATCTTGAAGACATAAAGAAAGTGGCCAAAGCAGACCAAGGAGTAGCCGTTAATAGATTCCAGAAATGGGCATCTAGATATTGTCCTGATGCCAAGTATATGAATGTGGGAAGCTTTTTTTTTTTTTTTTCTTACAAAGTATCTCCATACTTTTTTATTATGAGATTAATCCTCGTTCGAATTACTGAGATTATCCCTCTCCACAATATATTCTCCAACAAGATTAAACACCAAATATTGCAAGGAAAATTCGAGCTATTAAGGATTTAATTTGTTTACTACTAGCGGCACCTGTGAAAAGCAATTTTATAGTTGCGCCAGCTGGTTTTTGGTGGCTCTGTCAACAGGTGCCCATTATTTAAATCTTATGTGGACCATTTGTTTCTACCTTTAATAAATTAAGGATTGGGAAGTTGAAGTCTGAAATATTTATCATCCAGAGTGTATTTTAACTGAAATATGCCTTGTAAAAATAAAATAAGAGATCTCCATTATGCTAAAATTATTATAATTTATCAAGCACACTATTTATTAGGCAACTTTAGGCTTATATATCGTATATTTATAATTTGTATAATGCATTAGCTGCATATGGATGTGTTGTTTTGATTTTTGTATTTAAAGGGCTTTGTAGCCTTATACCAAGTCTCTTATTAACGTATAGTTTTTAAAATTAAAGTGCTTTCCGTATTAACTAACTTCTCGATGCTCTATTTGATACATAATATAAAATCTGATAGTATAAGTTTATATTATATAATCATTTTTATCATATATTTAGTTTGACATATGATAGGATAAAATTATTCTGTATGTTCATTTTTATCTAATGATTATACGATAAACTAATCAAGTCTCAGATGACCTGATAGGATTATTTTGTATTAGGTTGTCAAAAATATAATATTCTAATCCTAAATAAATCCTAATCCTCACCCTCGGATTCTCTTTTTATAGTCAGAATTTATACTATGAAACCTTATTCTGTCAATCTTTATCCTATATGGTATATCAAACATGATAATGTACAACCTTAAAGGTCTTTACAGGCACCGTTGATCACAAGGATCAAATATTCATCTAACACAGTTGGAGATGACACAACTTCCTTACATGGCTATACCCTTACTTTTTACTCTAGACTCCATCATCTCCCAAGAATTATTAGTGCATGTTTTGTAAGTCTCGTGTTCTTAGCATTTGCATGGGATGTGATTGGATATATATTTACATAAATCAAATGGAATTTTAGAAATTCAAACAAGCTTTTAACTATTATTTATCTTATTTATTAAGGTATTTACATCATTTCTTAAATATTATTCTGACATCAAAACTTGTTTAATTTAAAAAAATTATTATTTTTTACATTAAAACATAAGTTTTTTTTAAATATAAATCAGTTCATGTAAATTTATTTTTAATTAAAATTAAGTTTATAAAATTATATTTATTTAAAATTTAATTTATAAAATCTAATTCAAATACATTAACAATTTGGTTCTGATGGGGATTTATATTGCAATCTTTATAATATTATAAAAAATTTCATATTTCTTTTAACAATTATGTAATTATTTTCGTACCGACAAATTAACGTTGCTTGACATAAACGAAGGAAACAATTTAATCATTTGCTTAGCATTTGTTGGTATTCAACTCAATACCAAGTGTTGGCTAGCCATTGGTGAACTGACTCTTGGACATACAGCACTGGCTTCTGGGACCATTACTGGCAGTAGCAGTCCAACAGCTGTTACTGCTCACCTGTTTGAAATCGATTTTCAAAATTTATTTAAAACTCATCCATGCCAGTAAATTTACACTAAAAAAGGTTCAAATAAAAAAAATCCCTATATAAGTGCATAGTCCTCCCTTATATGAAAAGCAATTCCATTATTAATGAAAATTAGATTTAATTTTAATTTATTATCAGAGTTTAATTTTTTACACTATTATCTAATCACATGTTATCATATTTTTAATTTTTTTAATTATTATTATCTTATTCAAACTCTTTTAATAATTTGTTAATACATTATTAAATAATAGTGTAAAATTAATTACACTGATAATAAATTAAATTTAAACTTATGAAAACCTGTCACTAATAATTGAAAGAAATCTCAAACCAACAGGTAAAGGTTCATTCTCGATATTATTTATTCAATTCAATTATCATAAGCATCTCACTTCCCCCCCCCCCCCTCCCTCTTTTTTCTCTTTTTCATAACTTTTTTTGGTTGATATAACTTGTTTTCTTTTATTAGGTCGTCTCAATAAAGTAACAAAATAATTTTAAAGATGATTAACAGTAAAAGTTTTTTGAAAATAAACAGGAGAGTGTAGATTAAAATTGTTGTGCCATCAATGTAAAAGAAACGATAATAACCTTAATTGTAGATATATAAAAACGATAAAAACCTTACATCAAGTTTTTTTTTTTGAGAAATGTAAAGAGAAAAAAAGAATCATTTGTAGAGCATAACAATTTCAAAACAAGATACATCTATCCTGCATCAAGTTTAGAGAAGTCAAATTCTAAAAACTAATATTGTTGCTAAGCATATGGCAATCAACATTGCATGAGTTCGTGGTGTTAGGTCTCTTATAGGCTAATCTTACTCTTTAGATGCTTCTTGTGATTGACGGTGGTTGCTACGGTACCGCAAAAATTAGATGGGTTTTAAAACCCAATTTAGGTGGAGCAATTAAAAATTGACAACTAGTTTAATTTTGCTCACTTGAAAAAAATAATGGGTAAAGCCGGTGTGGAAATTTTCCAAATTAACCTTCCTCTAGGCTCAATCTCTCCTTCAAACCAACCAACCAACAGACTGTTTTGTGGGTGAGATTCAAATGGGTCTCTGAAATTCAAAATTTATGCAAATCTCACACTTTCGTCTCGCAATTTCGATACCCAATCACCGAGGAGCAACCCCGCATCGACGAAAGACAGCTCCTTGCTGGTTAATGGCAGTGCTAATCCTCATTCTAGCTCCGCGAATGGAGAAAACCCCGCCAATGGGCAAAGCAAGGAAAAGAACGATCGAGAATGGTAAAAAATCTCCCTTTTTTTCGTTTTACGGTCCAAGTCCAGCGCATCATTTGTTCTTCAAGAAGTCCCCCACAAGATCTCCGGCAAATGCGAGCTCGAACTCAATACGTTTCGGTGCTGGAGGAAGAGGAGGGCAACTGGTCGATGGCGACGTTGGAAGAGGTCCCGTCGGTCAAAGACTTGAGCTTGGCAGAAAATGCATCCCTTGGCATCTTCGTCGACTAGCCTAAGAATTGGCTTCTTGTGGTGAACGCGGACGTACTGCAACTTCATTATTATTGAGGGTTGTAGAAAGATGCTCATTTGTGAGATGCGATTACGGAGCTAATTGTGAGATGCAACCTTTACCTATTGGACAGTGGCAGATAATACCATAATGTTGAAAACACAGCAAGGTGTAGCAAAAAAAAGTCATGGTGAATCAGAGACAAACAGAGAGAAGTAGAAAGGATCGTACGAGAGAAGCAGAAGTCGGTAGATTAATATGGAGGATGGTTAATTTGGTAAATACACATTTTGTTTCCACATAAGCTTTACAGATCGGTTTTCTTACTCACTAAAACTAAACCAGCTGTCCCATGGAGATTGGAACACCTAAGATGGGTTTCAAAACCCATAAAAATTAATGGGTACCATAGAATTCACCGTGATTGAAATGTTCGTGTTACCAACAAAGCCCGGCACAGTTGATAGATAGCTAGGTGGCTTAAATATGCTGACATAAGTTTGATTTTTGATCGTGTATGAAAAAATTTTTGTTAGGAGAGGCTGTACCCATTTAAGTGATCTCTCTGCCTTAAAAAAATTAGTCTTCGACTTTCAATTGGAGAATACCTTTAAAAAAATCTAAAAAAAAAAAATATGTTAGTGTTCAATCAGCTCATAACTCATCAACTGTCATGAAGCCAACCAACCTATCAATTATCTACCTAAACGTGGTGCTTCTCTTAATTCCTGTTGTATTTTAGAGAGCTGGTTCTAAAGGATTAGTTTATTGCATGAAAGCATTATTGGTTTTTAATTTTTTTTATTTGTAATTAATTAAAAGGAGTTATTTTTAGATAATTTTAAATACAAAACAGTATGTTTCTATAACACTATTAATAAATAATTTCTTTGAATTTTCTTAATCATGTGAAACAAGTTAAATTCAAATATCTCTAACTAAATAACTATGAAGCACATATAAACTTAAAGGAATATAATGGAATGTAAATGTGTCAAACAACTTAAAATGTATGTAGACAAATTAAATTTAATTTATTATTCGCGTCTTATGTCCTTGTCAATGTTTTAAATCTCTGATCATAAAATATTAACATCACAAATATTAATGTCATTTAATTAATTACTAACATAAAAAGAATATTATTTAGTTACATCTACACGATAATTAATTTAGTAATTAACAGACTTAATCCAAAGAGCAAGAAATACCTTTGCAAGTCATGAACAAACGAATATGTCTGAAAAGCAAACCCACATCAGGCATCTAATTCTCTGGAGAAGTCAACGAGGTTTCAGGTCTTAATAATAATAATAATAATAATAATAATGTATATTCTGACCTACCCATGGTGGATGAGAGGAATTAATGCTCATATTAATCTTACTGCCCATGATTGTCTTCATGTGTTTAAACATGAATTGCAACATCTTTGCTTTTATAAATCTCGAGGAACAGATTTCAACTAAACTAACCCTGATGCTCGATCATTCTTTATTATTTGGGTAGCGTAGCTAAAAGCCAGATTAATCACGCCTCAGTTACTACAAAAATTATTAATAAATAAATCAAAGTAAACCCAAAAAAAAAAAAGAGCTAAAGGGATTGACAAAAAAGTGACCAAACCCGAGAAAAATTGTGCCAATGTGGTGCTTCATAATTTCTTTTTGATATATTAAAATTTAGGTCAAAAGAAATCCGTATAAATTTAAGGTCAAGTCATATTTCTGAATTTATTAAATATTTACAGAAATATTTATAAATAATTTATTAATAAAAATAAACTTAAAAATCGAATTCAAAATAGAAATTTCACGAAGTGAGATAATCTCCCTCGGACATGTGGTGCTTCAAAATGTGTACGGTTCAGGGAAGCCAAGGAACACAAACTGACTGGGTCTCCACCCGGGGGTGTGCATTCGAATCACTAGCCCCCCCCAGTACTGTAGTATCCTAATATTTTATGTCACTAAAGGCAGACAATGTGAAAAAGGGAGGTCAACACTCTTTCTTTCTCTCCCTCTCTCTGTCTCCTCCCTTTGTGTGTTTGAGAGAGAGGAACACAGTTCACAACCCCAATCCAAAGTAATGTGAAGAGAACAATTGAGAAGATTCTGCCAAGATACTAAGCTTTATGCGAAAAATTAATTATGGCCTATGGGGAATAGAATCATTTAGGTCAGGTCAGAAGGACAAAATTAGCCATATTCGTAGTAATCCTTTCCAAATGATCCAATCTCCAAATGATCCAATCTCTAATATATATATATATATATTTAAAGTAATGGAGGGATCTGATCCTAATCTATATGGAATCTATAAATCAGATGGGTAGAATTAGGTTAATGCTGCTTTTCCTAATTATTGCTTTGATATGCTATATATATATATATATAATACTTAAGAGGGAGCAAAAGTCATCTTCATATCTTAATGTATGTTTGTATGGAGATAAAAATGAAGGAGAATTTTTACTAATGAGTTTTATGCGTAAATACATAATTTATAAAGGGAAGGAAGGTTTAGCCTTGTGCCACCACAATATCCTCCACACAAGAAGTACCCCCAATGTTATTATTATAGCAAACAATGCGAACCTGACATTAATTATTAATTATTTACGACAATTATAGGAGAGAAGAAATTTCTTGAGTCACGTTGATGAAAAAGTCAAATGCATTGTACCTGAAGAATGTCTCTGCATTTAAGATTATTCTTTGAGGCTGCCCATGAAGTTTTGCTTAAAAATGCTGGGCTGTTTTAGTATTGCAATTCTCAAGTATACTTTAATAATTAATTAGTTGCATGTGTAGTAGTAGCATTGAATTTCATTCTGTCTATGAAGAACATCTATTTTGCTCTATTGTATTATATGCATAACTATGAATTCTAAAATATTTTATCATCTTATAGACACCCATTATCATATTATAGGATGGCTATTAGCCTATTATAACATTGTCTATAAAAATTTTACTTAAAATTTTTTTGCCATAAATTCTAATTTTGACTAGTAATTAAATATGATTTATTACTATGTTTTACCTTTTCACACTGGCTAGTTTTCTTAACAAAGTGTTATTCAATGGTAAGTAAGTTGGAGATGAACTCAAGTAAAGTTACATCTTATGAAAAGTTTGTATTGTGTGAAATCAAAGTTACATTACTGAGGATAGCAGTTCAGCTTTTATATATATATATATATATATATATATACAACTCCTATCACACGTGCAGCTAACAAACTAAACTGATAACTAACTAATATAACAGAACTTAGAAACTGAATTAGAAACAAAGTAGAAACAAGCTAGAACTAGTTAGAATCAGATTGATTTACACAATCTACATCCTGTATTACATCTCCTTAAAGAAAAACAAATAAAACACTAACTTGTATTTAATTAATACTGATAAGCTCATGTACTTTTTTATACATTAATCTTAAAATTTTTTAATGGAATATATCAATTTATAGTTAATATAAAATTCTACGAGCATAATTTATATGTTAAGATTTTTTAATCCAACAATAAATTATGTGTTTATTTCTCTAAGTTTTAACTTAGGATTTAAATTTAATATACTGTTAACATAAATTCATTATTCAATCATATGCTATACTATTAACATAAATTTATCATTTAATCATATGCTATCAAGTATTTGACTTTTTAGATAACTGTTATTTTAGTCAAATTTTTTTTAATGATTTAGTAATTCATGAATGAATGATGATAGTATAAATTTTTTTATACTGAAAATGAATCAAAATTAAACTTTTCAACTTAAATTTTCACACCTAATTTTTTTTGTTAAACATGCATTGCTAACTATAGATAGTGTCATGGGAGATTTCAATAATTTTTTACTCAATCAGACAATGATAGTTCATGTAATTGATAAGGTTGAGGTTGAGCCATGTAGCATATAAGAATGTTATCACACCAGAATATTTTATTCATTAAATGGATAAACAGACTAACAAGTTCAAAGGCGAAATCTTGAAATAGATTTCAATCTTTCAATGGTAGCAAATGAAGTACTAAAATTATTGAAATAAATTAAAAGTCCAAGAGTTAAATCCGGTTCCTCTGCTGCCTGTTCTTCTCCCGAGCCCTGAAGATTCATATCAACATCACTTGCTTCGGGGAAATCTCTTGTGCCAATATATATTTCCATTTTGATGAGAAGAGTCTCCATTAGATGTGATTTTCTCACCGATCACAATGTAAAATCGTGTTTTTCATAACAAAATAGGAATTGTTTGGTTGCCTCATATGACGCCTTGACAAAGGATCTCCATATATCTTACCAATGTGGTTGTAATTTTGACGCACCAAACTTGGATTTGCATTTATGCCACATTGAGACATGCTATTGATAAAAGTGTTCGGCCCGAACATTTATAACGGAAAAGTTCTATAAATAATTTTGTAAAATACGAATAATACTTTAAGGTATAAAATATTGGCATATCGGCGAATTTAGAACCACTCTTCTATTGCTACACCGAAGTGTTACCATATAAATAGACGAGGGAATTTTGGAAAGATGTAAATAGTAGTCCTAATTCCTAATGGAATATTTAAGTGGAGCTGGTATAATCATTTTCCGAAAGCACTTAGATTGTAAGCTTATTGCTTTTTATAGCATTTTCTGACAAAAAAAATATTTAACAAAGGATACAAGACAATAGTTTGATGGCGTAGCAAGGGCAACACTGTCTTAACAGCTGTTGGACTCCTGTACCTCCCTGCTTCTACCTAAATCTTCTAAGCAGACTACGAAAAACATCAAGCCAGACCTTACGTTCAGAACGTATTTACAAAAGTCACCAGGATGCATAATGACAATGATTTTGCTGTCTACAAAAGTCCAGTCAGCCATTAATAGTAGTTAACCTGGGGTTTACCAGCAATGTTATACCAGTTTACCTTCCTTGAAAATTCTTATTGCTCTGAGAATAGTGTTTTTGAGGATCAACCCCGGTGCAACCACGCAGGCTCGCTTTATCCAATGGTAGGAATGTAGAGCTCATTGATGACTGCTGCCCCGGCATAGTGAAAATGAGATATCAGTTTGAGAAAAGCTGGAAGGTCCAATATCTGGCAATGTTGAGCCAACATCCCTCTGGTCATGACAGTTAACAGGTTCCTGGAAACATCCTTGAATTGCTAAGTTTTCCTCTACTGGTATTGCCCCCGTAAGAGTCTTGAATGCAAATTCTAGGCATGGGTCTGACCAAGATTCCAGAAATGAAGCACAAAACTGTGATTCGGTAATATGTAATTAATTTACTTTTATGAGTGTTAATTTCTTCGTTTGTATTTGAGTGGACACAATTTCGTTGACTTAGGAGATGTGTGACAAATTAAAAAGTTGGTTCGAAACTACCTGGGATAAAACTCATTTTGTAAAGTCATATAAATTTGAATCGATTATAAATTAAAAAAACAAATTGATTCGGTCAAGAACTATTTTGTTTAAAATTAAGAGTAAAATTTATTTTTATTTTTAAAAAATATATCATTTACTAATTCCATCTTTTAAAAATTAATTTTATTGATTTAAGTCCTTAAGTTTTATATTACTCACAAATTCTATTCTTTTGTTTTATTTAATTTTATTAATTTAGTCTCTTAAAAACATGATTATTGTGAATTTAAAATTTGATGGATTAAATCGATAAGATTAATCTCTATTTCAAAGAATAAAAATAAGTTTAACTCTAACACTAATTTTGTGTTAAACTTTATTTTTTTAAACTAGCTTCTTAACATTTTGGGTCTGTTTGAATAATGAGCTCGATGGGAAAAGGAGAAAAGGAGAACTTTTTCATTTTTTTTTTTTTTATGACAAGAGAAAATTTTCATTTTAAATAAATATTCCTCTTATTTAAAATTTTTTTAAAATGAGAAGAATAAAATAAAATATTATCATATAACCTTATAATCATTTTTTATTCCCTTTTATAAATATTTTATATTATTCTCAATTTAAAAATAAAAAAATAATCTTTTCCTTTTCTTTTTCTCTAAGTACAAACATACCCTTAACTTACTACCAAACAATACATTGTTTTTTGGTGCTACAAACAAATAAAATTTTGAAATCGCACAGTTATATGATTTATAGAGGTTTGCAAACACTTCCCTATGAATCTATGATCCGATTGTTAATCAAATAAAACCGGACTGTATAGTATAACTTATCTTAATTATCCGACTTCATTTAATATTTTGTACATTTACTGAAATAAATAAACTAATTTAAATATATTTTTTATTGACACCTAAAGATATGACATAATACTGCTATACCGGATAAGATAAGCAGCTTAACACAATTCGCATAATCAACATATCTATAACTTACATTTTTTTGTCATAATTCATCGAGATATAATTAATTTGCATAATCATATTTATGCAAGGTATAAGCCATGTTTAATTTTTACTCAATGTAAAATATTTCTTTTTTGTTAAAAAAAAAGGTTTAAGACATGCTAATAAAGTTAAAACAAAGCGATTTGAATGGAATTTAATCTCAAAATTATATAGTCTCACAAAAATTTAATGCCACTTAAATTACAGCTTTTAAACTACATATGTGCATTCTTAATTAACAACAGTAATAACAGTGAAGAGTAATTAGTCGAAAGAGTTGCTTGATGAGGAATCAGATCCTTTTTCACAGTTTAATAAAGGTTGGTTCTCTTATAAACGCGTGCCTGCTCCTTTCCAACTTACTTTTGTATCCCCAAAATGGGCATCCAAGAAAATTAAAACCATCCAGCTGATGCATATTCAGGTACACTCTCATTGATTCAACACACTGATATTAGATGCATAGCACAAATTCTAAGCATATAAGAATTTGCAAACAATTACATATCTCTTCCATCTAGTTATCTATTATATATATATATATATATATATATATTAGATGCATAGCACAAATTCTAAGCATATAAGAATTTGCAAACAATTACATATCTCTTCCATCTAGTTATCTATTATATATATATATATTAAAAATAGAATAAAAAATAAAAAACATATTATAATCCTTGAATTTTATAACAATAATAATCAAAATTACAAAAACTCAAATCATATGATTTTATTTATTCAGTGATATAAAATTTAACAACAGTACAATAAGTAGTTTGAACATTGAATAAAGCGAAGTGTGTTCCACGTTTTTATTTCTTCTAAACAGTCCAGAATACACAGCCTTTCAAGCTGTGTGACAAAACACTTAAAATTTAAATGACATATGCTGATGTGATATTTAATATAAGTTTAATTTGTTTCTCATATCTTACAATATGCATTCTTCTCAATTAATTAATAATAAACTTATAAAAGTAATCAATGAAGCAACATGGCAAAATATATGTCATTCAGGTCAATGGTAAGTAGGTTTGCTAAAGGAAAGAGCCTACCATGATCTTCACTTTCTAATCTAACTTACAAATATTAGAAAGAAGTTATGGGGAGAGGGTAGAGAGAGAGATTAAAGTGTGAATAAGAGGCTGATAATTAACTAAAACTAAAGAACTTGTTTTCTTGTCCATGCTTTGTGAAAGATATCAGCATAAAATGTGGGGCGTTCTGAGGCTTTAATCCATAGTTAAGAATAAGATTTGGATCCCTCTCCACCACTTAACTTTTCTTAATTAATATATATATTAACATACTGCGACTCAAATAATAAGTAAACTTGAGTTAACTAATTAAAGAAATATGTAATATTAAAATATATTATTAGAAAGGACAATCTTAATATTTTAAACATATTAGTCTCACATCAAAAAAATATAAGAATATAGATGACATATATATATATAACGTGCACTGAATTATCATTTTTTTGCCTGATCCATTGGATGGTAATAAAGTAACGGTCCTCATCAATAAGCTTCTTAATCAACCGTAAGAAAAATTGATCAAATTATGATGGTGACCTCTCCTCCCTTCAGTCAAATGCAAAGGAATATCCTCCCTTCAGTCAAATGCGAAGGAATAAATCAGACGCGTACACATGCATTTACGCATCAATACTAATCAATCTTTTTATTATTTTACCATAATAATAATAATGAAGAGTCTTATCTCACATATCAATCTTCTCATTTGATTCTCTAATATATATATATATATATATATGTATATATTCCTTAATCGTTGACCTTATCACATAAATGTAGAGACATATAAGTAAGAGAAATAGTTTATTATAAAAATAAAATAAATAAATTTTAATCATTAAATCATATATAAATTACTAAAATTAAAATATAAAGTTATATACTCATTTCTAAGTAATTATGTGATATTTAAATAATTTTTAATTTTAATCATTTATATAAAATATAATACTCAATATATCTTCCTCTCACATCTTTTAACAAGAAATTGTTCTCACTTAATATTCACTCGATATAAATGTATCTGTATTTGTTACTTTTATGTGCAGATATCATAATTGTGGCCAAAATATACGAACTCATAATGAGTTTCAACCCCCAAAGAAAATGGTTGATTGGTGATAATGGTTAACGTAATAAGGGTCAGCCTGAGTTTTGTCAGTACCTTTTTCCTTGGGCTAGGTTCCACTGATTATCCTTATAATTTTTTGTTTGCTAAGAAAAATTTAAGTTAAAAGAAGAAAGACTCAGTTTAAAATTTAAGTTACTTTGCAGAAAATTTTACAGATAAATGCGGAAAATAAAATCAGAGTAGGAATTAATTAAACTTATGACTATCAAGTTATAAACTTGTATACTTACCGTTTATGATAAATAATAAGATTTAAATTTGATATTAATAAGATAAATAGCAAACTTTCTTATCATTAATGAACTTCAATGCATTAGTGATAACTTTTTAAATTTATTGCATCCATCATTATTTTGAGCACTCCATTAGTCCGTTAAATAATTATCATATATCAGAAATCGAAATACATCCTATAAAAACATTTCTACAATAGGTTCTCGATGCAACTTTCAATCAACGTTAAATTATGCAACAATATTTTGAAAAGGTGAGTTTTTTCCCTCTTGTAATTGTAAGCATTATATATACAACCAGAGGATAACCTTTTTGCATTCTGGAAATGCTTCCAATTTTGCGAGAGTTCCTAAGATTTGATTCCTGGTTTTGAACATTAAGAAAGTTTATTATAATCAACTTTCACATTTTCTAACATTCACTTTGTTTGTGCAACAGTAGTGCGAACAATTAATGTCTTTTGGTGAATGCAGAAGTCATGCATGCATCTACTTTGTGGAAAGATTGAAGATTATAACTAACAAAAAATATATTCCATAAGATAAAAGGTGCTTACAAGTAGCTTAAGAGGATAAGACCATTGTCAAGAAAAAAATTTGTTAATTAATATTTTGTCATAGATCCATGATCCCTTTTACAGTTGCATGACCGTTTTGGTGCCATACATCTCTCTCCGCCCGTTTTGGTGCCATACATCTCTCTCCGCGTTCTCGTGGCAATGGCAACACTTTTACATATTTAACTATTGTTCTTCTTTATTATTTTCTATAAATAAAAAGAGAAGGAAAGTACTTAATAAAAGCTCATGATCATGTGGTCCAATGCAGAATTTGAATCACTATTTGGAATGTTTAAAATCAATTTCACCGCATGAGATTGATTGATTTTATCAGTTTTCCACTTGTGTTTGGTTATGATTTAAATTTAAATTTTAATTTTTTTATTAAAAAATTTTGTAAGCTCTCAATGAATTCAGGTGCATGTTCTAATCTTAAACTGAGATAAATTTTTTCTTAACTTAAATTTTTGTTTTATTAAAAAAATCAATTTCACTTGTTGTATCAGTCACTCTGTTGCTTTTCTGCCTAAGAAAAAGGCAAGAAATAGTTAGGTTAATGAAAAGAAGATCCTATCTGTCCGATGCCTTGGAAGCATATGATAGGCTGGTTTTTTTTTTTTTTTGCAAAGTTAATTTTTCAAACTCAAATTGTCACCATCAATCTCCATTGAAACTCAAGCGAAAAACACCCCATATGTAAATCTCTTTTTTTATTAAAAAAAAATCAAAAGTGCTTATATGTGATTTGTTGACATGTCGTTCGGTTTCGTGAAATAATTCACTTATGAAATCATGAATTAGTTTACAAGTTAACGCTACAGGAATACATAGACCTCTTAAAAGAAAACAAGAAAAGTGATGTGTTTAGAAGAACAAAAACAACAAAAGTCGTTCTTTTTCGGTGCAAAACAACAAAAGTCATGTGTATGTGCGAAGATGGATGAAGGCACAAATCTAAATCAATGACTATTTTTTGATTGAATAAATTTCTCATAAAATTTATAATTAAATTAAAACTTTTTATCATGCAAATCATATTCATATATAAAATTTGACATTAATCTAAAATTATTTTATAATTTATTGATATATATTAAAATTAACGTAATATATATAATTTTAAAATATAAAGATATGGATAATTCAATTAATTTTTATTTATATTTAAATTTTTTAAAATTTAACACCAAATATCTTTATAACGAGTAACTATAATTCAAAAGTTCAATAAATAAATTATATTTTATAAAAAATATTAAATAATATAAGTGCCAAATTTAATGCAATATATATACTGTTGATACTATAATTTCTAACATCATTATTTGTAAACTTTTTAGAAGAGACAAAAGTGAAAATCATCATCAAAGTGAAGAAAACCATCACCAGGTCTAAATTAAACTTATTTGTGAAGGTGTGTGATGAAAATTGCAGATAACGACTTTAGTAATTTCAGGGGTCAACAATCTCCTTGCTACTTTTGAGTACTTCCTAAATCCTTACTTTGGAGCACTTCTTCTCATGATTGAACCTATGCTATGTATGCATTTGTCCGCTTGTGGAAAAAACCACCATCCTCCGGTTACTGTGAAGCTGCATCGCCAGTGTTACTGCTAAAGCAGATCATCTACTCTATATTTTGGCTTCATCTGTTTAGGGCATTTTATGCAAAGATTTGCAATTATTAGGCACAACGACAGATTATAATAACATAAAAGATCAAAGGACCAACCTTCAAATAGCCTTAGTAATTCTACCCGTGAAAGTGTAGCAGTGAATGTTTATATTAAATTTTATAAACTTGATTATTGATGAACTTAATTTTAGTCATTACTCATTAATAAATTTAAGTGAAATAATTTATATTTAAAAAAAATATTTAACACAAAAGTAAAGAATATTCTTTTAGAAGGAAACAAACTTTTAAAATCAAAATTGAATTTGAGAAATAATGTTAATATTAAAATAGACAAACACTTTATTTGAAATAATAAATTTTTAATTTAGTTCTTTAAAGATTGTGTCGACATGACTTTAATCTTTTAAAGAATGTTGATATTAATTTAATCATTAAATCATTGAAGGTGATATCAAAATAATCTTTCTATATATGAATAGAAACTAAATTAATATAATTTTTATAATTGAAGAATTAAATTAATGTCTTTTTTTTGTAATTAAATGATTAAATTGATGATATTTTTTAATAATTGAGAGATTAAATTAACGTTAATTTTTTTCAAAAAATAAAATGATATCAATTTCTATTATTCAATGACTAAATTGATATTGACATTCTTTTGAAGATCAAAATGATATCAATATAATTTTTAAGGGACTAAATTAAAAGTTTAAACTATTTTAAACTACTAAAAACTTGTTTGGGTTGCAAACGTTTATCCAACACATGCTCTTAGTGGTAATTATGCACTTGGGATTCGTCTGTCCCCCCCTGCGTTTATGTCTTCGAGTTTTTCTATATCTTCTTAAAATTTGTTTCAAATAATTTTTATAATACTTAATAAAATAAGTATTAAATAAAAAAATAAAATATTTAATACTTTAGAAACATAAAAAATATTCAAAATTTATTTCATTTAATAAGTAAGAGAATTATTAAAAAGATAAGTTGAAAAGATATAAAATTATTTTTTTTGTCATTTACAAATTATTCATGTGGAATCGTCCAATTCTAGAGCAGTATCTGGTTTGACCTCACTTTCACTTCCTATTTCCTCGTGAATAAGGAAGAAAATTAATTAGCCGTGAGTTTAAGGAAGATCAATTGCTACTTCTAATTATTTATTGTCACTTCTATTAAATTAATTTTGATTTAATTTTTTCAAAATATCCTTCTTATTTATTTTTAGTTAAACACTAATCTATTATCATTTGTAGATTTGTAGATTCATGTAGACATTTAAAAGAAACAAAATAATAATAATATAAAAATTATATGAGAACCATATGAAAAAATAAATAATTATTAAAAAAAATTTAAGTGCACAAACAACTGGTCCCAACACTTTTAGCAATGCATATCCTCTTCGAGAATAAATTTAAGTAACATTTATATTTTTTCCATCAATTTGATTTTCCATCAATTTGTTTCTCACTTGAAAAGATAAACTAATGTGTCTTTATTAAAAAAAAAAAAGAACACGAGGAAAAATTGTTCACAAAGAATAAAAAAGATTTAATCAAATGGATCATGAACTGCATGAGCCTTTCGAGCTCGAGTTCATTCTCATTAACTTGACTCGACAGACCATAGTTCACTCCGACCACTTGACCCAACCAACTCAAATTTATTTATCCGGTATGTGAATAACTAAGGATCTCACACTTTGTGAGTAATAATCTCCTTGAATCACGCTTGTTAGCCTGATCTCTTGTCCGAATAACTCGCTAGCAGTCAATGTCATCTTCACTATTTAAACATGCTCATAGTCCCATTTCAAACGTGTTTATTCTAAATGTAAACACTATGTTTATCATACTCTCTTCTATATTTGAGTTTCAAAACGCATTTCGCAGATACTTTCACCACTGTTTTTGGAGGCTCTCAGACATGTGTAGGCACAGGAAGTAAACCCCCCTTAGTCGTGAAAAAAACAGATCATTTATGAACCAAAATATCAAATGAGAGCTTAAATTATAAAAACACAATATTAGAGCTGCCAACTGCAAGACTACATAAAAGACAAGAAAGAATAAGCTTGATGAAGATGCGCTATGGACTTCGAAGTAGAAGCATCATGTTTGCTTGAACTATCTACTGGTTTCCTTTTCTAACAACATGATAAAATGTCACTTGTCAAGCTCTGTAGCTAAGCTCATTAATTGTAGTATTTATGTAAAGAAATGTCAACCTCTATTTGATAATTTGAATTGCATCATGAGAATCAGATTCGCAATGCATAAAATTGATGCCTAAGTTCCAAGCTACTAGCTACAGAGCCTCTCTCAATTACTCAAAGCTAATATAATATAATCATATATAGAAACTATAGTCACCCATTTTCCACTGGAATCTCTGACCATCCCTCCAATCCTCCAATCCCTGCTCTCTCAAGTTTTTCTAGAGATGTACCATGCATCCATGTTAAGCCTAAACATGTTGGGAGGAGGAAAAGACCAAATTACTAACCTTAGGGCCTAAGAAGAAAAGCCAAGGCAAATTGAAAGATAAATTGAATGTGGCAGAAGGAGCCAAGGAGGTGAAGAAGAACGTATTCACAGAGCTTATTAAGAGCTTGTTTGGGGGCAGCATTTAGAGATATTAAATTATGTTTGGCCTCCGAATGTGTCTCATTAAACATCGTACTAACATGCGTGGCATCCTCTATAATAAAATTCAGTTTGTTCTCAAACATGATTCTAAAACTCGAAATAATGTTACTTTTGTGATAAAAAAAAATTCATTTATGCATGTATAGACAAAACTATTCTTATAATTTGATATTATATTATATTTATTTAAAAGTTACAACCTTTTAATAATTATGTCTTAAAAAATTTATTTTATTAATATTATTAAAATAATATATATTTTAATAAAATTACTTTTAAATAAAAAATTTTAAATATAAATTACTCTATTTAATTTTATTTTAAATTAAAATTAAATTTATATAATTTAATTCAAACACGCAATAATATCATTTAAGTCAGCAAGTTTTACCAGAAGGTGTTTGGCCCGGTGATACACTACATTTTGCTTGGAAGATGTATAAAATTCAGGGTTGATGTTGGACAACAACAAATGTCCAATCCCATCTCTGTGTCGTGTATTCCGCTTTGTTCCAGGAGTCGGAAACAGAATGTCCTTGCTTGCGTTGGGAGTTGCAAGGCCAGTAGGTGAACGCCACGTGTATTATTTTTATGACATTGATCTGGATATCATGACGCGTGCCGTTGGACCACCTTATAACTCATTTTTCATTTTGTGGTGGGACCACCAAATACATTGAATTGCTCAGGCCATGCTAATTTTTACGTACACATATGTAAGATAAAATATATTCTCAGGAAAGGCAGTGGCCAGTAACAATCACATTTTTTTTAGTACAAACGAATGAACGATCACTCATTTTTAAATATTTTATTTATGTCTATATTAATTATCAATATTTTTAAAATTTTATAATTTGAATGACTTAATTTTAAAAATATATTTATAAATTTATAAGAATATAGTGAAATGATAAATAAATTAAAATTAATAAAATAAATTTTATCTGTAATATTGAAAATATAAATATTATTAAAAAATATTTTATATAAAAATAATTTCAATTGTCAAAATGATATTATATTTCATAAAAAATTATATATATATATATATATATGTACATTATTAATATATATATATATATATGTTAATTATTGAATAAATTATTTAATGATAAATAATGTTTATTTAAAAATTTCATTTAAAATAACTTTTTCTAATTTGACTCTTTTAAATTGTATAATATACTTTAAAATGTAAATTGTAGTGTTTATAAAATTATCAATAAAAATATCATGGTTTAAAATTTAACAAAATACAAATACTTAGATAAAAAATTATAAATTTATTAAAATATATTTTTAAAATTTTTTCAATAATTATATATTATTGGCCATTTTCTTTTTGGGATTTCCAAACTAGGTCAAAAGACCCAAACAAAAAACGAATTACATACAAAAGCCACGCTCAAAACAAACATTAGAGATTAGACACATTTGTTAAAAGAGGGACAGTTTAGAAAAACCGGGAGTGAATCAAAGTAGATGCTCCCCAAGTCAAGAGTTCATCTCTGGCTAGGCTATCAGCATAGTTAAACTTTGTTGTTTTAATTTTCTCAATAATGATATATTAGTGGCCATTTATTTAAAGTTTATTAAAAACTCTTATTATATAAAATAATAAAAGTAAAGAATTATGCATGCACACGTTAAGGAGAAAGGGTGTATGAGTGATTTTCTCATTTTTTTTTTCTAAATGAAAATATAAATATTTAGTCATATCAAGTTTTGAGTTAATATATAAGAGGATTATTTTTCTAAAATGTATTAAATTAATATGAAAAATATGTTTTTAAATTTATATAAAAATAAAATTTAATATTAAGGGTTTTGCTAAAAACACACATATTAAGGAATTATATTTATAATTCCTATTTTTTAATTCTTTAAAAGTATTTGATTAAAGTAGAAATAGACTGTAACTTTAAGTAAATTTTACTTGTAATATTATGAGTTCAAATTATAGAATCTCCACTTGAAGATAGTTTTATTTAACTACTATGTCTAATCCAAATGATTAGTCTCATCACTATCTTTAGTAAAAGATTAAAAAATATTTTAAAATAAAAAATAAAAATTATTAATTAAAAAATATAAATATTTAATATTTTAAAAGTTAAAACATATTTAATATTTTTTTAAGTACTATGATAATTTAATAAAAAATAAAAAATATTATTTTTATTATTATCCTTGATACAAAAATTAATTTAAAAGTACAGTTATCGATATGAAAAAAAAAATTAAGATTCACTTCGTTTTTTATGTGTTTTGAATACAACACTCAAAAAATTAAAATAAATGAAAAAAAAGTTTCCATTGAAATATATAATATTATTCCCTCCTATTAAAAATGAGACAGGACAAACACAAGAAGACCGACGCATTCAAGCAGTCTACAATACAGTGTCCCGTGCGGTGGCAAATGCGTAAAAGGGGAATTCCGAGAAGGTTGAATGGACCACCGGAAAATAAAATTATCTGAGGCATAAAAAAATTAAAATTAAGAAAAAATTGGGTACTGCCGGCTCAGAAGAGTCAGTACGTTTGCCTGCCACGACGCGGACAGAAAAAGTAACGAAGAAAAGGAGAAAACAACGTTAATGCCGTCAAAGTTAACGGAACTGACAAAACAATCCGTTACTGTTAGAGCCGTCACGTTTCCCATAGAGCCGTCAGTGGTTCAGCGCGACATCAGTTGATGTGATGTTATCATTACACGCTTTCAATGCCCGCAGCCGTTATCTGACGCTTCGTATTCGCTTCCTACACCTCTGCTGTTCGGTTCTCGTGATACATCAAACTAACAAAAATTAAAAAAAATTTGATATACAGTTTTTTATTTAATAATTCAGTTTTATTTTATTTTATTATCAATAAAATTATTTATATTATTATTTAATTATTTAATTTAATAATATTATAATATTTACTTAAAAGAGTTCATTTTTCTTTAAAGAAATACAATAATAATTAATATTTTTTATTGTATAAATTATTTGACTAGCTTGATGTAATATAGTCGTTTTTTATAAATTTTTTTAAATATAAAAATTATAATTTAATTTTTAAAAATTATATTTTATAAAAATAATTATAATATTATTATTTTTAATATGAAGATATTATATTTATAAAATAATTTAAATAAAAATACTTCTAATTCATGTCAAAAAAATTATCTTACAAAAATTCTTAATTAATTATTATTAAATTACATCCTTAAAAGATATACGTAAAAATCATTATTTGACCACATATTTCAGTTAATTAAAATATATACACTAAGAAAACTTTTTGTTTATAAATTTTATATTTTATAATATCACTTAATCTTAATTTAAAATTTAAACTGTAAAAAATTATCATTCATTACTTCTTAAATAAATATATAAATTAAAATATGAACAAGTAAAATTTTTTATCTCATTCATCATAAATAAATTATAACTATAAAAAATTAAATAAAATAATTTTGTTTATTAATTATTTATTCTAATAACTACAAGATAATTATTTTATAATATTATATTTAAAAAATAAATTTTGAGATAAGTAACAAAATAAAACATAAGAGTTTAAAGGAAAAATAATTTACCATATTTATAATTTAATTAAGTATGATATATGATAAAGTATTATCCACTATTTACTAGATATATCAATACCCTTATAAATTGGATGATGTAAAAAAAAATTATATGAGTAAATTATTGAGTAAATTACTTTAACCTTATAAACTAAATATTAATATAAATTATTAAGTAAATTACTTTAACATTATCTTTATTTATTTATTTTTTTCACAAACCTTCTCTATTTTTAAAATTTATATACAGTCCTTTAAATATTTTTAAAATCTATACATATTCTTTAAGTATTTACACAAATCTCTTTTATATTTTAAAAATATGCTATACATAAATTTATTAAGAAAAGATATTTATATAAATATTTAGGGGTTGTATATTTTAAAAATAGAGAGAATTTGTAAATAAATAAATAAAAAAATTAGTGTAATTTACTTTAAATTATTTAATCATTTATTGAAATCAAATCATGATATTGATGTTGCTTGATTAAAAGATTTTTACTAGACAAAACTTGAGCACCTCAACACTCAAATTTCTCATTATGTGTCACGAACAATGTTATTAAAGTTAGATTGAATAATAAATTAGTAAAATTTTTGATTCAAGTTAAATCAGTTTAATTATTTAAACTAATTAATCAAATTGGATGATGTAAAAAAATTTATATATAATTATATAAAATTTATAAAAATATTTATAAAATATGATAAATATTGAATTTTATTTTAATTAACAATCAACCAAATTACCTAGTTGGTTCTATTATTTTTGACCAATCTAAAATTATTTTATATTTAATCTAATTATAAGACTGAATTATAATTAATTAAATAATCAATTCACAACGTGACTTATTTAATCGTTTGATTCAATTCACATAACACTAGTCTCATCGTGTAAAGATATCTTGCATCTTGTGACGAGATGCTCGAGAATCAAGATCGTAATTGAATTGAAAAAATATAATAATTAATTTATAACATTAAATAACATAGAGTAATTAAACGGTAGCATCAAATTTAAAATATTTATTTAAATGTCGATGTAACTCATATTTTTAATATATTTATTATGTTAATTCATTTTATTATTTAAAACATTAAGAATTTTTTATAAAAAATAATTTATATGGAATTACATAAAATTTATAAAAATATTTATAAAATACAATAAATATGAATTTTTTAAAAAATAAATCAATAATAAATGAGTTGACCTAGCCTATTCTATTATTTTTTATTAGTTTAAGATGAACTCATCATAAATTTAATTATAAAGCTAAACTAAAACTGTAAGTGATCTATTTACAGTATGACTAATTTGATTGTCCAATTTAATTATAATAATTTTAGTGGTGGGATATAAAGATGTCTTACATCTTATGACGAGATGCTTGAGAATCGAGTTTATAATTAAATTGAAAATAAACGAGTACAATTAATTTATAGCATTAAATGACATTTAGTAATTACGCGATAGCATTAAATTTAAAATATTTATTTAAATGACGTTTTACTCATTGTTTAAAATATTTGTTATTTTATTTAAAAAATTATTTAAAACATTTTAAATTATAAAAAATATTATTTAAAAAATTTAGATTTTCATAAAAATAATTTACATAAATTACATAAAATTTATAATAACATTGATAAAATGTAATAAATATTAATCAATCGGTTCGTGTATCTAACTGCATTGTTTTTAATTAGTCTAAAATAGTCTAATGGATTTAATTATGGGATTGAACTTCACAAACATCTTGTTTGATTCTAACAATGTGGTCATTAAATTATTTAAACTCATTTTACATATCTTGTTTATAAGTTTTAAAATAGAGTTTAATTTTGATCTATTATCAATATAAAAAATTTTATACAATCATCTAATAATGTATTACTAAATTATCATAAGAGTTTGACTAAAATAATAATTATTTAAAAAATTAAATATTTTTAATAATATAATAAGATATAATAAATGATAATATAAAAAAATTTATATTAATAATAAATTAAAATTAAATCTTTTAAAAAATAACATGTATCTTTTTTTAAATATTTTTAATGATTGATTCTACATTTACATAAATTAAATTTTAATTTAGATATATTTTTAAGAAGTAATATGTTATTTTGCTCATTAATTTTCTTTTTTCAAGATTAATTTTTTCTTTTATGAGGAGAGAATGTTGTTTAATCATTTAATTTTTTTTTATTCATTTATTTTTGTTTTAACTCCTATTTTATAATAAATATAGCATCATGTAATTTTTTCAAAAAAATATAAAGTTTGTTTCTTTTTTTCATTTATAATAAATAATCATAAATGTGGCCAATGAGTTCAAGGAGAATATAAATTACAGTAGGGAAAGCTGAGTCTATAGACCAGAGGACTAGAGTCTACAGAGTATAGAGAGAAGTTTTATGGCAAATGAGTGCTCAACTTCCCAAAAGAGAGCATGAGACGAGAGAGAAACAAGACAGGGAAGAGAGGAGAGGGAGCAACTCTACTACGACGCAGATATAAAAGCAGCAGCTTGGGAATTTGGAAACGTTGATTCAGCTCTTTCGGGGGAAACAATCGACGACAACGACAGCAGCGAAAGGAGAAGACCCAGAAGCACTCAGAAGGCTTTCAAAAGGGTATTGGAGTTTCAAAGGGAAGGAAAAAAGAAAGTGGTCTTGGTAAGTTGTGACCAAGAAAGCGAAGACAAATAAAAAACGCAAGAGGCAGAGGAAGAGGCACCACCATGGTTTCTGTAACCGAAACTTGAAGCAGCCCCATATTTGTGAGAGAGTAAATACAGAGAGGAGAAATTATTCGTTACAGAAGAGAAGAGAGAGCAAAAACAAATAAGAAAACCACTCACTAATTATCATTACTCGCATTTAACTGTCTTGTCTTGGGTGGTGCTTTTCCCTCTCCTGGGTATTTGATGGGGTAATATATTCTATTATGGCTGCGTGAAGGAGCTGCGCTGAGCTTTGGCTTTGTCTTTCTGTAGCAGGTTTTTTCTTCGTGTTTTTCTCTGCTGCGACGTGGTTTGTGTGGCTGTTGAATGGCTCGTCTGGACTGTAATCTCAGGGGCCCGGGGAGTTCTCAAGCGGAAACAGGTCAATGGGCTATGGGTGGAATTTTGTCGCGCATTGCTCTGTTTGGTTACTGAGAAAGTTGAGCAAAGAAAGGGAAATGCCTGCGGTTTTTAGCAATTTCTGATGTTGGGTCTTTTTTCTTCTGAAATTGAGAGATTAATGACCCTTTCTATTTGTGAACGTGGAGGGAACTGATTTAGAATGAGATTTTTACTCTTGAAGAATTTTGGGCCTGCACCATTTTGGCTCAATTGAAGCAAGCGTCTGACCCAGCTGACAGGGGCAGAGCTCATAAGAAAATTATAGAGAAAAGTTGTTCATTTTCTCAGAAACCATGCAGAGCATGATGCTTCCGTTCTTCTTTCCTGTTTTCCTTGCCCTCTCAGCCATTGGTAGTTGGTCAAAATTTAGACCCACTTGCTTGTTTTATTTTTGTGTTTGGTAGGTTTGGGAGATGACGATCTGTATACAGAGCTGTGGAAGTTGTGTGCAGGACCTTTGGTGGATGTTCCTCGTGCTGGAGAGAGAGTTTTCTACTTCCCTCAGGGTCACATGGAACAAGTATGCTTCTTTGGGTTGCTTTCGTTTCTTTTTGCCATTTTTGGATTCTAGTTGCTTTCAAATTTTCGTCCAAACCTCCTCCCTTGTTGTACTTGCATGTGGAGCTTTTGGCCTTCTTGGTTTTGCAGTTGCAAGCATCAACGAATCAGGGATTGAACCAGGAGCTGAGCCAGCAAATTCCCCATTTCAATCTCCCAGCTAAGATTTTTTGCCGTGTTGTGAACATTCAGTTGTTGGTACTGATGTTTGATTCCTTTTGTTTTTTTGTCCTGGTTCATTGATTAAAATGATGATTATGGTATCTTACAATTTTGTTAATTTGTAGGCGGAACAAGAAAGTGATGAAGTTTATGCTCGCATCACTTTGCTTCCAGAATCAGATGTGAGAATATTTGTGTCTCCTATACTTTTCTGCTTTAGTCTTGTCGATCTGTTTGGTTACCTGAGAGAATGAGATAAATTTTCTGAACCGAATTTCCCTCACTATTAGTCTATCTAAAATGTGGGTTGTTTCTTATTCTGCTCTGATTTTCTCAGTTATTGAAAGAAACCTAGTACGAAAGAAATAGATTTCAAGTTGAAAAACGAGGTTAAAAGTTCCCTTTAAAAAAAAAATAATAATGTCGGCGTTTTCTTTTTTGTGGTTTTATTCAGCAAACTGAACCTGCAATTCCCGATCCAAGTCCATCGGAGACCCAAAAACAGACTTTTCACTCATTTTGCAAGATATTAACTGCCTCTGATACTAGCACACATGGAGGATTTTCAGTTCTGCGGAAGCATGCTACTGAGTGCCTGCCTCAATTGGTATATAGCTCTCAGGGTTTCCTGTAGCTGAGGCTGAATCCATATATATAATAAGAATTTGATTTTTCTTCATTTTTAATGCTTTCTATTTATTTATATATTGTAGGACATGACCCAAGCGACCCCAACTCAGGAGTTAGCAGCAAAGGATCTTCATGGGTTTGAGTGGAAGTTTAAGCATATATTCAGAGGTAATTTTGTTTTTATATTGGAAGTCTTCTTTTTGGATTTATGTTTTAGTTGCATATTCAAATTCTGGACTGAATGAACATCATTGACTTGTATAGAATGAGGAATTCTAGGAACATAGTATGCATATCTGCACTGTTGCTGTGCATTTTGTTTATGCATTTCTTCAATATGATCAGGTCAACCAAGGAGGCACTTGCTTACAACTGGCTGGAGTACATTTGTCACATCCAGAAGATTGGTTGCCGGAGATGCTTTTGTTTTTTTAAGGTATTTAAAATCTTAATTCCTTGTAAAATTTCTGCTTTTGATGTTGGGCCTCCTGTTGTGGTTGTCTGCTCTTTGGTCTTGACCTGATTCTTGCAGGGGAGAGCACGGGGAAATGAGAGTTGGTGTTAGGCGTCTAGCACGGCAACAGAGTCCAATGCCTTCATCTGTTATATCAAGCCAGAGCATGCATCTTGGAGTGCTTGCCACTGCTTCCCATGCTGTTATGACTAGAACCATGTTTGTGGTTTATTACAAACCAAGGTTTGTAAACATTTTATGTTGTATTGTAGATGTTATTAGCTTATAAAGTAACAGTTTGGGTAAATCTGCCTTAACATGCCTTTTGATCCATTCAGGACTAGCCAGTTTATTGTTGGTTTGAACAAATATCTGGAGGCAGTCAACTATAAGTTTTCTGTTGGCATGCGTTTCAAGATGAGATTTGAGGGAGAGGACTCGCCTGAGAGAAGGTATGCTTGTAAGCAGTTATTGTGGTCACTGAGTGTCACCTTACCTTCAGGCTGGTCTTTTATTGCTGTATAATTATTTGGTCAGGTTTTCTGGTACTATTGTTGGGGTTGGGGATGTGTCTCCAGGATGGTCAAACTCTCAGTGGCGGTCATTGAAGGTTGAACTTTAGTTCTTAATTATTCATCTAAATTCTTATTCTGTTAATTTTTTTCTCTTCGTTTGAGCAATCATGATTTTTTGCTTCTTAGGTTCAATGGGATGAATCAGCATCAATTCCAAGGCCAGAGAGGGTTTCTTCTTGGCAGATAGAGCCTTTTGTAGCTTCTACTGCTTTAAATGTCACTCAACCAGTGGTTAAGAGCAAAAGGTCCAGGCCTGCTGCTGTTCCATCTTCTGGTAGGAGAGACTTCTGACCTAAGTTCTCTTCATGAATTGTTTATTGACTGAGCATTGACTTAATTATGCATTAACTGGAACTAAAAATACTTCCAATTCAGGTGCCTCAGCTTTCTGGTATCATGGATCATCCCAGTCCCATGACCTTACACAATTAGGTGGTGCTGCAGACGTTCAAAGCAACGAAAACCAGGTCGTATGGTCTCTGAGGCAAAAAGAAATTAATAGCAATCCTATTAATACTAACTCCAGCAGCTCTAGAGTCCGGGTGGAAGGAATATGGCCCTCTTCCCCTCATTTGGATGTCACTTCAAACCAAGCTGTTGCAGTGCAACCATCTATCTCTGGTTATCCTCATGTTTCATCCAGGCCAAATGATGGCCCAGCATACGATCAAGTGAAAAATGAGAAAAAAACTGACAATCCCATGGATTGCTGGTTATTTGGAGTTAATTTGGCTAACAACTCTAGTAATGTTACTCCTTCTGAGAAAGAACTGGGATACCCAACTATTATTTCTAGTGGTCCCAAAGAATCTATTCCTGCTGCTGCATGTGAAACTGAGAGGGGTCAGAATCCCAATTATTCACTGTCCAATAAAGAGCAGAAGCACATTATTTCTGATGCCTCACCAAATGAGTGGCAGAACAAGCAGGCCTCTGTACCATCCATGAGGACTCGGACTAAGGTACATTTTCAGCTTAAGTATAAAATTCCAAGATTCCTTTCATATTCAGGAGGAATGTCAAATAATGTAAAAGAGAAGGAAATTGTTCAACCTTTTAAGTAGGTCAATGGAAGCGTAGGAATCTTGACTGTAACATTCTTTTTTGAATTTTCACTTCTCAATTCATTTCTTTTTGCATAATTTCTATCATATGTTGATGGATGACTAACTTATGTCGTTTGAGAAGGTGCATATGCAAGGTGTTGCTGTTGGTCGTGCATTTGACTTGACGATGCTGAGGGGTTATGATGATCTCATAGATGAGCTTGAGAAATTGTTTGATATTAAAGGAGAGCTTCGTTCACAAAACAAATGGGCAGTTAGCTTTACTGATGATGAAAATGACATGATGCTCGTGGGTGATGATCCATGGCCGTGAGTGACTTTGAACCCTGGTAACTGCACTTTCAATTACTTGTTTCATTAGAACTGGAGTTTAATTTTCTTTCTCCTTCTGCCCCTGATTGCAGTGAGTTCTGCTCCATAGTCAAGAAGATTTTCATTTGTTTGAAGGAGGATGTGAAGAAGATGAAATGCAAGCTTCCTGCTTCTTCATTAGAGGGTGAAGAGACTCTGCTGAGCCCAGATTCACAGAATAGGGATGAGACTCAACAATCTCATATGCTTTGACAGCTTAGCTTTGTCCTTTTCTTTTTTGGTTTGGGAGGGGGTGTCTGATGGTTTGGATTGCTTCATTTTATGGAACTTCAGAATAGTGGACTAGTTTAAGTGGGCTTATATAATATAAAAACTACAGTAACTTCATATGGTTTTTAGGCGCTTTACAGTTGTGAATACCTTGTTTTTTTTTTTTTGGCGGTACCATCCGCTTGTAATGTACATGCTTTTTTCTCTCCCTATTGTGGTGTTTGCTGTGATGTGTTGGTATCTTCTATATATAAATGCTCTCTTGTTCTGCTAAGTTTTTCTAGTTCTCCGTGTTTCGAAGTTTTGGGTGCCAGGTGGTAACGAAGGAAAATAACCTTGATTTTCGGTTTTGGACAATGGTAATTATTTCTCTGATAATTGTATAATTTGTTTTTATATTCACGGTAATTAGTCTGGTGAAAAATAACTGATCTATTGACTAGTAAGTTCTTGTAAAGGTGAAAGTAAATTGCTAGAGCAATTTTCATTTCCTAGAAAGTTATCGTTACGAACATATTATATTGTAAGCCATTTTGTTTTAAAATGTGAATTATTCAAGAACATTGGTCTAACACTAAGTTGACAAATAGTAACATAATAGTAAAGTTGAAGTGTATGTGTTGTGCCATTTATAACACTAATATTTGCTAAGATGGGTCAAGTAATAAGTAGGTGGGTTTGTAACTTAATATTTGTATGTTTGATTTCTATTCTAGTCATTTATCTCTCATTTGTCTCTTGATGTTAGGTTATCGTAAGTCTTCTATAAATGTTTATTGAGTTTGAAAACTTACCATAATCTTGTTGAGTTTGGAAGCTTGTATTGATCTTAGGTTGAGACGTCTTCTATTCAACTTAATTTTTTTTTAATCCAAAAAAAAGTGTGTTATTCAATTAATTATAAACTTGTCTTAAAAAACACTAACATTGAAATAAATGACACATTTGCTATCCTTTATATCGTATATTTTTGGTCCTTCTAATGTTAATTTTAAATGTTAGGACGTGTTTGGTAGAAGCATTTTTATTTTTTATTTTTTAAATGAAAAGGTACTTCAATTTAGGACACCTGCGGTTTGACTTTCTGTAGTATTCTCACCTCTCCTTATTTACGTGCCCCTCCATTTTAATCCTTGTTATGCGATTTTTAAATAAGTTCATTATTAGTTTTAATTACATATGTTTCTAATTGTTATTTCTCTTTATTTATATTAAAAAATTTGGTGAGTGCAAGTAACTTTTAAATTTGATTATATAATTGTCTTCCACAAGTTTACATTCCATTAGTGGAATGCTGAATCCTCTAAAATATTAAAAAAAAAAAGTATGCTAAGGTTGCACACATTTTAGAGACAGAGAGGTGATCAGAATTGTTTGGGCGAACGAGAGGAATTGATGTTTCTTCTACCTTGTAAATTGCCCAAAAAGTGGATGCAAAGGTTGCTTCCATGAAGATCCTTGGTTCTTACCTATAAAATATAAAAAGGTGGTTCTCAAAACAGGCAAATAAAACAGTAAAAGAAGGGTCACAGTACTATTAAAGAGAAATATAAAAAAATATCTTAAGAAATAAATAATATTTACAAGTTAGTAATAGCTTAGAAACTCCTTTCAAATAAAGCAAGCTGAACCCTGTTATAAAAGGGACTTATTAAGTGCAATAATTAGACAGTAACTATCTCTGGGTGCATCTCCATTTCTTGTCTTACACTTCAATTTTTCTTTTTAAATATTAGGCCTTAATTAGGATGTACACTAGATCTACTCACTTATTCTCTCTGCTTATATTTTTTTTTTCATTTTGACCATTATTTTGTATTCGTTTGGTCAAGGCTAATGGCTTTTTATATCCTTCTTAAACAAAATTTTGTGTAATTTCTGTTGGTGGTTTAAATATTAATTAGTTTTCTTAACAATCTCAAGATTTTCATGCATGCATGGATGGATATCAAATCGTGTTTGAAGTGATGCATGCATGCTTCACAAATAGAGATCATACAAGATACTATGCCATTTTTATATCCTCCTAATAATTATTCTAATAACTAGATGAAAATGTATTAAATACATTTTAAGTTTCTCAAGATATTAAATGTTTATATTTTTTCATGTAATACTTTTTTTTATTAAGTATTAAGAAAATTCTTAAAAGTTTTTTAAGAAATTAAATAACATTATTCTTTTATTATTCCATCATAAACACTCATTTACCTTTTGTTTTTTTTTTCCTATATAATGCACCAAACTCAGTTTTTCAATAACAAAATAACAATGAAAAATCAAAATGAGGGGATAAATACGGATGTGGCTGAAAGTGATTGATCGAATTTGTATATTTACGTGATTTTTTCAAGTATGATAAACCCATAATTGAATTTATAATTTATTAATTATAATTACATTCAACTTATTATAAGTAATGACTTTAGTAAGATGAACTTAAAATTATAACATTAATAAAAAACTAAAAAAATCAAGAAAAAAATTACATAATAACTAGTATTTAAATTTTGATGATCTAATATAAAAAAATGTTTTTGGTGATATAGACAAGCAAATTATTAAGAATACGTTATGTCTAGAAAGTAAAAAGATCATAACGCCATGAGTAATTTAGGAATCAAAGAACTAAACTTGAAAAGATGATTAAGAAATATGTGAGGCTGTATTTGTCTTTTGGGCATGCAAGTACAATTGTGGTTTTGTAGATTCCTAAGATCATAAAGCCACCTTTGACAATGATAATGGCATTGAGAATATGAGATTTAGGGTTGACAATGATAATGGCATTGAGAATATGAGATTCGAGAAGTGGAGATGAATGAGACTGGGCGAAATGGCTCCCAATCAGATAGCTTCTATATATCCATGTCAAAGGAGAGATAAGGTGCTTGAATTGCATCTTCAAGTTCCATTGGATGACCAAAAACGCGCTTTTCTTTCTTTGACTTTGAAAGTGATTGAAATGCTTCCCATTTCCTGCTTTCTTGACTCCTGCACTCGATCATGTTAAAAGACTATTAATTGCATGCTATTCTGAATCTGCTCGTCCTCTTTGTATAACTATTAATGGTGTATTTAGATAAATGTTTGTCTTATATAAATAGACTTTTATTTATATTCTGTGTTATTTATTTAGACATTTGCATCATTTATAAAATGGGATTTTAATTTTAAAAATTTATTTAGAGTTAAATATAACTTTTTTTAATTATAATTCACTTCATTTAAATTCACTTCTAACTAAAATTAAATTAATTTAAAATTAAGTTGATAAATTCTAATTCAAACATATAGTTGGCCTTCATTTTGCTCAGTTGTTAACTTTGTTCATACATGATTATGTACATTGATGTTCGAATTAGCTTGAATGATTTGACAAAAAAAAATGAGTGTTATGACTGTCTTTTCAATCTACACAGGACAAATTCCAAGAGTGATTTTCGTTTTATTTTCTTCCTCAATCAACTAGGTGGGTAGCAGGTATCCCCAATCCCTGCCTGTCATCCCCGACATGAATAAAAAACAGATAATCACATTTTCATCTAGATTTCATAACAACTTCATTATGCAAATTTTAAAACAAATTAATAATGTTTAACACTAATTAATGTCAATTTAATACAAAAGTAAAATTAAGAGTAAATATTTTATGAATGAATTTTATTTATAATTTTATATACAAAAATTATCAATAAAATTTTCGCTCTTATTTTTATTTCTATACCAATATACACTAACAATAATGTTCTGTTTGTTTTAAATGAAGGTAGGGGTGAAAGAACCTTTATTTAGCTTCTTGTGACTGCCAACGTGTGTTTGGGCCGAGAATGGGTTGAAGCTTGAAAATGGTTTTTATAGTCCATTTTATTTTCTATTTTTGTTTTTTTTTCTGTTTTTAACTTCACCAAACGTTAGATAAAGAGAATCAATGCTTCATAATTAGACTATTAGCAAAATGTTACTCACCAGCTACTAGCAATGTGCCATGGATAATTTAGAACACATCAATGCATCTTATGATGAAAATCTTTTGATTAAAATTCAACAGATAACCGTTAGAGGTTGACAAGGAAATGAACTTAGCTTCAAAGTTCAGAATTTCTCAAGTGGTGCAGAGTTGGGTAAATTAGATAGTTTTAAAATTTATCCAAGGAAGGGAAAAAAAAAAGGATTGTGATATATAAATGTTGCCTTTCCTTCAAAAGATTTCTGACTTCCGAGTAGAGGATTATGATATTTGAGCATGTACGAACCTTAATTCTCAGCATGTATCTTTCACAGGCACCTGCCGATGAGAAGGAAATGTAATGTGATTGAACAATGGTAGTTGCACGTAAAGTTTGGCTTCACATACTTCACATAATTGGGATTAGTTAATTATTAAGTGTGTGTTTGGAATAAAGTTTGTAAATTTTCAATGAATTTAATTTTATAAATTTAATTTTAGTTAGAAATAAATTTGAGTAAAGTGGTTTATATTTGATAAAAAATTACGTTTAACTTAAAAATAAAAAATAATTTTTCTGACTAAACGAGCTTTTGAAGATAGAATCATGTTTGAAGAATGATGCAAATACTAAAATAAATAAAACAGAAAATAAACAAAAGCCTATTTGAGTTTACTAAAAGCAGTCTGGGAAGGAGCAAACACCCACCAAACACCTCCTAAGTCAATTTAATTACTTAATCATATACAATTAATTACTTGTATAAAATTCAAATTTTTTTGCCATAATCTCTTTTTAAATTCATAGTTATATATAATTATGTTATTAATTAAATATATTTGATAGTGTCAATGGGATTAGCTCACTTGATTAGTTTTTTTTTTGTTCGTGCTTTTGTCATGACTTAAATTCCTTCATTGGTCAACAATATGTAAGTATTTCTTTAAGTTTTTAACGAGTTTAATGATATATCTTAACCTTAAATTGAGACGAATTTTTTTTTTAACTTAAATTTTTATCATACAAAAAAAAATATTTGATAGTTTATTAATTAATTATTTCATATCACCTCAGTAAGTAATTAATTATATATAGTTGAGCAATTAAGCTGATTTAATAATTAATTAATCAAAATATGTGAGACTAACTTTCTAAGTACATCTATCATTTTTCAAAGGGGCTTAGTGGCAAATAGGAATGACTTGTTTGAACGGCACATGGGATGGTACCAATAAAGTCCAATAGTGAATAGTTCATGCCTTGTTCATGTCGCTCAACTTTCCGTCACAATTTGGCATCCAAAGCAAGAACATATGCAACGGCATGCTCCAAAAAGTTAAATCGCCTGGCAACTGAGTTTATGCATGAAACTGTTTATACATGAAACTCTCGTGGGGGCTTTATTATATAAAATAAATTTGGATTATTTTATCTATCACCTTATCCACTAAAAATCGTTTACTACAGCCAAGGGCTAAGAGTTGATAATTTTTGCAAATGAATGAAATTGGTAGAATCCAGTGGTTAAATTCTCGATGTCAACTTTTTTATTAGTAGAGATTCACTAATTATAATACGTTCTGAATTGTGAAATAATCTATTATTTTAAAATTTTGTTCATAAAAAAGGTTAATACTTTTTAAATTAAAAGTCAATTTATATTTTCAATTCATTGAAGGGTAGGTAATCGTACATATTTTTTAAAATAAATTTTACTAAATTCAATGCGAACAAGATTTATTAAATCTACAAGTTTATGATAGAACATACAATCCTCAATTATTGAAATATTCTTTTAAAACTAAAATCAACAGATTTTTACACAACATTGTGGTGGTAGAAAAGCTTAACTTTTTTTCTATTTATAATGACTCATCTGTGCTAATTATATGCAGCTATTGCCTTGTATATATGTAGCATTTTTATTGGAGAAGATGCTGGTGGCTTTATTGACTAGCTGCGTTTTGTCACTGTTGAAAATCTCGAAACGTAATCCATGAAAACGACGTGGGGGCTGGGGAGAAATGCTTGTTAAGGAGTCGTGACTCGTGACCAAGAAAAGTGGTGTATATACCAAGACGTAAAATTCAAACTTAACCATGTCCACATTTTCTTTTTGCAAAATCCTAGTCACGTCCACGTTAGTTATGACCCAATGGTCATTTTTCTGTTTTGACATCGTCCTCTTCTGATTTGATGGGGATACAACTTGGCCAATTTGTAAAATCTTCTGAAATTATAGATAAGCAGTAAAAAACATTACCTTAATTTTAGGGGATTTTTTTTTCTTCTATTTTCTTTCGGTTGCTTTTGGATTGGCAATGCATGTATGAACCATGAGGGAACTCAAGTCAAGTCTCTATGTACACATATTTTCAGCAAATTACTCGTAGCACCTAGGAGAGCTCAGAATAAGCACGTATGGATGCTCCTTTTGGAGCTTTTCTTCAGTGAAAGGCAAATAGCCAAATATGACCGTAAGGGCCAACCTTTTCTGCTGAGGAACTTCCCCATTGTCGCATTTGTCTTTCCTTCCGTAAGACATCAAGGCACCTAAACACTTATAGCACACAAAGAGAAAGAGACACACACACCGACAGAGAGAGAGAGAGAGAGAGTGTGTAATGGGGGGTTCTGAAGCAGAGCCAGAGCAGAGAACCACACCAAGGCTACCCCTGTTCAACGTCCCACCATTGCAGTCCCCGGAGCGATCAGGGGTGCTAACTCCTCCGCTCCACACCTCAGCTTCAGTCCCATTTCGCTGGGAAGAAGAGCCCGGAAAGCCAAGGCCTTGCACTGCCCTTGTGACCTTCTCCAAGCCCACTGATTTTTCCCCGAAGTGCTTGGAACTGCCTCCAAGGTTGCTGATTGATGCCAAGCTTCGCAAACTGCCCTCACCCACCACGGTCTTGGAGGGACCTTATGTGGGCAGCAACAGATTTGGGTCTCCATCTTTTGGAATGAGTGAGGACTGCTATGGTTCTTTTGATGCTGAAAGAGGGCTTCTTGGGGCCATGGTTCTCAGCAAAGGAGTGGGGATCAAGGAGAAAGGGTGGTTTGGCTCTTGGAGGAAAAAGGCCTTCAAGGTCAAAAGAGAGGTGAGTGGGGGTAGTCATGTCTTTCCATCTTCTGCTGATCGAGAGACTGATTATATTGGTACAATTGTTGGAGGTGGTCACGACAAGGTGAAGATGACAAAGATGAGACGTTCTGGCAACTTTTCCAACCTATTCCATGTGAAGTCTCGCGTCTGGGTAAGTTTTTACACACTGTTAATGCAGTGTTTGCTGCTGTATTTGGGTATTGATGGGAGATTTTTCTCAATCCTGGAAATTGTACTTCACTGCAGGATACTTAACAACTTGATTTATAACATGTAGCTTTGTAGCAATTTCTATCTGGGTTCATGTGGTTTTAAAGGTTAAGCTTCACTAGTTAGTCATATGGACCAGATCCTGTAGTAGAGGTCCATAGATATAGATGTAGAGCTTGTTTGACAGGGAATTATAATGGGGGAATATAGGATTCTAAGAATGAGGGATTTCACTTAACTAAAGTTGCTATTTTTGAGTGGAGGAAACTATAAATAGAATTCATTTGGCTCATATTTCAGGATCTAGTTTATTATATCCTAGATGGTCATCTAATGTTTGTGCTGTATTTGTTTCCGCAGACAGCAATCTGTATTTGGATAATGCTGGAAAGTTTTCTCAATGCTAGCGATTTTTCTCAATATGATTATGGGGGCATATAGAAAACTCTGAAAATTGAAGGGATTCCACTTGCCCAAAGTTGTAATATGGGGTGGAGGAAACCATAAAGTTTGTGTCTCATAAAATTGGCTGTTTTTTAGTGTAAGATCTATGATTACAGTGAAGATGGTCCCCTAATCTTGCACCGCTTTCCATTTTGCAGACAATAATCTCTGGGGGCTTGAAGCAGGTGGCTCCATGGAGGAGTAAAAAACTGCAGAAAGATGGGTATGGCCTTAGGCTCTAAGGACTTTTGCTTGGGCATAATCGTCGTCAAAATCAAGTATCTGTGTACTGTGAAGCTATCCACTGCATATGTACTATATATGCTTTATGAAATGAGTATGACAAGCGACAGTCAGAACCTGTTTCTTCTGTCGACACACCTCTGTAAAACTTTGGATTGGTTCATGTCATGCTGCTCAGCCTTTTATGTTTTACCATGTGACAAGTTGTACAGGTTTTCCAACTTATCAAATTAGAAGGTATCTTAGTGTAACCTGGCAATTGTCACTGTGGTCCTGATGGAATGAATATGATAGTGCATAAATCAATAAATTGTATCCATAATTCATAGTATTTTATTGTCCTACTTATGATTTTATCTTTAACTATTTAGGAAAATCTGATCAATACGTAAATTATTTTCTGAAAATTTTGACTTTGCATTTGTTTTCTCACTATCCTATTTATCCTTTAAAAAAAGTTAATTTTCGTACCCAAAAGAGTTAATTAATAATTCTCATAAGATATGCTTTTAACTTATTCATTTATCTCACTTCTTCACTAATAATTGAGGAGTGAAATGAGCTAATTGGTTAAAATGGAACATGTGAACCCATTCATCTTTTTATTTTATTTTTTGGGCCATAATTGTATAATGTTATCACTTCTATATTTTTGGGCAGGTTGTCAATGTGTGTGCTTTATTTGTTTACACTCAATCTGTCATCAATTAAATTTCCTATAAACAAAAGAGTCCAAATTACCTAACGTCATCACTCATTAGCTACTAATTGGTAATTGGATAATATCATTTTCTTTTTCCTTTTTCCGGGTAAATTGACAAAACAAATATACAATGAGCGACTTCATGCTAGACGACCAAAAAAAAAAAAACAGAGCAACTTCATGCTAACAGTTTTCCAAATTAACCCTCAATTCCATGAACATGATATTGATACATAATCGTTTATTCATGGTATAAGGATATGCTACCTAGCCACTTCTAGTTCCGCCAAATTGCGAAGATAAATCAAGTTAACATCAAAGTCAGACTAGGTAATAAAGGTCTTGATGAGTTTTATTTTGCTACTTAGGAGTTATAATAGCCACCTAAAAACACATCAAAATGTTATCGCGTTCTAATTATTAGATGCCAACTAAAGCATATAGCAAGATTCATGTGCTCGGGTTTGAGTAAACAAAATTCTTCACATTGATCCCACGGGAAAAATTTCAGAAACGGCACTTTACTAATAGAGGCAAAATAAATCAGGAGGCAGATAAACTGATTGATATTCAACTCAACTCCTAACTTAGATTCATTCTAGGAAAACCACTGAATGATTCTGGAACAGATAGATCTTCACAAATGGAAGCGATACCCCATATTTAGTACTCTTATTTCTCTCCCACTATGAATGCATATGAGTTCAAACGGGGCAGTTAATGGCAAACGTTTCCTAGTATCTCAAGTAATCACCCTTACTTTTTACCAGTCACACCTGCGACCACCTGCAATGAGAAAACCATAAATGCAATTGGAAAAAAGCGCATCTATCATTTATCAATAACCCTTCAAAACAAGCAATTCCTGCAACTCATAGTGGGTTAACATCTATAGGAGGCATTGAAACACACTTGGTGCTTTGTCTCAAGAGGTAAAGGTGGACGAAACTGTTCAACAAAAAAACAGTTGGATGAAAATGAAACTGGGGGATGGTTTTCGTAATCCAGGCCACATACAATGGGATGTTGAGACTCATTTGTTTCAAAACAACCTTACCATCAATGGCTTTTATTACAAGTTATTCAGAAAGCAGGGGATCGCGTTATCTTTTTCCCAATAATGGAGAAAAGGAAGATAATATTCAATACCTTTAGATTTAAAGATGTAACACCACTAAAAAGAAGTTAAGTATGACGGACGCTACCAGTGATGAGACAAAATATTAAGCATTTATACAACAGGTTTGATTGTATAAGGGTATTACAAAGTTAGAGCCAAAAAGCAACACTCACATCGCTTAAAGCAGGTTGAGGAGGTTGCTTGGATGTTTGATAGGAATCCAGAATGGGCCTCACAACAGCCGGGAGGAAAAGGCCTGAGAATTTCACAACATAATAAGTGAATAGCCTGTCAGTAGAAAATGAATAAATACAGAGAGAAATAATCTTCAAGTATATACTAAATCTGATTTTGTGTAGACCGGTGAAACAGCATACTGGTTATGGAGAACATTAATGAAATGAAAATTAAAAACCCGAGGTAAACCTCTTTCTAACTTGGAATTCTTCCCTTCCTAGTGCCCAGTGAGGAGGCTAAGAGAACCAAGAGAATCAAGAACACTTTATGTCTTCATGTTTAGCCCTTATCAATAAAAAAGATTTTCAATTCTAACTTGCGATCTCATGTAGGCCTCACTGAGGATTAAGGCCTACATTTACAATCCAAGAAATTGTACCACAAAAGACATTAATGCAAATTACCAAGACCATCATTTCAAGTAGTTTCACCAGTATCAATCACCCTTCCACGAGTCAAAAAAAAAAAAAAAATCACCCTTCAACATACCAAGCTTCCATTTGCCTCATACACTGTATCATATTCTGGGAGGAACAAATATTCTATATTTCCAACATCTCAGCATGATGGTACGCATCATATTTTGGAAGAAAAATATTTTCCACATTTCCAATGAAATAGCATGATGATCAACACTCAACAGAAAATATTTTGCAGGTAAAAAAGAAAGCCTTTCAAGCAGTGGAAATCAACTTCGTTTCAAAGGAAGAAGTCACCATTTATCACCACCACCACCTAAATCCAAACCACTTTCTACCATCTACTGCCCGCTGGGCATGCTGAATCTCCGCTGCAGGTTATAAGATTCCAATCACTTGAGCTAATTGCAGACACCTTTCTCAGAATTTACTAAAATGGTCATTACTCCCAAACAACATCCTTAAAAATAATCTCACAATCCATTCAGAATCTCTGCCAATCGCCGATGAAATGCTAATTAATCTGCACTAAATCCTGATTATACCAGAAATTCAGATTTTCATATGAAATTATTCCAGTTGTGCTAGCTGCCCTAGAAATAGACTAAAAACTAAAAAGTCGTCAAATTTGGACTGAGCAAAAGGGAAAAGAAAAAATCTTGCTCCTCCAGAACGAGAGGGTTAAGAATTAGGATAGAAGAATGGGATTTGGGGATTGGGGTTTCTAGGAGAGAAAGATACCAAAGCCAGCGATGAGGCAGGAAGCAGCGACGACTGGCTCTTGAACAACGAACATCTTGAGCTTCTCCATCACCGCCATTTCTCTGTCCTTTTCGATTTGCTTTCGCAAATTTTGCTCAGCAACTACAATTTGGACCTTGCACTCTCGTCTCGTGTGTTCCTATATTACTTTTCTTATAATTAAAAAATTCTCATTTTTCAATTTCATAGTCTTTCTGTTTTTTTTTTTTTCAAGAGCAATATTTTTTTTAGTTTAATCTTTGTTAATATGAAAAAATTAATTCATTGTTGGTGATAATATGTAATTGAACAATTATATAAAAATAATTAAATGATAATATATTAAAATTAAATTTATTTTTTAAAGTATATTTAAAACATTTGACGCTGTCCATCATCGACGTTGACAGAACAAATACAATTTAACACAAGTATATGTATTTTTTCCTTTTTTTTTGGGTCCAACAAGCATCTGTATTATATAAATAAGAATGAATACTTAAAATAAAACACTAGAAATGCAGATTCCGCAATTAGGTTTGGCAAGTTCAACAGCCGAGTGTCAAAAGTAGTTTCAAGCTTTTGTACATCATTCCATTACCATATTGATTACACCAGTACAATGCAGAATGTACATTATAAGGAGTAACAAATCTACAAAAATACATTCACATCTGATAAAAAAAATGGGCCTTCTTTCTTAGTTAACCAATTCTCCTTGTTTACCAATCTTCATGAAAAAGCACGAGTCACGACTATGCTCCAAATTCCACAAAACTATAAACGAGGTAACATCCAACCCACAGTCCATCCTAAGAGTAAGCCAGCCCCAACAAGACTCAATCCTAAAGCCAATGCAACAGCATATGTTGCAATGTCGCAGTTTGGCTTGCCTAGCCTTTCTCGTCTGGCATTGGCAAATTTATGCTTTCTCTTCCGTGTTTTCCTACCTTCATAGGACATCCATGGAAGAGCCACCGGGAAGAGAGTACAGATTGGCTGATCTTTGTTCTTGATCTGAATGTGAAGAGCTTCCAGCTGCAACAGTCGAAACCATTGCTTATAGGCGAAAAGTTGTGAAGCCTGTTTGAAAAAGAGCGCAACAATGTGCTCCTTCTCGGCGTAAGCCTGTTTTGCTGCCTCCTCTGCTTCCCTCGCACGTGTTTGAGAATGACACAGTGCTTCCATAAGTTGAGCTTTGCTGGGGTCTCCCTCAAAACCTTGTTGCGTGACATCCTCATGGATGGCGGTATTACTGCAATAAAGTTGCAAGTCCAAACAAATCTTAAGCAAATCAATTTGAAAACCCACTCCCATCCCCCAAATCCAACACACAAAATCTACATAATTTAAACAAGTTCTACATACTCAACCAGACAAAATAAAAAATACTAGCATCCATGAGGGCCTGGGAAGAAAGCAATCAGAACTTGAACCCTATGAAGAACAACCCCTATCCTAGAGTATATCATTTCCCAATTTGTTTACTTTTTTGTTTAAAGATTTTGGGAGTAAATTTTACCCACTTAAGGTGCTAATGCAACCAACCAATGTTAACAGGAAAAACCTTGAAGATTTGTCAGAAGCAAAATATAAAAGCCCTTCATTGGCTGAACGCCCCTGATTTCTATGCATCAATCCTGAATCTAAACTTCCCTTTGCCCGAACAGTCAAATTGGAAAAGCCACTGGATTTGGCTTCCCAGTCACAAGATGCTGTCTCTATTTTGTCATCACTAATATTAGCACATGGGTACCCTCTATGATACTTCTTCTTAGGTGGAGGAAGGTCACAATTCTCAATATGGTTGAGTGATTTCTGTGAAACAAAGGAAGCCAACTCATCTCTATCTGTAGCTCGCCACCATGGCTCGGCCTTATCACCTTCAACCCAAGAATAATCTGAACCCAAGGAGAAATCATTTGTCTGCTTGGACACTGAGCAGCCAACAGTATCAATCTCCTTTGTCTCATGCTTAGCCATCACATCCATTAGTTCAGGAGATGCTTCAGAATTCTTACTATATGCCTCTTTCATAACGTCCTTGGGAGTTTTCTTCATAATATCAGTCTGGAAGTCACAATACATATAATCAGATGAATCATGGTCCTCATAACCAAAGTCAGAAGCATCTCCTTTATATGTTTTATTTTCCTCACTAGCTTTCAAAATTTCCACCTCCTCCTCTAATGCTTTTAACTGTTCAAATGTTAAACCCTTTTGAAACCCATAGTTAGGTTGCAAATTCAACCACCATCTCGAGTCAGACGATAGATTGGAAAATGAAGATTTCCTGTTAAAAGGGGTGACATTAACAGCAGCATGATCAGATTCATCTGCTGCACTGGCAGGTCCAGCATCAACCAATTTTGATGTTGCACATGAAGATTGGCAACAAGCCAACTTGGGAGCTCTTTTCGCGTCTTCTTGGACAAAGCAACGGTTAGCAGTTCTCTGCCAAACAGCCCTTGCTTCTGCTGCCGCCATCACTTACCTATTCTTTCTTCATAATTTCTGTAAAAAACAAAAATGTTAGCAGTTAAACATCTGAATCCATAAAAGGATTCATGCATTATGTGTGTGAAAAGTACAAACCATATAATCACTAAGAAGATAGCGTGGAATTAGTTGACAACCAAGGCACTTCCGACAAAAAAATAGAAAGAAAACATTACGATGCAGAAGACTGGTACTACTACTCCACATATCCACTATGAAAAGAAATAGAAACTATAAAGAGATAATAGTTTAATTACAATGCAAAAAGAAAAAAAAAGAGAATGAAGAAGTTCAAACAAAGACAATGGCATTTTAGCACATTAACATGCTTATAGCGTATTAGTTCTGATAGTCACTAAGGCTATGCTTGGTTCAGTTGGTGGAAAATGGAAATGTACTTGAACATGATAAGGTCTAGATGAAAAATAACTTCATCTTTGATCTAGTCTTTATAATGTCCAATCACATATCCATTTTCCAACTTCTTATTTCCCTCCTATTCAACCATACATAGCCTAAAATGGATCAACAATATAATGGTGATGTCGTTTAAGCAGAAGCAGCAGCAAGAACAACCAATTGTTTCATCTCCCATAAGGCTTTTGTTGCAAGAAACTATCTTTCAGCGACCGTTCATTCTTGCTACGATAACCAGAAGCTATCCTCAAGACCTACTTCAAGTGTTAAATCATCAAGCATATGATGCGTAAGACTACAAAACCCAGAAAAGGATGGAGAAGACCATTTGAAAAGACAAGGTAAAACAATACCCAAAAAAAAAAAAAATAGGGCCCTCAATTTGCACAAAAATCATTTGAGTCAGCATTTGGATTTTCTACATACATTCACCAGATCATACACAAAGTTCAAAGAGGCAGGGAACAGATAACACTGAAATTGTAAAATCTCATGAAGGGCAATCCCTCCGACTCTGAGGCTTCGAGTTGGAGATTTACCAAAACCGATCAGAATGGTCAAAACCACCACATATTCATAACAAGCAGAAAAATCAATCAACACCCAGATGAAATTAGACACAAATACAGAAAAGAGAACATAAAAAGCGCCAAATTTCGACCACCCAGAACATCACAACCACTCAAAGAAGCGCAGACAAAAGTGTAACACGCAAACACACCCCACCATATAACTCAAAATACTCGTATGAAATATGCTAAGAAGCCTTTGCATATATTATAAAAAAAAAAAAGTTGAAGCCCAAAACAGAGTATAAAAAAGGAAAATAGAGAAGGATTTTTAGAACGAACCATGAGGGCATTTTCGATTACAGTGGAAAGTGGAAGTAGATGAAGATGGCCAAGCGGGTAAAGTCTGGATCAGGCTGAATGGAAGCAACAGATGCAAGAGAAGAGTATCAGACTAAGATCCAAAAGAATCAGAGAGAGCAAGGAAGGAAGGAAGAAGAAGAAGAAGATGATGATGACGACGCTTGTCAGAGACCATGGATTCATTCGGTGACTGCTTATGTTGTTTTTTTTGTTATCATCCTATGCTGTCGGTTTCTACTAGTAGCCTTTTTGCTTCATTCAAGGGACAGGATATCCGAAGTTGATGATGATACGACGCCGTTTATAGCACTTCCGCCGTCTTTGTCAAATGGTCGGGCGACTCGTACCTATGGTGGGGTCCAGTGGATGAACAATCCAAAGAGAAGATAATAACATCACAACTCTTGATGAAGCCTCTAAGCTATGACACGTGGCATATGACACAAAATGTGGACGCCCAAAGATAAGAACACTTACAAAGATAAGAACACTTACAAAATCTTTCTTACATTGCATAGAATAGAAGAGAGACCCTTTTCTTTTCTTGTGTGGTCCACAAGGTAAAATCCCTTGCGTTCAAGTCCTCACTTATATTATTAATTAGGATTTTAATAAGCAAACTCGGTACTACATTGAAACTGCCAATTGACGAAACTCATAAATTTTTTTTTCTCTGCTTTTTAAACAGTTTTTGTTTAGTTACAAAAAAGTCTCAAGGCCTGTATGAGACAAGATTAAACTATTAAAGTGATTTGAATGAAATAAGATTTGGGGATCAAATAATTTTTTTTAAAAATTAGTAGTATAGGTTTTTGTATTAACATTTTTTTATTTTATTAAAAAGAAGATTTTGAAAGTAAAAAAGAGAAAGACTTTATTTGCATATAAATAAGTGAAGATGGTCTAGTAAACCCCACAATGTCAAAAACAATTTATTTTACATGTAGTTTGAGGGTTAAGTCATTGCATTCAATGATCACAGCCTTCAAGTTGGTGGGTCGACTCAAAGTTCACAATCAAACAGCGTGCGTGCCCATAGTTTTTAGAGGAAATGGTGCATGCAATTAGGCTTTGGAGCATTATTGTGATCCACGTTTCACTTTTTGGTTGCTGAGATTGCGAAGACGAGGAAAAGATCTACATTATATTCCAGGTTGGTAATGGTAGGCGAATCTAATAGCAAGCAATTTATTGTCAGCAAATCCTGCCTCAATCAAGCTGAAAGGCTTATAAACAGAAAAGAAAACGAAAGTAGTTTTCTGGGGGGTTGGATTATACTGCAAACTGCAGAGTATAATCAGTGGGCGTAAGAAACCTACAAATGTCTATTTGAGGTGTACATCCTACCCTATTTCAGGGATTACAAGTTTACAGCGTCATAATTCTCCCTACATGGCAAAAAAAAAAAAATCTACAAATGTATATTCTCTTCATATTAAAAAAGAAGTTTTTTTTTTTCTTTTTCCTATACCTAAACTCTCTATCGATTAGGCCTAAGGGTTGCCCCACAAGGAGCCTTAGGGGGCAGTGAAAGGATCGAAGGGAAATCCTTCAGACAAATACAAGATAACCACGAATACCATTCAAGTATAGAAGTTACATTCTTATAATATTAAAAAATATAACTGAAATATGCGATAAATATTTGCATGCCGTGTGGAAGTTGTTCCCTTACAGAAAGGAATATTTAAAATTATTTTTTACAAATAGAAAAAGTTACATGATATGCATGTGTAAAGAAAAAACAATAATTTTATTTAATTATGACAAATTAATTGTTTTTCTATTTTCAAATCTGAAAAATGAATGAAAACTGACTTTAAATTGTAATATATTAAAAAATAATTGAAAATAAAATCTCTTTAAAAATGAGAAGTGTGGTAGAGCTTTTGTAGGTAAATTATAATGGTAATCTTTCTCCCTTTTAATTGTAATATAAAATTAAAGCACCTTTACCCCAAAAAAAAATTAAAGCACTATTTTTTTAAAGGTAAAAATGCAGACTAAGGACAATTTCACTTTCTATAATATTATATTGAATGACCATAACATAAACTAAAAATGATTTTTTGTACAATTTTACCATTCCTTTGGTTATTTGGGAAGTAACCAAAATGCATACGCAACTATAAGTATTGTTAATTTTTTACCAAAAAAGAGAAGTTTTGCTAACTAGAGGACATGTCAACAGCTTGTAGGACACAGACAACCTCTGAGCCAATCCCAAGCGCTGATGCCAAACACACAGGACCACCTGGTATGTGACCTAGTGTTGAAGTTGGCGTGTAACGTGTTTGGGGTGATTTTTCAATCCTTTTGAGTTTTTTTTTTTTTTATAAATCTTAGCCATTGGTAATGTTTCTCATCTTTGATTATTGTTCATGGAAAAAAAAAAGGAGCTTTTGCCCTCCCAAAAGTTGACGAGTCATTGGGAATCACAATTTCTTTGTATACACAAGCCGTAAGGCATGACTACAAATGTACACAAAACTCAGCTTAAGTTAAGCGACCTAATGCCAAAACGGAACTTTTGTTTCCTCGTGTGTATAACTTCATGAATGACATGCCTGAACAATTTTCAAACAAATAGGTTATATACACCAAAAACAAAAGTCTAGCTTTTCTCAAAAATCTTGCCAGGCTCGGGGCATTCATAACTACAGAGAACTCTGCCCCGGCCACTGACTAGGTTTTCTTCTATGCAGAAAGGATAGACTCTGGATCAAGATGAATCCATGCACATTACCAGGATGAGATGGTCATATCGCATAATGCATTGCTTGCCCAAGTTAAGGACTATTTCCTCTCCCAGATGAAGTAATGCAGACCCCTTTTTATATCTGGAAATACTGATGAAGAATCCTTTCCAAAATACATGGTGGCTTCAGCAATGTGCACATTTCTTATGCACGTTGTCAGAGTCAGTAATCCAGAAAATGGTAGTGACTTCTCACTGATGACCACCTTCATGAAAAATTTGCGGCATAGTGTAACAACGAATCACAGAAGTATCATAATTTAACTCCATGGCCATGCAGGTGACTGTTCAGCTGGACTAGCTTTACAGTTCCATCCCCACCGCATGTAAGAAAACCATGGGAAACAACCTGTATGTCCGTAACAGCAGCCTGTGACAATTTAAACTAACAGTATTAGTGTCTAAACATAACTAGGCAACTTTTTTTTTTTTTCGGTCTCCAATGAACTATCTGTTTCTTTGTTAAATCAACATAGATAAATAACAACTTGGCACAATACATTTAGCTAGACTGTTGCTAAGAAAAGGCCTTAAATTTGACTGAATACAACACCCCAGGGCTCCAAAGCAGCTATGATTCTCACAGCCACCAGGTACTGATGATGGTGGGGTGTCTGTATGGTCTAAAAATAAGTGAGGTCAGTGTTTAATCATTCAAAAACATGATATAAGATTTTATCATGCAAGTGTAAAAAATTACCCGAACAACACCACCAAATCCACGAGAGCTTGGCTGCAGAAAGGTGTGCTTTTCATGTAACTTTGACCAGTGATGTATTAACTTTCTGCTTTGGGCATCCCAGAGTTTGACATCTCCATCTTTGCTTCCAGTCAAAAACAATCTGGTATTTGGGATGGTAATTATTTTTGTGACGCTCCCTATAGTTCGAAAATTTAATCAGAAATCATTAAATATAAAATAAACCATAACTACCAGTGCAAAGAAGCTTATCTTTACCTGAGTGAGCCTTTGGAATATACCAAAGCATCCCATTTACATTCTGGTCCTTGTCAGAAGTCAAAGATGTAACAGAGCTTTGCCCAATGTTATCAGCACGCCTGTGCCTTTTAGCCTTTCCAGTAGCTATATAGCGGAAGTCATGAAGTCCAACATCACCACCTTTACCACCAGTTACAATAAGGGGGGAAATAGAACCACTTCCCACATCATTATCAAATACAGAAAGGGAGCGTGCACCACCTTCACAAGACCAGAGCCAAGATTGGTATCATAAATAGAACATGAGCCAATCTTAAAATACAAAACAGGACACAAATCTTAGAAAGTAATTCATCATTAAATCCACATAAAGACCTCTCCTTCACAGAAAAATATTAAAAAGCAACAAGTCAGTATGCATGTTCATAACTAAAATAGGGGCTAGAGCCCATCAGACCTCCGCTTCAGAAACATTTCAGCACTAAAAACTGCATCATTCATTGACAAGATGCAAACCCCCAACCCTGAAGGTTTTTTTTTTTTAATCATGTAATAAGTTGTAACTCCATCCTAATTTTAACCAGTTTTATTTAGATCCATGATAATTCAACAACTCGATTATATATAGTATAAACATTCATTAAAACATCTTTGGGAAAAACCTTCATGACATAAAATGGAAGCTCGAGAAGTTGTAGGTGGAGCTAAAGTATCCCATATGACCACATTAACACCATTAGAGCTATATCCAGCCACAGCTATTATTGATCCACTTGAAGAAAAGTACGTGACATCCCTGAAATCAAATGTAGAATAGACTTGCAATTACATAAGAGCAAATTGGGACATAAATAACATCTTTATCAAGGAGAAAAATAAAAATTAAACATTTCAACAAAACATAAAGCCAAACTTGTTAAACTCCATCTTAAACATAAACGGTAAATAATTCAGTCCTGATTGAGGATGATATATTATTATTAATCATAGATCTGATGACAACCTGTCCTGAATCTGCTGTTGTCCTTCATTTCTGTGTGGTCATCATTAATAGTTTACTACAAGCTATGTGTAGGATAATGAAAGTGGGGCAAAAAGCCACCCCATAGGGAATGCAGACTTGGACAGGCAATTCCTATTTATGGTGGAGACCAGAGAGTGAAAACTAACTAGGTCATAGTAAATTTTTAAGTTCAGAAAGTACATACGACGCATGATCATTAAAGCAGAGGGATGATTCTGTTGGACGAACATTGCTCCTTCCTCCCACCTCCAGCTGCCATGTGCAGACAGTTCCATCTAATGCAGCACTAGCAAATCGATGTCCAAAGTGGTCAAACTGTAAAGCTGATATTGATGCAAGAGCATAAGGTGGAGGGACATTGGCAGCAGGCAGCACTCCATATGCAGCAGTAGCTTTATCTTTATTGAACTGTATTTATAATGCTCCTAATTAGCGATATGCTTGAAATATTGACAACAGATGCAATTAATTAACTGAACTAGAGTAATCCAGATATTACATGTCCTTGCATTATTTATGTAATATCTACAGAGTATTAACTGCAGTTTTTTCCCTCTCTTTTAGTGATGATCTCAAGTAAACCAGAAATCATAGTGAGAAAGACTTGCACTTCACTTTGCAGCGAGTGTAACCTGTCTGGAAAGCTTCTTCACGATAAAATTTTAGTAGCTGATAGTTTCATGAAAACCAAAACAATTTTATTTGTATTCCATGTGTAACCAAGGTAAGGAGAGGGTATAAAGGTTTCTTTTTCAATGCTTTGTCAGAGGGAGGACAACTGTAGTGTCATACTCAATATTGCTGGCTTATGGATAGGCTAGAGAGTTAAGACTTAGAGAATTCAGAGTTAGAAAGTTCCATTTCAGTTTTGCAGTAGAGTAAACTTATGAAAGAAAAACAACTTTTGGAGGAAGGTTTATTGAAATGAAAATTCAATTTTTATCTTCAGTTTTAAAATTAACTGGATCAAACAAGGGTGCCATATTTGAAAGAATCTAAGTGTAACAAACCACTGGCGCAAATGACACCCTCCTCCACAGGCTTTTCAACAAGAAGTTTCCCTACTTTAAATTCAAATTTAACCTTATGGAAATAAAAGGAAAAAAAGTGTGTGTCTGATAGACACCTGTATGTTAGGAAGAATAGAAGAGAGTAGTGTTAGCTTTGTAATAGTTGACTGGGCAATTTAGTATTACAGGCATTAACTAGTTTTAGTTGTTTGGGAGAGGGTACTTGTATATAAGGAACAGGTTAGCCGTGAGAGAGGGATGAAAAAGAATTTGTAAAGGATTAGAGTTGGAGAGTCCAGGACCTCTCGAATGCCCTGGAGTTCATAGTTTGTTCTCTTCTTGTAAGAAATCACTCTTTACCCATCTGTTCTGCAGTCCCATTGACAGCAGGATAGACTGGAGGAATAAAAAACTGTCCATTTTCTTTGTGACAATCTGAACCAGTGCTATCAACTAGTATCAAAGCTCCCATCCAGGGAGCATTTCATGGTGCGGAGAATAGAGGCTCGGTTGGAGTCTTTAGAGAGAAGCTTCAAAGAATGGAGGAGACAATGTGAGAAGAAGGAGAAAGAACTCCAAGAAGCAAGTAGAGAGCTGCAAGATAGTTGGCGGAAAATCAAGATTCCCTTGTTTCCGGAGAAAGACAATTGTGGGTCGATAGATAGAGTTGAGGAACCAGAAGTCTTGAACGCATAGTAGAAGAAACAGACCTACAAGATTTGACTAGGAAGAAGATAGAACTGAAAAAGAAAATGGAGATTGAGAAAGATTGTGAAAAATCACAGCCAGGGTCGTGTTCGAATGAGGGGAAGACAGAGGAAGTGAGAAAACAGGAAACGAAAATAGGGAAGATTTGCTGGAAACCTTCCAAAAACAGAGCTGTTGCAGAACCTAGGGAACCTCGAGATGGTAGGAGGAAACTCGCACAAGAATGGCCAAGTCTTGGGAGCCAATTTCGGGAGTGGCACTTCCCCGGAGGTGTGCGGCTTGATGCTGCAGCAAGAGGGGAGGTCGAGATGAGGTAGAAAAACAACCCCCAAGGTCGCGCGTCGATGGAGGAGCAGAGGGGGAAGAATCTTGTGAGAAATCCGGCCATAGAAGACTGGGTCACCAGGATTCTGGCCGACCTCCTGCCGCCGGCGAAGCAACCGGAGCCGCCTGAACCACCGGACGCGACACACATAGCAGTCGATGGTTCATCTTTTTTTGGGTCACCGTGGGAGCCACATGATCCTACCGCCGTTGAGGAGCTACCGCCCTTGAAGCCACCAGATCCAGACCTTGAACTTGAGGGGAGGTGTTCCGGCCAATGGCAGTGCGTCATTGAAGCTTCTCTGCAGAGAACGTTCACGAAGGAGCGATGGGACGCTGTTGAGGCTGTAGGGACAACAAAGGAATTCCAAAAGTCAGATCCCTTAGACCTAATGGGCCAGGCCCAAACTAGGGAGATAAATAATCTGCTTGCTGGAAATGGAGAACTGGGCAAAGCTAGGACAGAACTGGAGATACAGAAATTGGATCTCTCTTTTGACTTACTGGACCAAGCCCAAATGCTTCAGAAAACAAAGTGGGCCATAAAGATAGAGAAGATGGGTACCCATAGAGCCAAATTATCAGCCCCAGGCTTATGTATTAAGGAAAAGGGGGAAGTCCAGAGGAGGAGGAATCTTTAAGAAAAAGGGGGCCGTAACGAAAAAAGAGGAACGAACATACAGAGGAGTCTGACGGCAAGGAGAAGGGAGTGAAACACGGCACACTAGCTTTGCGTGATGGGCTCTGTGTTTGCGGGACTGTGTACGGAAGCACAAACCGTGAGGAGGCAGGGGAACAATTGGGTTTGGCACCCGCAAGCTCCATTGTTTGGAGTTGGCTGCCTTGTGGTTTGACAAATCGGAGGGTGCATCATAGGCATGAGCTGTCTCCAACCAAGATGGTTTCCCCACTACCTTAACCCTTAATGGAGCAAGGAATGCTGTTTTTTTTTGTCATTGCACAGATATACTCATCATGCTATGTCTTCTGTTGGATGGACAGAAGATTTCAGGGCCAATGGAGCCTTTAGGGTGAGGCCCAAAGCTAATTTGAGGTTATTTGGGGTTAATCAAGGGAAATTTGGTTTTCCTGCTATGGTTTGCCTTATTTTGAGTGGTTTAGGAGCTGGGACCATTGATCTAAAGTATCAGGAAATATGGTTTCTGATTCAATTGGTAGGGGCAGCCATAGTCTGTTTCATAACATGGAATGCCATGGAATACAGAGCACCAAGGAGAAAGAAAGAAAGTCACACAGAAGTGACCCAACTCATTAGAACCACTGCTGGAATTACATTGGGTCAGGTTTCATGGGAATTCTATTTCAGTTCCAGAGATACAGGGATGACAATAATTGTTGATGACTTGGAACTTGCAGCTGCCATTGCTCTTTTAGTTATGCTTCCGAAGGTAGAATATGAGGTTCATGGTCTTTAGACTCTCAACTTCTAATACAAGTTCTGATTTGCAATATGTGAGGCCTAACATCACGATGTTTGGTGCTATTGTTCGAGGGTTGACAATTTGGGGCAGGGGGCATCCCTCAAAAATTTGGGTCTTGTCCCAGGTTGAAACATATGATAAAGTAGTGGCTGAAGCTAGTATACACCTCAGACTGATATTGGCTAGCACCAAAGAGGGGAATGCACAGGAATTACCTTATGAATTGGCTATTTACTTCCCTAGTGAGAACAAGCCTGACTTTGAAATAGCTCATGACTTTGTGGTGTGTGATCTGGGAGGAGCTAATGCTTTATTGGGGCAAGATTGGTTGAGTTCGAAAGACTTGTGGTTCAATGCCAACTCCAATATAAAAGTGGGGTCCAAGGAATGGGATTACCAGCCATCCGGCTACAAGCAATGGGACCCCAGTGAGAGTTTCTATAGCTACTACAGTTTTCTTACTTGCACCTTCACCTTTGAGGACAAGGTGAAAGTTTTAGGGGAGAGTATTTGATAGACAACTGTATGTTAGGAAGAATAGAAGAGCATAGCGTTAGCTTTGTAATAGTTGACTGGGTCAATTTAGTATTAAAGGTATTAACCGGTTTTCGTTGTTTGGGAGAGGGTACTTGTGTATAAGGAACAAGTTAGCAGTGAGAGAGGGATGGGAAAGAATTTGTAAAGGATTGGAGTTGGAGAGTCCAGGACCTCTCGAATGCCTTGGAGTTCATAGTTTGTTTCTCTTCTTGTAAGAAATCACTCTTTACCCATCTGTTCTGCAGTCCCATTGACAGCAGGATGGACTGGAGGAATAAAACTGTCCATTTTCTTTGTGATAATCTGAACCAGTGCTATCAGTGTCATGCAGCATGCTGGTTTTATCCTGCAGGTTTAAAATGTTCTTTCCCCCCTTTTTCTACAACAGTCCCATTTATCAAAGGGAAAAGAAGAAATGAAAAAGAGGGTTTGCTCACTCAGTGATGGAAGAGTCATATGTGCATGAAGCTTGAACAGCAAATATACAAAGTTAAGAAACCATAAGACAAGTCGGCCACAAGAAAAAAAGGTGAAACCAAAAGAAAAGAAGGAAAAGAACTAACTCTATACTAGTTTATATGAATTAAAATGCAAACAGTCGCATCTATCATGAATGTACATCAACTTAATATTTTCTTACCTCCCACAAGTAAATGTGTGTATTACTTGAACCAACCAAGAAGAAAGGACTCAACGGATGACTGGACAAAGCCCTCGTACTTATGTTCTCCAAAGTGGCTGGTGGATCAACAAAATCTTCAAAGTCTTGTTGAATTTCCCAACCTAATCTAGAGGCACCAATACCAGCAATTCCAAATGCTCCACCACCTGTCAAGTCTCTGCTGGGCCAAGCCAAAGAACCCACACCAACAGTTGCTCCACCCAGACCAAGGTTTGCCCCTTTCTTGCTCCCAAGACCAATACCAGGAGAAACACATGTTGGAGCTGGGGTGGATTCTGAACCTGCCCACCCATTTTGTGGCCAATCAGCCTTGGACCACAAATGGTCTGAGTTACCACTAAAAGGTATCCCATCTTCCAGATGAAAGAATATTATACCCTGAAGTAGATAAAGGAAACAGACATTCATATGCTTTTCACGTATATTCAGATATTGGATGATAAGATGTCTAAACTGTGAGTTTGAATACAATAAAATTTAAAATAAAGGCATCTAAGAGGACCAAGTAAATTTGTGAAAAACTTGCAACTTCAAATTACAAAGTCAATAAACATATGCAATAATCATTACCATCTCCATAAAATACCATATCCATATTTTTATTTACGGGACACATTGGTGCAGTGGCCACCCATTGATAAAAAAGGCAAATTAAGGAAACATGAATGTTGGAAATATTTCCAACATTAGCTTGTCCACATCCAATATACATGCTTATGTGCATCACAGCCATATGCCACACATTTGAAATGCTTACCAATGGCACAGCGCAGAAGGGTACAGAGACAACAATTGCCTCATGACATCCTGAATATTTTTATAGGTACATGGGTAACATGGCTTCTATTTCCTTTTCTAGCCCCCTCCCCCTTTTCAGACAGCTATGTTAGTTCCAAGTAACTATGCTAGCTGTGTTTCACTGAAGTTCACACCCTCCCCAGGTATTTTTAACCTAAACGAATACTATGGCTGTGCTTGTGAATTTGTGAATATAGGCCAGCCTGATATATTCCCCGTTATATGCAGAATAATAGAGTAAATATGAAACAATAACTTCTTAACCACCACATCCATTTCTCTCCATGTATGTTAGTATATATGAACTTTATTTTTTACCTTTAATCTCCTCCTTGATGAATAGTTGTAAATGAATCTGTTTACTTTTTAATTAGCTTTAGGATCAAGTTAATATTGACAAATACTTCACTGTTATTCATTATTAATTTGTATACTTTAATTTGAACTATATTTAATTTATAAAAAATTCAGGATAATCAATTCATCAGAATTTCTCTGGCTCTCCTGAATTCAATTCTTGGCTCCACCTCCAATGCCCATCCATAACAAAAAAGACTGAACACTGAACTGAGGAAAAAAAAGTAATAGCCAATGAGTAAAAAGTGAACTGAAACCATACCAAATGCCCAGATGCAAAGGAATTATATAATCTTTTCTGCATAAAAGATACATGCATGTATGTGGTAACCAATCAAAAGCACTTGGACATCCAAGCATCCAAAGCATCAGAATAACAAAGAAAATTAAGAGGACAAACCTTCCGGTTGCTAGCAAGTGCAGCTTCCCGTTGATCAGTAGAGTTTATACACAATGCCTGCTCAAATGTAACATCATGTAATTCTTGTAATATACATATATGGGGGCCAGATGAAAAATGATTAAATAGAAGGGAAAATCACCTCCAAAAGTTCCCCATTTCTTTTGTACATTTCTCTGGGATTCTGGAAAAGTGTAATATTTGTACAACTTGTATCTTTCCAGTGAGATCTTGCAGAAGCATAGCTGCGTAGAAACGTTCCTTTAACAGGAGATCCAACTTCATGACTACTAGATCTACTGCTAAGTTGACCTTCATTATCATGTGTATCATCAGTTTTATGTAGCCCTGTCATATTTATATACAAGTCATTCCATCCTTTAGTAGGCTTATGATCCAAAACATTTGACCAATTGAGTTTTTCCTGTGCAAAGCAATCAGATATCAATTTTGGATCAGCAAAGTGATCCCATAATAATTGATGAACTAAGTTTTTATCTTTCCTGTTCACCAGTTCCAAATTGACGCCCAGGCTTTGGTCCTTACTGAATTCTGATTGAGTAGGTTGTTTTAACCATTCAACAGTCATTACATTCAAATTATTCTCCAATTTCTGCCACAGAAATTCCACAAGTTGTTTAACATGATAAGAAGAAATGTGAGTAACTGTTGTCGTCAGTAAATCACATAAGCTAAATAAGACCAATCTAATCTGCTCTGGCAAAGTGATGCTATCAGAATCCATATTCATGAGAGTTGACTCCCTGTAAGCATATTTTCTGGGGAAAGAGCCAGACAGATTACCATCTTCAAGTGTAGCAAGAACCAAATTCAAATTATATATCATGAATCTAGACATATGCTGCCACAAGCAAGTCCCTAAAATCTTCCATCTTTCATCCTCAGGAATTAAATGCTTCATATCTGCAACTTGTTTATCTTCTGCACATTTGTATACTTGGAGGTTTTGTACATTACTTGTAAAAGAATTTTGATCCAACAACTCTGAAATTTTAGGGATAAGTTTCTTCAGATTCACCATATCAACCTCATAAGGATTATGACCATTAGCATGTGCAATCAAGGAAGATTCCACCATAAATAAAAGAGCTTCTGAGTTTCTTTGAAGCCAAGCTAATGAAAAAAGCAAATAATATTCAAACAAATCAAGGATATCAAGATGTTTTGTGAGATTTTTGCTGAAAGAACCCAACTGGATCCTCACAATGGCTCTTAAATGCCACAATGAAATCAGAAGACCTTCAAAGTGACCCTGCGAGGAATCCAAAAACTTGGACCTACTCCCAGTGGAAGCACCTTTCTCCAAAAAAGTTGAACTATGTCGAGAATATTCCATACTGCATGCTGAAGAAAATCTTGAATAGAAATGGGAGATTTCTTCTGTAGTCTTAAAGAGCAGTTTAACCCGAGACTGATACAAAATGAAAGCGTCAAATATATCACTCTTCTTTGAAGATAGTTCTCCTGGAGTGCATCCATCTGCTATGTCATATCCAATGTACAATACTCCATGATGGCAAAGTAAGAGTAAAATCTGCAGAAAAGGGAAATTAAAATAAAAGTGATCACTGGAAGAATATTGGTGACAATGGTCACAAAAAATAATTGGAATAGAAACAATCATTCAAGGTAGATGAACAGCTTACCATTCTGATTAGACAGGACGGAGCCAATAAAAACCTCTGTTCAAACAGAGCAAGCCCTGTGTATAACCTGTGTTTAAAACTTTCAATTGATTTCTCATATTGCATCATGTACTCATCAGAATAAGAAGCTTCCCCATTGGATTCTGAAAAGGTTTCTGGCCAATTTGGATGCTCTCTAATCAATTTTGATATGTACTGAAGTGCCAAATTCAATTTAATATGGAAATCCAGATGCACAGAAACATCAGCAGACAACCAGTTAGAGGATTTTCTTGGCAAAGGCTTTAAAGTCCTAGACAGCACATCATGTCCATCACCCAACTCACTCCCTTGATCTGCAGTCCCAAGCATGCTCAGAGAAGATGAGAAACACTCCAGTGCTTCAAGCTTGAAACAAGAAAACATTACAATAAATTACTGATCAGAAACATAGATAGCACACAAATAAGATATAATGTCACATGTTGGCATTGTACTGACAAGTGTGCAACATCTCTGCTTGCACACAATACTTCGGGCATAGATAAAGCAGTAGCAATTAATCTAAAATTGGTTGCCACAGAGAAAATTTATCTTTATGAATAACAGAAACAGTTCAAAAATTGGGATTGTAGAGTTGCTTAAGAATTCTCAGAATGGTTTATACTTTATATTAAGCATTTGGCAGGGTATCGGAGGCCCTTAGAAGACATCTTCACTACAGAACCTTTCTAGATGGACAAGAGCAATAGGTGGAAACATTTACATGAGAAACGCATGAAATACATACTGTAAAGAGATATAGAAGAATTTCTTTTGGAAATTATCATTCTATAAACGTAGGTAAAAAGACACTGACTTTTCCACCTTCAATAGCAACAAAACATTTATCACACCTGCAATAAATATTCATTTATGAAAGGTACCCTAACTATTCCTCACATGAAGACAACAGAGGCCAAGTACAAAGTTTTCATACCAACCAGCCCTAGACAAATAGAGCTTAAGACACATTCAACAAGTAGTTGAAATTTTAACATATTAGCTTGAATTGGTTAGATATGCTTGTATTTCAAGCATACTCATTTTTAAGTACAATTAGAAAACACAAATAATTGCGTAATATGTAAAATAAACTTACAGGAGTACCGCATCTTTTTAGGGCAGTAGCTGTCATCAAAGTTGACCACCTTAAAAGGATTGCAGAATTTTGCTCCCCTACAGCGTTCCTCATGCTATTCTTTGTTGCTAGCATTTGGCAATAAAAACCAACACTAGGGTCCAGAAAAGGACCACAATAGGACATAACAGTGGACTCCTGATCTACAGGATTTACTGAAAAATCTAGCATCCTATGAAAAGATTGATAGTAATTACCCATTTCCCACTGCAAATCAAGGAGATCTAGTTATAGTTAGGATCATGTACCAAACAAGCCATACAAGCAGAATATAACAAAATGTCTTTATGGATAAATGAACGTAAGTGTTTTGGCACCTCCAGAAGGCTAGCAAGCCAGTAGTCTCCTTTATCAATCACAGATGGAAGTATACACTTTGTTATTAGGTGGCGCTCCAATGGTCCACCATGGCCCTCAACAAGACGACAAATAACTAGTGCAAGTTGTTCATCCCCGAGGTTCTTAGCACAAATATTTATAGCAGAAGAATGATCACCTCCAAGCAAAAAGAAAGTAATAGCTAATTCCAGCTGATGCTTCCCCAATAAGACATAAGCATTTTTTAAAGCAGCTGCTTTATTTTTCTCATCCTGTAATCAACATAATGATACCACAAACATGATAAGACAAATGCATGTAGGACAAGGAAGATTTACACTTATATCAATATACTCCAAATCAAAACAATTAAAAAGTTTAAATCTATGTAACTGATCCATCTATTCTAATTATAAGTCTCTTATTGGCATTAATGAACAGGAAAACATTCAAAAAACCCTGTTCTTGTAGCTGTTTTGTCAGACAATAGAATACCTGAAAATTGCGCGAAAGAAAACCCACTAAAGGCTTGTCCTTCTCATCCTTACTGATTTTGAAAAGGCCAGCCAAAACTTGAATTCTATTTAGTGCAATATATAGTAGTGCACAATCCTTAGGATTTTTGTTCTTCAAATACTGTGCTCTTGCCAATTTCTCCATCTAGAGTTAAGAGGAAAAAAGGAAGTATTAAAACTGTATGAATTGGACAAAGAGTAAATCAGATATTCTGACAACAACAATCAGCAGTTGACAAGGACATAAATGAAAGATTAAACAATAATTAGTGAAATAATTTTTTTCCTTGCACATACTAATTTTTCAATGCCTGATGAATAATCCCTTTGTTTCTCTTGCAACATCATGCAATCAGCAGGTATGTGTAACAGAAATGAACATGAAAGCACAAATATTGTCACCCTGGTTAAACAGTGGTCTGCCAGTTTCATGGTAATTCAACCACTACTACCCTTTAAGCATCACAACAGTTGATACTTAATATACACAACTATTCTATACATATAGTAAAATTGACTTAGTCTAATAAATGCTATTAGATAAGATACATTAAACACTAATTTAATTCAGATGAAATTACTATTATCATACTCACTCCAAATGAAACTACTATTCTTATATCTCACTCCTTCAATCTATTAAGGTACATTGAATGCTAACCCAATCAATATGAAATTATTATTGTCAAATTTCATTCTCATAAATTTTTATTCTCATGATTTTGAGATAAGTACACTAAATATTAACATGATCCAAATGAATAGATGAATTTATTTTTAATGAAAAATAAAAAATTCTCTAAATAATCTAAAATATGTATATACCGTGCATCACTCGCAAATGATAACTAGTATAAAAGTAAAAGGACACGAAAATTTCTCGTGTCAAGGTACATAAAATTATGGAATTTTTAACGTCTGGTTCAACAGGCAAAGAAGCTCTTAAATATTTTCTGCTTTCTAGGATGAAAACATATAAAGAATCCAAATTGACTTTGTCAAAGTTGTTTATCACAAAGGTGGAGACAATATTTTGAAATCAAGTTGACCAATTTCATTGGTTATATTGTTGGGCTAGAAAACAGATTTTTTTCATGAAGGAAACAGCGGCAAAAAAAGAAAAAAAAAAGGCTTTTGAAAACAGATTGCACATCTATTCGAAATTTTCGTACAATAGGAATAAGACTTCTCTACAATCATTCATCAATTAAAAAAAAAAGATTTCTACATGATCAATTGCTTGTTCATTAGGCTAATACACTCCACCAACTATCAATATTTAGCTAAGCACTTCCTTTATGTTATTTGATCTATTCTCACTGTTGTTTAATTCTTCTTCTAAAATTAAAATCATGCTCCCATGTTAAGAAATTAACGGAAAAATTAACATAATGTCAAGTTGTATGTAAATCCTAACTACAGTGAAAATCCTTGAACCCAAATATTCATGACAAAAAAGTAGTGAATGCATGAATTAAGAAGGAACTGTTTAAAATAGCAGAAAAATTACTAAGCAATTATACATTGTGGAATCAAGATATTGCTGTCAGTGATGCCTTTAAGAAGTGAAACTAAGCTATATTTTCTTTTAAGTTTTGTTATCAGCTAAAAAACTTATAATACCAGTAAGAAATGTAAATTCTTATGAGATATAACAGCTCACATACTGAACACTTAGAGCCTCAATTTCCAAGATTTTGTTTCATGCCTGATTCCCCATATAGCACATGGTGAAGAATGAAAAAAAAAAAAAAAAAAAGAAATGGACCAAGCATTACCCTTGCACGCAATTGAGGTACACTAGCATACCAAAAGCCCATACCCAAAGCTCGCATTTCTTGCCAGGATGGTTCGCTAGGTATGACAGAACCAAATAAATTTTCTTGGCAATCAGAGTGGTAAGCCCATACAAACAACCTTGAGTTAACAAGCAACTCTTTGAAAGATGCAGCTCTAGCAAATTTCCGGAAAAAATGCAGTTGTTGAAACCTCAGTGCAACCCAAAACCTAAAGAAGAAAGTGATTTAGAAACCAAAGCAGAATCATGAGCCAAAAAGGTAACCATGAACCATATATACGTCAGGTCCAACCACTGCCACCACATTTTTTTAGGTATATAAATAATAACATCATCTAAGTTCATACTTCATAATTATCATCTATGCAGGCACTCCACAGTTTTGCAGTTCCACCACAAGAATTTGATTCAACGAATTTTTGACAAGTGAACAATATGATTTACAGGTTATTTAATCTCCATTGTAAAAATACTAACAGAAATCACAGTTCTTGAGGGGGCAGAAGATACATAGCTCTTTTGTCAACAATATAAATTAGATGATTCCATAAGTATAGCATGTTGTTGATGGAAAGAGAGAATTTTTGGAAAAATCTGACAATGTATAAAGTATTAAATTGAAAATTTTCCAATTCTCTGTACTTAATCAAATACAGAGGACCAGAAATTACCTATTCAGTTAACTATTTTTTTTCTTCCTTTATTTTAGCTTATATCAACCTTTCTCATGACATAGGACCTGCAAAACGGCATCTTCTTATTAGCCAACAGGCCCTCTGGTAAATGGTTAACAATCTGCCCAGGCCCAAATAAGGCCCCTAAAATGAGTTTCCTGTGGCAGCATATTAGCTCCATGATAGCTCATGCCCTTATAATTGAATAATTCTCATGAAAATGCAATTGAGCACAATTTTAATATACAAACTGCTCATACTAAAATATATCCTGGAACAAGGTGACCTCAGGTGCTCTGCCATTGAAGTTTAAATGCAATAACCATAATACAAAGTAATACTATATATGCTCGGAAAGTAAGCTTGAGAGGTTTGTCAATTGTATATCTCATATACATTGGTTTGCCACCTGTGTCTAGTAAAGCCTGGTTGATGGTCTTTCAAGGAGCTCAGAGCCTTGGAGTTCTGTGGCAGAGATTCAGAGTAAAGTCTTCAATTCAAGACTTCATATACTTCATCTTCTACTTTGTCTTTTACTCCCAAATGTTCCATCGTGAGTTTATTGATATGATATCTGCTAATTTGTCTTTTATCCTGGCCTATTGCGAGGTATCCCTTTTGCATAGATTGAGTTTGCATGGGTAATGCTTCCTTGGTGTCTTTCAATAGTTTTGACTTATTATTTATCATAAACAGAACCAAAAAAAAAAAGACAAATTCAAAGCAAAATCTAACAGGCAATCATATAAATATTAAATAAACTAATCAACTAGACTAGCTCAAGAATACCTTTGCCCAGGTTCATCAAGACTTTGATATGCAGAAGACAAGTGTGGACTACTAACTTCACTGAGCAGATCAATGATTGCAAGAATCTCTGTCTTCTCTATGTTGATCATAGCTGGCAACTCAGGAAAATTCTCAAGAGATTCAATAAAGGCATTAAGCTCAGAACTTGTTGAGGTGGAAATGCTTTTATTTTCAGCACTAGACCCAGACTGATATGGAAACTGCATCAAGCTACTTTGAGCCTGTGGAATTGATGTAATTGAAGCAGCATCCCCATTCCAGTGGAATCCCTTATCTTGGGAACTATTTGATATAAGTCCTTCTAGATAATATGACAATATGATATCTGGAAGGCCAGTCTTTTTGGAGATGTGTCTCTTTTTAGAATCATAACTAGAAGTCAGACATTCAACAAGATGCCTCACAGCCACATAAGCACGTTTCCAGTTGCCTGAAAACATAAATAAAAATAAAACATGAACAATATGATATAATTCCCATTACATGCTTACTTGAGTAAATTAGCTGAGTCATCCTTGATGCAAGCAAGCTCTTCTAGCATATTTTTTAAAATTTGAAAAAAACAAGGATTCATCAACAGAGAGTAAGAAATCCTCTTAAAGCCAGAATACTAGAAAAAAGAAACAAATGAGAGAAAAACATTAATTCAAGAGAGTCCTCCAATTTCATTCCCCTGTGCATGCCAGATAAAGGGAAAAAAAATTTAACCCATAAAGGTTGCAAGGGCAAGAATCTTTGGCAAAAAAGTAAAAACTCTTGAATTGTGCTCTAATCAATTACACCAGCAGATACATATCCACAAAGCCTGACAAGCTTTATTTCTCCCAAACAGTGTTGCAAATATTATATGGCGGCCAATGACAGGAAACCCTAAAACTGCCATGGCACCATAGTGGATGAAGTGGCAGATGTCATATAGAAACATGGCAGCCATTTTAATGCATACAAAAAGTGAACACAAAGAAGAGGCAAAACAAATAAAATAATTCCATTTTTTCCAAAGAAATTGAAGAAAGAGAGACACAGGAAAAGCAAACTTCTGTAGGCAATCAAGAAAGAAATAATGGGAAAAAAACAGAGAGATTAGAGGAAGAAAAAGGATGAACATTACACGATTAAGGATTTTGGTCAAGTCTGTAATGATTTCAGAAAGGAGGAGCCTCAATGGAGCTCCCAGTGTTGAGAGCCCTGCTTCAGCATTGTATATTAAAAATGAGTGAGTGTTCTCAATTAGTGAAAAATTGGGGATCAAGGAAAGAATTTGCCATCCATCAGCCAACTCCACTGTGGCAGCAACCATGGCCACCATTTTCACAGCTGCCAAGCACATGGTCAGTGTCATAGCACGACCATTGAAGCCATGCCATGGGGGTTTTCTGCCAAGCCACTCCACCATGGCAGCCAGCCACTATTGACACAACTCCCAAAAATTTAAAATAAGTAGAAAAATAGAACCATAATCCTCTACATTTCAGAGAACCAATAATCTTATCATGAAACAGATTAAGATAACCTCTTTCTCTTAGAAAAGAAATTCATCCCATCTTTTTGGTATTCTATGGATGACATTAAATTGATGTAGGATGTAGCAGGAGCAATCAAATTTACCATGGATAAGAGCTTTCCACTTATCTCAACTTTCAAGCAGTAGAAAAAGAAGACTAAACTGACAAATAAGAAGGAGACAGTATTAGGAGAAAGGATAATACAAAATTATTTTAATCAAAAGAGGTGACAGAAACTCCTAACCTCCTCCAACTGTAGAATTCTAGACTTACTGCTAAAGAGAGAAATCAGCTTAGAATCATCTACAAGATAAAAATGCTAATGAGTATAACTATAACAAATGGGCCAACTATGACTTCACCACACAACGTTAAGGACATTTTTTGCTGTCAGGCTTTCTAAGTCAGTAGATTGAACTCAATCAAAAGGACAATAAGCACAAGGAAACTTGCTCTTCTACAGAAACACAAAAAGATTATGGGTGTCCAAAAACAAATGCACATCACGGAGATGTCCCAAGCACAATAAACTCTCTGCAAATGCATCAACCTTACTTTTCTTTGACAAGTAATCAGAAAATGTTGCTAAAACTGCCACAAGGGAAGAAGCCAAGTGCCTGAAGATGAATACAGAAGGCCAGACTTCTACTGGCAGACAAAGGGGAAAAACTTCAAGCAGAAAGGGTTTATCCTACTGCTGCATAAAATAATAGATGAGGAGCCTTACAAATGTATTGTTGCTCCCCACACTAAAACAGACTGGGTTAATCTCAGTGAATCAGTAAGGGACAGTGTACTGTGAGCGTAATTGCTTGCTTCTGCAGCAAAAGCACATATGATCTGTAACTAGTCTATGATAAAATGTAAGTAGGGATCTTGTGGCTGTTAATCTTATTCTTTTACTTCAAATTGAAAAAATTAGGGTGCATTTGGTTTGAGCATTTCCAATTTTCATTTTCAATAAAAACAGAAAACAGGTTTGAAAATGAGACCAAATATGAAAACACAAATAGTCGTTTTCATCATATTTGGAAACAGGAAGTTGAAAACGCAGTGGAAACTTTGTAATTATAATAAAAAATTATATTAACCAAATATGTTTTCTGAAATTTGAAAATCTAAAAATGAAATTCATTTCCAGGAAATGAAAATAGAAAATGAAAACAAAAAATGTTTTCTGAAACCAAACAGACTCTAAATTTCCCTTTTCTAGAAAAAAAGAAAACAATAACATGGAAATCTATAACAAGAAATCATATTTTTATACAACAAATTGAAACATACAATACTAAATAGCCACAAAGAGGGTTATTACAAATTTATTATCCTCCCTCCTACATCTCAGTCAAAAAGTTACCAATTAATATTCCACAGCCAGACAAACTTTTCCAAGCACTCAAGTCTCAATAATGAAATACTAATTTATAAAGAAAACAATTTATTCAACAATTACCTGAACTTATATTAGTAAGGAGTACACCAGGGTGATAAGTAGGCAAAGATCCACTTATTATATCAGCTACTTCTAAGATGCTCCATAAACCAAAGTTGGTAATAAGTTCAGATTTTAATTGTTCCTTGGCTAGAAACAAGCTACTGGATAGGCTTTTGTCCTTCATATTAATTTTGATGGAATGAATGGAGTCACAATCTCCACTACTGTCTCCAATTGACAGTTCTCTGAAAGCACCAATGTCACAATCAGTAAAAACTGCAGAAAGTACGTCTTCATATATTTCATCCTTGCAATTATAGAGATTTGCCTTTGAATCAAAAGGATGAAAATTACTTCCTTGCTTTTTATCCACATGGAACAACCAATGACTAAATATACTAACGTAATTTCCATGATTTACCACTGCTGCGGCTCTGGGCCCCCATAAGAAATCATAAATTGGAAGGGAAGTGTGAGCAAATGCAATCCGAACCCATATATTCGTTTTTGAAAATTTTACAGAGTTTGACAAAGTCAGACCATCATAACGCCTCTGAGCATATACTTGCAATTCATTCCGCAAGCAAACTCCAAGAAATAACCGACCATTCCCTAAAGTTAACCAATTTAGAGTAATAATATCGCTTTCAAGCATTAGTTTATCTTCCAAAATAAAGGTCCCTGCACTGATAAGATTTACAGCATCCCATATATTGATGGTACTGACCGCATTTGAATTACTTCTGTTGCAAAATGTAGCAATTTTCTGACCACAATCAGTGAAACATATACCCTTGATGGGACTTTCATGTGCAACAAACATACCCACAAGCTCCCATGGCAAGTGCAGGGTCGATTGGCTGCCAGTGTTACTTCTCCAAAGTTTCAAGCTGCCATCAGAACAGCCTGTGGCCATGATATATGCAGGATAACTACTGCAAAGATCATTTGCAAAGCCAAACTCATTCAGAGTACCCAGACCAGCCACAGCAAAACTGGTAACCACGTCATTGGAACAAGGACTTGGAAACTCAGATGAACAAGGATTTACAGTAATGCAATATCTTTTACTAGCAAAAATACTTTCAAATGCCCAAATATTGCAGTCACCGAGCCTTTTAGCGTCAAAATTGCATTCACAAGAGCTTGTTGACATGTCAAACAAGTGCAAGTTAACTTCCCATGATAGGGCTTGAAATCTCCCCATCCAAATTGCCAATAGCATAAGTTTATTATCACGGAAAGTTTTATTACAAGTAGAGTTTAAAGGAATTGCAAAGATATCAGAGGGACCATTCTCAAAAGGACCATGACCACTGAAAGGAATAGTGCATAAGTAATGGCATTCTATGTTTTCTTCTTCAGTTTGACAAATCTTGACTATGAAGCAATCAACCCCCCTGGCATGTCCCATAAAAAGAACCAGTTTGTCATCAAATACTGAAGGCGCCCACCTCAAGCTTGTATACATGGAACATGAATCTTGAGTTACAAGCTTTCCACAGAGTTCCCAAGTGGGAACCAAAGTTGGAGATCCCAAAATGCAGTTTGAAGTGTTAGAAAGTGACCAAAAAAGAAGTAGTCCATTAGAATCCAGAGAAGCAGCAATTTGAACTTCGCATATATAAGGATGAATAGAAACCTTTAAAATATTCCCACCATGACCATCTAAGTTTAAAACTCCACCAGTCAAATGTGAGGAGATGATATCTGAGCTGTCTTTATCAAGGGAGTTTTCTACAGCATCCTGTATTGTTGGAATACGGAAAAATGACCAAACTAATGAATTACAAGGTAATAACTGGACTGGAGAGCATACAATCGGTGGACCAGACAAGCAGTTTCTCAACAAAATGACTTTACGCAGAAGTAAAGCATTTTTAAAATCAGACGAGTCAAACTTATAAACATTTCCTATTTCATGGCCCTGGAGTCCATGTTTCCTCCATAACATGACTCGGGGGAATCTCAATGGGGAAACATCATCAAGACAATGGACAGCCCAAAAGCTGAGCAACATTCCAGGACCAAACCCAATTAACCAATCACATTTTCCAACATCGTGCTCAAATCCTTCTTTGGAGAAAACTTGTTTGGCTCCTTCACCAGTTTTAAATATTCCTCCGATTTCTGTTCCCCATGTCACAAATATATCTGAACCAAGAGTTCCATTTAAGGCCTGATTAATCTCAATAACAGCAACAACACAAAAAGAGCGCCCCATGTTCTTCTGATCATCGATGTCCTTCCCAATCCTCCTGGCCTTTCCATTATCAATCTCACTCCATAACCTTGCAGTTCCATCTAAGCAGCATGTCAATAATACATGCCTTACCGAGTGCCTTCCATATCTGTTTGATAGTCTTCCTCTTGATGGTCTCCATTGAATCATTATGATAGGTAGAGGATGGCATAGTTTGGCTTTTGAATATTCAGATAGTCCATTGCTTTGACATACTAAGACACATTTGCTTACCTCATTACTAAACGACCCATCAATTAGTTCTTTACTAGGAAGTGCTGCAGTTGCTGAAGGGCCCCCAATAGACCAGGTTGCACAAACAAGAGTTTGGGGTTGATCTGCTTTAAACTTCCAAGCCATTTCCCAACACCTGTAACTCTTTTTCCAGAAAACCACCTCCATTCCCCCAGAAACTATTCCATCTCCTGATCCTGTCCATCTGATGGTCCCCACCTTTGTCTGTTGTACAAGCACTGCATTCTGGCTCCAACAAAAAGAACCTGAATATGAGTGACAAGATTGTGTTTTTAATATAGCGAGCTAATTAAAGCGATGACCCACTCTACTGTAAATTTTTCTCTTTCTTAAAAGAAGAAATTTATTAGAAAAGAGAAAGAAAGAAGTGCAACAGCAGATGAAAAGATATCCCCATAAAAGAAATAAAAAAAAATACAAAACTAGAACAAACAAGAAAAGCACATCAAGTAATCAAAGTTTGCCAATCTCTATGCATATCTACCAAAGAAAGCCGTCCAAAACAGACATCATCCTGTTCTATTGTAAATTCTTATAAAGGTGGACAGACTATAGAATACCTTGAGGGCCTGTTTCACATGCTTTTTAATTTCAAAGAATATGAAAGACTTTAAAAAGCATGTAACTTAAGAGTAGTTGAGTTAGCTCTGAACTGAAACATAAACAAGATGCAATCTTTTAATGTTCACTGAAATCTCCACTTTCTGAAAAATGTTCTTGAAGCAGTACTTGAAACTCATCCAGTTTACCTGTGAGAATATGCATGTTTTCCAATTTCTTTTCCCTAAGCACAAAAATCAGTTCTAGAAATTACAACCCAACTTTCCCTAATTTTCAGAACTGAGTGAACAATAGTAGTTAGAAATACAGGAAATCAGGAATTAACAAATACACAATGTTGTAACTCGAGAACCATCCTTCCTGCCCCCTTAGAAGAAGTTTAACATTCAAACAGTTCAGAACCTAGATGTAGTTCTTTGCTCTCTCGTCAGAAGGATTAAGAACAGGGGATTGATAATAGAAGAATAATGTTTCTTAAGGCTCTGTCTTCCATTTTCATTTACCTCCTCTCTGTAATACAGGTTTCCTCACATCAATTTCAAGTCTAAATATTTACTAATTAAAAAAAATAGCATCAACACAGGAAACAGTGAGGCAGAGAAACAGAATTTTACAAGGACACTGATATAAAGTATCTTTCTTTTTAACAAAAAATATTCCACAGTTACAGTCTTTTTTTCTTTTAATCAAATTATCATACAGTGTGTCATACAAGCTTCTATATTATCTTAATTAAGAGAAGGATTTTCTGGGTGGGGAAGCATAAAATGTAAAGCCCAACATCATACTCCAGTCATTGCAGTTTCAGTCAGGTCTTCCAAACTATAGGAAAATTCTATCACCTTAAGGACTAGATAATTGAAATGAACCCACTAATATAAATGCCAAACCTATTTAAATTTCGGATTTTCGGACCACATTATCTATTATTTCAGAAATCAAACAAAAAAAGTTTCAAACTTTCACTTACCTTTACACGTAGCCGAATCATGGGAGAATACCCAGATGCAATTCTCCGCAGCAGCCGCTAGCTCCCCGAAAGACGGCGTCTCAGGAGACCAAGAAACGGCGGAGACGGCGGAGGAGGGATCGCCGGAGAGCTCGAAGACTTGCCGGAAAATGGGACCGATACGAGTCTCTTCGGCGGAGAGAGGAGAGGGGAAGTGGGTGATGACCAGGAGCGAAGAAGCTCCATAAGAGATCCATGTGTAGCCGGAAAAGTCGGGCAGCCAGTCGATGGTGGATTGGGAGGCGGTGGGGGCCGGGGTGACGACGTCGGATCTGTGCAGGCGGAGCGGAAGGTGATCGATGGGATTGATGGTGGAAGATGGGTTTGGGTTTGCATTTGGGGAAGCAGAGGCTGCCTCTGTCATTGTTCCTCTGATTGTGATGAATCACAGTCAGACTCTGAGGAGCAGCAGAGGAACATGAACAGCATCAAGCAACTCTCTGTCAGTGCCGGGGAGATTTGTGTTTTTTTAGTAAGAACTGAGAAATCCTTTCTAATTTTTTACGTTTTCATGTAAAAATAAGTATAAAGAGAAAATAGTCATATAATAATATAATAAAATAAAAATTCTCTCTTGTCCTCACATTTAATCTCATTTCATTATTTTAAAAGATTTAATTTTGGTTTACTCTTTTTCCTCGTATAGAATTTTTTTATAAGAAATTATTTCAAGTATTTTTTTTTAAGATATTGATATTTTGCATCAATTATTAAATATTTATTAATTATTAATTTTTATAATAAATAAATATTAAAGTAACCTTTTACAACATTACTTAATTATGTTTTATCAATTCTTTTAAAGAGTTTGATATTTTAAATATTTGTTATTATAATGAAATTATTTAAAAAAAATTTATATTCTCCTTAACAATTAGCTTAATAATTCTTTTAATTGATATAAAAAAAAAATTAAATACATATTAGATTTAAAAATATTAAATACTTTTACTTTTTTATTTATTAAGAGAATTGTTCTAAAAAACTATATCATTACTTTTATTTTAATAATATAATAACACATGATAGGATAAAAATATATTACAATATTGGGTCAAAAGTTTATCACACTCAGAGACGAGCTCACATGTTATATTTCTATACTACTAGTATATATATATGAGGAACCAATATGAGTTGGCTCGGCTCATGAAAAAGACCTCAAATAAGGCTTGCACTCTCCCATGGTGCATGGCTTGAATCCACCGTGGACAACTATCCTAAGTTGGTGGTCAACCCTATTTAGAGAGATCCCTTGATGTCTAAAGATTAGTTAAGTAGTCTTTATGTAGGAATAATCTCTTGAGGTAATTTTCTAACTTTTAAATTAGTCATTGCCTATTCTTTAAAATTTTAAATATGTCATTGACACCCTAACCAATAATTTTAGAATAATATATACGAAAAACATGATATGAAACACAAACTTCTAAAGATATTAGAGGAAGACGATCCCTAATAAGCTGTCAAAGTTAAGAAGCATCTTCCCTTTTGCTTGTAACTTGTAAGACTGACGCAAATCTTTTTCTTTCTTTTCAGGCAGAACATATTTTTCACGTTTTCATCTTTAATATACTGCATGATTTTATGATTTGGCATGAGACTAAAAATAAATAGGTTAAAATAAATAGTTAGTCATTTATAGTTTCATTTGATTTATAATTTAGTCCCCATAGTTTTTTTTTTTTAGATATTGATTTTCATAGTTTCACTCATTTAAATTTTGGTCTCTCAAGAACCAATACCTTAATAATTAAAAACTATAAGGACCGATCATTTATAGAAAAATAGGGACTAATATCTTATTAAATAAAAACTATAGAGACTAAAATTTAAATGAATGAAAAATATAAATATTGATATCTTAACAGTAAGGACCGAAACTTAAATGAGTGAAACTATATGGACTAATTTTTAAAGAAAAAAAAATTATAGGGACCAACATTCAAATAATATAAAACTATAAAGACTAATTATTTATTTCAAATAAATAGATATAACACAAGAAGTAAGAATAGAGACTAAGCTCAGGAAACTTCTTAATGCTGTTTCTCTTCATTTCTTCAGTAAGATGGGGTGATAATGATAACAAGTTCTGGACTCTCATTGGCTTCTAAAACATTGAAATGGCCTGTCTCCATAATTTGAATAGTACAGCTAAAGGTCTTTGCTTCACAATCACCTTGTCTTCTCACTAGACTTTGAATAAAAAACTAAGTACATTACAACTATGAGTTGCAGATTTGAACGCCCAGAGCTGCATCTCTACTTTCCACGATCTGCATCGATCTTGCGAAACTTTACAGCAATTAAACAAAGTTAGGCATAGGTGATTTCCAATATTTTTGTCTTTGGCAATCCCTGGTCCTAACCTTTAGGCATTAGCAATTGGGTTTTGTTATTTGTTAATTTCAGGTCCAGTTTTCATGGCCTATAATTCTTTGTTCTTTCTTAAGCCCGTCATTGGTCTTATTTTCATTTTGTTTCTGGATACTCCATTCAATGTTAAACGGTTTGCTTCATTGCTTCAGAGCAAAGGGTAGAAAGAAGCCGCCAAAAAACAGTATGACAAACAAAAAGAAGTGCAGAAGCGATGTGTTACTGACTCAGGATCTGATGTTAACGGCTTCACCGAGAAACACACATGAAAAATTGGAAAATCAGCAAGAGGGGAAATTGGGAAATAAGAACAAGTGTGAGCAGAAAATATATAGGAAAAGGGAAGCTCCTTCATTCTAAAACCTTTACAAATTCTCCTAAATGCCAAAGAGAAGAGACTGAGTAAGCGAAGATTTTTCTCGTTTTTTTTTTTTTTGATAAAATAAAGAAGAGAGGAAATAGAAAGATAACTGACAAGACCTCTTTAAGTTCTCAAACCAAAAGCACCCCATCTCCTTTTTCCTTCCTTCTTCACCTTTAAGGAGTTGGAATCTATAAGATTTCCGAGTGATTTACCCTTTTTATTCCGGACTCTTCCTGCTTCTTTCAAAAGCTCAAATAGTCTTTTCTTTTCATCATCAACATCTGGATTTGCAGTTCCAAGTTTTTCTTCTCTCATTTTGAGTATGTACTCCAATATCTCAATGGCATCTTCAACTCTGTACACAGTAAGAAAATAGAGTTTATTTTCATCAAGAAGAAATCAATATCACATCATTATATCTTATATGCCAAGAAATTCAATATTTCATTGATCACAAAAATCCTCTGCTGGCTCCTCTCAGCAGAGACACAACTATGCACAAATAGCAAAAGCCTTTTTTGGAGTCAAACTAATGGAAGAGGAATGCTCAGATCTGGTGACAATTGGCATGCCATGAAAGAGATGTCTCAAGCACAATGAGTGATAATTAGGAACTTCCTATGGGGCAACAAGATGAGCGATTACCACCTTTAGGGGTTTAAAGAAAGTGGAAGCCATAATGGTATAAAAGAGAGATGATTGTCCATGTACGTATTTGCAAGACAACACATAGAGGAAAAACCAAACAAAGCCACAGTAAGTTTGTTGGGACACTTAATGGTATAAAAAGAGAGAAGCCCAGGGGAGGGCGGAGTGACTCTACATGAGCAAGCAAATATGAAAAACTGCTTACCTTCCCATGGCATCATAAGTTGCTGCAAGATTGCTATACACTCCGAGAGTGTCCAAGTGACATGTTCCACACTCCCGCTCCAATATCTCTCTTGCTTCTTCAAAATGTGTGGCAGCCTCCTCTATTTTATACAGTTGCACGCATGCCAGGCCCATCTGGTTCAATACAACTCCAAAAAAGGCAGATTTCCTCTCCCTGCTGTCCCTCAGCTTTGTGATCGCATTCTCAAAAGAATTCCAAGCATCCATATACCTCCCGACCATGTAGAACATGACTCCCATTTGTGCTTCTATTCCTGATATAGTCCTATACTGTCCAGGGGTATGCTCCAATAATTTCATTGCCTTCTGCAAGAGCTTCAGTGCTTCTTCAGGCTCATTTAGAGCTTCATATATGGCAGAGATTTCAGTCAGCCCACTTGCAATCTCTTCAGGGGTGGTTCCAGGCACAGGTTTAGTGTATATTCTTAAGACATTTTCACAATATGATTTTGACTCTCGTAATTTTCCTGTCTTGTAGTAAAGGTCAGCAAGGCGAATGTACACTAATGCCACAGAACAATGATTATCACCCCTAGTGGATTTGAACACTGTTAGTGCTTTCTGGTAGGCAAAAACAGCCTCATCAAAACGACAGAGTGACAAGTAAATATCGCCAATGCTAACATCAATAGCTGCAACCTCATTATCTTGCCCATTAGCAATCATTGACATGCTAGCTAGGACAAGGTGCTCAAGCGCTGATTCATAATCTCCCTTTGCCTCACATATAAGCGCCATAAGACGCCGATCAGCTGCTTCTGGAAGGGAAGCAGGTGAGCAATGCTCCCTGTGAATTTCAAGGGTTTTCTTGCAGAAATTCTCTGCCTCATCAAATTGCATCGCTTGAACATGGGCTTCAGCTAGGTACCTGTCCTTCAAGGAAAGTAATTATTTAGGGAAATTCTTAGCACCTTATCACATGAGTGTCCTTATAAACCAGACATGATATGGACAATATAAATATAAATAAATAAATAAAAAATTAAATAGACATATATTGTGAAATTTTCTGATGTCCATCACAAGAAGAAGGAAAAAAGATCAGTAAAACCTATTTTTAGTCCCTGAAAGGTATCAATTTTATCAATTTAGTCCCTCAAGTTTCAAATCACTTATAAATTTTATCCTTTTGTTCCTTTTAATTTTATCAATTTAGTCCTTTAAAAGGATTAAATTGTTGTGAATCTGAAATTTGAGGGAATAAATTGATAAAATTAATCTCTAAATAACAAAATTGATAAATGATGTGTATTTGAGAGACTAAAACTATATTTTACTCAAAAAAGAAACCATGTACAAGAGTTTCACCCAAAAAATATACTTTTTCCAAGGGTTTCACCTAAAAAATATACCGTATTATTTGACTTATATAGAGAGACTCTCACAAGTGGACTAATTGAAGGTGCTATCAAGTGAATTCTAAGTAAAATCATCACAAAATCGAGTTCTTTACAGCAAGTCTCACTCTGTTAATTGACATCAATATTTTCAGTTAAGCTGTCAAATTTATTTTTCATTCCAATGGACTAGAAAAAGAAGATTAAACAAAGAGCATTCAAATCATGGCAGCTTAGATCCAAAAAGGTTTTTTAGTTTCTTGCTTCAAAAATCTGCAACCTTACACTAATATTACCATCCCCTAATTCACAGTAGACTCCAAAAACCATTATTGTATGGACCACAGCCCCATGGTCATGAATACTGAGTCCAGCACTGACTGATAATTATACAAAAATTGAGGTAGTGCGTGCATGTAAGGCTACCAAAAAGGGTTATCCCTATCCATTATCCAATCTTTTAGTAGGTCAAAACAAACAAACCTCCCGTCATGTTTTTTTTTTTTGCCTATATCTTCACAATTGATTAAGGCACCATTTATAGTGAAGTTTAAGTTTTTGCTATTTTAATCCTTATGATTTATGAATCTAGACTAAATTAGGTAGTTTCTTTAGGGAAAAAAAAATTAATTGAAACAACAAGACTGGTAGCTACAATTGAATTATATCATGTTGGCAACAGCTTTTTTCAAGAAATAAATTGTTTTTTTCAAAAGCTCTCTTAAAACAATTTTAATTATAAATTGTTTTGACGATAAAAAATAAGTTAATTTAAACACACACTTAGTTAATAATATCACATGGACAGTCTAATGAACCCAATTCTAAATGCAATAGCCAAATCCACTAAAAATAAATAAATTTAAAAAAAAAAAAAACATGTGGTCATATGGGGCACCAATAGCAAAGGAAAAAAGAAAGGAGCCATTATTAACCAGACTGAAAAAAGAAGATTATCTTGTCAAGTATTACAGTAATCTAACATGTAGGGCCATAGTGGCATCCAGCAGGATGGATAAGGTGTTTACTATTTCATTACCTGCAAGTTTCTGCAATTCTCGGGTCGGACTTGCCCAGAGCCTCCATTTGGATCTTTAAACCCGACTCATAGCACGAAATGGATCTATCCAGCTGCCCAATCATCGAATACGTATCCCCGAGCTGCATGTACCCGGAAAACTTCGCCAGGGCGTGATCCGACCCATTCCCAATATCTAGCAGCACAATGGACCGCTCCAAAGCCTCAATTGCCTCGCCGAATCGCCCCAAACTGCTGTAGATAGCAGCAATAAAGTGCAGACACGTGGCAAGATCCAGACCAGGACCCGAACACCGCTCCAACGACTTGGAGGCCCGCATAGCATAGTCCAAGGCCTGATTCGGGTTCTCCCCCGAAGCTATGGTATCTCGGGCGCGCTTCAGGAGAAACGGACCCAGATCCGGATTGAAAAGGGAGGACTCGTCCATGATCAGCTTTTCCGGCGTTTTCTTGAAGGTTCGCGACATGGAAGGAGATTGCAACGGGGTTCGCTTCGCTAGCGGCGATGGGTTTTGGTGTTGGCCGCCATTGGAGTGCTCATTCTGCGGCTCTCCATGGCGTTCTGTAACGAAAACGCCTACCGGCTGCGTTTGAGACGGCGTTTTCACGGCAAACAACCCTGGCATGACCGCAGATTGAATACCCACAATTCAATTTCTGGGTTTTGGGTCCTGTAAATGGGGTGAAAAATGGACACTTTCTTATCTAATTCGAATTCCTACAATTCCTGTTTTTAGGTTCTGTTAATTGAAGGAAAAAAAGAAACTTTATTCTCTAATTTGAATACCCTAGATTAAGACCTCGCATAAAATTTGGTTGGCACAATAAAAAACCCAATACGAAGAAGAATCAGGGGTGAGATTGATCGGCTATGGCGTCCAAATGCGTATATATTCAAACCAAAGATGTGAGCTATGAATAGGTTAAACTCAGATACAAGCGAAGAAGAAACTGAATTGAATTTAGAATCGTGGACAGTTAGATAAAGTGAAAGAAAAAGTGTTGGGGGTAGATGAGGAATCGATTAGGGATGGTGGTGGTGGTGGAAGGTTGCTTGGAAGAAACGCCTTATTATCATGGAATTTGGGTACTTTAATTTGAGAACAAGCTTTACAAGGAAAAAGGGGAAGAAGAGAGACACGAAATCCATTATTGCAGAGTAAGGCTTTCTTTGGGTATGCAGTGGTTGAGTTACAGAGAACAGAAGCTTCGTTAGTCGCTAACTCTACAGTTTCTTGACTTTCTTCTCCTTCCTCTCCTTAGTAATTATACAATATAATTGGGAAGAGCGCCGATAACTCCGACTATTTCTAGATATAATTTCTTATTCACACATTTATACATATTTTAGTATTTTACATTATTTATAATTTTATTTATAATTTTAATATTTAATATACTTTTTTCAACATTATAAAAAAATTAAAAGAGTAGAATATATTAAAAATAATTATTTAGGAAAAGTACAATTTTTTTTAAACTATAGAATAATTACATATTTAATTCTTAAACTTTTAATAAAAAAAAAGGTGTTGACTTTTCATTAAAAAGAAAGTGTTAGTTTTTTTTTTAAGATCAAAGTAATTAATTATTGATCTCATGAAACTTAAAAAAAATTTAAATTTTTTAAAAAAAAGCAAGTGTTTACTTTTTTTTTAAGTTTGATAATTGATTATTAAGTATAAATAATTAATTATTATACACTAACTAATTACAAATAAGTTAAATTTAACAAAAAAATATCTTTTTAGGTTTGGTGACACTTTAAGAGGTAAATTATTATATTTAAAAGTTTAAAAATAAAAAATGTAATTACACTCTAGTTTAGGATAAAAATTTATACTTTTCCCTAATAATTTTATTTTGATGTTCAATATATTATTTAATTTTTAAACTAATTTTATCTTGATTAAATTTATATTCAATGTATCTTATCTAATAATATTTATAATATTAAATTAATTTATAAGTAATGATGCATAATAAACAAAAATTTTAATGATTTATACACTTACACTCAGCATTTTTTATAAGTATTGGTACTTTATTATTTTTTTACATGTGCTATGTACGATTTAATTTTTTTTATTAATATATATTGTTAGAATATTTTTTCATTAAATTTAATTTAATTAATAAGTTATAAATTTAAAATTCCTAATTAATAATCACATTGAAATTGAAGTCTTTATAAAACAATTTTTCAACAATGAGAGACAATAATATTCACATAACTTACTTGACATATGCTAAGTGGAGCGGTATAAGAGTAATATCATGTTTTGAATATATCTAAACATTCATCATATTTAGAATTTATAAAAAAATAAATTAATAAATATTTGATAATTTATTAAATAATTTTTTAATTTATCTTTTTAATTATTTTTTAATTATTAATTAAAATAAGTATTGAATTTTTTTCACTTTTAAAAAATTCTAAATCATGATTTAAAAGTTTTTTTGTCTAAATCAAGTTTTGAAAATTTTCAAAAATTTAAACCAAACATAATATTCTTTCTATTATTTTTATCTGTCATTTAAAATTTTTATATAAAAATTTTAAAAATTATTAAATAATTTAATTATAAAAAAATACAGTTTAAAATGATTAAATTATTATTTTTTTATTTTATTAATATTTTATTAATTTTATTAATTTTATTAATTTTTTTATTAAAAGTTAAAAGTAAAATTGTGTAAAAAAAATTAAGAATAAAATTAAAAGAAATTAATTAATATTTTTTTAATATTTTTAAATGATAAATATTATTAATAAAAAATTTTAAAATATAATAAATAAAAGTAGATGAAAGAAGAATAATACAGCAATCATAGCATTACTCGATTCATTAACATAACATTAAGAAATGTGTAATCCCATCAATAAGTTATAACACACCTTATTTAGGAACCAAAAGTATGAGTTCCGCAATTTCAGCGAACCCAGTAAGGGAATGGGATTATATGCCATGTGTCCATTGCAGGCGCAGATACCTACAAGAAGAAAAATCAACGCTGTTTTCGTATATTCCTTCCACCTTCATCTCGTTTTCCTCCTGCAAACAAAGTTCTCAGCTTTTCTGCACATCATAAGCCGTAACCAGTCAACAATCCTCTGAACTTAGAGACCCCACAATCCGCAACATGGACAACAACAACAACAGCGGCTTCATCTCCTGCGACAAACTGGACCGAGTGGCCAACTGGGTCGGCAGCAACGTCGCCTCTGCGTTCTTCGCGTCCTTGGAGCGGTGCTCTTGCATCAACCTCAGCACCGCCGATAACGACGAAGACGACGAGGCCCACGACCGCCCTCTCAACCCCACCAACCCTATCTCTCATATCGGGTCAGAGTCCGACGCTAAACCCACCACTGATTCGTCCAAGCTTCATCCTTGATCTGTCGATTCTGATCTTTCGTGGAGTTTGTCAGTTCCTGTGATTCCTTCGTTCAGTGGCTTCTTATATACAGTACCCATTTTGGATTCTGTATTTTCACTGTTTTCTGTTCTTGGATGTGTTCAATTATTAATCATGTCATGAAAAATGAATAATTTAGTTTTTGGGTAATTCGTGGATCGACTCTATGCAATTGCAAGAACTCTGTAACTCGTCCTGCACCTTTGGTGCTGAACGGAACTATGCCATATCAACTGAACTTTGTATATAGTATTTTGGTTTTCTAAGAAAGTAACAAGGGTCATTGGTTTATATATCAGCTGGATTTGGAATTAGTGAGATGATTTAACTCGCTTCATGTACCATTTTATCATATGTGTAGAGCGAAGGAAGGAGGAGGATAGCTGTTGATTTCTGCATATTGCTAGGTTACATATTCTGTTTAATCATGCTGTTTTGGTTCACCGTGATTTTAGCTTACTGTCATCTGAATTTTGTCTCGCATATCTATCCAAATTCCCAATGGTTCTGTAATCTGCGCCCTCCTCTCCCTCTTTACTCTGCTTTAGGCAATATGGAGATTGGGGCCTGGTGGCGCTTGAGTTTTAATCTCACTGGCTTTTGTACAAATGTCCTCTTGATAACCTGCTGGAAGCTGCTCCATATAACTGGTTATTATTTTTCATGGTTATTATTTTGTATTTGTTCTCATTGTCTGGTGCCTCAAGTAAATTATGCAACATCTGATATCATTTCCAATTGTAGCAGCCACAAAAGAAATGGCGACTCTTTTTATGTATGTTATGTTCTGTTACAGATATCTTATCTCTTGCCAGGTTGATGCCTGTGCTATTAGAACAGTTGCATAAGAGGGGAAAGTAGACAACGTGCACTTTTCTCTTGACCTTGTCAACTATATTGAAATAAAGGGTATAATCAATATTTCTTTTTTCTGGCTTGAGATATTCAGTTTCACCTTTTATATTGATTGATTTTCAATGAATTTGGTTGAAGTTTATGGTGCCAATACCTCTGTTCTGTGGACACATTCTGACAGGGCAGAGGGAAAGTTTCAACATTTGCAGATGCTTCCCAATTCCCTCTGTATCAAAATCAGTTCCTTATGGGATTAATAAGGAGTGGTTGAGCATGTTTTGTATTGAATAAAATATCATTCCTCAATCTAAGCTGGAAAATTAATTAATTTGCACAAATGGTTATCGTTAACTTGATGATCCATAATTGCCATAAAATTTATTGAGGATGAGATTTTCTACTTCATTTGTGAAGATAACATATAACCTAATGAGGTTGGCCTAGTGGTTAAGGAGGTGCGAGTCTAAGCTTGGGTCAACACTTAGCTGAATGCATGTGGGGTGTGTACTTAAATTGCTTGGGAAGGGACTTAGTCTCAGTTGACACGAAAGTTAATATAAAAATACTTTTAATATATAAACAAAAAAGAAGATAACATTATTATGATTGGAAGTTGATGTCAAATTTAAGCAATGCTTAAGGAATAATGCTTTGAAACATTTGTTTGTTGAAGGGTTTTTCCCAATTCTGGACTCCAGGAGGTCTGTTTTGAGTTGAAATCATATTCTATTTCTTTTCAGATTGTGAAACAGAAGACAAATATAGCAATACATGTGAAATGACTACTGCTGAGGGTTGACTGGATATCTTTTGGGTTTTCTGTTATCGAGAAGTTTTTGCAGATTTTTGAAAACTCGTGAGAGAAATTTTTGGATACTCTTATAGTAGAGTTTTTTTCTGACTCTATGTAAATAGATGTAAGACAAGTGTATAAAAATAATTTTAAATCTAGTATTATGTATTTATTTATCTTGCATCCACTTGTATAGAGTAAAAAAAAGTTACTTCAAGAGTACTTAAAAATTTCTTAACTCACAATCAGTGAAGCAAATGAAATACACAGAGAGCAGTGATTAAATTTTAGACATTGACATTATAACCTATTTTCACTTCTTAATAACGGCTAGTCAACTGTGCCAGTTCCAACGTATGAGAACATTTATGGTTTTTTTTTTTTTGGTAATAACATTTATGGTTCTTGTTCACTAGTGAATGTTTCCTAAAAACACAATCTTGGAGCAAGAGTCGGTGATCAAATGGGGGTGATCAAATGCTGATAGTTTAGTTATATTAAACACTTTCTTTCCCTATGCTGGTGAATTTATGTAGTTTGCTCAAAGATTTTTACTTTTTCATTGTTCAAATATTAGTTTACTTATATGGTGATTCTCATGAGGGAATTGCTATGCTTACATTTTTTTTTAAGTACCGCTATCATTGATGAATTGTCAAATTGTCGCAGTAAATGTTTTAAGTTCATAAAATATAATTAATAACCAATAAAATATTTAACAACTTATTAGGACACTAGTATATTAAAAAAAAATATGGATGCATGAGCAATTCCTTCGGATTGTATTTTTGTTGAGGGATATTATGCTGCTTTGACTGGACCTGAATGCTTGCAAAACTGGAAAGTCCCGTATGAACAGAATAATAAAGAAAAAATAAAGTGCAAATTTAGTGAAACACCCCAGTAAAAGAAGATATATGGACAGAATTTGAATCCAAACTTGAATTCAATTACATCAAGTTTCTTGATAAATTCCCTGCAAGTGTAGGAAGATATGTGTATACTTATCAAATTAGAAGTCAATAGAGGAGGAATCACTCATCTCCCTGCTTTCTCCAGCATATTAGCATCAAAACACAACGCTTGATTATGTATAGCTTTGCCCGCTTCTCCTTCAAAACTTTTCCTTTTGAAACTTGAACTTTGCATCGTCTTCGCAGCTGAAGAGGCAGGCATCCCATGGTTATGAGGCTGTTGGTATTTATGAATCCAGAGAAAGAGGGAGGCTAGTTCTCTCTCTCTTTTGGGTCACTTGCTCTCTTGCTGTAATTATTGTTGAATGAAGATGGGTTCCTTATCCTTGTCTTCTTTCTTTTGAAAGATACACATACGTTGGGGAGGGGAGGTTACAGTGGTTTGTTAAAGTATTTTGTCTCCAAGTGCAACAAGCTACAAATGAAACCGCTCAATCAATAAGGGTGTGGCTTATACGTAAGCAAGGTGAAATTCCTGTAAAATAAAATTTATATATAATGTTAGGAATTCAAAACTTATTAAAAAATATTTTATGATTATTTTTTAGTCAATTAAAGACTCATTTAAATAAATTTATAAAAAAATATTTTTTATATATTTTTTAATACAATTTTTTTTAAGAAAAAATCTATCTATACAATATACAATTGAAAATGAACCAGCCGGACGCCCTTTACCCGTGTCGATCCTTGAGTCAGCTACTTCTCTTTTTCAGCTTCCTGACCCTCATATTCACTTCTATGCCCTCCATGCTTACTCAAAATTACTGGTATTTTATTTGAACAAGAAACGATGCAGTGGGGTGATTTTGACTTTGCAATATTACTGGACCAATTTACTATATTGTTCCTGAGCTTTTTGCAGTGGTGGCTTGCTGGTTTTGTGATTGAGGGTAGTATTGGTATCGAGTGATGGACATTTGTTCTGTGATTTTTAAATTGTGAATGCTGGGGCGGGCCACGTGAAGTGTGCATATTTCCATGTTTATCCTGCTTCTGTTGGGGTATGTTTTAGATTGGTGAGATAGTCATGAAAGAAACGACGGAGTTGAGGGTAATTTCGTTTGACTTGACTTGGAAACCCTAAATACACTACTGAACCAGAGTACAACGAGGGGTTACCTTTGGCGTCAGTTAGAAGCGTGAGGGATAGGCTTAATCGGCCTCACCCCTAAGCTCTAGGTTGTTAATGTGCTCGTATCGAAGGATATCGAGGGTTTAATGCTGTCCTAACTGAAGAAGGAGATTGTTATTTCGCGTATAGTTACGGAGAATAAGAAAGATATTTGTTTAAAAAATTTTATCAGTAATACTTCGATCAGAACGTAAAATTTTTCTCAACGTTATATCGAGTAGCATTGTTCTCTTCATCTACCTGATAAAAAAATTACTCATTCAAGATTTGCTATTATATTAAATCTTACCAAAGATTCAAACTATAATATCAAATAAAGAAGTTTTAAAATTGAACTTCTCCAGTATGCGAGTCTTATTATTTGGGATGAAGCACTAATGATTAACAAATGAGTCTTTGAGATATTAGATAGAAGTCTAAGGGATATCATGATATTTTTAAATGTCAATAGCTCAAAGGAATCTTTTGGAGGAAAAGTTGTAGTATTTGGAGATGATTTTAGACAGATATTACCAGTTATTCTAAAAGTTAGCAGAAAAGATATTGTTATGACCACCATTAACTCATCAAAGTTGTGGAACCATTGCAAAGTTCTTGAATTACCAAGAACATGAGATTGTACTCTACAATGTCTACATCCAATGTAGTTGAGACAAATGCATTTACAGATTGGATTATCAATATTGGTGATGGGAAGTTAGGCAATAAAAATGATGGTGAAGTAGAAATTGAGATACTAGAAGATCTTTTACTACTAAATTCAGGCAATCATATTGTTGACATTGTTGACTTTGTATATCCTAATTTGATGGATAATGTAGAAGATCCAAAGTACTTTGAAGGTAGAGTTATCCTTGCTCTGACACTTGAAGTTGTTGAGAAAGTCAATGAGTACATTCTTTTCTTAATTGCTGGAGCAAAAAAAATTATCTTAGTTTAGATTCATTTTGTACAACTGCTGAAGATGTTGGTATTGAAGCTGAATAATTCACAACAGAATTTTTAAATGACATTAAGGGTTCTGAAATTCCAAATCATAAGTTGACACTCAATAAGAGAGTTCCTGTAATGCTTTTTAGAAACATTAATCAAGCAACAGGATTGTGCAATGGAGCTAGGCTAATAGTAAAAGAGCTTAGGACTAATGTTATTGGAGCAAGGGTAGTGAATGGAAATGATGTTGAAGACAAAGTCTATATTCCTTGATTGAGTTTAATACCATATGATCTCGGAATGCCTTTGAAGTTTCAGAGGAGGTAATTTTCGTTAACTTTAAGCTTTGTTGTGACTATTAACAAAAGTCAAGGACAGACTCTCTCACATGTAAGTTTGTTTTTGCCAAAGACCAATTTTTAGTCATGGTCAACTATATGTTGCCATTTCAAGAGTTAAATTAAGGAGTGGTTTTAAAAATATTAATATCTGATGATGATGGTAATTTATGTTGGACAACAAAAAATATTATCTATAAAGAAATATTCCAAAAAATTTTGATATAAGGTATGCATTCCAGAGAGTTCATTATACTTTATTATGAATGATTCATCATTCTTTTATTGTTTATTATTATATATCTAATGTTGTGTTACAAATTTTTTAATATAGGTTTGCAAAGACATGATGCTGATTGAGATTAAGATATATAATATGATGAAAATTAACACTTTGTACCAAGCTAAATCTTTTGTATATTGATAATTATTGTATGAATTATATGGGTCAGTATGTTTAAATGAATGATTAATAAATTATGTTCCTTTGAGTGGAAATAAAGTCTTATCTATAGATTCTTAAATTTAAACTTGGCATTTGGTTATTAACAGTTTTAGATTTGGAAATCATAAATTGTTATAAAAAAAAATCACCCTCTTCAATACTTTTCTACGTAGAAAAGATATCAGAACTTTTGATTTATTACTGTGTGAGTTAGTCTTCTTAATTATGCTGGTGTCATTCATTTATACTTTTTTTTTCTAATATTATGTTGCACTTAAGTTGATTTGATTCATTTATATTTTTTTTTTGTTTTACTATTATGTTGTAATTTCCTCGTGCGTTGTACGGGTTACAGCACTAGTAATTTTATATTTTGATATAATATTTAAGAAGTATTGTTAAATAATAAAAAAACTTTTAAGTTTATTTAAATAAAAGAGAATAAAAGTACTTTTTAATTGTAAAATTACTAAAAATGATATTTAAAAACATTTTTTCTAACTGTAAGATGTGAAGCTAGTAGTTTAGGAATAGTGAATCTTTCAAGTATACTATGGTCATAAAGTCATAAAAAATGAGATGTAATGTAATAAAAATTTATCTAATTATGTATCCAAATACTTGACAACTTCTTGTTAATTTTGTTCTTTTTTACTTTCTCAAAATAATATAATCATAGAGGTCAGACTTTGATTCGAGGGATTAGGACACAATGGTTAAAAGTTATATTTTTTAAAAGATAAATCACATAACAAATAAGGCATATGCGAATAAGGTTTGTAAGATAAAAAAATAAGAAGACATGAGATATAATTTTCAATAAAAGTAAAGAATATTTTTGTCAGAAAATTATATTAAAAACTACTTCTTCTTCTATTTTTTTTAAAAGTTGATAAATATTAGCTTATGAAAAAAAGATAAATTAACTTTTTTTAACTTCTACTTTTTTTAAAAACTGCACCCAAACATCCTTTAAAATATGTAGAAGCACTTTTTAAAAAAAAAAATAAGTACTTTTTTTTAAAAATATGTGTATCCAAATGCACTCTAATTTCAAGATATTATTCTTGAAAATATCTCCCACAATCTCTATTGTTTCCTAAAAATCTGGTGCCTAAGCCTTTCAATTTGCCTAAGATCAAGCTGTTTTCAAAATGAAATCTCAATCAAAGTGAACAAGAAGAAATGGTGGTCAAATAGTATGAGCACTAATTAAAAATTGTTAAATCACACAAAATTTTGCCAAGTGCACATATTGTATTGAACTTAATTCCATCTTTATACTAACTTTAGTGGATCTTATAACCAAATGACAGGAGAATGCGATTATTGTTATTATTTTGGGAAAAGTGGGAAGGTGAAAAGTGAGAATGTATTTAAAAATACGGTAAAATCTAAATAAAAAAATGAGAATAAAAAAATGACAATGCATGTAAAATTTTATTGTTTTTAAATATATTTTCATTTTTTTTACTTTTCACCTACTCAACTAAGGAAATCCTTACTTTGACTTGACTAGGGAAACCTATCTCAATTCCTAACCTATCATAGTAATATAAGCAAATCCTCAACCTTGTCATTAGATTTTTAATCATCGTACAAGTTTCATACTAGAGCAAAGTTTACGTGCTACTTTCGCAGTTTTTAATTTTATATTCAATTATTCGTAACCTCCGATACATTATTAAAATGGAAGTGAGACCGCTTAAAGCCTTAAACTCAGATGAAGCTACTATAGTTGTTTACGGTACAACAGTCATGTCTAGGTAACTTTTCTCGAAATATTCACATACTGTTGAACGCTTGAGCAACTTCATTACCATCTGGAACATTTTTGTTTCGTAAAGCCATGATGCAATTTTTTTTTTTTTTTTGTGCGTATGATTAAGACCAATTGAAGCATTCGTCCTCTGCAAACAAAACACTTTCCAACCAGCAAATTCCACAAAATAAAATAGACACCCTGCACAGTGTATAAGTTATTTGGCTGTTTCCTCGTATTGCACATTTGGGCACTGTTTCTAACTTCATGGCCTGCACTGCACACAGACCTAGATGTGGCCCCCATAAATTAATAGAAAAACAGTAAATAAGATATCGTTTCAAGCGCATGGCATCATTGTGCCTCAAAGTATATGAACATATATTATGTTAGTTCAGCTGTAGCACACTCAGAGGAGGGATATCAGAAAGTATGCAGAAATACATTAACAGTTTTTGAGCAAAGCATTGGTCTCGCCTTCTATATATTCATAAGAGTAGCAAAGAAACAAAGGGAAAGCATAAAGGTTGACACTCCAAGAACAACTAAGTTATGATCTTACAACTACTAAAGTTGATCTGTAAAGGGTCATTATGAAGGATAAACAGGTGCTTTTGAAACGCGTGGGTTTGGCCAGGTTTTTTAACAACTTGCTACATATTGCATACAATCTTGATACTTGGTATTTAATCTAAGAAAAGGGCAAAAAACTAAGCTAAAATAGGAAATTGAGAAAAGGAGCCAACTTGAAAAGGTTCTGACGTGAGAAGTGTGCATGAAGTTATGGGAAGCCATCCAGTGCTGTTCATGAGAGGGTCAATATATACATAGTAGGCAGTAGGCACTGACAAGTGACAGCATCACACCCTGGCCAGCAGAGTGTTTTTGAAGTTACTATATACATCATGGCATGCATGAGACACAATCATCTCGTTGTTCCAGCTTGGCCTAGCTAGCTAGCGTATCTATAGTCTTTGTCCTTCAGATGCTTCTGAAAGAATGGCATTTTTTGACAGCTTCTCCAGCCGGGTCATTATAGTTTCAGCTCGAGGGTGATTTCATTTGGTAGTTATAGCAAATGAAGTGATTGAATCTTAAGGTGGGTAAACTAGTTAGTGTGTTTTATGAGTGAGCTATACTAGTTAAAATAATACGTGGGGTTAAAAGTAATTTGGAGTAATACAGAAACTCCTAATCATCATCAGTTACATCTAGTTAGGCCAATTATTGAGCCATTGGTTTGGTTAATTACGTGCATTTCAAATGATCAGTTTCTTAAAGGTTTATAGTTTAATTAATTGGGTGAATTTGAAGTATGTTGCATGGAGAATGTGTAAACAATTACCACATCCTGAAATTATTGTTGAAATTTTTACTTTTCAAATGAACTGTTTGTAAAAGGTACCATGCAAAACACATGCATTGCAGGCATGATGACCAAGTGAAAAGCAAATTAAATCACTGAAACAGAAGAATGTTAGGAATACTTTAATTGAAAATAGGCATTTAGAAAGTGTAACGGAGTTTGTGCTTTAAATTAATGGTGGTCTTGGGATGTGAAGGCGTGCATTAACGTTGCTTATGATTGAGAAGAGGAAGATGTCCAATAAAAGCAAAACAAAGTAACCCACCTTTTGCTCACCTTTTCCCTCAAATACAAAGTGAACGAACGTTTTGAGCAGTCTAAATCTTTTGTCTTTTCAGTGCTTTATATAATCAACTTTGAAAAGTTTGGTTGAATTGTAAAGTGAATAGTAATAATTTTACAGCAACATTACTAGTGACAAATTGGGGAAAATACAAAGGAAATCCGCCTAAGTTTGATCATATGTGAGAAAAAGGCCAATAGAGGCTCTAATGAAAAAGGAAAATATATCAAATGAAAGATATTTAGATTAAAAGGGATAGAGGAAAACTAAAGAAAACATTAGAAGAAAATAAACCATTAACAAAAAAACTTATACTAAATGGTTTCACTGAAATTTTGGTTTTTTGACAGAGCTCAATTGTTTCGATTAATCCATGTAGCTGACTCTATCTAGTAGGATAAAACTTGGTCATTGCTGTTGTATTACTAGTAACATATGATGGGAGAATTCAGCTTTGTTGTTTGAGTTCTACCATGTGATTTGGAATATTAAGAATCAACTTCCTCAGAATATGTCAAATAATACAAAATAAGTAGAACAGAAAGGGAGGTGGCTGATTGTGGTGGGGTTAAAATATAGATCATGTTTAGAAGCATGTGCGCCCTCTATTCTCAGTCAATGACATGATTTGCAACAGAAAATGTTGACAGGAAAGAAGAGAGGAATAGGTATCATAAAACAGAGAGGGAGGAGAAAAGAGTATGCCCAAGCCTTCCCTACCATTGTGGCCATGTTGAATAATCACTTCCCAACACCTTATTATCACCATTTCACGCTAGAGGAATCATGAAAGCTGACAAATAGAATAGAGCCTGCATAGCCTTTTTCTACTTTTCTCCAATAAAATAAAATCCGCCAAAGATAGTCCACTCTTTTAAAAGGGCTTCCCTTCTATTCTACCCCAAGCCTCCACGAATAACTCATTCCTCCTGAAAATGGCCAACTTAGCCACCTCGTTTGTCCTGTGGTTGAGTATGATTTCTACTGTCTACAATGTGAAACTTACGGCATATAGAAGTATCAGGGGAGAACCAACCAGGTTCTATGATTTTCAGGTCTAATTTCTTCTTAAAGTGTGCATTATGACACCATATTTAACCTTCCAGTGTAGTGTACTCCAATGCCTTTTTCTCTATTTTTTAATGCTCTTGATGGTTACGTGTACAGGTACAAACTAAAAGAGTTACCAAACTTTGCAACTCCAAGGACATTGTCACCATTAATGGCATGTTTCCAGGACCCGTGGTTTATGCCCAAGAAGATGATAGAATCATAGTCAAAGTTACCAATAAGACACCTTTCAATATCACAATTCACTGGTAATCCCAATTACAACCTCATGCATAAAATAATTCATTCAATAATGTTATCACCAACAATGTTGAATCTTTAAAATTTTAGGCATGGTGTCCGGCAAAGGCTATCATGCTGGTATGACGGGCCATCATATATTACACAGTGTCCAATTCAAGCAGGCCAGAGTTTCACCTATGTTTTTTCAGTGGTGAAGCAGAAGGGCACCTTCTTTTGGCATGCTCATGCTTCTTGGCTCAGAGGAACCGTTTATGGTGCCATGGTTGTTTATCCAAAGGCCAGGGTACCTTACCCATTCAAGATTCCCTATCAAGAGCACATAATCATACTAGGTAACCTACAAGATGCTACCCTTCGTTTTTGCATTTATAGTGGTTCATAGCAGTATGTTCTCCATATAATATGCTGTTCTTGTGGGTTGATTTGAATTATGGCAGGGGAGTATTGGCTGCAGGATCTTCTACAAATTGAGCATGCCACTCTAGCAAGTGGAGGAGCTCCACCTACGGCAGATGCTTATACCATTAACGGTCAACCAGGCCCCAACTACAACTGCTCCACTAATGGTATTTGAGATAACAGAAGATAACAATTAACAAAGTAATTATGATAATGGTGATTTACCTTCATTGGGATTGCTTGTTACATTGTACTAGTTGGGGTCAACCATTATTTTTAAAACATGTTTCAATCAGACAACTTTGATCTAATACAATATAATCTGGATTAAGTGGTGAATGAGGGTCATCTTCTTTCTCTAACACTCATTGTCATTGACCTCGTAACGATATCCACGAGACTACATAAGCACTGGTCTCCTAAACCAGTCTATCACAACTTATGACTGTTGTAAAATTATAATTTCTGTCTTCCTTTTTTTCATACATTTTCTTTCCCATTATTCCAGATATCTACCAAATTGATGTGACTCTGGGGAAGACCTATTTATTAAGACTAATTAATGCGGGTTTAAACACTGAGAACTTCTTTGCCATTGCTAATCACAAACTAACGATTGTGGAAGCTGATGCTGAATACACGAAGCCATTTACCACAGACACAGTGATGCTTGGACCAGGCCAGACACTGAATGTCCTTGTCTCTGCTGATCAACCAGTAGGAAAATACTCCATGACTGTGGCACCTTACAAATCTGCCAGGATTGTTAATTATCAAAACATTTCAGCCATTGCCTGCTTCCACTATATAGGCGCTGCACCTGATAGCTTATATTTACCAGCTAAATTACCAAAACTTGACGATAAACTGGCTGTTAAGACAGTCATGGATGGATTAAGGAGCCTTAATCAAGTCAATGTTTTCAAAGAAATTGATAAAAACCTATTCATCACCATTGGATTGAATGTCCAAAAGTGTCATTCAAAGACGCCAAAGCAGAACTGCCAAGCCATGAATAATGGGGTCCTGGCAGCTTCAATGAACAATATAACTTTCGTTCAGCCCAATATTTCAATCCTGGAAGCTTACTATTGGAAGATAAAAGGATCGTATACTGAAGATTTTCCTGACGCACCCCTTAAATACTATGACTTTGTTTATGGTGCACCTAATAACATTCCATATAACACGCAGTCACTGAATGGGACTAGAACAAAGGTCCTTGAATATGGTAGCAAGGTGCAACTTATTCTGCAGGACACAGGGACAGTCAACACAGAAAACCACCCAATTCACTTCCACGGCTACAGCTTTTACGTTGTAGGGTATGGCACAGGTAACTATAACCCACAAACTGCACAATTCAACTTAGTGGATCCCCCATACATGAACACAATTGGAGTTCCAGTGGGTGGATGGGCAGCAATTCGCTTTGTTGCTGACAATCCAGGTATAAACCTCAATGTGTGTTTCATTTCTCTGTTTGTTTACTTTAACAGACAAGGACCTTTTGCTTTCTTACTATCAATAAACTGCAACATTTTGCAGGGGTATGGTATATGCATTGCCACATTGATATACACCAGTCATGGGGACTAGGAATGGTATTTATAGTGAACAATGGAAAAGGAGAGCTGGAGTCCTTGCCAAATCCTCCGGCAGACCTGCCACAATGTTGAGACTACCAACGGATCCTAACAGATGGTTGTGACCTTTCTCCCTTTCAAGTCTGTAACTGTAATATTTGGCACTGGTCCATTTCTTTTAAAAGCACGAAATTGTGGATGTAAAGAAATAGAATGACTAGATAAAAGACGGCAAATCTTGTTCGCTTTGGTTTGAGTTACACGTGCTAATACTTCTTTTTTTGCAATAAGATGGTAAGTATTTTTTTTTGGGGGGGTTAAATAATAAGACGATAAGTTGAAGGAGATGAGTATTCATTATTAAACAGTATGATAGGCATAGCATAAAGAAAAAACTGTGACAGCCTTTGTGCAGATCTGCAAGTTAAGAGAAAATATAGAAGGCCCTACAAGAAATCAAGAATTCGAGATTCTTTAAAAGGTGGAGAGCACTGACTAACACCCTCCCTCCCCACACAATCGCATGGGGAGGGAAATTATGGAACAGCAGATAGTTAAGAATCTAGTGTATTTATCCCTTGAGAACAGCTCCACCTGTTCTTCACCCTTTTCTTCTCCCATTAAGGATCAGGGGAGTCTTCTGTCAGTGTATATGTTAAAGTGCAATCATCTTCTCATTAAATTAAATGAACCAGAGGATGTGACCACTTGACACAGGTGCTAGGCGATGACATATGTTCCAATTTATCCATAATTGTATCTGAGATTTAATTATTTGTGTATCGGTGATGTAATGCAGCAATAGAAACAGAGATAATTGCATCTTCTTAGAAAAATGTGATACAGACTACAACTTTACCAGATGGTCCAGATCTATCAGACATAGAATAATGCAATAAATGTCAGTTGTTTAGTAACCAAGTATTAAAAAGGGACATGTATCCCCTCACTCTAACTCTTAACACGATCTAGAGAGATAGAAATAAGAGTGGGATCCCATGCAGGAATGCGTTACCCTATACAGGAAAATTGAATTACCCTATTCAAAGTCTTGTAACTACCTTTATCATAAAATAACTCGATATCAAATGCTAAAATGAGCGGGGATCCAAATCCCATTAAAAGAATGATCTGGTTAACTACTATGTATTATAATTCGTTCAGAATCATCTGAATGCATTGTAAAATGAGATCTTCTCTTCAATTGTGCAATGGAATTTGTTTCAAAATACTCAAGATGAATAGAAAATCCACAGTGAAAGGGAACACATTAAGTTTTTTTTTTAAAAAAAATGATAAAATGAACACATTTTCAACTGACAACCAAACATATAAATAAGTTCACAAATAGTTCATACTCTAGAAGCAAGCAATCTTCACATTGCAAGCCAGAACACCTACCTCTTAAACAACATAAAAATCTCATAAATGTGATAAGGTGTGACAGATAATCGGAGGTATCATAACACAGATTGTTTTAACTTTTAATCAAATTTAAGTTCAATTAACCAGATGTTAATCTACTTTAATTTTTTTTTTTTGAAAATAGATGGCTTATTCAATTAATATTAGGTTAACAAAAGTGATTTCACAATAACCATATTGAAAATAACCATTTATCATTTGACTTAACCGCTTTTACTTCTTGTTAACCAATTATTTTGAACTAATTAAAATAGACTAACATTTGGTTAACTAAACTTCAATTTTGATTAAAGTAACAAGTTGTATTGATACCACTTGTCCATACAAAGGGTATTTTAGAATTCACCATGTGATAAATATACGAGGTTGATGATTCTTCCCCGAAAACCCAGATAGAATAACTGACTTTCTGTGGAGTACTGCTTTCTCAAATTAGTGCTCCCTAGTTTAAGTGGGAGGTAAAAAAGGCTCCTGCTTAAGGATTTTGCAATAATTTCTCTCCAAGTTTCCATCTCTATACTAATTCCCAGTGACATGCTCATCTAGACAAGATGCTTTACATAAGAGACTAATTTGCATCCAATCTTAGAAGGTTTATATCAAACAAGTACAACCTTCAGAACACCAAGGGGTATGAAGGCTGATTTAGTGCACATTGTACAATAAATATCTGACTGGCATTTACCAGTCAATCCTCTCTCCTATACTCTCAGAACATGCAACTTGTTGTTTGCGGTGAAATAATATCATAGAGACCAGATTATAGGTTTACCCTCTCCATCATCCAGCTTTTCTCTGCTGTTGCACTCACACTTGCTTTGAATGTTAGCCTCTGGTTACTCTTCAAATTCAAGTAATCAACCTGTAAATGGTTGAAGCCAAAGTGAATACGTGGAAGCAAAGAGGCATATATTAGTGCCAGACTAGAAGAGATATCACTACCTGATCTGGATCTAGAATCAGCAGACAAAAAGTATCAACTGGACCTGCAGAAGGATCTAAAGATATTTCTGGCTGTGCTTGTTCATTTAGATAGGGAAGTCCTGGCTTGGGCCCCAAATACTGCAACCTCGATCTCAGTGAACTAGCAAACCAGGATTTCTCTCTATGCTGCATTATGAATTGATCAACTGAGCAGAAAAGTATAGCACTTGATAGCATATAAATTTAAAAAGCAGAAAGATATAATATATAACCTAGCAAAATACATATACTAAAATGTAATAAACCAAATTCAGCTCCTTTAAGATTTTTGTTTTGTTTTCCTTTCCCCTGTTTTGATGAAGGAGAATTAAGGATTCTTGAATTTGTATAGGGGGGTTGACATTAATACATATAGTGTAACACCCCAAGTCCCACTTTGGTAGCAGATGTATCATCTAGTCCAAAAGGCTTGGGTACCCTACAACCAGTAACTGGGATTTGAGCAGTTTTAGCCATGTGGTAGGCCTGCTTGAGTTATTTAGTTAGTTAATTATATGGGATTTTGCATTATATGCCTAATATAACTGAAGAAAATCAAATGTGAAGTAATTGGTCTTGTGCTTTTTTCCATTCTCCACCACCATTGTAGTTTAACCTTCCCATATCTTTAACTGGTCTTCTCCACAAATTACTAGAGTTGAGGCAAGTTCAAATTGCTTTTACATAGAAGGTTGACTTGCTCATCTCTGTGAGCATGAATAAATGTTGTAAGAAAAGGATTCTGTCTCAAAGTGAAAAACTCAACTTTTCTTCACATTTTTTGTCTTCACTCTTTAAGGATCCTAGGAATAATTCATGAGAAGCCACTATACATGTTAAATTTTAATATCCACTCTCTTCATATCCTGTGTGTTCAGAGAGATAAGCTGTTTTCAAAGGGCGGAGCATAAGTGTTCTCATCAGACTGATCACAAAGCACGATGCTTTATCATCTATCACAGCTTATGCATTGTGCTTCTCCCAGTTAGTGAAAGAAGTGAATGGTTGTACATAACATAGTTGATTTACATGGAATATTTCCCTTTTTCATGTCACAAATTTGCATAAAATTTTTGCAACAGTCATCTAGAAATTTGTAAAGGGAATCTCCTCTTGATTCTAATTAGATGTGTATAAATGAAGAAAAGGTCCATTCATACAGATAAAACAGCTTGAGAAAGGATCTCAACATCCATCACTAGTTCACAGAATCTGATTCAAGCATAACTGAAAATTTCCCATCAAACCTGAAGTTTTAGTGGGTCAGGATTCGATCCATCAATGATATCTATTTTCCCATTTATCCGGAATTGCTCCCAGGAATCTGTGAAATACCAACATATCTAAAACAAGAACTACATTTAGTCGCAAAATCTATGCACCTTAGCAGTAAAATAGACGAATATGCCTTCATAATAGATGGTAAGTGAAACATTTTTCTTTAATAAGAAATATACAAAATTAGAAGAAAAAAAAAAAACCTCGCCAGAGGAGCAAAGCTTGATCTCTTCAATCTGCATCATAAACAAGCCAACAGAGAATTCTATGTAAGTAATATTTCCAATGAAATTGTAAATTTTTAATCATAGAACCAATACTCATGCCAACAACTATGGTACAGAAGGCCCTGAGTGATATGACTAAATTGTAATTAATAGATACTCAATTACCAATATTTAAGTCAAGCCATAGTCCAAACTCCAATCCCAGCAATTAAATTCCAAACAAACAGAAAACCCTGTTTTTATTTCCCACTCTGAAGTACAATCATAGAAAATTGGATAGCCAAAATGTTTCTGATATCTGTATAAAAAGAGAATGAAAAGTGAATAACCTTCCGGGTGCGGGCGTCGGTGTTAATTTGGATCTTATCAGTGTTCTCTTGAAATCCTCTGAAAACCCAAAACAGCCCATATCGTAATTTCGATCAAACGGGCAAGCAAAGAGTGAGGGACAGGACAGAACCTGAAAACGACAGTACGATTCGAAGGTGTTCCGTTAGTTCCTATGGTTGCCTGAAACACAGAAAAAACGATAAATGTAGTAAAACGAGCGCATATATAGATACAGGAAGAGAAAGGGGGGCACATACGAGCTGCATGAAAGAAGAGTGCTTGATGTGGCCGTTGGATTCCAATGCGTTGAGAAGAAGCTGCTTCCATGGCGCCGTCCCCATTCCAATGGTTTGGGATTTTTTTTTCTTGTATTTTGTTATTATAAATATTTATAATTATTAATTTTTTCCTTTAGTAAAATTCATATGCTTATAAATAAAAAAAATATTTTTTTTTTAATTTGATTTATAAGCATTAGGTGGTGTTATCGTAATTACAGTTCGAGTACAATTGAATCATTGAATCTTAAATCAGTATTTCAATTAATTTAGTAATCGGTTTAATTTTTAAAGCCTTAATATTTTATAATTAATATTATAAATTTTTTAAGGATAATTGTATCCTTAATTTACTGTTAATTCTTAAAATTTATTTTTTTTTTTAGGCCCTGCTTGTTTAAAAGAATTGAGCTTGAAATTCAGTCTTTAAATTTGAATTGGACTTTTTAATTATAATTATCATGTTTGGTGTACACTAATTAAATTTGGATTTATAATTCTGAATACTAATTTTATAAAATTGAAAATAATTGACTTACACTATTTTTAATTCCTAACTTAGATTTTAAAAATTAAAATTAAAGTATCAAGACATTTTTTAGAAAATGGAAAGGCAAGAATTAAAAAAAAAATATTTCATATTTCATTCTTGCACTTTGTTTCTATCGCAAGCATATTTCGACAACCATCGTCGTTGCGTACTTTGGCAGTTCGTCTGCATAATCCAGCAGTCTAGCAACCACTTGCGCCAGCGTACTCCAACAACATCGACACGAACATACTCTGACAATCACCGCTAATGGCATATTTAAGCAACCACCACCATTGCTAGCTCAAACGTATAGCATGTTTGGATTTCCATTTACATACTGCGGTTTATGTGGACGGAGAAACAAATTATATTACTTATACCTAAATAATGATTTAAAATTTAAAATTATATTTAAATGTAACTCAATTATGGTTTTGTCAAATATGTTAGTTATGGATAAAAATCAGTTTACACACTTGGAGTATGCGCAACTATCATCGCCTTACTCTAGCAACCATCGTCACTACTGGTGTGCTTCCAGGCTTCCAACAACCATTGCAGTGGTGCTTCAGCAACTATTATTGATGTGTATTTTGACAAATAATAGAATTCTATTATTTATTACATTTTTCTTTTATTCGGATCAATTTTTCAAATAGAATTCTAATTTAGTTAATAATTATAATTTTATGTATTAATTCTTTATTTATCTTAAATATGATATTTAAAATTTATAATCAATTCTAATGCTAGGCGAATTAGAATCGAAATTATAATTTTTACTTGTAATTACAGTTCTATCATCCAAATGGACAGTGTTCAGCTTAGCTAGGAGAAATAGAGTAGATCATCCAACAATCTAAACTTCTTCAAACTGTCATCATTTTTTTCATTTTTGTTATGAGGGTTGTTGTGGTACTTTCATATATTTTTAGAAAAAAGAATATTAAGTACAGGAACAACTTCTTTAAAGAAGATATTGCTTTTGTAAAAGTTAGGTGAAGGGTGTATTTAAAAAATTAAGTCTACATCTTTCAGACGGAGTGAGAGGACCGGGGGGAACTGGACCGACTCTGACCAGTATTCTGTATAGGATTGTTTGTGAAGCCCGTGACGGTCCATATGCTCGGGCCTCAACCTTCAATTCTGCATTCTGGTGCCAATTTAAATGCGCCATGCCTTTCACCAACCACATTGATTTAAGGTGGGTTCCTTTGTGTAAATATCTTTTTTCATCTACATAATTATATCATAAAAATCATGACAAAAAAAACACGTTATATCATAAATTAATAAATGATATGAGATTCCAAATGTAATTGCATGATTGAATTTAAGTAAAAAATAATTCTAAAATAATTACACTCTATATTTTCTCTTATTTTTTAATATTATTTTTCTTATTTATTCGCCTAGATTTCTAAACCTCTCAATTTTTTTACTATTTCCTCTCTCATTCTATCTCTTTCAATAAATTTTATTTTATTTTTTAAACTTATGTGTGTGCTCAGGTCTTGTATATAAATAATATAACCATCCCATGCTAATACGGAGGATGTAATAGATGAGTGATGGGTGATTATAAAACAAATATCATACTTGCATATCAACATATCATGTCATCACATAAAAATGCAAGAAATTTTCTTTTGATATGCATCTCATTTTCACATTTACTATTAAGTCAAGCATATCAGCCAAAACCTTTACGTAATGGGGGAAATATTTTCTACGTGGATACTGACTTTTACAAGTATTCAACTAAATTCATTGAAGTTTAAATTAAAGTCAAAATTTCCTGAGTCAAAAAAGATAAAGAAAGATGAAGGAAATGATCTCATGTCTAACAATGAAAAGAATATATAATATAGAAGAAATTTGGTAAAAATAATGAATGAATTTCGGATAGAGACCACTTTCATTTGCATTTATTTGAGATTGAATATTGAGTCATTCACGGACTCAAGAGTTAAAACTGTATAGATTATTCTGGGTTATCATAATTGAAGCAACAAATAATGAGATATCTTAAATATATGTTGTCATCTTGCAAGCCATATTCTAATATGAAAGTTTGACTTAATTAATAGGATCGAACTGTGTCAATTTAAATGTTTTGGATTTAATTTTTGCTAATGATTCTTTATTGGTAGGCAATTTGTAGGTATCACTATAAACTTTTAGTTAGACTTGTAACATGTCCTAACTATAAAATGAAACATATTTTCGTTCCCTAAATCATTTTTCAAAAAAAAAATTGAGTTAAGACATCCTTTAAATTTTAATAACACTGTTTTTATTCTTCTTTATTCCTATTCCTCAATGGGAGTTAGTTCACTTGATCAACCTTTTGTTGACAACAACTGTATGACTTGAGTTTAAATCTTATAATCTGTTGTTGGTAGGTGATATATAATCCCACTATAAATTTTCGTTGAGATTGGTGTGTGTGTATATATATATATATATATGGAGCATATATAGTGAGAAGTGTGTTTATTGTGAGAGGAGTGAATCTTGATTATTAACGGGCATTTGTTTCAAGGATTGTAATTTCATTCTCGGGAACACATTCTCAGAAATAATATACCTAAGAATGGTATTCCCTAATATTTTAGAAAATCTGTTTGATTAGCATTTAAAATTCTTAGAAATATTTTTTGAAATTCTTGGGAATAATTCAAAAACTAGTTGGTTAACTATACTTATTTCTGGAAATTTATTGCATAATTCTTAAAATCCCCTTAATGTATATCAAACAACCCATGCTACAATATATTACACTTGCATAAGATTGTATTCATTCCAATCAAAGACTATCAAAGAAGTGGTGGGTGCTTTCATAATTCTAGCAATAAAGAATATTAAAAAAAAGATTATATTAGCACCCACTAGTGAAAAAACTTCGCAATGTCACTATACAAAAAAAAAGATCATATTTCATTTTCTTTTGTGGTTAGCAGAAGTAAGTTTTTTTTTATGGCAATGTCATTTTCAATCAAAAAAAAAATCACACTCCAAAAAAAAAAATAAAACAAGATCTTATGAAGAGGAAATTCTTACACAATAATGTTAAAAAGAGAGGAAAATTGACGGAGGAAGAATGGAGAGGAAAAACTTCCATAAAGTTATGCTAAAAAGTGAGATAAAGATGGAGAAGTGAGATAATGATAAAGGAATTATCGATAGAAAAAAAAAGGAGTTGAAGTTGATTAGTTACAATGGCGAGTATTTTAGACTTTATTTATTTATTTTTTATTCCCAAGTCATGAGAAAACAGCTCCAACCTCTTTCATGAGATGAAATGTGAGCAGAAGGTGGGAATATGGCTCTTTTAGAAATTTAAAATATCCAGGAATATTATTTTAAAACTTATAACAAACATAACAATATTTTAAGATACATGAGAATCTTTAAAATATTTTCAGAAATCTTAAAATTTACCTTAAAACAAACACACCTTTAGATTTTACAAGGATGATTAAGATTAAAATAAAAAGTTATGTAACTTTCTTAAGTGATTATATGAGTTTTAAATAATATTTAATCCTAACTATTCGTGTATAGTTTAATGTTTAAGATTTATTTCTCTCACCTTTTATAATAAAAATTCTCTCACTTAATACATTCCCTATATATATATATATATGTATATAAGCATGCAATAATAGAGAATTGCTACGTGGTTTAGCTTTGCAAAAGAGAGCCTGGTTCGCGTCCACCAACTACTTCAAGTCACTGATTGACCTGATCAATTTGAGCGGTGACAGTGGCACATGCGTGCAAGAAGGATAGCAGCTCGTTGCTTCTTCGCGCGGAGGAAAAAACAGGACACAAGAAAAAGAGAGGACAAAGAAGACAGCATTTCACTATGCAGCGGGTCCAAAAACGCACACGACTTCGGAAAATCCTCTAACCTATTTCATATTTTAATCCCATGTGGACGTGGACTCGTAATTTGGCATGTATCCCGCTTTGATACTTCTTTTCTGTAGTAACCAAGAAACTACCTCATTATATATATGGTCCAAAATATTTGTTACCCATTTTAAATGTTTTCTTTTCTTTTTCTTTGCCATATCCTATATCGATATCAGTGTTGGTTTGCGTATACATCAATTTGTTCATTTTCCTAAGTTTAAAATATTTTATCCATAATAAGGTTAATTTAAAAGAATATTTTTATTATTTTTTTTGTAATTTAGATCCAGAAAGTTTGTCTTACATATGATAAGATTCAAATTTATGCACTTGATTATATAGCACGTGCTGGCCGTCATATGACTTACAAACGAAGCATTTAATTAGTTTAATCGACCACTACCACCAACCAATGTGTCTGGACCGAACGATATGGAGTGTGTTCACCTTTAAAATTGGAGGGATAATGATCTCTCTCTCTCTCTCTCTATATATATATATATATTTCAGCAATCATCTTCAATCAAGTGGTCTTTGTAGAATGAACCTCATGGAAACTCAGGAACCTAGATGTCCATGTCACTTGCATAATCGAGAAAAAAAAGAAAGAAAAGAGAAACCCATTCACAGTACAGAGCTAGAAAGCAATTTCATAGCTACAAGTTTCATTAATCTACTCAATATTGTCGGATTGAGTGTTTTCATGTGCACATGGGTGGAATTTGGAGTTTTTCTTTTTTCTTTTTTAAGAAAAAGTGAGAATTCTGTTATAAAAAATGCAAATTGTTAGTGGACTCCTGTATAAATAATATTTGGTGTTAATTTCTACAATACAATTCTGGGAGCTTTTAAAAAAAAAAAACCTTTTCTATATAAATCTTTTTTAAAAACATCTTTTAAAAAAACTTAAAATTATTTTATGTTTAAATGTAATATTTGATAAATAATTTTTTAATATTTAAACAGCTTTTTTATCCTTTAAAAAATATTTTTTTATAAATACTAAAATTTAACTTTAAAAACAATTTAAATGTGTTTTTTTTTAGTACTTCACTCCAAACATATTAAAATTTTAAAAAGTATTTTTTTAAAAGGTATTTTCTTATTAAAAAAAGCACATCTAAATAAACAGTTTATGTGGTTCTCTCTCGTAAAGGCATAATCTCATGTTCTTAAAAAAAAAAAGAAGAAAATTCAAATCACAGTAACACCACACAGGAGGATTCTCTATGTATATATGAGAGAAGGTAGCTAATAAGTTAAGCTGACTGCTTATTTGGTAAAGCTTAATATTTAGGATTTTTTTTTAAAAACTCTTTCAATAAAATTTTAATTATAAACTGTTTTAAATATAAAATAATAAGTTAATTCAAACATACACTTATACAGTAGTTTTAATTAGCATATTAAAGTTAGTAAATCTAACTAAACCAGTATTAATTAAGCTATTTTAATTTTTACTTGTAGTCTTTGCTCTAAGATTCTGCATTGGCATTTTTCATTTCTCTACTACATAATTCATTTCTGTACTTCATCTCTTATTACCAGAAAATGCATTTGTTCTTTAATTTCTCCAAGGCTGTTTTATTGTAATTAGTTATAGACGTGCACTTTGTATAGACGCTTCAAATCTTTTAAAGAGGACAAGTGGTGCATAGAAATTCTAATCACAAAAACTAATGAAAATAACATTTATGCACGTACTCAAATTGTATGAATCAAATATAATTAATATTAGTGTCAGAATTCATTTGGCCGTAAATTAAAAAATACACTCATTCATTAACTAAAGATTAAAAAATAAGTTTTTCTAAAACCTACTTAAACATATATCTTTATTGCGTGCTTAAGCTTTTATATAATATAATTATTAGTTTCTTATAATAGATGAGACCATTTGTCAAACATGCTGTATTTCACTTTTAACATTGGATAAAAGAGAAATACTAAACTAAATTCAAAAGAGTTGGTCTAGTAGTTAAGGAAGTGTATTCCATATCTTAATTAATTGGGTTCAAACTTTAGATTAATATTTAAGAAATTAAACATCTTAAATATATTATGTCGATGTAGATGATGTATCATTAAAATTATATGAAAAAACTTTGTTTCGATTAACATGACTCTTTTTGTATAACTAAGAAAAAAAGAGATTAATAAACTCAATATATTGAAAATATTTTATTTTTAATTAATTAAGACAGGATAAAAAGTAGTAGGAGAATTTTTTCACAAAGGACTCATATATATATATATATATATATATATATAATTTTTTATTAAATATTTTTTTTACAAAATTTACTGTTAAAATAAAAATTCTTATCATATAAATAATATTCATTAAATTTTTCATTAATTTGATATTATTTTGTACTCCATTGATAACTTAAAATTTTTTCATGTAAGTCTCAATTATATTGTTTTCTTCATTAAAATAAAAAATATAGAATCAATTACTAATTTTAATTTGTCCAGGGCAAATAATATATTTTGCATCATGTACTCTTACGACATTTAATAAATTAATAGTCGTGAAAAGTTAAATTATTTAATATAAACTAATATAGTAAATAATGACACCTAAAACATCAAGATTATATTAAGATGTAGTGATCCAACTGTTATGATTGTACATAGTCCGTCGTCATGTTTAGTTCATCATATGTATATTTTTTAAGGAAGAACTCTACCTACTCTTGTATGTATATTGAACAAAATATATTCAAGGCATAAACAATTGTATCCCTCGGCCCAGTGTATATATTCTATATATACTACTCTATCTTTTCAATAATTTAAGAAAAATATATATGACTATTTTTTAAACAAAATGGTTCGATCTACACAATATTTTTTTTCTTTGTTGTTGTATATATAAGAGAATCATGGAGTTAGCTTTTGCATTATTTAAGACTAATTTTTCTTTAGACGATCTTAAAAGTATATTCCTATATTAGCCTAATAAATTTGAAAAAATTAATTCTTTTAAGTATTAAGTTTAAATTTAAGTAATCAAGATAAGGAGCACATTTCATTAATTACTAAACTAATTCTATTAAATTTGATGTACTAAATATTAAAGAAAGTAAACAATATATAAAAGTCACCATTTTCCAGCTTGCACCAAGCAATTCAGAACTTAGAAAGTTAATGTGGCCTTCTTAATTTTCCTATGTAAGTCTCTGATACATATATCAATGACAATGAGAATGGGTTTTATGTAAGCATCAGTTTGATATGAGAATAAAAATAAAAATAAAAATAAAAATTTTTTGAATGTATTTTATATATAATTTATTCATTAATTTTTATTTTATTTTTATTCTAATATCAAATATATACACTCAAAATCAGTTTAATATAAAGGTAAAAATAAAATTTTTATAAGTAAATTTTATATAAAAAAATCATTCATAAAATTATTACCCATACTGGAAACATACTTTTAATTGTAACAAGAAATGGGGCTGAATATTATTAACCAAGATGCAGAGTTAGCAGCAGCAGCACTTATTGAAGGAGGAAAAGACTCTTATATCAAAAGTTACTGGAACTTACTGACAGTTCATTGTTTGTTATTTTAGTTATTCTAATTTAGTTATTTTGATTATTTTCTTGTTACTTGAGCACACGTGTTAATTGTGTGAACAATGCACATATAAGTACTTGGTTCTCAGATTATGAATACAACTTTTATTTTTTCCAAATCTTAATAAATATCAAGTCAAAAAAAACAAAAAACAAAAACAATGGGGTGAATATAACTACGTAAGGTCAAATGAATCGAGCCAAGGACTCTATTCCTATACTACCTGACGATGGTACGACACATAAAGAAACAGCTGATAAACTTTTTCCTAAATTATTATTTTGATTTTTTAAAATGTTTATTTATTTTTAATTTTTAATTTTTAAAATATATATGAGATTAAATTAATTTTTTAAAAATTTAAAATGACATTTAAATAGTTTTTTATAAAATTTTAAAAAATTATTTTGATATCATTTTAAATTTTTAAATGATTAATTTAAGGATAAAATTATTTAAAATTTATCTTAATATCAAATTATTTTCTTATTTTTTTTTTCACTAAAATAATCTGAACTTTGGTCTAACTTAAAAACGTTAATTTTTTTTATTAAATAAAACAGAGGTTATTATTCAATTTTAAGTTTCATCAAACTTCAAAGGTTTAATGAGACAAAAAGAATTTTAGGAGGTAATTTGATACAAGATAAACTTCAAGGATATAAATTATATTTTACCCCATAAGATTTTCTAACTAAATAATTATGTGTTGTGCATGTGAGTTATGTGGTATACATGTGGGTCACGTAGTACACGTGAAGGTGACATTCGTTTCATTTAATAACAAAGTTAACGTTTTTAAATCAAACTAAAATTTACAGGATTTAGTGAAACTAAAAAAACTTCAAAGATAATTTGATATCGAGATAAATTTTAATAGTGTAAATTATGTTTTATCTTTAATTTAATATCACATATTTTTAAAAGACTATATTAATATCAATGAATTTTTGAAACACCAAAATGATTATTTAATGTTAACTATTTATAACTCCAAGAAACATCGTATGATCCTGCGAAAATGAGAATGAACGAAAATGAAAGGTTATATTTTATATTTTAGGATCGACATGTAGCACTGCATTAGTTTTAAATAAAAAATTAGTCTTAAAAACAGAAGCAAAACAAGATCTACATTAGTTTAGTAGTTTAATTTTCAACTCTTGAACACTTCTTACAAGTTGAAATAACTAACATTCTTAAAAATCACTTAAATAGGGTACAAGGATTTTTAATGACTTTAATTTTACTCTTAATTATCTATTAAAATTAGAATGTGAGACTATAAAATTTTAAATTGGGGTAATCAATATAAGTTGGCAAAAGTTAACGGAGAAAAGTTATTTGTACACGTTTAAATTTTATAACTATTAACAAAAAAATTCATAGATTTTTATAAAATACTAGCACATTGAGACATGAGAAGTAAAGAAGAAGAAATTCAATCTTGAAAACAAGTGGTTTTCAAATAGGGATTCAAATTTTATCTGTTCTTTTGAAATTATAGTGTTCTAACCACTTGCGAATACTTAATGTACAGATTTTGAATAATAATCAGGGACGACAATTAGATTTATGAATCCGGTACTTGTTCAATCCGTTTATATTTAAATCTATCCAGTCCATTCAATTGTAATAATAGATTTAATAAATTTTGATGAATTAGATTAATTTTAATTAATGAATAGTTAATGGATCAATTAAAAATATTTATTAGATTTAATGAATTTATATATATGGTTTGAAATATAAATAATGTACTTTGACATAAAAGAAGTCTAGATGCATTTAATTGAAGATGAATAAATTAAATATTCATCCATTAAAATGAATTAATGGATGGATTGAATATCATCTATTAAAATAATTCATGAATGGATTAGATAGTTTTAATAAATTTTAATGGATCATAAATGTATTATTAATTTATTTTTTATCCATCTATTAATGATCCTATTCAAAACATATTCAATCCATTTATTTGTCACTCCTAATAATAATTATTTATACTTTATTATCTAAAATGAAGCCTACATATTAAAAAGATCTAACATAAATGTTAATTACCAGAATATCAATTAATTTAAAACTACAGTGTATAACACTGCTTGGATAACCTATCGAACTGCTAAATACATAGCAAAATTTGCGGAATTTCATATATTTTATAACCTTTTATAACTTGCCTTCTTTTGTTTGTAACATTGCCGACTATCAACCATCAACTCTTTTGTTCTCTTTCAGTCTATTTTGGCGGATATAACATAGATTCTAACATATTAAATTCCATTTATTCACTTATTAGTCCAAAAATAGAAGGGAGGGGGGAGTCTTCCTTTAATTAGGAGCCAAAATCTTTTGTGACAGTACATGTATTTAGGGATCAATGGGTGTTGATTAGAGTGTAAAGAGTTTAAATATTTTTAAGGATCAATATCAGTAATAGAGATTCGATTTTGCAGGAGTAAACATCTTTGAGAGTTCTCCTAACATCAAGGCCTGACAGTATTTCACAAAATTAATTTTTCAAAGTATTTAGGGGCCACGTTGGCAATATATAGAGATAGCAATATATACATTAGCATCAAAATGAGTGTCTAAAATGACCAAAAAAAAGTGTCGTCTCCATGGAAAGTTTCATGTAGGGATATGCCTACCAATTTTGGAAAAAAAAGTTAGTGACGAGGTTATCTAACCCGATTGGGTGCAATTTGCACGCCATTATAGGCATTGATGATGGTTAATTAGGAAAGATAGCTTTTGAATAAAGTGCTTGATAAATTCTACTTAAAAAACAATAGATCTTAAAAGCTATAGCTGAATTTCTATAATAAAATATTATTTTAATTTTTTTAACAATAAAGCATAGAAAAATTTAAACTTAAAACCTTATTTAAATCATTCAAACTCCTTACTATTAAAGCCACTCTTGCTGCTTGTACGATTTTAGAAGTTAACAAAACTTACACTAAAACGGAAGTTATTATATAAGCATAAAGTATTTCAATATATGAACTTTTACTATGTTCTAATTAAGATTCACACCAACCCTCCATTATAATTAAATCATAGCATAAATAGTAAAATACATGTTAGATGATTAAGTAATCTTTTAAATAGAAAATTGACTTTAGACTTAATTTTGATCTATTGTTAGTATGTAATTTTTTTACATTATCATTCAATCACATGTTTCCAGATCTTGGTCAATTTTTTTAATGATTTTATAAAATGTGATTAGATAATAGTGTAAAATTTTTTACACTGACAATAAATCAAAATTAAACTCATTAATTTTACCCTCAAGTAATGCAATAGCACTTAAATATTAATACTATCCATTTCACGGATAAAATTTTAAAAAATTTAATGAAGGAAAATTATTAATTGGATCATATAATAATATACATAGCAAAAATCCTAATAAAGCAGAAAAAATGGAAATAAAAAATAATCTTAAAAATGTAAATCTCATATCAAAGAGCATATGCGAAAAAATCAATCATAAATAAGTGAGAATAAAAAAAATTTCTAGATCAGTTTTGTAATAAAACTATAGTTAAATGTGAGGTCAATTAATTGAAATAATTAAAAAATTAAAAAATTGAGACCTAGGAGCTGTTAGACAAAAGAAAGGGACGGCAATGGAACTATTTTTACTTTTAATATTAAAAGAAAATCCGTAGGAGGTTTCGATCACCAATAGAGAAAAAAATTCTAAAGTATTCTAAGAGTTTTATATTTAATGGTCAAGATTTATCTTAAATTTTATTATATAATATTTTATATATAATCTAACCACATGAATAATTATATTATTTACTTATTACAATTTTATTAAATTGAGTGTAGTACTCTTATAATATATAAAAACTTCTCCCAATAAAGAAATTGGGCAGTTATTAGGCATTTGGTGAAATGGTAAGGTTTAACATCTTTGAAGCGGACGGTACGTGTTTTTTTTTCTTTTTTTGAAGTAAATTTTTATAGTTATTTATTTATTTTTTGTAAAATTTTATGGATAAAAATTTAGGAAGTAGATAAATTATTTCACAACTAACGAGCAATAATTGAATTTAAAATATTTACATATTGATGTAGTTTGATTGTTAACTTTTATCAGCTTCCCGTAAATAAAAAAAAAAAAGACTTCAACATGAGAAAAAAAAGGAAAAGAAGAAATTTGAAATATAAGTAGCGATATTTTTTTAAAATATTTTTTTGGTCACATAAATATCGCCTATGTTAATTTATTACGAGATATGAAGAGGGAAAAAAGTTGGGTACAGCTACTCATTCAATGATTCAAATTTCAAGTGATATATTGTACACGTCCTTTTCCTGCGTATAATTTTCTTTCCTTTTTCATCATATAATAGAGATGGATTAATATGGTACGGTACTGAAGATCTACATTTTCCTCAAACTCAATCTTATTAGGTATATAATAATTTGCTAATATACGTATCAATCAGTTGACATAGCTGCTGAATGGTTAATCAGACATGCAAAATCAAGCAGCTCACATATAAATATGATGGAAAATAATGTATATCTTCTTTTGAAATGATTACTCCCTTGTGTCAATTAATTTAGCATACTTTTTGACAAATTTATAAATGATTCAAGAGCTTTACTCATTACTTATTTATTTATTTTTTTGTAAATAGTATTTTGCTTTTTATATATTGAACCTAGTCAACAACGAAAAAAAATGAAAACGATAATTAAATACAAACCAAAAGGATGAAAAAAAAAAAACTTTCTAGTTCACAGTGCAAAGAATCCATTTGTTCATATTTAAAGAAATTAATTTTTTTTAAGTGTAGGCTCAAAGTTTGAAGCCAAATATTTAAGGTAGGGATGCCAAAAGTAAAATTATATTTGAATACAATAAAATTGAAATATATTTTCATATTTTTTTTTAGATTTTATTATGTTCAAATACATTTTTTTTATTTTTTATTTTCTCACCTTTTGGTGGGGAGCAAGTCATGAATTTATATGGTTCATCGATCAATGTCAAATAAAGTTTGGACCACCGACTTACATACCATTATTTTATTTATTTTATTTTATTTCAATTTTCTCACTCATGCTATTATGTTTCTTCTAATGATTTAAGTATAATCAAGTGGCCCTAAGGAAGATTAAAGACATTCTCTCACAAACTTACACAACTACACACTTGTTGATGTTTAGTTGTTTACATCCACCTTAATTAAAGCATTAGGCTACCAACTTTTCATAATTATTTATATGTTATTTCATTTTTTTTACGACGTCCAGTTATCATTTATTTTTAAGTTGGAGATCTAACATATAGTATGAAAAGGAAGAAAGTAAAATAAAAGCGTAAATTAACAAAGCGACAGATCTAGAGGTTCTCAAATCAAATCCAAAAATGTTTGATCTCACTTGACTTCTGGCTTTTAGGTAACATCAATTGTCTCTATTACTATCGTGTCCTTGCTCTTCTTCAATTGATTCGAGCCATAAATACATAATCTGATTAATTGACTCGAGCCAAGTCAGATGGCTCAGTTTTAACTAAATTCTTAACAGAAGCAACTTATATGATATATTATCACTAGTACCAGTGTGTATATATATATATATAACTTTAATATTTATGGATCTTAGTGGAGAAAATGTAATTTTTTAATGAATATTATAGGTACTATTTCAGAAATATATAGTATAACTGTGATTAGCATTATAAAGAACAATGTTTTATTTTCACGTGTTGGTTTGAATAGAAGATGTTTAGATTTTCTTAAAGATCAACTTCAATGATAAATGTTTGATTTCTCATGTAGTAAATATCCTTGAAAAGGATCTGTGCTTCGGCACTTGGCCGTACTTTAAAAGATTAGTCTCTTATCTAGTGAAATAGAGAATATCCTAAGAAGCAAAAAAAAAAGTGTTATATTTTCTTTCGATGTGAGAGAGAGGAGTGAATTACAGTGGGAGGTTTACTCATTATGTGAAGAGTAAACTAAAAATTTAAACAGATCAGTGTGAGTGAGATTTAATTTTAAGATCAAACAGTTCCAACAAAAATTTGGTGCCATTTCAGTTATTGTCCTTAGAAAAATTTATACCTTTTTTTTTTTTCATAAAAGGCAAATTTATGTTTTCAAAATCTTAACCCTCTGTTGATGATATATTCTTAAATGCAGTTAATTCATGAAAAGTCTAGCAAACTCCTAATTATTAGCTAGTGGAATTTGATTTGAGCAATTTATTTATCCTTAAAATTTGAAAACAAAGATTTCAAAGGTTGGATGTTGAGTACTTTATCTTAAAATCCTACATCAAATGTTATTTACAGCAAATAAATGAGATTTATGACATGGAGATGGACGACTCTTCTTTGTTTTTTTTTTTTTCAATAATTTCATGAGTGCATGTTGTCAAATATTTTATATATTTATTATGAAACTCAATAAGTAATAAATACTTTAAAATTCATCAAGAAATACTTTTAGCATACCATAGCAACTCTCACTCCCAACATTATCTGTTGTGATTCCAAGTCCTGCATCCCACAGATGCTTTAGAAAAAAAATATGATTTGATGACAAGTCCTTACACTCGTACCAAAAATATTTACCAGTTAAATAAACTGATACATTGTCAGCCACTGTGTAAATTAGGTACTCGATAAAAGATGCCAAAGTGTGAAGGTAAGCACGTGAGAAGCTAAGCTTCAAATCCAACGTCAATTTTCCTTTCATAAACGTTTATTTATATTTCTAAATGTTAAAAAGATTTGAGATCTCTATTCACATGCTTTTGATCATATTTTATCTTATTCATCATTTTGTTTACAATTATTTTTTAGACCAATAAAGATTCAGAAAAAGAATCCAAATCGTCTTGGCTCTTTTCCATCTTCAAGAGCTGCAAGTACTCTTCGTAGAGCTGCTCTAGCGTGCCATGATCCGCGGGAAAATACGACTGGCACTCCATGTCCGAGACGTTGACTAGGTCATAATCTTCACCTAAAAAGCCAAACCTTTCATTTTCTCCCTCTTCACCAACCCCCCAAAGCACGTCTAACTCTTTTGCTTCTGGGCTTTCCTCCTTCTCTTGGATTGTCGATGCACTGGCCGAATTGGAATCCAAGGTGAAGCCACTCTCCGTTCCGGGTATAGACAAAGCCGTAACCCTAATGGGTTTCGGAAGATAAACTACGGTCTTCTCTGACTCTGCATTTGCTCCTTTGTTCTTGTCGTTCTTCTTCTTATTCTTCTTCTTCTTGCCGCCGTTGTTGTTCTTCTTGGCTGGTTCTTGTCCAGGATCTTCCAACTTCTTGTGCGTGCTTGGGTCTGTTCCTTGATTTCTGAGCTTTTTACTGAGATGGGTATTCCAGTAGTTCTTTATCTCGTTATCTGTTCGTCCTGGTAGTCTTCCCGCGATGAGGGACCACCTGTTTCCCAGAAGCGAATGCATTCTAATTATGAGGTCGTCTTCTTCAGGAGTTATGTTCCCTCTCTTTATATCTGGTCTCAGATAGTTCATCCACCTCAGTCTGCAACTTTTCCCACATCTAAGAAGCCCTGCATCAAGCACCGGCCAAAATAAGTTCTTTTATTTTTTTTATTTTTTTTAAGAGGTGTAATTTTCCTTGAGATAGTAAAATTCTCCTCAAGGTTCTCAAAGATTTAAACTCTTAATATTGCATATAAAATTTGTCACTTATCATTCAGTCTACCTTTATCAATGCTATGATCATAATAAATTATTTAACAATTAGGAAAAAAAGGAATCCTTGAGAGAAAAATGAAAAAATGTTGAAAAGTTTTGAATAGTATCTGTGATTTAGAAATAAAAACAAAAATTAAAGCTGAATATGAAAGATCAATTTGAGAAAACCATGCAATTTACGCAAAACCAGATTCATGGAAATGAAAAGATATGAGTAACAGAGCAAGAGAGGCGGTGTAACAAATGAATATATATAATAGCACCAAACTCTTACCAGCTCTTTTTGGCAGTGATTTCCATTGGCCTTCTCCATGAGCTTGAATGTACTTGGCGAGCAATGCATCTTCTCTAGGAGTCCATGGTCCTCTGTGCAACCCAACTTTAGAACAGCAAGGAGCTCTTCCCATCTTTGTGCACACTTACCCTATACAAGAGCAAGATGATTAATTAGAGAGAAGGTCCTCTACCTCAAAAGGAAGCAGGGCACCTAAGGATCCCAACACCTTGTTCCCCTTTTAAATATTCAAGCACAAAGCCCACCAGCCCTCCTTTCTCTTTATTTTAATAATTAAATTTTGTGCGATGGACAAGGACAAATCGAAAGCCAACAGTGGCTGCTATTTTCCATTCATATTTCCCGTAGCTGTCTCTATAGTCCGCATAGTGGTTATTTATTTAATATCTATACTAAAAAAATATATAAAATGGTTTTTATTGGATTTTCTTTTTGGTTGTGATATTACTCTCTCGATTCGTGCACGAAACTCAACAGCCTTGCCTCTGTCTTTCTTCTGCATGCTTTAGTGAACTGATGCGGCTTAATATATACTACGGTCATGTTACCATTTGGTGTATAATTTAAAACTCTAGATATATATATATATATATATATATCATCTTTCTATATATTTCTGTATAACCGTATTATATATTTAAATTTTTTTGGTGTACTACTACTGTATTATATACGCACACATGTACCGGGTTTCAAAAATGGTGACTCGTTGCCATTTTTGATTTTTTTTTGTTTGTGTACAAGTCACCTTGAAATTAAGCAAAATATTACGGCTACTACTTTGTTAGAAAAAAGTTCGCCAAATTTGAAAGTTAGCACAGTCAAAATATTAAAACAAAAAGAGACAAATGCAGCAGTACATAAGCTAGTAGACTATATGTTTTGATAAATTAGTATTTTCAAGCACGAGCTTAATGCTTTTTTGACTATCTCTATCGGCTTGAAATCAATTTAAATAGAAAGAATAGATGAGAATAGAAGAAATTTCCAATCACTACTGCATGTCTGCCTATGGAGCTGTGAGTGCTGATATTTACACATTGGTTTTGTATTATTCATATTCCTGCACAAATATTGATAAATGTTTATTATAAAGAAATTATAAATATGGAGGACCTATATCCAAAAGCCGTAGTTCAAGTAGTACGAAATTTTTTGAGACCTCTTAATTTGAGATTGATTCTCAATTATGCTCCTTTTTTCACCTGCACAAACTTACCTTTACTCTCTCTATACCAAGTTTTATATTTTCTTTGTAATAAAAAATCTTATACAAAACTTTAAAATAAAAAGATGATAAAAAGAAAATTAAGAGTGTGTAAATTTCATTCGACATAGAAGTTACTTAATTATTATTGATCTAGCCATGTTTGAGATAACTTTTTTTTAAAGAATTTTTTTTTCAAAAATTTTTTTTCAAAAATTTTAATTATAAGCAATTTTAACCATAATATAAACTAATACAAATATATCAATCAAAATAATTATTTTGAGTAGACTTGCTTGCACTTTTTGGAATTTCAAACATGTTTTGATCTAGTCCGTAATTTTGGAGTACTACTACTAATTTTTGGTTATAAACTACTACCAATGAAATAATCACTATTCCTACTAGATCTTAATTTAATAGGAGGGAGCAAATAAAAGAAAAAAAAACGGAAAAAGAGAAGAGTGAAGTGAAGAAAGGAAGTCATGGGCCATGGCTGGGGTTTCCGGTCTAACTTCTAAGTCAACGAAATTTTTTAGACCGCCGGTTGTGGTCAGTAAAATATAATAATTCCACTTACTTAAGGACAAGTCAAAATATATTGTTATTGCCACCTGCATTTAATTAACAATATATTTGGATAGGGTCACTTCTTTCACTAACTAAGTTCTAAAAATAATTAGTGCATAACGATTTTACTAATTTACTTGGTTGTGTAAAGACTTAGTCTATGTAATTTGTGTACGTTGAAAAACACTTGACACATTATTATTTTATATTAAATATATAATTATATAACTATACCAAATAATTATTTTATAATAAAAATAACGACGTATCAAATATTCATTATTTGTATAAAACTTAGTTTGCACAAGAAATTCTTATTTCTTTTACTCTATTATAGTGAATCAATGAATGAAGATTAATAACTTTTAATAGCAAACATTATTTTTCTTTCAAGTATTAGCTTGTAAAGAGTTTTTGTTTTAAATGATTATAAGGATATATTACTTTAAAACTATTTCTCAGGACATTAAAAACATGTTTAGAATCCCAAAGGGAGAGATATAGGCCTATTCAAAAGATTACTTAATTATATTCCTTAACTAATAAGGGATCTATTCGGGAAGTAATAACTATTAAGCAGATTACTAATTGAAGGAGGCTTCAAACTCTTAAATATGGAGAATGCAAAGTTTCACCAAAATTTCTTTAATTAATCAGTTAAATTAACTCGTGTCGACAATTCTCTTTTTCTTTTCTTTTTTGTTTTGGTGAATAATTCTCTTTTTCTTTTTCTTTAACTGAGAACTAGCTAGGTTGGAAGGAGTCGTTTTAGTTTGTTTTAAACATTCAAGTTATAGCTAGTGGAAGAATGAGACTTTTCTTCACATTAATTATTTAATATGTGAGTGAACATGAAATGTTTGTTATAAGTATTAATATTTTTGAGAAGTTAAACTTTTTAAATAATTTAATTAATGATAGTGTAAATTTTTTTATCTTAATAATAAAAATTAAATTGTACTTTAATTATATAGTACTTTATTGTGTAATATATACGAGTGAGAGATATCTGCAGATCATATATATATATATATATGTGTGTGTGTGTATGTGTATGTATGTCTGGAGTCTGGTTACTTTTTGAAAGAAAATCATTATGTTTCTTCTTTGTACCTTGCTTTAATTATTGTGCATAGATATAAACAACTTCTATATATAAACAAGCATACAAAATGAAATCATATATAGTTTTATATATGTTGAGAGGTCCTTTTATCATTTGTAGGATGGAATTATGAGAAGGGGATATGCTAGCTCCAATGGTATAACCTCCACCAATTGATAATAAAAAACGTTTACTCAATTTTAATATTATCATCATATATAAATTAACAATTGATGATTTCACATCTGATATACTTATTATCATATATATATATATATATATATATATATATATATATATATATATATTTATTTATATGCACAAACGAAATTTCTTATGAATTAATTGGTTGCTGTAGCTAGTGATAATGACTTTATTTTAATTTATGTTGAATTATGTTTGTCTGCTAAATGGATTACAAATATCTAATTTATATAATATAACGTAAATGTTTGGCCTCAAAAATAAATAAATAAATAAATAAAGTTGTGGTTTGCATTATTCATGGGAGTTGTTAATTAAATATCTTCCCTTGGTCGATTGTTTTCAACAGATTGGACAATAAAATATACAGTGAGTGCATGTGAGGGTGTACCGACACCTCACGCTATGACTTCAAGGAGCTAAATTGATACCCTGACATTCTGTACTTTGAAAATCAAAATAGGTGGCTCTTTGGGCCAAACCTTTAATTATACGGTTGCAGATTTGACTTGATTGTAACATCAGTCGTCTTACCCAACAATTTATATCAAAATGCTATTTTCTTCACTACCCTTCTATTATTAGCTAATTAAAATAATAAATCCATTGTTTAAAGATTTTTTTTCTATCAATTCCACAATGAATATATATTTTATTGGTGGTGGAATTTAGTAGACCTGGCTTGAATATTGTAGCTAACTGCAATTTGCAAATGAATTGTATAGTAGCAATTAAGAGTTTAAACTTGAAACTGAAATTAAGATAGAGCAATGATGGTTTCAAACGATATAAATTGAATAGTTCAATTTGAACTACACCAGATGGTAGGTAAGGAAGGATCACTGCAACATTGCAGCTATATAGAATGGGATCAATTACCCAGTTTGAGTTTGCGTGAAGTATTATCTTAAAATTATAAATGAGATGGCAAGTCAAAGACTTCAATATTACTTTAAAAACATAATCAATGGAAAATAGCGTGATATACTTTGATTTTAACAAGATTTTCATATTTTGGTAATGATCACGGCATAGTGCTTATTCTGTGATTACCAGCTATATATAGAGTTTCAGAGCAATAATGTCATGCAATTTGAAGTAGCTAGGTATTATATATGTCATTACTGCAATTTAAATCTTTGATCATCTCAGCATGATCTGAAGTTACCAATGAAATAATTAATTTTAGTTAATAATTAGAGGCAAAGCATTTTGATCCGCTCATAATTTAAAGAAGAAAACGATTTTCGTGAGGGAGTGTACGTACATGATCAAGTCAAACACTTTGTTGTGGTCCAACAGTTGAAGGTCTGCTATATAAATTTCCAATTGAGATAATCAGAAGTGTCTTTCAGAAAATATATAGAGTAATATTAACCTAGTATTCACTAGAGATAGAAATAGGTTGAGTTAGATTAGATTTTCTTTAACTAGTTCTGATCTATTTTATAAAACACTGTAATGAAAGCGAAGCTTCTCGACCACGCTCAGTTAAGTCTTGACCGGCACTAGCAACTTAATATCTAGACATTAGAGCCTTGTTCATGTCATAGTTGACAAAATTTGTTGAGTTAGCTTTAGAAGTCTTGTTGTGCATTTAGTGTTCACAACTTTGATTAGAAATAATGCATGTATTTGTCTAGCTAGTTATATTCTGGTGCCGATCAGGGATTTTTTTTTTTTTTTGGCCCCTTCTAGCTTCCAAGACAATTGACCACCTAGCCCTTCCACATGGCTAGCTTGGCCCCTTCCACCTTTTCATTCGAGAAATCTAATTCAAAGAAAGAAGTTATTGAATCGATGAACATCCCCTTGACGAAGACTACAATTAATTTGGATTGAATATAATTGAGCTCTCTGAAGCTGCTTCTTCCTTTGGGTTATGTAGCTATCAACCTGGGTTGAACAGATATTTCTTTACAGTCCTCACGTATATTAATTCTTCGGAAAGTATGAATATGATTAAAAAATGTGGCTCTGACATATTAATTGATGTTTGATTCATGAAGCTAGCTGCTTCAATTACGTAGTAATTGCTTTACCGTAACGATCTTGACCGGCAATACGTACTGAGAATTAATTAATGGTTCTAGTGCACACTTGGAGAAACTGGATATTTTGATAACCTATTACTGAAAAATGTTATGTTCACGAAAATCTTTACAAATTGGTTTCGCTAGTAGTTAATTCTACTTTCTTTTCATAAAATTTCTCATATTGAACCAAGAAATATCCAATCAAAATATGTCAAAAATTTTAAAATTTTTGTGATACTTTCCTTTCCTTAAAATTTATTATCCAAATACAACCTAAAAGTTTTTTTCGCTTTTGGCAAATGGTCCAATCTAGCAAATTGTTTCTTTTAAATCATCTGTCCCCAACTTTGTTTTCTTAAATACTGATAACTCAATAATAAAATATATCTCTATCTTAATTAACATTAATTTTTTTTTTAAATTTAAATATGTTCTTATTAAGTTGTCAATATTTAATTAAAAAATTTATAACAAGAAAAGAGAATAGAAGATTTAAATCCTATGAATCTCATAAATGCTATATGTTTCCTTTACATTCTAGTTTTAGTTTGGTGACCATTAGTTTCGCTAAGCCAATGATCTGGCATATAATCCAAGACTAACTATACCTATACACATATAAGTGAGCTCTCTTCCCATGTCTCTCTCACTATACAACAGTTTATGCTAGATCTATTACATATACAAATAGCCATGATATATGAAATAAAATAAGCTTAGTTTTATTAAGACTTGCACACAAGCCTTAAAGGTCATCACGTATATTCACACAGCATAGGTAAACCTCGATTGGTGTAGTAGTACTGCACATTTACACTGCATGTATAATTTAATGATTATATTATTTTTTTATATAATGACATCACAAAGATTTTCAACTTAGCTTTAATGATTATAGTATAATTACCTGTTATATCGTCTCAGATTTCTAATTTGAATGACATTATATAAATTAAGTGCTTATGGCAGGCCCTGAGCTGCTTTGTTTTTACCTTGCCAATATATATATATATACGATAATCTGTATCTATCAGGGGGCTGCTATAATTTCTGGGATCGATGCTTTCCTAGCTAGGATCTAATTAAGAACACTAGGGCTGCTCTTATTATTTATTCCTTTTCATTTTCTTCCTATTTTCGTCGTATATGTCTGCTGTCTGCTATTTGACAGTTATTATATGCATTATGCAGTGGAAAAGTTCTGAAATGATGGGAAATAAGCAAGGCAGCTACTAGCTAGATATAGGAATGGCATGTGGGTTGCTATATATATATGCATGATTCGGACACTTTGGAGAGCCTTCTTGGCATGCATGATTTATGAATTGGGACACTTTGATTACTAGTAATAAATATTATGAACAAACTTTTACGGACCATGATACATCTTTCCCCTCTCTATTTGGTCACAACTTACGAATATGTATATTCCACCATATAGCATGTATGCTCCTATTGATCAACTTTGCAAATGGTAATATGTAAGTACATGATTATTGGCCATGATTTCCATCAATGTAACGTAACGCTATGCTACCTACATCAATAACTCTCGTATTCACAATTCTGCATAAGCTTAGGCTAATTCATTTAATTTCTTAATTATTTGGTTGAATTCAGATGAATACTATAATGTTTATAGGTAGTTGTAAAAGTGTGTAAATAGTATTCTTCATCTTGCAATGGTAACAATGCACACCATTGATAAATTTGGTTGTTTAGTTGTCCTACACAATTCTACATTAGAAATGGTCCACCAATTGAAGACATTATTGGCTCACAACAAGTGTCTGGTTGCGTCTGAGAATACTGAAAATTACTTTATCTTTGTCTATAAACAAGAGAATTATATGAAGAAATGTTAGGGGTTACAAATGGTGCACTGATTCATAGGTCATTATTTGTGGTGTATACCAATGGATAAACATTATATATATATATATATATATATATATATATTTCATATTCACAATGAACAATTACTAATGTGACTCTATTTCAGTTTAGATAGTTTACTCAATTCTTTTAGTTGTTAAATTTATAATGAAACCACGTCTACGATTTCACATATATATATATATATATATATTTCATATTCACAATGAACAATTACTAATGTGACTCTATTTCAGTTTAGATAGTTTACTCAATTCTTTTAGTTGTTAAATTTATAATGAAACCACGTCTACGATTTCACATACGTAGTTATAAATGTAAAGGTTGTATGAGTAGGTAGTATTATTAATTTTGCAACAATAAGTTGAGTGGGAAATAAAAAAAAACCATTACATATTAGTTGAATGACATGGGAAAAAATATAATCTTTTACTATTTATTATATCGAAATGTTAACTTCATCTCTTCATATGTGCATGTGCATGTTAACATGCTATCATTTTTAAGTTCAATTAAGTTGATTAGGTATTGGAAGTTTGGACCTTTGAATTCTTTAATTAATCTCTCCTTAATGACTTTCTAAGAGGGAAATTAAACTCGGTAAAATGAGATTTTGTTTTCTGTACAATAGATGGAATGAAAATTTGTTCTAAACTTCTAATTATTATATACCATTAAGCTTATATAGTAATAAAAAAAAATTGTTTAAGCACTCACTTATTGCCTAATAATTTTTTTTGAACTAATTTTTTTTTTCTACAATTTCTGAACTTTCTTTTCCTTGGGTCTTATAAATTATAATACTTATATTACGTATCACTGTGCTGAGACAGTAGCGTGCATAATAGGTGGGCCTGGGCGTGATCTTTTTCCTTGTGTTTAATTTGGGCTGGACTTCATATGGTAGGGCCAATATTGAGTTGGACTAAATCCCGTTAAAATTTGATTGAGTTGGGTTGATTTTGTTGAATGAGTGGGATTTATGAAAAAAAGAAACAGAACTTTGACTGAGTTTATTTTATTGACCAAAACAAAAAATAATGGGCTTATTTTAATTTTTATGTGTTATAATTTTATTTCATCAAATCATAGTAAAATTATTTTGATTTAAACTTTTAGTTATATAAATAATTTAAAAATAATATTATTAAAATGAGGATTTTTTTAATGTGAATTAGGCATTTTTTTTTGGTTGAGCAAAAATGAGCATTATTTTTATTTGTATGGAAAATGATCCATTTTTAACCATCTCAACAGCTCCCGTGGCAGCGAAAAATTGAAAGATTATATATGAACCCTGAAATTAATTTCCAGTATTCCCATTTTTTTGGTCTCGATTCGATTATTCCTAAATAATCTTATCATCAAATTTTGAAAAATCATAAATAAATAAATTAAAACATAATTAATTAATCTATTTAGATAACTATATTCATTATTTTCCCTTCCTAGTATATATCTTATTACATTACCCTACGTTTTTAAATACAATTCATTGTTTACTACTTTCAATTCTTCTTTTATTTAATGGTCTATCATCTTACATCAAGATCTACGTCTATACACTCTATAATTGTGAGTAAAACTGATATTCGGGTCCTTGAAAATTTATTTAATTCATTATTTAATCTCTAATTTTATTTTTTAATTTCTTAAATGAAAATTCCTTTTAAGAATATTTATTTCATGTGAAATAAAACTTTTACTATTAAAATTAATTTTTAAATAAATCTAAACTCTTTTTATTCTGACCAAAACGTGTTAGTAATCTCTAATTTTATTAAGTGTATAATTTTTTTTTTAAATTATTCAAACTTATTTCACTTTTTTTTTGTTGTTTTTGGTTGAACAACTTAAAAGATTAACATAAACCGAGTCAAATTGTTTAAGATGGAGACTAAATAACAAATAAAATATATTTTCATACGGCAAAATACTATTTTACTCTTATAATTGTTATGTACAATTTTTATTAACAGCAATAATTCAAACTTGAGGCCCGGGTTACCCACCACATCCGTGTCATCAAAATCCCAATGCTTTCCACATTGACATGTACCAATCAACCTTCCCTCAATGATTTATTTATTTCCTCTTTCTTTTCTACAGTAAACATTGAACTGACAGATTGAAAAAAACTTTCTCCTACCAACCAAGTGACTGTCCCTCTCAAACCTAATATCATAATTATGCTTCTGACACGGCCTGCTATAGTTAGCATCGAGTAAAAAATTTGTTTGTTACGAAAAAGCACGACAAATTAAATAATGCTGTTGAATGAGTTATATATTATTAAGGGTAGAGTAACATTACTTACGCAGCTTATTTTCTTACAAATTTTATTCAAATTAGTTATTACAAACAGAGAGTTGACTCGAGTTTTTTAAAAGAGAAAATAAAGGGTTCATGGAAATTCTTATTGTAAAAAACATGAGCAAGGAAATTGGGGGGGAGGGGATGTACCAAGTACCTGAAGTAGAAACAGGATCTTGCAAAATGTGTTCACCACGAGCCAATCTTAATATTTGAGCAAGTTCTGGATAATTTCAATTCCAGTTACAGAGCAGATGAATAGGAGATTTGATCAATCCAATTTATAAATAAGGAAGTTAAACAAGCATATTTTTTTGATTGAGCCTTCTTTAACCTGAGAGAAGATGGCTTCACTAATCACTACTATGATCTTCAAAGCATATACTAGGACATAATAAGACAAAATATCATTAGTGCATGCAGTGCAAGATTTTTAAGATCAAGGGCGTCTACGCTCATATATCAATCATATGATATGACTGTTGGTCTAGGTCGGCAGTTCCAATGTAAATTCTCCCAGAAATTTATTCCAGTATAAACCAATAATTCTATGCAACATGGTTAATTAATAACAAGGTTTCTAAAGATAGCTAGTTCACAGTATGCGATCCATTCTGAATTAGAGATTATTTCCCATAATTAAAGTGTTTTTATTAGGATCAGGCATGGATAACGTTCTGATTGCTCGTGACCTGGAAAAAACAAGAACAGGGGAAGAAATGATATATATATATATATGCTTGTCAAGTTTGACATAAAGCAAGGCTTATGGCAGAATAAAATGGGATTAATTTCATCAAAAATTGGGCTTCTGCAGCAGGTACTGAAAAGGTATTATTATTGCAACGCCAACGCATGTTTAATAGTCACTAATGTTAAAGAGGGCGAAATTGCAGCTTCGATTCTTGAAGCCATCCGAGGGCTGCGCAAGAGGGCCTTTTGTCACCTTTCTTGTTCATTTTTTGTGTGCTGAGGGATTCATATATATTATAAAAAGCAAGCAAGCCAATGCTCAGAGTCAGATTCAAAGGTTAAAAATCTGTTCTAATTTATTATTTTTTGTAAGGAAAATAAGTCTGAAAACGAGGAAGTTAGTAAGCTATTTAGAACATATATATGGAGTGTCCAGTGACTAAAAGGAAAATCTTGAGAAGTCTACTATTTTCTATAGCAAAATCACAACTTGAGATACTAGAATGCAATGGCTTAAAGACTGGTTGACTGGGCATTGTTCCCGTTGGAGGTCAAGACAAATACCTTGGATTACCAGCAGCAATAAATATATCAAAGAGGCCAACCTTTGCTTGAACTTCTTTTTAACATTAAGGTATGTTTGGTATGTGGTAAATTACCCTCGTTATACACCAAGAGGTGCTAGCAACTGGGTATATGTATATATAGAGGAAGACAATAAGTGGTGTATTAAATCTGTAGTCTCTCTAGTCCCTACTTTTTCCTATGGCTTGCTAGCTTAAAATTACGAAGATTCATTTGTGCAGAAATTCAAAAGTCTATGCAAATATTTTCATGGGAAAGTTCAAATCAAGCACGGTTGTATATATATATATATATTGGAAGAGTTGGACCAGTATGTGCTTACTTAACAAAGGAAGAAGGTTTGAGTTTCAAAGACCTTCATGCCTTTAACTTGGCGATGATAGCCAAACAAGGATGGAGACTACTGCAGCAACAGCAGTCCTCATTCTACCAACTATTCCTGGGAATGAAGGAGAGTACATTGGAAAACAAGAAAAATTTCTACAAGGAGTACGATGGAAATTAGGAGATGGATAAAGTGTAAGAATAGTAGGTGATCCGTGGATTACGAAAAATTTCAGTTTTTAAGGTTTTGCATTGCCACAACAGGCCCTCTTGGATGATTCATTAGACTGGTATCACAGCAAATCATACCCAAAACTATAACTTGGAATGTGGTATTGATCAACAAGATTTTGACAAAAGCAAGCAGCACGAAATACTGAACGTCCCTTGAAGAGAAGGTGAAGATAAAAACTGTCTCGCACTTTCACAAAATAGTGTCTTATACTTAGAATCCAGATACAGAGTGGCCATCAAGATGGTATATCCTGTGCTTCCTTTGATATGCATGGTGACTGGTAGTACATAAATTAATATGAAAGAGGCACTTGGAAACTGAAAGTACCCTAGAAAATTAGTATTTTCTTGAGGATGTTACTCCACAACATATATACTTTCAACAAGGTCCAACGTTAACTCAGAAAAAAGAAACATGTCAGTTGATGTCACTTGCCTAATCTGTGGGTCTTTGGAGGAAACCGAAATGCATCTATTCAGCACGTGTCCAAATTCAACTACCGCATTATGGTTCTTCTCACCACTAACAATCTGGTCCATGTCAATAGTGGCAAGAAGTTTCATGATTGTTGTGGGACTGAAGGGGAAAATGCATGGTGGCCAAGAACTCACAGCCTTCATTCTATGATACATATATGAAAGCAACAGAACAAAAGAATATTTGAAGCAGAGGAATTGAATAAGCAGGAACTTAATTGTTGTCAATTTGTGGAAAGATTTTTCTTAGTTTTGTTGTTCTTTTCCATGCATCTTATCTTCCCATTTTAGTGAGCATAATAAAAGTTAGAATAAATTATTCTAACATTTTTGATATTTATCTAATTTTTTACAAATCTCTTTTATTTTTAAAATCAATGCACGTACTTTATAAGTATTTCAAAAAATTTATAAATACGTATCCTAATACTTATATAAACTTTTTTAATATTTAAAAAATATATTATACATAATTTTCCTAAATAGAAAGTCTGTATATATAAATTTTAAAAATAGAAGAACTTTTGTGAAATTACTTAAGACATGCGAAAAATCACTGAAAAGTATCTCCAGTTCATAGTCACATAATAGACTTGATGTCTAAATTGGATCTCTTAGCAGTATTAGTTGAACGCTTAAAGTAAGATATCATAATATAATGTATATATAATATAGATAGTCTTTTTTTTTTCTAGGTAAACAGACGGGGAAATGTAGATAGAGTTTAAATAAGAAGAGAATGATACATTTTGATGATGTAAATGTGTCCTAATAGTTTTGAGTGTGAGGACTAATTTTCCGTCGGTGTAATAGTAAAATTCGTTCACTTGAATTTCAGTTTGTTTATCATTCAATTATATTCTTATAAATAATTATTACCATAATTTAAATTATTATAATTTGTACCGTTATGTAATATATTATGTGCTGATATATTATTAAGATAATTTAATTTTTATTTTAAACAGATGATATCAAAGTTAAATTTTTTAAATATGATATATTAATATTTTGGTACAAACTCCAGAAATACAAACAACACGAAGAGATTATCACGCAAACTCTGGCGGATCCTCAGAGATTAAAAGATATTACAGGTAAAATATTACAGGCATTCAAAAAACCAATGGCCGCATAAATTATTAAACAGTAGTGTAAAATTTTATATTTATTATAAATTAAAATTAAACATACAAAAAATATTAACTTAATTAATTAAAGACTGAAAGCTCTTTTTCTTTCTTCCATCACATCGCGCATTATTTGGGGTCCACCTCGGCCTCTTTTTGTCGCCTTTGTCGGCTGTCCTCAATTCCTCTTTGCCAATTTTTCCACCAAAAACTTCTCCAATCTTTCCCTTGCCTTATGTTTTGGTATTATTATTATCCTTTTTCATAGTAATGTCATCTCCATGGATTAGGAAGAAACACAATCATAGCACATAAAGCAACGTTGTAGCTTATATCAGGATGCAAAATTATTAGTTTTCTTGAAGAAAAAGACGAAAGAGTAACACGTCACTTGTGTTTTGCTTATATACGAGGAGGTAAAATGAAGATTAAACCAAAATTTGATAAGCTTCGCTAATTATTAAAATGAAATAATTTGATACACTTCACTAATTATTCAATTAAAAATTCACCATAACTTTGTTTGATGTCTTTGTTGAAATTATCCCATACGCAATTTTAGTGTAAAGTTTAATGAGACAAGAATCCATAAAATCCACCAAGACAAAAGCGTGTGATTCCTATTACAGTATTCTAATTACATAAAATGCTAAAATTGATTTCCACGAGTCCATAAATCATTTTGAGTTTATAATTTCTTGTTTTTGGAAAGTTAAACCTTTTTGTGAATCTATTTTTTTTTTTTTGCAAAAAGAATACGGGATGAATAGTTTCATAATTATACAGTGATGTGAGGTATAACATATTTTTATGTAACTCAAGGTATTGACCTAGCTATAATGGTTTAGAATGTGTCTTATTTGCTAGTACCAAAGCTAATTAATTTTCATGAGACTATTTTGAAGATACTCCTACAGCTTTCTGTTTAAAAAAAAAGTTTCTTATTTGAGCACAATGATTAATTTCAAAACATTCTAGAATAGAAGTCATACGTTCCCTCAATTTTGAGTGCAGTTTAGACCTTCTTTGTCTTATTAATGACAAGTAGTGGTAAAATTTTTCGGTCAAAAGTTCATCATATTGACATGTCAATGTTTCAGCGAAGAAAAACTACAGTTTTAGCAGTGAGATGCATGCACTCTAATCGCATACTGAAAAGTTAAAAGGGGTAAAAAGAAAACATATTTAAAAAAGCACTTTTTAATAATGACTTTTAATAGATTGTTGTAGAATGTCAAATTCATTTACTGTGCAGAGTGATTGGTCACGACAACCAGAAATGGAGGATGATTCATCATCTTCTGTATATTCCCATCTCCTAAGTAAATAAGAATTGGAATGTAAGATATTTTAGATAATATTCTCAACATAAAAACATTAAAACTTTCCTGAATGGTACTCAGAATTGTTTAATATGAAACTACTTATGATGAATCAAGTCGATATTATGTGTCATCATTAGGTATGAATGGATTGATGTTACATGTTTGGTTACAATTATCAAATATGAATGGCATATAAAACTACTATACTAGTTATATACATAGCAATGCTGTTTATGTTTTTTTTTTTAATCCACACGTAAATTTGTGATTTTCAATCATACAAATTATTAAAATGAACAATAGAAATAAAATCGACACTGCCTAGCTAGGGTTATTATTGTCTTAGATTGAATATGCATGAACAAGGTTTCGTATGACTGCAGGAAAACTGCCTATAGTGCAGGCTCTAACCTGGATGAGTCGTGAAACAACCATCAAGTTACCACTCGTCTCGTCGACCAATGGTCTAAGTGGACCACCCCAACTTTAAATTTGGATACATAATAAATTATTTTATATTATATATAGCATTAATTGACCAATATACAGCTCTTATTTATTTACGATTGATCACAATAATTAACATATTATAATTTTGAGAGTACAAATAAAATTAAAATATTAAAATTATCACTTAAAAAAAAATTTAACTTTTATACTTTCGATTTAAAGAATAAAAATGTCTTTTTATTTTTTAACTTAAGTACCAAATAAAAGCTATAAAATGAAATTTCTATAAATGTGTTAAGTACTCACTTAATTTTTCCTAGAAAAAAAAAACATTGGAATTATATTTAAATATAAAATTAAACCAGATCTATAATTAATAAAAATAATTACATCCCTAATGCTTGTTCGGTGGTTAATTAAACACGCAAACGATGGTTTCAGCACATTTTATTAGGTGCTTGGCCAGGTTTGATAAGCCATCTTGTCAGTCACCATATGCTCCAAAGCATTTGAAAATTTCTCTACATGAAATGGGTTGCTACGCGTTTATAGGTTACAAAGTATATCATAAGCACCACAGATTCTTGTGAAAAAAATGAAGAAGACGAATCACCATATATAGAAGAGAATTGAATGTGCTTGATTACTTTGTAAGCAAACCCTAGGGTGTAACTACTGAAAACGTGGGGGGAGTTTATTGCAGAAAAAGGATCTTTGACAACTAAAGGAAGGCATGAATTGAAGCAATCAAATCCAATATTTCTGATAAACCTAAAAAATCACTGCTCATGAATGGTCCTTGATTAGTGAAAAAGAAGGTTTGACAATTGAAACACTAGCAACAGTCTATATCGTTCAAAAAAGAAACCCACCACAGTACATACTCATTATTCCACCACTTAAAAACAAAAGCAGACCAAAACGAAAAGCAAAAGCAGCCAATTTAGAATTACATTTAATATGAAAAAAAAAAGCATCATAGTCATTAAAAATAAAGTGAGTCCTAAAGGCTAAAACACACATCATTGATCAAGAGCCATTGCAAGTGTAGTCAAAACAGACACATTTCTCTTCTGTTTCTCTCTCTTTTCTCTTTTTTCTTTGCATCATTCATAAAGTAAGACAACACATAAAGCCAGCCCGCAAACGAACTAAAACATTCTTTCTTGCACTACGGAGCAGCTGCAAACAAACAAGGTGAATTCTCTCTCGTTCTCTCTCTCTCTCTCTCTCTCTCTCTCTGTCACAAGTCATCCGTTGATTTGTCTTTCTTTTCTTTGAATTCATGGCTATTCAAAGGTGGGAGGATCTTGCTCATGTCTTTTCTTTGATTTCTGAGCTATTTATTCTGGGTTTAGGGTTGTGTAAACGCTGGCACAAATATCAACTTCCACTAGATTTAAGAGTTGTTTGTATCTTTGATTTCATTTTCTGGCTATATCTATAGGAGATTATGTTCAGGGTAACTGCAAGGTCCACATATATTGACCTTCTATCTTCCTCTCTTTTTCTACCAAAGAAAGTTTTTGATCAGGTCCTAAATACAAAAGCACTTCTTTTCCTTTTCCTCGCTCTTTACTTTTTTGCTCGTGTGATAATTCCTAAAGAGCAGGAAGAAAAAAAGGTACTATTTGTTATTATTATTGATTCCTTTCAAGTTCTAATCCTTTACTATCTTTTACCTTCATCAGGACAAAATCGTCTGTGTCTTGTTTTGATTTTCTTTTTAATTATCTCCTAAATCTCTGTTATGTATACTTGAAATCACCAGCTCTTGAAATCTTGTCTAACTGTGGATTCTTTTGACATATGAAACACTGTAATTATATCTCTTCTCTCTCTTTTGGGGTTTCTCAGGAGGTTGGACCTGTGAGACCCATGGAGGGGACAGCTCCCAATTCATGCGCAAGGCCAGTTTTAGAGAAGAAAGCAAGGCCACAAGAGCAATTGAATTGTCCAAGGTGCAATTCAACCAACACCAAGTTCTGTTACTACAACAACTATAGCCTCACACAACCCAGATACTTCTGCAAGACCTGCAGAAGGTATTGGACAGAAGGTGGGTCTCTCAGAAACGTCCCCGTTGGAGGTGGCTCGAGAAAGAACAAGCGGATCACCTCAGCATCATCATCGGCGACAACTTCGTCGAAGGTTCCAGACTTAAACCCACCAAGTCTCTCAGCTATATCTTCCCAAAACCCTAAAATGCATGAAGGCCAAGATCTTAATCTGGCTTTCCCAGCTATGGAGAAGTATCATCATGGCATGTCCCCATATGTTGAGATGCCCAAACTTGAAAACGGTGATACTTCTTCTGCTCCAACTTCTCTTTCAGCTATGGAGCTACTAAGGTCTGGCATGGCTTCTAGGAGCTTGAATCCTTATGTTCCTCCCATGATGACAAGCTCAAGTGCCCTTTACCCATCTGGGTTTCCCATGCAAGAAGTTAAACCAAACCTTGGCTTTTCAGTTGATGGGCTTGGAAACAGATCATATGGGGTCCAAGACAACGGTGGGAGACTTTTGTTCCCTTTAGGAGACGCCAAGCAGCTTTCTGCAGGTGCTGAAGTGGAACACAATAAAGAACAAGGAAACCCACCTGGATATTGGAGTGGAATGATTGGTGAAGGGTCATGGTAAGAAAAGAAGGAAATGGGAAAACAAGGGAAACTAAGAAACCTGCATTATCTTCTTTATCTTCCCTAGTTCTCTCTTTTCACATGGAGCATTATCTGTTTGAAGTTGTTCAGAACTAACAATAGGATCGGACACACATGGTTACTTTGTTTTGTATACCTTTACTATTTGAGCAATTTGAGGATTTTACAGCTCATCCTGGTTGTTTTTATATATAGGAGAGAGAAGAAGAGGTGAATATTGGGCCTGTTTTTGTCCAAGGCATGCAACCTGTATCATTGAATTCTTGTGTAAGAACGAGATCACCTTTTATTGATGTATGCTTTCAAAGATTTGGTCCAAATGACTTTTGGGTGATGGAAGGAGAGACTTAGGTATTCAAGTTTGTAAACATAATTATAAATTTGGTTGGGTGCTTTGTGCTCTTTCCAGCTACTCTTTCTACCTGTGTCTCTACAAAAATTAGTGGGTTGTCAGCTCTCTTGTCTAAATTATCACATATGAGATTCTCCCAACTATGAAAGCACTTCGGAAGAATAATAGGAAAAGAAAACTGAAAAGGAGAAACAAGGGAGTGTTCTATGATCTCAGTTTTTTAGCTGATCAGGAATATACGTCACACCCACTTCCAATGCAAGCTATAATTATAATAAACCATATTGTTTAGTACCAAATTGGTCAAATATTGAAAACTAGATTACCTGCCCCAATCAAATACTAACTTGTACAATTGTCATCCACTTTGCAGTTTATTTTAATTGGAAGACTTATAGCATAATTAACCGGAATTCCATGAGTACTGTCCTATGTATCCATCCGCCTGCTTTTAATTAAATATAGAGCATGCGCTAAGACTACAGAAAATTCTGAAGAGCCCACCTTTGATCGGTATTTTAGTGGGACCCTCAAACATTCCCTTGGAGCAAGTGGATATTATTTCCTCCACCCAGGTCAATGGCTTCACATGTAGATGGGTCATTAACTATCAATTCTTTGCCTTGTTCTGTTGTGTTTTTCACTTAGAGTGAGTTCAATTGGACAACATACCTTTCCTCATGTGTTGGCCTTCTTCTTATGCCAGTCCTCCTAACCATTAATTTTCTCTTTTTCCTTTTCTTCTTGGGGTTACATTCATCTTTGAAAATCATAATGTTTTTCCATATTGATTACAGATTTTGAAACTGATACAATTTATTATTACAAGGATCATTCCCTGAAACTGATAGTTATAATTCTCTTTTGTGAGTTTAGGTATTTGTGACTAACTGACTACTGCCAAGTTTTTTAAGTTTTCTCCTTTGGCATTTTATGTAGAGAAAGTGCTCACCATTTCCTGTCTCTATCTTTCCTGATGAAAAAGGACACTGATAGTGAATTGGTCACTCACTTATGCAAGAGTGTTCCGAAGATCATTCTTGCAAGCAGCAAGTAAAGTCAGACTGGAGTTACGACATAACTCTGACTAACAAAATTCACCATAATAACAACACTCAAAAGAATAATAAATATCACTGTTAGTTTTTCCATTATAAAAAAAATTAAAAACAAAAAGAATTCCAAAGGCAAACATAAAAAATAATAAAAGAAGGAAGAAATAGAATAGTAATTGTTTCGCAGCTACTCCCAGGGGAGGGGGTGATATACGAGGTTTGTTCGGATAATTTGTGAAATTATTTTTAAATAAAATACTTTAGAATAATTAATTTTAGAATAATTAATTTTATTTTTATAATATTAATAAATTATTTTTTGCTGTAAACTTATTAAAAAGGAAAAAAATTCAGTATTATTTTAATATATTAATAAAGATAAATTTATAGAATCAAGTGCAATAGATAACGGTTTTGTTCATCGAGGAAGGATATAAGCACTTTGCATGTGTAAGGTTTAGATTCGATTTAATTTCACTGTCAGCAAGCCTTTTTTAGTAGATAATTTGTAAATACCATTAAAAAAATTTATTAAGACTTAGTAATATATTTTGATTTTAAAATGAAATAACTTTCAATTCCTTAATTTTATTAAAAAAATGAAGTGCAAAAAGTGTTAGAATATAAATCATTTTGATATCCATATTTTTTTGTGAATAGCGATTATTAGCAAGTAGGTGTGAAAATATATAAGCCAAACGGTCTATTAAGACCTACGACTTAATTTACTTTCAATTTTATTATACTTAACTTTTTTATTATATAAGCATAAGTAGGTCAAATTTAAACTTTTAATAAAGCTTATTTAATTTAATGAGCAGATATATATATTTATTATATATATATATATATAATTAAAAAATTATAATATTTTATATAATTTATTAATTTTATATATAATTTAATAATTTTTTAAAATTTTAAACTTATTTAAAAAGTCATGCAAGTCTAAAAAAGAACATATTTCAGCTAAAATAAACTTAGGCTATTTTACAAAATAGACCAAACTTATTTTAAAAAAACTAAACGTTTTAAAAGCTCTTACACATTTCAAACTGACATCACGCACGGCGAAGTGCCAGTGCCAACCGGCCGAAATTCAATTGCCTCTATACGGTATTCTAACAATTGAGATCCATTTGGACATCGCTAATCAAACATGCACAATTTTTTTTTAAAAAAAAAAATTAACTTGTTATATAATTATTGATAAAAAAAAAGAGATATTAAAAAATATGTAGATTAAAAGTGTAAGAATATGCTTACTTACATTCAAAATAATTCCATTTCATACTTTAAAAAACTCAATTTTAAAATTCATTTGTTCACCATTTTTTTTTCATGTAATCTAAAGAAACAAGAATAGATGTAAACCTTATACACCCTTTCTCAAATTTATAGATGACTAAAATCAAGCTGTTAGTAAAATACTGGGCTGGGATTTGCAAAGTCTTCATGAAATCATGAAAGTACTAATGTTATTTCAGAGCTATCACGACCAATAACTCGAATTCAACTTTATGCTTCTCATATGGAAAGACAGTTAAAAATAAATCTCCATATAAATTCAACTAAAAAATTAATGCTAAGGTAAAGGATCATTTTTGTAATAAATATGTCCATACAGGCTCAAATTCCAGTTCAAAGGCAATTAATGAAGCGGATGGGTAGCGAAAGAAAGATACATTTTAATGCACCATGAAAATCTGATGCAGATATTTCTCTACTGTACAAAAATAACTCAATATATTTATTCCTTTAATACCTAAAAAGCAGCTTAGAAAACAGTTGGAACAAAACATTACTGAGTATCCTTCAAGTCAGTTCTGACTTCTATACAAAGGTGCAACCTTTTCCAGAACAAAGAGAAGGACAAGAAGCTCTTGAGCAGCTAGATCAAGTTCCATGGACACAAAAATATGTCACTTATCAGCATTAATTCCGAATATCCGGACCTTATGCATATTGGGGAACTTTGCAACAACTAGCACAATCACTGCAAGGGAGTTGAAGAAGAGCATTGGGTGTTGATAGTCAGTTGTGTGCAAGGCTATCAAGTACCTGACGAGGAAAAAAAAAAAAGACAAACAGTAAATAACTGACTTTAAATCACATACATGATAAGATAAACACACAAAGACGGCCAAGTAGACTGGCGACATAGAGCATGAGTTGAGTTTTGACTACAGCTCACAAAGAATCAAAAAGTGGTTATCTAACTTACTACACTAGAATGGGAATTACTGAAACAATTTGATGAAGGCTTTTCCACAAAACAAAGTAGACAGAAGTTATTATTGAGCTTCATCTTCAAGATACAATTAAAAGATTAGTTGAACAAAGCTTATTGTGATGTTTAGCGAGAAGCAGCACGACTTTCATGATTTTGTACTATTTACAATAGGTTTCTCATCTTTAAAATCCACGTCCTCCGGGTCAAGTCAAAATGTGTCAATAAACCAACTTAATGACTCAACCTTGGCTGATTGGCTTGGCATATAAGCACACAAAAATCTTTGTACACTCACAATAGGTTTCTATCAGAAGCTAGTATCACCATGTTTGAGATCAAAACGCTGTATGTCTCCAGAATTAGATCTCATACAGATTTATACATAAATAATGCAATGTGCCCTCGAAGTTTAAATTAATGATTGGTGCCTCAAAGATAAAAGACCACTCTCATTGTATAAACTATCTAGAGAGACATAAAGTGATGCACCAAGGATATCCAGCAATACTTGTCAGTGCAAAACTAGGAAAGGCAGCCAACTCATCCTAGAATCATCAGGACAGTTTCCAGAAGAACCTGAAAGATAGAGAAGCTGCATAGATGCCATCCCTCTCGCTGATGCTTGATCCCTGTGGTGAATTTTCATGTAAAGCCTACTTTCACTTTCTGAGCTACTCTTCGAATAGACAGAAATTTCTCCATGATAAACTGTTTGGGAAATACAAAGTTCCCTCCAATGTTAAGCCTTTCATTTGGACAGTGGCTCTCAATAAGATCAATATTAATGATATTCTGCAAATTAGGAGATCCCATAAAGCTCTCTCTTCTGATGTGTGTCTTGTGTGGCTCCAGTTCTGAAATGGTTGCTCACCTTTTTTACTTTGCCCTACAGCTAAATCCATCAGGAATAGACTTTTTGATAAAAGATTATTCAATACACCAGGTGCAATACACGTATTTCCATAAATAGTAACCCACTCATTAGCTTCTAAAATCCAATTTCTCAGTTTTTGAAATTTGAATTTTTCTACTCGCTTGAAAAATAAGAGAGTGGGTTGCTATTTATACAAATGGTGTATTACAGCCAGTGTACTGAATAATGTCATTCTTTATGTGTTTGGTGAATAGGGTTTGCCCTCTTAATGCAGATCAGTTACTTACTTATGATCAACTTCAGGGGTTTGGGTAGCACTACAGAGGGAAACTCTCTAAGGCAATATGCTACCTATGCTGTTTTTTGGAGTATTTGGCTTGGGCAAAATGCTCATATTTTTAAAAATTCTTTGCAACCAACAAATCTGCTGCATTGGGACAAGATTGTCTTTCGGGCCTCTCTTTGGTGCACAGCAAATGGTCTCTCTAAGAGGGTGCCCCCAGCAGACATGCAAAGGGATTAGAGAGCTATTTTGCTTTAACTTGTTTGTCTGTCTTTTCTATGTTTCTCGTTTTTTGTCTCTGTTAAGGAGGAATTTTTATACTCCTCTTCATTTGTCCTCTTCTCTTCTTACCTCTAATAATATTTCTTCCATAAAAAAAAAAAATAAATAAGCTCTAAAGTCTAAATCCTCAAAATTACAGTTATGAAACCACATGGTTTGACAAAAACAATAGTAGATAACAGATCAAGTCAAACCCCAGGACACTATGAAGAATATAAACCTCCTCAATTGAGCTAACATTACCACTCAAATTTTGCAAAATGTCTACTGGGATTCTTAAACTATATATGCACCAAATATTTCTCCATCACACAGCCAATACAGTGCTTGGACATCCATAATTACCAACTTATAGGTAATATTAGAATTAGAAAGAGTGAGAGTGTGTGTGTGTGTGTGTATTTTGCTTTGCGAAGATAATGGATTTGGCACAATTTCTAACAATTGAGGGGAAAAAAAACTGAAATGCACCCTTTAACAAGGCAAACCAGCCAAAAGGTAACAGTAGGGCAAACATTTTGCTATTTGGAAAACAAAAGCACAAATCAATTCTGAAATTGCCTTCAGTATGATTTAGAAAAGAGAATAATTTTAATGTAAAAGAAAGATACAGAGCATTAGAAGTGGAACACTTACTTCAAATCACTTAAAAAGCTCCCCACCCCTGCAGGTTCACGCAAATGGTAACATGGAAATTGTCCTTACAAAAACTTTGTCATCACTTCCTCACATCATATCATTTACAACCACACTCTGTTAAAAGAAGATTTAGTATTATCTTCCCACTTGATTCACATGCTAAGATAGTTACTGTCTATGGAAGACAAATTACATAAAGTGTTTATAAGTACCAACAAGGCCAATAATTATGACTATTACTTATCATTTTGGTTCTTCACAAGGATTTTAAATCCATGTGAGTATGCAAGAATTTAAAACATCGGATAGCTTCCTCACATAATAGTTGCATGGTTTAACACTTTCATTCCTTGGGAATCGATAACAAAAACTGTTACTCTTTCTTGAAGACAAATGTGGTTCAAAAGCTTATGCAACTAAACTATGACCAAGTCCCAGGATAACAGTAAAGGCCAATTTTGATTTCAGAATCAATCTAATGACATACATGAAGTTTCACAACTTACTTGCAGATCATATTTGGATGAAGTAGTGCTTGATAAAAGTTCTTATGAGTAGTTTCTTCTTCTATTTTCTTTTAATATTTCATTTTTTTCCACCAACAAAAATAAATTCCATAATGTTACAACTGCTTGTGGAATTTCCATAATGTAATCATTATGAAGCAAACACATATAAACCTAATGTGAACTTCTAAACAAACAACAATAATTCCAAATGTATGCAAAAGCAACTTACTGAGCTGCAACAAAGATCAGCGGGGAGATACGTGCGTCCTCTAAGCAGAAGAGTATGAACAAACATGCCCACATATAATGAGAGAAGAGAGTCCTACTCTATCAACAAAGTGCCGAAGAATAAAACAAAAAAGCATTTTTTTAAAAATAAAAAACCCATCTAACTGGATATGTCATGATTCATGATTTCCAAATAAATATAACATTTATTTGCAAGTTCTTGCACCACAAGAAGTTATGAACCAAAAAATAGCATAAAAAGCATAAGTGATAATAACACTATCAAGAATGCACACAGATACAAATGTATGTCTGCATCAGTAAAGACAATATTTTAATGAGTGCACATCTATTAGCGTTTTATATAACAAGACTGCACATAAAAATCACATTCATAGACTGACCCATATGTCATCAACAAGAACAGCCACTAGAGAAGTTAAAATGAAAATTGATTCAATGTCCAAATCTAAAAATGCTGGCTTGCAAATTGGAGGAGAACTTACAGCACCAAGGGAACAACTGTTAGAAACTTCCTGTTACGTGTGAGCTGTTTTCCATTATCTACCTGCTCCCACCAAGTCAACCCATTGTAGATCCCCTGGTCGTCTGCAAATGGAGTTCCTTTCTTCCAGTGGAAAAAGTGATATGTTACCTGATGGACACAGCATATTCAACTAAGCCACGTAGAGATAGCAAATTATTTTAACATTCATTTAACAATAACTGACAAACAGTATTAATTTATAACTTGACCCAATCATGCAATTTCGCCAAAAAAAAAGTCCTGCCCATCACCTCATCAAGTAATAAATGGGTGAACAAGGGTTGCTTCAGTATTAGGTTTAAATAAGACACATAACAACACACAAATATAAAGAAGAATAAAAAATAAAAGCAGATGAAGAAAAAAATAACAAGACGGACAATTTGCTACAAGTCTTATTGTTAAGGCAAACATTAAATGATAAGAAATATTAGGTTCTGTGTCAAAACACAATCAAATCAGCTAATATTAAACTTTAGATGGAATGACCACACCCTAAAAGGCACCATGAAACTTGAAATGCAATTCACATACTCTTCCCCATCTTAGATAAATATAGTTTTAGTGCTCATTTGGATGTGATTTTCTTGACTGAAACAAAAGAGACCTTTTTTAAAAGAAACTACTTTTTTTTTTATGTTTTAGTATGTTTGGATGGGTTTTAAAAAGAGAAGCTGAAGCACCAAATAAAACACATTTGATGCTTTTCTTTTTTTTTTAGCTAGATTTTGCTGCTTCTGAAAAAAGCCTTTTTCACAACATAAACAAGCTTTTCATACATAAAAAAATGTACTTCTCAAATATTGTATTCAAACACAAAAAAAAAAAAAACTTTAACTTTTTATTAAAGATCTTTTATAGAAAATTCATATAAAAAAGATCTTTTTCTAAAGCAAATCCAAGAGCCCAACCCCCATCAAGGCCATGAGGGTAATAATAGATAAACAATGGTATAGCATTAATTAATTTTTAATTAAAAAAAGAGAACAAAAGATATCAATCATGTATTCCTCACTCCTATAATTTTTTTATGTCTGTATAAAGTTAATTTTGATTATTTTTGAGTAAACATGCAATGTGATTTTACTTTCTTTTCATCTATTGACAATGACAATTCATTCTGGAATTCTGGTGTACTTTTATTGCTAACCTGTTATTAGAATGTCATAATTTTTTTAACAATCCTCTCTCCCATATGCTCAATAACAATATCACTATTTGATTTTTTTTGTTATTATTTATTTATTTTTGAATAGAACAAAAGTAGAAAACATATAATTACAAGAGAATGAACCACAAGAATACAAATTTATCTAGATTTACAGTAGTATCAATAATAAATTTCTGAAAGACGAGACATGTTCTGTCATAGGCTTAGTACCTGATGTATCAACTTTTCATCAAACTAGCACTTAGTAAACCCACACAAGTCCACGATATTTCATCGAAAAGTTTACATGCTTTCTAGTTTGTACATTTATCTGTTGGTTCCGGCTATTCATCATGATTAAGAAGTTCCATACCTCTAATTTACCAGTCTTAAGAGAACTCCACTCTCTCTCTCTCTCTCTCAATGTTTCTAATAGATCTATATTAAAAATTGGAATCAACTCCCGCACTAAATAACTGTGACTCAATAAATTAATATCTCAAACCTCTGCAGCACAATTAACTTCCGGCTCAGAGTATATTCAGTCTCTCATCTTACAAAGCTAATGACATGAAACTCTATGATTCAACCATAGCGCAATGAACACGGATCAATTGCTTTAGCAACCAAAATATCCTAGCATCAAGCATTCACAATTCGAACCTCGCATTTCAGACCAGATGGCTTACTACATCATCAAAATCCAAAAGAAAAGCCCCCTATTCTATGAACTATTTACCAATCAGGGCAGGACCAGAAAAATTAATAACTTACGTGAAACCCAAAACGGGAACGAAATAAACACCTGCTACACTTATTTAAAAATAACAGAACCACATACTTCCACAATAAATAAATAAATAAATAACGAACCACATATACCCCCATAATCATTCTTTGCAGCAAATAAGTATCAACATGTGCAATAAATAATTACTCGCGAGAAAGCGTGAATTTAAACTGCAACCTTTTTTTCTAAATTGGAGCTTTTAAGACCTTTAATTACCAAAAAAAAATAAAAATCAAATCAGGCAATAAAAAATCCAAAAATCAACAAGGTAATAAATCACAGACCCACACATCCAAATCCAAACAAGTATCACAATAATAGCAACAATCGATCCCATAAAAACCATGGATGGAAGCATGGAAATTGAAGACGAAGACGAGGAGTGGGGGGAATGAACATACAACGAAGTGGGCGAGATTGACGATGGTCCAGGCCATGCCAGGAGTGCAGCCGAAGACGGAGAGGACGAGGAGCCAGCTGAAGAAGAGAATGAGGATGTAGGTGGTCCACACGCCGGGATACGTGAACCACTCGGTGTTCCTGTTCATATCGGGGGGTGGCACGGCCTTGACGTACAGATTCGCCATGAAAGGTTCAGAAGAAAACCAGAGACCCCTTTGGATGGAAAATTCGAAATACGAAGGATTTTGAATGAGGCGGAAGCAAAGCTCAAATCTTTGGGCACGGATTGGTGTTTTGATGATTGTGGGTTTGATGGGGTTCAAATCCAAAACCCAGAAACACAACTTTGGTTTTTCTGTCTCTTTCTCTCTCTCTCTGTGCCTGATCAAATGTCAATGGTGGCGTGCGTGGGCGAGTGAAATTGCAAGCTAAAATTGATTGCTCGGCCAAAAAATAAAAATAAATAAAAATAAATAAAAATAAAAACAACAACGATAATAATAATAGGAGGAAAAGAAAAAAAAGGTGAGAAAAAAAAAGCAGGTTCTGGTAAACGACGTCGTTTTATAGTTCTTTTGATTTTCATGGACAGCCACACAGGTTTTGGATTTGTAATTGTAGCCTTAAACAGATTTAGGGTGATATTTAGAAATTGGACCACACGTCAATTTTCTTCCTATCCAAGCAGTTTAGCTGAATAAGTGCATGTTTATTTGAGATTTTTCTTAAGGTAAACCTACTTTTTATCATTTCCAATGTTATTTTTACACAAAGCAAAAATTTTTAGCTTTTTTTGAACGCCTCTTCAACGCGTGTTTGGAGCCTAAAACAAACATACAAAACTAATTTGACTGTATTTACTATTTAGATTGGATACAGTTGTCAAAAAAAAAAATAAAGAAATAGATGTAAAACAATAAAACCCCCAATAAGTTCTATTCCGAACGAATTACTATTTTAGTACGAAAATAATTGCGAAGCTTGATGGACCAATCACATAGAAGAGAGATACAGGCATGGTAATAGTCAAATAGAAAAAAAAAATTTAAAAGTAAATATATTATTTTTATAATGTTTCAATTGAAACAATTAAGGACATTTTTTAATCTATAGGTCACTAAGAAGTTGAAACATTATGCTTACTTGGACACGGTTGCTGTCTTGGGGATGATACCCATGCTTGCTGAATAGGTAATGACATGGCACACATCGAATTTAAAATGATCATAAAAAAAATATAGACTTGAATGTAACTATAAAAAAAAATATTTTAGTAATCAATTATATGTATAATTAATTTTTTTAAAATTGAGTATGATAAAATCACTTTTATATTTGAATATATTACTAAAAGATAACTTTAAGATACTATATTTTGTTTGAATTGTATAAAAATTTGTTTTTAAATAATAAATTACTAAAAAGAGTATCAAATGATTTATTTAGATTAAATGTGGTAAAATTATACTGGGGTGAATGTAATAAAACTGTGTCCAACTACAAAATCAAGAGGAAAATTATCTCAAAGAAGAACATCCGATGCCACTTTATTAACTACTAATATAAGACTAGTTGTAATTTCATCGCCTGCACAACTTGAATAACTAGACAATTATGAGTGGGGAGGAAAAAAACTAGACACCAATTGTAGTGTAGATAGTAGTTCACAAGAATTAACATGAAGACCACATCAGCGATCAACTAGTGATATCAACCAACAATTACGCAAGCAGCAGTTTCATGTGCACAAGGATGAATTTCAAATCATCTGATAATCTGTCTGTTTGAAGCTTCATCTTCAGCTACCTCCTCATTAGGACATGTCCATCCCAGGTTCACAGCCAAATCCTCCGCTGCCACCTTGATTACATCACTTCTAACACCAATATCGGTTGCATACCTACTCATACAGTACATTCCTGCTGTTACCGTAGCCACACCAACAGGACTTGGCATTAACAGCTTGAGGGGAGAAGAAAGCATTGCAGCCAATGGAGCTCCAATAACAGAAGAAGCTTGACCACTTCTTCCCACCCCTTGCTTGTCTACTACCAGAAGACCAGTTTTGCAGTACAAGGCAAAATCTTCACAATTGTTCTGAAACACATCATAATTACCAAAGCCATTTTGAAGAAGATACATTGCTCGATGGATAACAGTCTCCTGTGGATCAGATAATGCAGTAGTGCATGTGCCACCCCTTATTTTGGTGAGAAAAACTGATGGTGGAACCCCATATTCAAAACAGTAAAGAGACCCATGTCGAAGAAAGCAGTCTAGACAAGAAAGAACTACACCACTATTCGGCTGCCTGAATCCACAATCAGGAAAGGTTGGACATGGGCTTGATGTTGGATCGTCCAAGTTCGAAGATGTCTCAGTGATTGACTTTAAGTTTCGCTCAGGTCTGAAATGTACAACCTTGCTTCCGCCAACAAAAATACCTGCATGGCATTAGATTCAACGGAACTTAGATTTAAGCTTGATTTAGCCACACAAGATTTTTTAAATCCATTCTGAATATAGTCAGATGTTTTAGATCTTGCCCAAATGAACTTGAATAAGTGGCAAACTTTGCAGAAAAGGCTGATACCAAGACAATGTCATCTTACATCAGTTTCTGAGAAAGTGCAGAGCAAACATAAGCACACACAACAGCCACTTAGAGTTGCTGAAGGAATTTGCCTACAAACTAAACAAAATGAGAACATTGGAAAGTGATGATGGAATAACATTAGCAACTTTGTTATGGCTTTAAGGAGTAAGGACATGAAAGCAGTAGGGAGGTCATGTGAACTAAAGCTATGGAGCTAAAATATAATTAACACTACACAAACCCAGATAGTATAAATGAATTATGTTACAAATGATGCAAAAAGAAAGGTAGAATTAGTCCCACAAGGAGACTAGTTGTTATCTATATGGAAGAAAGTACAGGACAGCTTCTTTCTTTCCCTTGAGTATGATTTCATTGTGTAGTAACTATATGTATGATCATTCACACCAAAAAAATGTATGACCATTTCAAATAAGATGCTGTAGGAATGTGAGAAGGGAGATCACCTAGCACTAACATTAAAAGAGTAGAAGGCTGATATAATTGGCATGGTTTATAGTAATGCAATTTTGTATACTTTTACTTAGAAAATTAGAAATAAGAAGCACCAGTTCATTGAAAAGGCAGTCTAACAAAATTGTGAAGGCATAAAACAAGGACCTTAATTTGTAGCTAAAACCTTTACCAATATAATACAAAGACCCACATTCAAACTGATAAATACTTAGAAATTGAACAATAATCGATGCATCCATCACAGAAAGAGGACTTTCTTTTATTCCCTGCTAAGACAATGATATCCACCATAGCATCCGCATGCTACTAATCACATAACCATTGACATTAACAAAGTTTCTAATGTCAATCAAAAAGCAAACCCACACAGATGGATAGGGCTAAACTACCAAAAACTTTAAGATACTGAGGAAAAAATGACAACTGAAGGCATATACTTCTAATACTATCAAAACACACCTAAACCAATCAGCTATAATCAATACACTTCAGACTTCAGAGCCATGGCCCCTTAAATAGAACTTTCATTGTCAAAAGCCACTAATACATGGCTTTACTGGATTATGCATATTGACAGAAATTGCGAGGATTATTCTGTAAATTAACATTTGAAACTTTCATGCTCCAGGAAGGGCACTCATCCCATGACAAAAGTCCTGTCCCAGCGGAAGTATAATAATGAAAGTGGAATCTGTATGATGACTTAATAGAGCAATTAATCAGTCAGTCCATGTGAATATCTGCAAATGATATTTCATTTCATGCTTAGACGAATCTTACCAGTCATTTATGTTGGTTTTGAAACAATCAAACCTTGATTTAAATGGAGTAACATCAAACCTTGGATCACTGGAGGCCTTTGCTTCCTCACTTCACCAAAGAAAAAGTGGGGAAAAAATGTCCTATCTCCCCACATTCTATTTCTGCCTATGGCCAAGCAGAACACCACAACTATTTACATAGAATTTACTCAACATTAAAGCCTAATCAATTGAATTGTAGACCATTGCTTGTCCAAAAATGATCATATGCCTTAAATCTCAAATATATTCTCATTTAAAATCCTCGTTTTACACCATATAACGCCTCTTAAACTATAAAGGTTAATATATAGCTCCAACATCTTTATTCTACCTCTACCAATGATAGCGGGGCTGGGATATATATAAATAAAGAATCTAGATCCATAAACTTGCAGATAAAGGAAATTACAAGGAAGACAGGCAAACCAAAATCAAACGACAGGGATAACAAGAGGAACATGAAATCACATTCATGAAAAGGAAAAAACAAAAAAATCCCTCTCCAACAGGACCAATACCCATCAAAACAAAGTAAAAAAGAACGCATTTTTCTTACAAATTACGAAAACCCAAATTGAATTGACAAAGCAAGCGATTTCCCCGTGGCGGGGGGCGAGGACCCTTGAGCAACAACACATCATCGTCGACCCACATATCATCATAAATATACACATAAATTAAAGAAAAAAATAACCAAAAATTTCAAAACAAAATGAATATTGGAGCAAAAATACAGAATGCCCAAGGCGATGAAGAAAGCCCAATTGCTAAAATTTCAAACACTGTACCCATGTTGCAAAATATTCAAAGAAAAAGAAATTATCAATCTGCATTTTTTTGCACACTGCAGAACAAGCATAGAGAGAGAGAGTAACCATGGTGAGAGTAGGTGAAAACAGCTCTGTAGGTGTAGATGTGGTGGCCAGGCTTGATCTCATTCCTCTCCACTCTGTTGGTGAGTAAACCCATCTCACTCTGCCACTGCCACTGCCACTACCCTCTGAAACAGCTCCACCCTCCACTTCCACACATTTACAATGCACACTGCAATTTTTGTTAAATGGGACTCGGGCCCACACACATCATAGCACATGAAGAAAAAATTCCATTTTTATTTATGAAATCAATCAAAATCTGAAAATCAAGCATAATAAATAACGTATGAAATGGACGTGGCAATAAATGGTTAGCTACCAAGGCTTCTGATCTACAAACTTTCACCAAAAGGTAAGCTTTTTAAATTTGGGAAGAAAATTGATGGCGACGATGAACGTGATTCATCACGATGGATGGTGATGAATGAAGATGACCCTTTTGCTAGTTTTGTTCTCTGCCACCAGTTGACCCGGAAAGACGAAGAAGATCAAGGAGGGCTAGCCATTCATTGTTGCCGTTTGCAGAATTATAGGTTGTTTCCTTTACTCTCTGAAAATTTACTAGTAGGTTGGACCCCAAAGGAAATTTGGCAGAGGGGACGAATTTTCTTCCGCAAAGGAATATTTGGAGCTTTGGATTCTTTGCCGTGTCAACAAGTCATGTCCTTTCAATACTTGTTTTCTTCTCTGCATCCTTTATTATCACTTTCTTTTTGTTTTTTTTTTGTTCTTTTATTTTTTTTTAATGATCGCTTTAATGAAAACATAATGATGTTAAAGGTTGATAAAGGGTTAAGATGTGATTAAATTATCTGAAGTGTGATTTTTAAGTTTTAAAATTATAATGGGAAAAAAAAAGCTAGGTGGCAAATTTTTGGGAATTTACTTTTCATTATGGTCCATGTTATAGGGCGGGTTTTATCTCATTAAAAAATAGTTAAACTATCCTAGATATGAATTCTCATACTGTTTTAATCTAGGGTTAAATTATTAGTTCACTTTTATTTATGTTCTAATTATGTTTTTATTTTATTATGATATAACTAAGACAAAAAGTGGCTAGTTTATGATAGAATTCTCCATATTATATACTTGTGAGTTTTGACATATGGAAACAAGTTCTCTAAATTTTTTTTTCTTGAAATATACACTCTAAATTTTAGATAAATATGGACACATAAAAATTTCACAATTACAATTAGTGATCAAATAATTACTCAACATAATTATTCACTTCATTTCATTATTTCTTTTGAATTGAATAACGACTCCTGGTGATTATTTGGTCTCATCACCAAATCTGGCTAGCCATGTGCATTTCACATGGCCAATTCTTCATGAATATCAACTCTAAATATACAAAGAAAGAATAGTAAAACAAACCTAAAGAATAACAACACCACTCAAAAATCTAACAACAAATTGGTACTGATCATTGTATAGAATTATCTGCCAATCATAGATTTTCACTTCAAAATGTTTCTCAAATTTCTAGTCTGTGTGGCTGTGTCTCAGTTCCTTGGTACCCTCTGCATCTTTGGCAAGCAACAGACCAAAGCCGCCACCACCAGCTCCAACAAGCTTGTAGCCACAGTAAAACAAAATAGCTAGCTTCTCTCCCATATCTATGTCACAGTTCATCAAAGCTTCTCTCCCAACATTTGCCAGTTTCAACAAGGCGCTTCATATCTAATTACCCCCTTTTTGCAGCACCTTATATGCAAGTCCAACCTACAAGACAATTCAATGTACAATCAAAATCAAAGTTAATAATTCACACCCCCAAAAAAAAAAAAACAAAGTTAATAGGAAAACATAAATAAGAGAAGTGCAGCATATCTTCCTTCAAAATGACGAAGAGGAAACAAAATTTATGTTAAAAGAGAAAAACAAAATACACAACAAAACAAGTAAAACATCATGCCCTGAAAATTAGGGCAGATGTCAACTTTATTATTTTCAGTTCAGGACATGACGTATTTTTAACAAACAAAACAAGAAAGATGTTGCCTGACGAGCAAAGAGAGAAATGGAAATGCACGTTGGGAACAGAGCACTGAAACACCCGGTGAGAAAATAAGTACCGGAAATTTGAAACAAAATCGTCCAAAAATGCATTGGCGTCGCCCGGATTCGAACCGGAGACCTTCAGTGTGTTAGACTGACGTGATAACCAACTACACCACGACACCTCCTCGCTGACACATGTAAGGGCCTTTTATTAATCTCAATTTATATCCAAAATAAATAAGAAAAACCAAAATAAACTAAGATAGTAATCTACACATTCACAGAAATCTTATTTTTCAAAATAACTTTAATAATCTAGCATTTTTAAAAAAACAGTTTCTTGACCGATTTGGGTGCATTAGAGATACTTGGAGGAAAGAGAAAATATATTGCTAAAATTAAAGCACAAATTAAACTAAATAATTGGCGGATTATTACCTTCTTGTATGATAAATCAAGTTACTTATAGGCCATTTGTTTTACCTTTTGAGAAAGGTAAAAGTACATTTGCAGAAGACGTTCATGAAAAGTTAATAAAGAGCTTCTCTCCAACTAGCGTTGTAGAAGACATTATAAAAATCTAATAAAGAGCTTCTTTTCCTCAATGTCTGTTTGGCGTTAGGAAAAATTTAATACAAAAAAGCCAATATTAGGTAGAAAATAAGATTTAACAATTTAACAAACCATACTTTAGAAATAATGTATGGACCTACCAAAAAGGAAATGGCGTATGGCTTATCTATGTACATTTTTACTCTTATGGAACTTTTAGCTATATACTCTTGAAATAATGTAGTTTGGGATAGTTACTGACATCGATTACTAGTAGCAATGAACATGAATTGGAGTAGTTTTTGTCTTAGACCAATAGCAATATTTTTTTAAATGAACTTTGTTTATGCACATAAGTTTAAGACTTAATATATGAATGGAGGAGATGAATTAAAGTGCAAGTAAAGTGCCAAGAAAAGAATTTAACCTTAAGTATCATGTTTGTTTGGCATTTAGAATGCCTAATGAAAAGAATCAGAAATTTACTTGCAGAGAGAAGAATTACCCTGATAAACGTGAAAACTCATGTTGGCAGTGAGAGGAAGTCAAAATAAATAAGTTTGAGATAAACTTAGTATGAATTAAGTTAATATTCTTAAAAAAAAAAGACTTCTTATATTGGATATATATAGGGATTACTTTGGTATTCATATTTTTTTTCTAAGGTACTGGTATCCTATATTAGTTATAAAATATTTATTAACTGATGATTATACTTTATAAATTCTAGGCTTAAGCATTTACTATAAAAATTAATAATTAATAAATATTTGATAACTTATCAATATTACCAATATCCTTAAAGTACCATAACAATTTTGTCAAAACATTCAAAGTCATACTTTAGGGAGACTTGTGGTTCTATATATAGATCACAGATGCAAGCTTTGTTTGACAAAATGAGTTTTTTTTTTTTTTTTGGTCTTGCTGCTAACATCCTTCTAGCAGAGAAAGATCGTAAAATCTTTTTATAAAAAATAAAGAGAATAAAAAATAATTGAGTTAGATCAATTTTGTACAGTTTGAGAGAATTGATCCATTACAGGTTGTATAATTTTTTACCTCACTCAATTCAAATTTTTTATTATTTGTGAGTTAGGAAAATTAATTTGCAAAAATTAGATTTGGTTCCTTTAATATAAGAGACTCACTTTAAAAAATTAAAAAAATAATTAAAATTATGATAATATATATATATATATATATATATATAAAATAAATAATAAAATTATTAAAATTTATTTCTTTAATTTGTTATTAAGAATTATAACTTTTTATTTTACTTTTTAAAATGAGCCATTCAGTTTAGATGATTCAAACTCAGCAAAAATTTATGAGTAAATCAAAGCCGGTTTAACAACCTAAATCTAATAGCATTGCTTTTGTTAGGGACGTGTAATTTTATTTTTTAATCATACTTTTAATTCAGCTATAAAATGAAAATGAAATTTAATAATGTAAAAAAAAATATTAAAACACGTTTGCTCCAAAAATAGTTTGACCAACTCCCCCTCTGATATGCCGCTCAATATTCTTGTTTCACAATTCACACAACAGAATAAGCTTGTTCAATCCTGAAAATGCTTTGCTATGATACGAAATAACTGATGCTATTGCTACGGCATCGTTATGGAGTTTCTCTTATTCTATTCAACTTTCCTCTGTCAGTTCCGATTTGAGCTCAAGCCAATTAACTAACGTTTTCTTTTTCTTTGTTTCTTTCTCTTTCCAGCCAAAGCAATTAAGCAAAGATGTCTGCAAACCTCTGATTACCACACAGGTGTCTGTTCCCACCTTCTCTTACGCACCCACAATCAAGTCCAGTCTCTCTCCATCACCAAATCCTCTCGCTCATTTTCCCCACTTTTTATTTTTTTTTCGAAGATTTGGTTTTTTTTTTCCCTTACCAAAGAAGTTTCCAATGGGAAACCCATTTGGTCAATTTTGATTCTTTTGAAGGTTTTGATACCTGGGCTGGTGAAAAGAATGGATCTTGAGAGGAATATAGTGTTGGGTTTTGTTTGAGAATGAATTTTTGCTATGATATGGACGGTGGGGTTTTGGATTTAGGTTCATTGCCTCCAAGCATTGTCATCGAATGCCGATACCTACTGCGATCGGCATTCGACTCGTCTAGCATTGATTTCCAAGTATTTCAACGAAAATCTAATCCCCTCTAAAAAACAAAAGAAGAAAACAAAGTAAATCCCTTGTGCCAAAATGAATTCTGGTGCTGTATTGACATTGCCTATGAACAATGGACTTAAAACAAGGGAGCCTCTTGATTACGAGGAGGACTTTGTAGAGAAAGATCCAACCGGCCGGTATGTTCGGGTATGATAACTCTGCGCATTCTTCATTATCTGATTTTGGATTCCATTTGTTTAAGTTTGGTGGTTTTCTGATGTTTGATATATGTAATTTGTGGTCTTATCTATCTTCTGGGGCTTGGGGTTGTGGTGGATGTAATTCAATTACTTATGATGGATGGTGGCTGGTGGGTGGGTGATATTGTGTTGGATTTGGCAGTTGGAACTTGTAAGTTGTAACTATAATCTTATGGCTTTAGGGTGAAAAGGAACTAGTTGAGCTAGAGGGGTTGACACATTTGGAATCGATTCTGCATTGCAACAACATGGTAGTAGCTCCCAATCCATTGCTTGTTGGTGTATTTACGTTTGCTGGCATTCGGACAAACGTATTTGATATTGATTAGTTATGCTATTCTTGTGTAACGTATTGATTATAATGCAAGGTACAAAAGTTGAATTGATGACTCAATCTCGTGGTGATTCTAGAAACTGTATATTATGCACCAAAATGCATCATCTCCTTCATTTTGAATTAGGGCAACTTTTTCAAAGTTTGCGATAATTATTTATTGTTACAATTTTGAGAATAAAATTTGCTTGATAACTTGCCAATTTGGTATTCGACTATTTGCTTTATTCTGTAACCATGAATTATCTTAATAAATCTGTGAAAGATAATTCACCAATTATGTTCAATGTTTAATTTATAAACCACATGTGTTATTGATTATCATGCTTAATGAGCAATTATCAAACCCAAGATTCAATAATTTTGGTAATCCTTGATGTGGATAAATTCCTTGTGGTAAAGCATAGCTAGCGGTAATTGCAATCTACTCACATCGTCCTAGGGGAGTTCTTTACTTGTATGATTCACTTATTCTTTAAGGCACCAGGTGTAGGCTAATGGTGACGGGTTTGGGTAGTTTAAAGAAGGTCATAGGTTCAAATCAATGGGCAGTCATTCTACCCAAAAAAATGATTCAATTATTATTTCTGTTTGTTTTTATTTTAACTTTCTTTTCTTGTTTTTGTCTCAGTACGATGAAATCTTGGGCAAGGGTGCTTTCAAGACTGTGTACGATTCTGCTACTTAAATTCTCTCTCTTTTTTTTAAAAATTTTTTAATCTTGTTTTCTCTCATAATCTCTATTCATTATATTTTGTTCATAATCTTCTAATTTTATTCAGAAATTCAGTTGCTCTATTCCAAGAAATATATCTTCAAGAAATCTAGTATCTAATAATTAAGGTGGGTTCTGGTAGTTGTGAAAGCATGCTATTTAATCTCTTTCTTTCTTTCTATTTGGCAGTTATAGAGGCTTTGATGAAGTTGATGGAATAGAAGTTGCTTGGAACCAAGTTAAGATTGATGGTCTCTTGCACTCGGTAGATGATCTTGCAAAATTGTATTCTGAAGTTCATATATTGAAGTCTTTGAAACATGAAAATATCATTAAGTTCTATAATTCCTGGATTGATGATAAGAAGAACACTGTTAACATGATTACTGAGCTCTTCACATCTGGAAATTTAAGGCAGTATGTTCTCTTGATTGATTTTCCTGTCCTTTATGCTGTTTGGCTGTAATATGCACAGGTGATTATTGTATACCTTTGGCTGACAGATACCGTAAGAAGCATAAATATGTTGAAATGAAAGCCATAAAAGGTTGGGCTAGACAGATTCTTCAAGGCTTAGTATATCTTCACAGTCACAAGCCACCTATTATTCACAGAGACTTGAAATGCGACAACATCTTCGTGAATGGGAACCAAGGAGAAGTTAAGATAGGAGACCTCGGTTTAGCAATTGTCATGCAGCAACCAACTGCTCGAAGTGTTATTGGTAACATATTATTCTCCTTAAATGTGAATTTTTCATCATACTGACCCTATGCAGACCACTGAACTATGTATTTGTTTTTCGTTTCTCTATTTTAAAAGGGACTCCTGAGTTTATGGCTCCAGAACTATATGAAGAGGAATACAATGAGCTTGTTGACATCTATTCTTTTGGGATGTGCATATTGGAGATGGTTACTCTTGAGTATCCTTATATTGAATGCAAAAATCCAGCTCAAATCTATAAGAAAGTTACCTCTGTAAGTATAGCAATCATTGGCATATCCTTATGATTTCATGCTTATAATATGAACTACTGCACTCATATCTATTCTATATTATGATGCATTACATTGCAGGGCATCAAACCTGCTTCCCTTAATAAGGTGGGTGACCGCCAAATTAAGATGTTTATTGAGAAATGTCTGGTTCCTGCATCGGAGAGATTGTCTGCGGAGGAGCTTCTTAAAGATCCATTTCTCCAAGTCGAGAGTCCAAAGGATCCGATTCTTGATCCCTTACAGTTACGTATTAAAACTCCAAAAGGTATAGATCGGTCCAAGTCTGGTTCTCTATCTATGGACATAGATGCTGACTACAAACATATTTCTATGAGTACTTGTGCTGAAAGCAGCCAGGGAAGTTCACATTATCCTTTTCTTGAAGTCCAGAGTACAAATAAGAACAATGAGTTTAGGTTGAAAGGGACTAAAAATGATGACAACTCAGTATCATTGACCTTGCGTATTGCTGATTCATGTGGTGAGTATATGCTCTTTTCTTCCCCTTTTTCTTCTCTTTTTTTTTTTTGTTCCTAGGGGGGTAGCAAAGAACATATGAGCTAGTTTTTAACATGCTTCCATTTGCCTTTTGATATTGAATTGATACTTCATATTTCATCTTCTATATGGCAATAACGTGGTGTTACTTCTGTTACTTGTAGGTCGAGTAAGGAATATACATTTTCTCTTTTACCTTGATACAGATACTGCAGTCTCCGTGGCCTCAGAGATGGTTGAACATTTGGAGCTGGCAGATCATGATGTGGCCTTCATAGCCGAGCTTATTGATTACTTGATAATGAAACTTCTTCCTGGGTGGAAGTCCTCATATGATCATTCCTCAAGTGGAGGATTAAGTCTCTGTAGTGGGTCTTCAATACAAGTAGATGGCCAACGCTTAATGGCTTGCCCATGGGGTTCTGTCCTAACTAGTGTTCCCTCTGAATTGGTTATTGATCATGATGGCTTCTCTGGGTTTAATACTACTTCTCGAGAAGGTTTTGTGACAGCTGGGAAGAGCTTCTTGTTTAACAATGCTGATAATGCTACTTTTGAGGGTGATTATAATTCTTCTCCTAGTTTGGTTAACTTGGAAGATCAATATTCACAAGGATCTGCAGCTTCTGAGATAGTTGTTGAAGATGCGTCCATGAAAAATGACAACTATCTTGATTCGAATCTTGCTGGGAGCTTTAAAGACTTGAGTGGGTCCATCTCCGAACTGGAGCTTGGGGATACATATTATGAGGACTGTAAATTGCAGACAACAGATTGCAGTGCTGGAGAAGGCCTTGTGATAAATGAATTGTTAAAGAACTCAGACTTCACATTTCTAGCTTTTTCTGGAACATCTAGTGTGTGCTTGACAAGCAACTGTTCTTCTGTGTCTTTACCTGACAAAGAAATTGATCTCGAGCTAAAGTTGGAACTTGATGCAATTGAGTCACAATATCAGCAATGGTTTCAAGAACTTTCTACGATGAAGTTGGAGGCATTGGAAGCCACCAGAAGGAGATGGATAGCCAAGAAGAAACTGGCTGTTCATTGATTTTGAGCTTGTTGATTAACCAGTTTTTATCCTTGTCAAAGTTGTTTTGCTGTAAAGTCTGCGATATTTACTGTAATTTATATCTTGGATGCGGCTCTTTTTAGTGGAAGCGAGTGTCCTTACTCTGAAATTATTTCTTATGCTTTGCAGATATATTAGCAGTATCTATACTGTTATAAAACGGGTATTTTTTATTTGGTTTCCAAATTTTAGATACTCATTTTGTCATTAATATTTAGTAAAATATATTTTAAAAAAGGAACAAAATTGAAAACTTTCACATTCAGAGCAGTTTTAAACTTTTAATATACAATTACATTTATCCTTTTTTGCCTCTCTCTCTTTTCTCTCTTGAATTACTTTTAAAATTTTAATATATCTTAATTTATAAAAAATAAATTAAGATATGAAATTATTGTACAATAAATGTATTTAAACTATTAAAATAAAATATGCAAATTGAAAGGCACCTCTCAATTTGCTAGTATACGAGAATGTGTTTTGCGAAACTATTTATGCGCTTTCCAACATGATTAGATATTAGTTTATGCACAAAGAAATTCTTAAATAGACATATTGCTTATCTTAAGCACTCAAATTACTTTTTAACATGTTTATATTTATTATATCGAGAAAGAAATACATTTATGATACGACTCTCATAAATACAAACATGTTAAAAGATAATTTTAGTATTTTAAATAGTTAATATTTACTAAAAAATTTCTCTTATTCACAACTATGCATTTTCAATCTCCTGAAACCCTATGCGGCTTTTCAGCACAGCATTACTTGCCACAATTGTTGTAGATCATTAATTTTTTCCTGCCGTGCTCTCTAGCCTCTGCTTAAAAGGAAAGGGGAAATATGGACAGAGGTTGATATGAAACTTATAAACGAACCATCCAACGGCAGCTGATTTCTGAAAGTACGGTTGTTCTTGAATCTTGAAGTTGCTATGTTATCTGACTTGCCAGCACCCAAGTAAGGAGGTAACTAGCAGATAGATGAGTTTAAAGGAATGAAAATGAGGAATAAATAAATCAAGACAGAACATAGATAGAAGTATAGAACCAACGAGATATACGTAAACTATGACAACTATTTTACTGCCAATAGCAAGGGTACACAATGAAGTTATCAAGTTATAAGTTTTTCTGGTCACATAGGAGGCTTTGCAGGATTGGGGAAGACCGAAAAGGAGACAGAACAAGAATCAAACTCGTCACATCAAGAGAACTAAAGTAAAGTCTGGTTGGTGCTGCGTGAGTTGAATCTTTGTCATGGAATATTTTGAGAAAAATATTAAACTTTGTGAAGGAGATGAAAAGTGCAATTTGAGAGTGTATAAAAAACATTACTCATGTTTATTATGAACCACCAGATGAAATTCGATTTCAAGTAAATGGAAGAAGTGGTACGTGGTGGTTGAGACTTGAGAAGTGCAATAGTAGAAATCATGTCCTCCCATCTATTTATAATATATAAAGCCTGAGCCAAGGCATGTTCTCTTGCCATTTCAGCATTTAAGTATTGTTATAGGTTGACAAATCAGCTCACCCTTCTTCTCACCTCACTCATTCTTTGACTTCGTATTTAGCCACGTCACTCTCCTTTCTTCTCCTCCCAATATGAGCATCTCTAGCTGCTTCATCTATTGCCACATAAGAATCTGAGTCCTCCACATCATCTCTGGTAAATTCTGATGCACTGAACATATGAGAGACACATCAGCTTATGTGAATTCTATTATTCAGCCATATTAGCTCATGTCAACTCTGCAATTCAGCCATGTCAGCAATTTCAGATCTCCTGGTTCAGTGTCCTCTCACCTCCATGTATCAATCACCGTTACTCTTCATTAAAAACTCTTTACTCTACATTAAAGACTCTTTATGGTGAACCGTTAACGTTACTATCTCTCTTAGCTGTTCTCTCTGCATCTCCACTTCCACTATCTCAATGACGCCATTCATCGCCTTATGATTCGCAAATTTGCTGGGTGGCTCTTCGGTGCTTCCATGTTCCTCACCACCGAGGCTGGCCTTCTTCCTCCTATAAGGTATTCTTTTTTTCTTCTTCTTACCTCCCATCATTTTTGTTTATGAAAACATTGAACTTGAATTTCAATAATTTTTCAAGTCATTACCAGTTCTGAATAAAATGCCTGCATAACCATGATTTAAAACAAAATTAGAATCGAAAAGAATCAAGTTTGGTTAATAGTGTTGAGTTTACACAATCACACTGCACACTCTCTGTACTAATTTTGGTTTATTTTCTAACATACTTTGATGAATTGTTGCATAAAAAATGCTGCCGTGGATATCAAGACATGTAAGCCACTAATTGAAGAAGACATTATCTTTAGATTCAGTTGCAAAGCAGGTTTTGAGTTGGATATCAACGTTATAGATGTGCCCATGCTGCTTTACGTAGTTATTTTTTTAAGTCATTTGAGGTGGTTGGATTTGTGCTTGGTGTTACCTTTTGTCCTTTATCTTGGTTTTCAGGTGCTGCTCCGCATCCAGTGGTAGATGTGCTACGCATCTAGAGTCTTAATCCTAGACAATATAATGCTGAAATTCCAAAGGTGCGTTTTCTTTCTACCCTTCACTTTTCAGTATTTAACTACAGATTGGTACCCTTTAGTAGATCTTAGTCTACAACATCTTAACATTGTTTATGTCAACCAGCAGATGGGTGTAGTGGCGAGATGTCTGATCCGGTATATAGGGAGGCACTTCTTAAATTCATCGAACATGCTAATGGTAAGACCATTGGCATTAACTTATGACATCAATAACTTTTTCACAATTTTAAATTTGTTGTGAACCTTTCTGTTTTGTGTCTTGCTTACATTATTTAATTCTCTCTTTCCTTTTCGTCCGAGAAACAAATGATATGTTCCTCCTTGGTGCAAAGTTATGAGTTATGACATATTTCATGAAGTTGGTCAATCCTTGCCAAGAGATATATCAACATGATTCAAACCTTACTTCGGTTCTGTTTCATTTTATTATACTATCATTAGAGTTTAGTAAGTATTTTTTGTGTCGTAAATGCTGGTACATTAATTAAAAGAACATCTTGGTAAAATTTTTCTTTTATAAGAAATTGGTGTTTCCTTGATATCATATGGTCCTTTTATCTTTAATTATTTTACATGTCTATTGTATTCTATCTAAGCTACATACTTTAATGTAACGTTAGACATGTTTATATATATAGATGTCCAACTTATCAAATAAGCTAATTAACCTGTTTATAGGAAGTGCAGGGTTCAGAAATATTAGAATGCCGTACAGATATGCTTAAGTTACCAGTGTGTGGTCTGCTGGACATACATTATTTTCCATATAGTCTTGCATAAATGATTTCTACTACATTTATCCGATAGGAAACCCGGTTGGCTTTTATGACTAGGCTATTTCGTTCACCATATTAAGATACCACAAGCTAAAAGCAAATAGTCTTCATGAGCAAGGGAAAAATGATGCAGCTTGTGTTTCAAACCACTGTAACTTCTCTCTTCTTTTGGAATCTTCGACTTCGAGGCCTATATCAATGGGACACGAGAACGTAATTGCTGACCAATTTTACCTGTTTACATGAAGCCTAAATACAGTGTGTTTATGCATAGTAGATGATGGAATTTCTCAAGGCAAATTGCACTTATGTATTTGTTGATAATTTGAATTTTGATAAACATGCTTGTGTATCCATGACTTCCAGGGAGATACTGAACCGCGTGGTTTCAAATAATTAAGGTTTTTAAAATATCTACTGTATAAGTCTTCGATTATCCAAGATATATGATTTGGGCTTGAGAATTTGCTCGTAAAGGTAATTGTGAAATTGCATACTCTTCATTGGGCTTCAGAGAAATCCAAGAAATATGATTTGGTCTTCATCATTTTTTTCTTTTCTCTTTGTCATATTATCCATTTTATCAAAATGTTTAGACAGTGGAATACAGCATTTGTAAGACTCCTTTACGAAGCAAAGTGGAGATTTATGGTTGCAATATTATTATTTTATCTCTAAAATCACTGTTTCTTGCAAGTGCAACTTTTATTTCATCAAACTACATTAAAAAAATTCATCTAATAATATATTACCATTCATTGTTCGAAAGAATAATTGTGTCACAAGAGGGTGATGCTCATGATACATTCGTACTTGATGATGGATCTAACATGAGCCAATGCAAAAGTGTAACTTCAAAGTGCCATTGATTCTATATATATATATATATATATATATATATATATATATATAAAAGGTTATACTTGAATCTTACTGATTTTCAAACAGCTTATATCTAAGTAAAGGTTATATGCGAATCAATCAGATCATGGTAATCTCAAAATCTGAAGTTGGACACATGATTTGTATTGAAACCAAGATTTGTGGATATTGGTGTTCATTCAAGTATTTCATGAAAGAAATTTGCAGGACTCTTGGTTGCATGTTTCATCGATCTAGAAATCAGTTAACCGAATATGTTGTGCTCCCATTTTTTAATTCTAAATTTTGATAGAAATGTTATTAACTACACTGTTTCCTTTATTCTTCATTGTGTTATTTTTTTTTTCTTTTGGGTGTGATTCTTCATTGTGTTTCAATCTCTAATAAATATAGATATTTGTGTAGACAAGGATTATTCTCTTTTAGTATATAGTGTCCGTTGATTTAAACTTTACAGTTTAAAGAGAAGAAATATGAGAATTGATTGTCTCTTGATTTAAAGAGGATTAAGGAAGATTTAGATTTATCAACATATGACATAGAGACAGCCTCCACCATGTGTCGCTTACTATGGTTGTCATTGAATTCCTCATTTATGAACTATACATCTTCCCCATGGGAATGTCATTTACCAAAATGGTTTAGAAAAGCTACAAATGCCCAATGGACGCTAAGGGTATGTTTGAAAGAGAAAGGAAAAAAAGGAAGTGGAATGAAAGTTTTATTTTAAGTTTTTAGATTTAAAATATTCAAAATAATCATTCTCCTTTTTTCCTTTTCTTTTTATGTTTTCAATAACTTAAATTTTTTCTTCTTCATTATTTCAATACAGAACTTTTTCTCCATTGATAAGTGAAAGAATTTTTAGATATTATATATAACCAACTTCATTTTCCATTATATTCTAACAATATTTAGCATATCATTATCATATTCAGTATATCATTATCACATACAATGCACTAGTACAGATTCTTGTCCTTAGTTTAATAATATAGAATGTTTTCAAATTAAAATTTGCATTTGATCGAAAGTAAAAAAAAATGTGATTAAATTAGTCGCGTAAGGCGAGAGTCTACCTCTAGTGTATATATAAATTAGAGAAACTTTATTAGTTGGCTTGCTCCGAAGGGATGGATGAAGTTGGGTGGATGTTGCTACAGGCAATTTTGGACAGGTTAGTGCAGTTATGTTGCCATGTATATAATCAATGCGATATGTGAAAGGGACAGCTTTAAAGGGAAGTGCTGTTGTTGATGCTGAACTGTGCTGTGTTTGTATTCTGGAACTTGATTCCAAGACTGCTGCGTTTGTGATCTATTTCGCGACGAAGGGAATATTGAGCCAGGACCGGACGACTGGCTAATTTTGCTTTTTAAATGAAGAAATTTGGGTATGCATGAGCTGTGATCTTTGTATGCCACTTAAGCGCTCGTATAAATGTGTGTGTGTTTTTTTAATAAATTAAAAATATTTTTATAAGAATTCATTTACGTTTAAATGTGTTTCTTTTGATAAAAGTTTAGAACATATTTAGAATTAATTTTTTTTTAAAAAAAATTATTGTTTTATAAAAAAAAATTTAAAAAATTTTGATTATAAACTATTTTAATTATAAAATAAATTAATATAAATACACACTTAATTTTTTTAAAAAAAAATATTTTTTTTCATCTTCTAATTGAGTTTTTCTAAAAAATTTAAACACTTTTTTAAAAGTTAAACTTTTATACTTTAAAAAACAATTTTTTTATAACATAAAAAATTTAAATTTAAAAAAATATTTTTTAAATATTACATTCAAAAAATAGCTTTTATATTTTTATAAAAAAATTTTAAAAAAAATTTATGGAATTTTTTTTTTTAAATACTCATATTCAATAGCCCTTATGGTTGTACAATTATTACCTTCTCTTTTTGGTTGATATTGCCTTTTGGTTGTACAAAAAGTAAAGCAACTCTATGGTGGGTGAACCATAGAACTGGAGACACGACACCGGTACATCCGCTTCTCCTTAAATAGGCCTCAAAAGTCCAAACGCAGGTTTCCTTATACGTATTTGTTAACCATAATTTTTTCCGATTTAGTTATTATAAAGTAAAAAATTTATTTTAAAAGATAAAATAAGAGATATTAATTATTAATAAAAAATTAATAATTAAAATTATAATAAAATATATATACATATTATAATAAATTATTAAATTATTAATTTTTTTTAATTTTTTTATCAATTTCTTGTTTCTCATACATAACAGGCATTACTTGGTTAAGGCAAGATTCGGTGTCATGTCTTTACACTTATCATATAAAACTTCTTTTAGTCAAAGATATTTCATTATCAATTTAGTGATTTAAAAATTAATTTTATTAATTTAATATTTTTAAATTTTAAGTCATTGATAAATTTTGTCTCTCCAAAATTTTAAAATTTTTAGAAAAATTATCTTTTTAATATATTTATTAAGAAATAATTAAAGAGTTTTAATATGGTTCCCTCCAAATTTTCTATTAAGCCCTCTTAAGGAAAACTCTCCTAGCTCTGCCTCTACATAAAATTAAATAGAAATAAAATAATAAAAGTTTTTAGTGATTTAAAGTTTAAAGAATCAAATTGATATAATTAATTTGTAAAAGGTTGAATTAATAAATAATATATTTTAAAAAAATTATTATTCAAGAACTAATATAATTAGAAGAACACAGTTAGCATTTACGTGAATTTATACCTTCTATAAACTTAACGACATCATTGTTGATCCTGGGCAGTTGTCTAGTCCCTACCAAAACTCAACCCTCCAGTTTACCCCAAAAAAAAAAAAAAAACTCAAACCCTTTCTTTCTTTCACCCACTCCCACAATCATTTATATAGATACCTAGGGGTAGGCATGCGCTAATGCACACACCAACAAGCAGAAATACAACAAAACCACAAGGGTAAAGCTAATTGGGTTTACTTCAAATAAGATGCTGATAAAGAATGAAACACAAAATCAATTGTTGTCATTATTAGTGGAATCTTCCCTTCCATTGGTTTTGGTTGTACATTTTGCTGTTTGTGTTTGTTCTCTTATGAGTTGCTGCTAAAAGGAAGACCTAGCTCTCCAAGCAACACAAAATACTTGTTAAAGAATTGCATCATTTTCTGACCTAACTACTTTGGTTCTCTTCTAATCCCGTCTTAATCAACCCCATTTGTTTAAGCAATTCTTATCAAACTCTTTTGGAATCTCCTTTACTCAATCATCTATCTTAGTCATCTTCTTTTCTTCTTCAAATTATTTCTCAATGATTGACGTCACAAATTTTGATTGAGCACATCTCTTCCACTTCAGCCTTAGAATGCTTCATACACATTTGACAAATAATATCCATTTCTGGCATGGGAAGATTGGCAGCTAGTGTTTAGTCATAATTTTAAAATTGAGATTTTGACCCAACGTTTCTTTTATACTTTCATTTATGAGTAGGACCAAGCAAAGGTGGCAGTAGCCGCAGAACCAGGCAAATTCATCAATGGCGGATTTGTTGGGATCACGGGCATACTGCTGCTTTAAGTGCCAGAACCATGTTGCTTACCATGATGATATCGTTTCCAAAGATTTCCAGGTGAACTTTTGTCCCTTTCTCCATCTTTATGCTAGATTCCTAGATTGAAATTTGAAGTGGTTCATGATCATCCATTTGATGAACCAATCTTTGGGGTTCAAAATAGGATCAGAAAAAATAAGACTTCAGGTAGCTTGCTGAGCTAAAGATTCAGATATATATACCCAATATAAATCATGTTAAAAGTTTTCCAAAGAAAGACCCTGAAATTAATTTGTTCTGTTTCACTTGTCCAGAGTCTAAAGTCAACATTCTCAAATTATGTTACAAATTTCATTCAAACCTGTATGAACTATGATTGTATAGTTAACACTTGACAGTTTTTCTGTTTTCTGTTGTTTATATGAATTGATTTGGAACAAAAACTGGACAAAAGGGTGGTCAAGATATTTCAAGTTCCTTTTAACCTATAGTTTTCAAGGGTTATATTTAACAGGCAAGCAATGGCAGAGCTTTTCTGTTCTCTCGCGCCATGAACATTAGTGTGGGTCCTAAGGAGGATAGGGAGCTCATCACTGGTCTTCACACAATTGCTGATGTATATTGCTCTGATTGTGGAGAGGAACTGGGTTGGAAATACATAAAAGCTTATGAGGAAACGCAGAAGTACAAAGAAGGGAAATTCGTTCTAGAGAAGTTCAAGATAGTAAGGGGAATGGGTAGTTATCAGATTTAAGATACAAGTCTTTGATCCTCAATGGGAATTTCATCAGTAGGATAATTGTGAATTTCTTGCAAAGGTTGCTTGATCAGAAAAAAAAAAAAAAGGTTCAACAAAACATGATATTGGTCATTCGGAAATTTTTCAAAAATTAAAAAAAAAGTTGTGAAAAGATATCTATCTCCCCTACTGTGAACAGTTAAATGATCCTTAGTACATGTTGTACAAAAGATTCTTTTCAAGAAAATTAGGAAGATCATTTATTGGCCTGTACAGACAAAGCTTGGCAACTAGCAGAGGTCTGTTGCTTTGCAGTTTGCACTTTTCCAGCCAAAATTACTATTTAGACTGCTTTTTTTTTTTCATGAAACAGAAACTTTTTCTTTGAGAGCCTCATTCATGTAACACAGAAATTTGAATTGTTAGAAAAATTGGCAAATTGCAGCTTTCAATTAAGCAGACAGAATTCACATATACTGCTGTCCCACATTTATGATTGGATGTACTGTCAGAAACACGTGATCTTTGTAATTCTTTAGTTTAGTCTGTGTTTAGTATAGAAATAAAAAATTCACAAATAAATTTTGTATATAAAATTATAAATAAAACTTATTTATAAATTTTTTCATTCTCATTATCAAACTGTCCCTTAGTGTCGTAAATAAATAAAATTTTTTATCCTTAAAAGGTTGAAAGCAGATTGGTTGGCACATATTTTGCTGTTTTGGAATGTAGGATCCCATAATCTAAGCGGTTAGATGCATACAAAGACATGGTCTTTATTTGAATTGACACACAGCCACCTACTAAAGCATGCGTTGAATTTGTGGAAGGAGAGCTTGTACTGCTGAAACATGTCATGACATTGACAAGTTAATAGTTGTATACTTGTACAAGACGAAAGTAACGGGAAGTTGTGAGAGTCAGTTTCTCAACAGTGAAGAATGGATTAACCAACAAAAACACATTTTGTTTTTTGGTCAAGCCAAACACTCATACACAAGACCAAATAATAAAAGAGAAAGAAGGAAAGAAGAAAATTGATAAATATCTCCTCAATCATCTCCAATTTGCTAAGCCAATTCAGAGGCATACCCAACACAAATGCACATACTTGAAAATTAACTTCTCCTCGACAAATTCATTTGTGATCAATATGCAGCTTAATTGGGTCAGCACTAAATCAGATATTATGCTGATGAAAAATCCAAAGACTGAGAGAGGGGGGGGGGTTCTTCTTAAGAAACTGCACCTTGCACGTTGATCATTAAGTCGTTAATATATGTTTATTTAAACATATTATTATTGGCATAAAGGGCTAAACCTGAGAGACAACTTAGTGTGTTGAAGTTTCTAACAAAACACTATTTAATTATGCCAACGTATCATAAACATCCACCTAATAGTTTTTCAAAGATATATAGTAGTTCATAGTCTAAAGCTGATCCAACACCCAAGAACCACATTCAGTTAATGGAGCTCAGCATTTGAGTGACCAAGTTTTTCTAAAATATGAATCAAGAAACCCCATCTGTCTGAGTCTCAAAGAACACATCCCGTCCTCCCTGCTGTCACACCATGTCTATATCTCTCAGTTTATGCATTATGTCTAAATATATGTTGTAATCAATAATTTCAGTGTTCTGATTCTGCTTGCCATGTTCTCCCTGTTATTGTATTGATCCTGACATGTTCAAATTAACAAGTAAATATTTGGCTTTGAGCATTTTCTTTGATAAACAGGCACTGCTGGTTGTCAATGATAGCATTGCATTGGAAGTAGAAAGTGTCCCCTATTTATAAGACATCATAGAAGAGTACTGGACTAAGTTGCTTAGTAAACATGATTATGCTTTACATTTGGCTTAGGTATTGGAAAATGACTTCATATTGACACAATACCACAAGCTTGGATTGAAGTTTCCTCCTCCTTTTTTGGCTCCAATAGAAAAGGAGTATTTTAAGTTCTAGCCATCCATCTCTAATCTTGGTTCTTTTGTCTGATTACATTAGTGGTAATGATTATGATGAAGATAGAAGTTTTATAATGGCTAAAGATGACCATTGTTGTTTTGATTTGAACTTTGTCTTTTTAGTGGACAATATGTCAAAGTGGGAATTAACTGAGGATAAAATCAGAAACTTTATCATTATGCTTTTAAATTCAGAACTCCCGTGCTCCATTTTGCTTGGTTGTAATATTCGATTTAAGCATATTGTTTGAAACATTTCTTGGTTTCTTCAGTAATTATTGAGGAAATGAGATAAGCTTCAACTATGACTTTCATCAATCATTCAGTAAACACCTACTAAATTTGGAAGTTACCCACAACAACTTGAGCAATTTTTTTTAAAAAAAAATTATATCCAACTTTTCTACCTTCCTTGTTTTTTATGTGGAAATAGGATTCCTTCCAACTCATTAACTTCTTCGCTTGTTTAACTGATTGTGACACTACCATGTCCAGAGACTTTGTCAATTTCATCAATAGGCATGTTTCCAACTCTTAATCCAAATATTGCCTGAGTGGTCATTTCTTATGCTTCAAATTTTAATAATTAATATATCGATATCCTCTGTAACTTATAAACTGCCTAGCTGTAAGCACATGAAGCCAATTTTTTTATAAAAAAAAAGGAAAAGAAGAAATAGGAAAGGAACCAAATATGAAAACCAGTGTTATGGTTTCTTATTTCAGAAAAGGTAGAAAAAAAAAAAGGAGTATTGTGATTTACAAGGAGGCCCCATGTGAAAAGGATTCCACCTTTGCTGGAATAAATTATTATGGTACTTGTCATACACATGATTGATTGTGAACAAGACAGAAGAGTGCAGAATTTCAAATTTTGATAGATAGAGAAGAAGAGGAAGCTTCATGGAAGCCAAACCCCCCAAACAGTTCCTACCAAAGAAGATCACGTCATAACCACAGTATCCCCTGTTCCCCACCAAAGGCACCTTCCTGGAAACCATCACAAATAGATGGATATATATATATATATATATATATATATATATATATATATATTTTGGTCTGCAGATGGATACATATTAAACCCATGAAAATGAAAAATGGAAATAAAAAATCAATAGCACAGGAATATAACTACTTGTAACAATGCCATCTTCTTCGAGATTCCCTAAAGTCCTTGACTTTGAACAAATCCCAGCTCCCCAATCCTGCTTATATACTAGTTTATAGTAATTGCTTCAAAATTTTATTTTATTTTTTGGTTACTCAAAATTTTATTTTTTGAACTTCGTTAAGAATCTGCTTGATCAGTTTAAAGGGCAAAGCCAACATGGACTCTCATATTTGCACACTTTTTTTCTTTTCTTCTTTTTTAAATTTTACAACTATTTCAATTCATGTAATGGGGATCTATGCACAAAAGTGGTCTAAGAGAAAAAAGTATGCAAAAGCAAGAACTCACAAAAGAAAATTGAGTAAGATCTATTTAGTCCTTGAAAAATATTTTATTTATTAATTTTATTTTTTAAAGATAAATTTTATTAATTTTATTATTTAAAATTTAAATTTCACAATAATTTAGTTCTTTTGAGAAACGAAATTAATAAAATTAAAAAAATAAAATAAAATTTATAAATGATTTGAAACGTGAAAGATTGAATTAATAAAATTAATTTTTAAAAAATAAAACTAATAAATAATATATCTTTTAAAAATTAAAAATGAGTTTTACAAAAATTATGCAAGAATCATTCATACGTGATTAATGGATAGGACCCACCAGTAATATAAGAGTAAATTACACATAACACCTTTTAACTTTGGGTCATGTATAAATTAAAGTTTAAGATTTGTAAAAGTATAAATAATCCCTTGAACTTTATTATTTGTGTAAAAAATACTTCCGTTAATAAACCGTTAACTTTAAAGAATTTTTTATGTGACATCACAAAAATAATTAAAAAATATAAATTATCACAAACTAAACACCATATCATATAAATTTTATTTTTATTTTTATCTTTTCACTAGCATTTAATTATTTTTCTTTGAAAAAAAGTTTCTTAAGTAAACAATTAAAATATATTAAAATATTCATAGCATCTATACAGTTTGATTTACATAATATATTCTTATAGTCTTTTGACAAAAGTAAAGAAAGACCTCTTCTAAAATATATAAAGTTCAACAAGCAAATTTGTCGAAACACCAATAAAAAAGAAGAATCTCAAAATCCAAGACCTATGTGTATTATTGAAGAAACCTCATATCCTTACCTTATCCTAATTATCAACTCTTATCAACATTCAACTTTGCAACACTTAAGGGAGGCATGGTCCAATTAACAAAACGAAGAGTAACATATTTGTATTAAGTGCATATTTATATTATCATATATTACTTATTTATTTAAGTAAATTTATAAAAAAAAAGTACTTTAATGTTAGAGGAAAAATAAAAAAATAAAAAATAAATTATATAATAGTTTGTAATTAATTTTTTTATTTTTTTATTATTTTTATATTGTCACATGTAAAATCATGTGATAAATCTATTAAAATTAACAATTTTACTATCGAAAAGTATTTTTTATACAAATGATGATGTTTAAAAAATTATTTATATTTTTATAAAATTTAAAATTTATTTTATATACGATCTAATATTAAAGGACGTGAATTGCAATTTACCCGTAATATAACTTGCAAGCAGACGGTTGACATCAGAGATTCAGAAACACAAGCTGGCCAATTTGACCCCTTGAAGGACCGAAACGCTGCCACGGGAGTTCTTCCAAAAAGCGAAGACCTTTCACATCTATAAAAGCCATTCTCCTAACGAATTCACATTCATTCCACGTTGCTACATAGAAGTCTTCCAAAGTCTCTTTCTTCTTCCACCCTTCTTGGGTTTACTACTAGAGGAAAAGGAAGTTCCTTTACAAATTACAATGGAAAGCAACCAGACCTTGAAGGAAACCACCATGGAAACAGAGTTTGAGGACTTGCTGCCAGTGATGGCAGAGAAGCTGGATGTGGAATCATTTGTCTCTGAACTGTGCGGGGGTTTCAAGCTTCTAGCAGACCCAGAAATGGGTTTGATCACCTGCGAGAGTCTGAGGAGAAATTCAGCTCTGCTGGGTATGGATGGAATGAGCAAAGAGGATGCAGAGGCTATGGTGAGACAAGGCGATCTTGACGGTGATGGGAAGCTGAATGAGACCGAGTTTTGCATACTGATGGTGAGGCTTAGCCCTGGGATGATGGAAGATGCTGAGAACTGGCTGGAGAAGGCAATTGAGGAAGAGCTCAGGAAATCCTCAACTTAGGATGTGATTGTGACCCTTTCTGCAATCAATAGTAAGTTAAATAATGCAGATTTATTATCAATTTGAGTTGAAAGAATTGATGAAAACTCATCTGGGGTTCTAAAGGGTATTCGATTATTAATGAAATGAATCTCTGGCAGTGAGGACTTGTTCAAGAATCAAGAATATATGGGGTTGATACACAAGAGGCAAGTAAAATTAGATATTTTAGTTTCTTGCATTTCTACCTCGCTAATAATACTAAAATCATTTTATGGTTTCACCTTCATCAGATATATGTAAATTAAATTAGTCTTGTCCAAAACCAAAAGTCAAATCGATAGTCTATGCAAACCAGAAGGGCACTCCAGAGAGATTAACATTGATAATCTTAAGTGGAAACTGCCACCATCAGTGTCAGTGATCTCAGCAGTGGCAAAGAGCATGTAGTTGTGTAACTTTCATCTATAAATTCGGTTCCTTGAAATGGGCAAATGTCAAAGCCAGATTGATCATTCGGTGTCTAAGTATTGAAAGGACCATGGATGGTTTTTCTCCTTAACAGCAAACCCCATTAAGTTTTATTTTTTGAAGAATGATGTCATTATGAACTGCCAAATATTTTTAACGCCGGCAAAGTTGTACATAGTTTAATCAATCGTGTTGCCTCCCAACCCAGACAACACACGCAAACACACAGAATTTATCTTATAACACACTGTTTGATTTGTTTTTTATTTTTATTTTCAGTTATTATATTTTTAGCTTTAATTATAAAAATATCACTTTATTGTCATTCTATTTCTGTTTTTAAAATTTTAGGAGAAAATGGAGAAAACAGAAAATTTTTATTTTTATCATTTTTTTTACAAAATTTTAAAAACAGAAAATATAATAAAAATAAGGTAACACTTTTATAATTAAAACTAAAAATATATTTACTGAAAATAAAAATAAAAATAGATCGAACACCCCCTAAGTTGCTCAGGCATGCCAAGAATTCACTTAAATAGCTAGCACAACCATGCAGCGTCCAAAGGCTTCATGAATTTGACTTTTGCTAATACTTCGAGGAAACCCAAGGGTCAGCCTAGTGGTTAAGAAGGGTCCTCTTTACTTTTACTTTGGCTCAATATAAATATGAAATTAATTTTTTTAAATATATTAGGCTGACGAAGGAATATGTTCCGAGATTGTTTAAGAAGAGACTTGACTTAGTCTCGATTAATGTAAGAGTTAGCCTAAAATACCCTTACCATTTGAAACCAAAAAAAAATGCTCCAAAGGAATAAAATAAAAGATTTATCACTGGTCAGATAACATGTGTTAAGTGGTGACAATGCTATAATCTATAACTAGTATATCCTCACCTATAAATATAATAGTGTGATTTATTGATAAATAAATTAAAATTTTAATAAAATGAACTTTGCTTGCAATAATATTTTGTGGTAGGAACTATAGAATATCAAAAAGATAAGTACGTTAGAAAAGAAAAAAATTGAGTTTACTGATACGAATGTGTAAATAATATCTAAAAAAATTATAAGAAGTATTTGTGACTAGGCATTTGACAATCAGATGAAATGACATTGACTTTGTGTTTGTGTGAAGCTCCGTATAAAGCAGTGGCAAAAAAAACTTGACATCTAGCATTATATGCGCAGTGTTTTGTAATATATAAACTATGGAATTTACTATAGTGTTCATATTTTTTAATAATACTATACATTAATCAGCAGTTAAATATTTATTAGTTATAATTTATATTTTATAGCCTTTAAATATTTATTGTAATAATCAACAATTAATATATTTAATAATTCATCAAAGCATCCAAAAAAAAGAGAGTAAAAACTCCCGTAAAATATAGATAGATGCTTACTTTTAATGAGTACTTAAATTAATTTATTTTATATTTAAAATAGTTTATAATTAAATTTTATTAAAAAAACTTTTTAAAAAATAAAAATAATATTTTCAAATATACACTTAATCTCAAAATTCTCAACATTTTCTTGGTATTCTGCAAATCCGGATTGTGGAGCAATCATCTGCATTGATTTTCATAGTAGAAAAAAAAATTGGCAGTAAATCGTGTTCTAACAAAAAGAATTCTTGAATTGGTATTATCTAATTTAAATATTTTATTTAATAATTTACATGTATACAACTTGATCATGTTATAAATATATATTATTATTTAAAAATTTAGAAATATATATTAATTATTAAATAATATAATCAAAATAGATAATATCTATCTAAATTGTTTTTTAGTCATAAAAAATTTCTATTTCTAACGCATGCGTGTTCCAGAAAGCAAGGCTCAAGCAGCTCTAGCCCGAGGTTTTGGCCCATTCAGCTCAGCCTATCTCGGCCATTTTTACCAGAATCTCCATTTCGTTGTATAAAAAAAAAAAAAGTTCTCCATTTCATTTTTTACGTTTCTCTATTATTAGTAATTATTATAATTAATATTAATAACACTTTCTATTTTAGGGCAGTGCTTAGCACAAAGAACGAAGTAGACCGCGAAGTTACATGGAAGGTTCCCCTTCCACTGGCGTGACAGTTGAGATACTTCTAATATTATATCGGACTATATGAGTGTGAGTCGGGAATAGCTGGCACATATTTTAAAGGAAAAAAAATGAAAAGAACGATCCAGAAAGTAGGAAAAGAAAAAGTGGGTAATGGGTATGATGAGTATGTTCTGCTTTAATAAATGAAGGACATTGTCTGGGCATTCCGAATCTGAACGATAACGAACCCAAAGTCCTCTGCCACATAAAACGTTGTTGTGTGTTTCATGCGAATTTTTACCACACTCTCGAGTCTTGGTTTATTCAATGTTTATTACTCCGAATAAATGTCTTGGGGAAAGATATAAAAATTAAAAGAAACAAAACAAATTTTAATTATAATTTTTTTATTAAATTATCATTACTCAATTTATAATAATTAATTATTATATATTATTATTTCACATTATCTTATTATTTTTTACTTATTTCATTAATTATTTCACATTATTATCATAAAAATAGATTTAAAAAATAAATAATTAATATTATTTTAATATTTAAAAATGTCACTTAATATAAATCAAGAAATTCTCACTAAAAAATACTTATTATAAACCGGATAAAGTAGTTATTAATTATTAAATGAATTAACATATTATATTAATATTGATTTTTTCATTTTTTGGATAAATCAACTGTTATTAAAAATTTTGATTCTTGGATAACTCAACGGATGAAATGTATATAGCACACTCATTGTTGCAAAACAGAAGTTATCTTAATAATTACATTAGCACATGGTCTAACAGGATGAGGCTAGCAATCGTGTCCTTACACTTAACGACAGTACTTTACTTTCAACAACAATAAGATATAGTTATTTTCTTAATAATGTTGAGTGTTTTTTACATTATTATTTAATTAGGTATTTATATATTATTAAATAATTTTAATTATGATCATAATTATGTGCGAGATTAAATCTTTTTAATAATATAATAATACTTAATAAGATAATGGTTTAAAAAGTGACCAAATATATATAGATATATATAATACATGCTTAAATTATTATACATTATACACAAATATTTATAAAATTAATAATAACGTGATTTTACAGATTTTGAGATGAATTTGATAAGACAAGTCTTTCCCTCTTCTTGGTTTGACTTTATCTGTTTTTTTTTTGGTAGTATTGTTTGTTCTATTTATAATTTTTATTATTTACTGCATGATATTTTTGACAAATCTGAAAGCAACAGAGCTGTTTGCTTGTATGCTATACGCTACTGTCGCTATGCAGTTGAGGCTAAAATCATAATAATTTATCAAAAACAAGATTATACGAACAATAAATATGCATAAATCTATTATACCAAAAAAGATATGCATAAATCTATAAAAAAATTATATAAAAATGACTATAAAATTGTAAAATGTGTAACGGGCAGGCAGCAACTATATATAACGTTAGCTACTTACCTACCATTAATAAATAATTAAATATAGCAAAATTCAAAGCAGAAATTGGGCGTGAAGTCCGTTCCAACTCACAGGCGTATTTTCGTAAGTTCAACATCCCCTCCTCTTTGAAAAAAAAATAAAGCAACTAACTGCCCTAGAGCACTGTTAATAAAGAAGACGAAATTTGAAATTAGAAGATTATAAATTGTCATTCTCTCTCCCAACTCCTAACCCAACAACACAAGCACACAACGCAAAACACATTTTTCGTAGTAAAGTTGTTCAATACAAACTTCAAAGACAAGACTGGTTCTCAGTCCTCACAAATTCCATTTCTTGGACAAAAAGGTTTACCCACTGCTTTCCAGGAAAATTCCTGGGCTTTGCTGAGTTTCCAAGCTAACAACCTTTAGCCTTGGCTGCTTCTTCCAATGCTATAAATTTTGTTGCTTTCATGTATATCAGACAACCCGAAGTCTTGATTTATCAGGCACTTTTTGTTGTGTGTTTGTGACTTGTGAGCAGTCGAGGTACGTATTTGCCTTGATGTACTGAAAAGATGTTTTTGATGTATGACTATGAAGTATGATAATGTTGTTATGGATTGAGGTTGATGTCTATTTCACTGGGATCTGTGAAGTTCTTTTCTTTTTACTTTTAATTTTCCTGTTATGGGTTTTGTTTCTTTTACTTGCCCGGGCTTTCAAGTGTCAACCTTCACCGTACTCTGCTCCTCCCTTCCTTGTTTGTTTGTTTGTTTTTGTTCTGTTTTGTTTTGTTTTTTCTTTTTTGGGGAATTGTTGTATAACGAAATGTTATTCCGTCGTTTAATCTGTTCAAGAATGCCTCGAAGAGCCATTGGCTTTTAGTCTTGATTGCCACAGATTCTCATTTGTTTTCCTTCTGCCATTACTTTGTTTTCGTTTGATTCATTCTGAGAGTGAGAAAGAGAAAATGTTGTCATAGAACAGTGTTTTCTTTTTCTGGCTTATCAATTAAAGACTTCAGCCGCATTTTTTTTTTCTTGTAAAATTTGCCAAAGTTAACATGGGCTATACGTGCTTCTTAGGGATTGTATGCGAGTCTTTTGATCTGTTTAAAGGATTGCTTGTGATAGCATTTATTTATTTATTTTTCAGTTGTGAAGTTTAACGCCCACATGAAAGTTCCAATGGAGGAAAAACCATTCCCTGCATGGTCATGGTCCGTTGAGCAGTGCTTGAAAGAGTTTGGTGTGAAACTGGACAAGGGGCTGAGTACTTATGAGGTTCAGAAGCGGCGTGAGAAATATGGTTGGAATGAGCTAACAAAAGAGAAGGGAAAACCCTGGTGGCAATTAGTATTAGAACAATTTGATGACATGCTGGTAAAGATACTTTTGATTGCAGCCTTTGCATCATTTATCTTAGCTTACTTGCATGGCAGTGAATCGGGGGAGTCTGGATTTGAAGGTTATGTGGAGCCACTTGTGATTATATTGATTTTATTTCTTAACGCCACTGTTGGAGTTTGGCAAGAGAATAATGCTGAAAAGGCTCTTGAAGCTCTTAAAAAGTTGCAATGTGAATCTGGAAAAGTGTTAAGGGATGGGTATTTTCTGCCTGAATTGCCTGCACGAGAGCTTGTTCCTGGTGATATAGTGGAATTGCACGTTGGAGATAAAGTCCCTGCTGACATGAGAGTTGCAGCTTTGAAAACCTCAACATTGCGAGTTGAGCAGAGCTCACTAACTGGAGAAGCGATGCCTGTTCTCAAAGGTACCAATCCTATTTTCTTGGATGACTGTGAGTTGCAGGCCAAGGAAAATATGATTTTTGCAGGAACCACAGTTGTCAATGGCAGCTGTCTCTGTATTGTTATTACTACAGCAATGAACACTGAAATTGGAAAGATACAGAAGCAAATACATGAGGCTTCTCTGGAGGACAGTGACACTCCTTTGAAGAAGAAGCTGGATGAATTTGGTGGTAGGCTCACCACTGCAATTGGGATAATTTGCCTTATTGTTTGGGTTATAAACTACAAAAATTTCCTTTCTTGGGATGTTGTGGACGGATGGCCCTCAAACATCCAATTTTCGTTTGAGAAGTGCACCTACTATTTTAAAATTTCTGTTGCCCTTGCTGTAGCTGCAATCCCAGAAGGCCTTCCTGCTGTTATCACAACTTGTTTAGCCCTTGGTACAAGGAAAATGGCTGAAAAAAATGCAATTGTGAGAAAGCTTCCAAGTGTGGAAACTTTGGGATGCACAACTGTGATTTGTTCCGATAAAACTGGTACTCTGACAACAAATCAAATGTCTGTGACAGAGTTCTTTACTTTGGGTGGGAAAACTACTGCTTCTCGAGTCATTAGCGTTGAAGGCACAACTTATGATCCCAAGGATGGGGGCATTGTTGATTGGACTTGTTACAACATGGATGCCAATTTGCAAGCCATGGCAGAAATATGTGCTGTTTGTAATGATGCTGGGATTTATTTTGATGGTCGTCTTTTTCGAGCTACAGGTTTGCCTACTGAAGCAGCTCTCAAAGTTTTGGTTGAAAAGATGGGAGTTCCAGATATGAAGGCAAGGAACAAAATTCGTGATACGCAACATGCCACAAACTACTTGATCAGTTGTAACAATGTGAAGTTAGGTCAGCAAATGGACTTTATGGAAGATACATAAATTGTCAAAGTGCTTGGAATAACAATGTACTGTTTAATATTTCTTGTGCAGGATGTTGTGAGTGGTGGACTAGAAGATCCAAAAGGGTAGCTACATTGGAGTTTGATCGCATTCGGAAGTCAATGAGTGTTATTGTTCGTGAACCAAATGGGCTTAACCGCCTTCTTGTCAAGGTGATCTGATCTGATGCTCTATCATCAGATTGACTTTTATCAGAAAAGAAATAATCAGTCAGTTGTTAGAAGCGTATTGTATAATGGAAGTTGGCTACTTAAAATACGTTTTCAAATTGAACCTTAGACAAACCATTTAGTGTATTGTCATTTAGAAAAATGATATTATGCTGCATTACTAAGATATATGCATAGTACGTTTAGGATCATGCTTATGTCATGATGCCTGTTTGTTGAGTTGTTACTGGTTTAAATTTTGATAGGGTCTGTCTTGTCTCTTGTATTATACATCTTTTAAAGATCAGTACGTTCTTTGGATGTTGTTTCTTTTTTCTTCATTTGTTGAACTCTCTTTTTTCACTAACATAATGGCTTTTGGTTATGTCTCACTGATACTTGATTTATGGGTCATTTTTTAATTGGCAGAAACTAGAAAGATTAGCTTTGTGCTTTATTTTTTGTTTTTTGGTGGTAATGGTAGAATCTCTGCTTGAGTTTGTAGGGTTGATACATTCTAAATATAAATTGAAGATTTATTTGATATTTTCTATTCACAAACTCTGTCATCTTTTTATGCCTGATTTCATCTCGTGCTTCTTTTTAAGTTCTAAAGTAGTTAAATGACAGGGTGCTGTTGAGAGTTTACTGGAGCGTAGTTCGCATGTACAACTTGCTGATGGATCCCTGATTCCAATAGATAAGCAATGTAGGGAACTACTTCTTCAAAGACTCCTAGAGATGAGTTCAAAGGGATTGCGCTGCTTGGGTTTGGCATATAAGGATGACTTGGGGGAATTTTCAGATTATTATGCGGAGAGCCATCCTGCCCACAAGAAATTGCTTGATCCTGCATGTTACTCATCCATTGAAAGTGATCTAGTTTTTGTTGGCGTTGTTGGTCTAACAGTAAGTTTGTGCCACACCTTTAGCTGTACCTACCAATCAATCAATCGTTTGTCACTTTGTCTTGCAACTTTTTGAGGATATTTAATTCATAACTATCCTGATCAGGACCCTCCTCGTGAGGAAGTTGATAAAGCAATTGAGGATTGTAAGGAAGCTGGTATTAGAGTTATGGTGATAACTGGAGATAACAAGTCAACAGCTGAGGCTATTTGTCGGGAAATCAAATTGTTCTCTGAAGATGAGAATCTTACTGGACATAGTCTGACAGGTAAAGAATTCATGTCTCTTTCTCCTTCAGAACAAGTTGAAATAATGCTGAGACCTGGAGGTAAGGTTTTCTCTCGAGCTGAACCTAGACACAAGCAAGAAATTGTGAGGTTACTGAAGGAAATGGGGGAGATTGTTGCAATGACTGGAGATGGTGTGAATGATGCACCTGCAGTTAAGCTTGCTGACATAGGGATTGCTATGGGCATAACTGGAACAGAGGTAACCTGGCTTTTGCTATAGTGTGGTGCTCCTTTGTTTTATGTCACGACCCATTCCACATCTTTCTTCTTTCAATCCCTCCCAGCATTAAATTTATTTATTTATTTATTTTTTACTTGAGCATTAAATTTACGTTAATATCATCATAAACAGAATAAGTATAGATGTATTATTTTCTACTTATTAGAAACATACGTGTGAACCTTATATTGACTAAAAATAAGTTGAGATGTATAGTTGTCTACTTGGGGCTATTTAGCATTCTGATTGAAATTTCAATCATTTTATTCTTATGTTGATATGATTATTTCTAACCCCGTCTACTAAATATTAAAGGTTGCAAAAGAAGCTTCAGATATGGTGCTTGCAGATGACAATTTTAGTTCCATTGTTTCAGCTGTTGCTGAGGGTCGCTCTATTTACAACAACATGAAAGCATTTATCAGGTATGTCTCATAGTTTTTCATTTTAGATTTGATTGATCAACACAAGTCCTTCTCATTTTACTCAAATCTTCAGGTACATGATATCATCGAATGTTGGAGAAGTAATATCCATATTCTTGACTGCTGCTCTGGGGATCCCAGAGTGCATGATACCAGTGCAACTTTTGTGGGTGAATTTGGTTACTGATGGTCCACCTGCAACAGCTCTTGGATTTAACCCTGCTGATGTTGATATCATGCGGAAGCCACCTCGCAGAAGTGATGATGCGCTCATAAATTCTTGGGTTCTTCTCCGTTATCTGGTAAGTATTGCTCAAGTCTCTTCATTTTAATCCATAATTTTGTATGTGTATGCTCTGTAGTTTTGTGAGTCACCGTATAATGGCTTTTGGGAGTAAGGGTCCCTACCCTGGCAATGATCAGAGTGAGATATTCCACTCTAAACTGAATGGTAATGGGTCAGGTAGAGACAGCCATTCCCCTTCCTGCCCTGCACAACTTTGGGCCCTCTTCCCACACCTCCATTAACATGGGGAATAGGTTCCCTCCCACAACCAACACCGCAAATCATTGAGATGCAGATTTATTTTATGTGGTCTAGAATCCATTTAGCCCAAACTTAACTTCTATTTGTATCTCCTTTGTCATTTTGGAGTCTTCTTAATCCAGAAGAGTAGTGTACTACAAGATTAAACCAGATACTTAGATGGACACTTTTCTGGCCTTAATAAATTAATTTAAATTTTGAAGAGTTGTTTTTTTTTTTCCCCTCTGATTGAGCATGTAGTTTATGACATGGTATTATACTCATGGCAGGTAATTGGTTCCTATGTGGGAATTGCAACAGTTGGCATTTTTGTCTTGTGGTACACCCAAAAAGCATCTTTTCTTGGCATCAATCTTGCGAGCGATGGGCACACAATCATAGAACTGTCTCAGCTTCGCAACTGGAGAGAGTGTCATTCATGGTCTAATTTTACTGCTGCTCCATTTGCGGTTGGTGGGGGTCGCTTGATCACATTTTCAAATCCTTGTGACTATTTTTCAGTTGGCAAAGTAAAGGCCATGACTCTGTCTCTCTCTGTCTTGGTGGCGATTGAGATGTTTAATTCTTTGAATGCCCTCTCCGAAGATAATAGCTTATGCAAAATGCCACCTTGGAGGAACCCTTGGCTTGTGGCAGCCATGTCAATATCACTGGGACTCCATTGCCTCATACTCTATATCCCATTCCTCGCGGATGTGTTTGGTGTTGTTCCACTTAGTTTGAATGAGTGGTTTATGGTCATTACAATATCAGCACCTATTATTCTTATTGATGAGATTCTAAAATTAGTGGTAAGGACTCAAAGGTGGACGACAAAGGAGAAAACAGCATGATGAAGTCCCAGGTCTATGACCGCAGTAGAAAGCACTTCCAGAGGACCATATGATGATAAATGGGAGTATCAAGCCAAATTCTTTGGTAACTTTAATCTTTAGGAAAATTATAGTGCATTTACTTATGGAAAGAAATTTGTCACTTTTAATTATCATTATAGAAAGTCTAATTTAGAAAACTTGTTCAATTATTCTCTCTTTTTTTTTCCCTTTCATATAAAAATTACTTGCTGAACCATAAGGTTATAATAAAAAAGCAGCTTTGGCATGCTATTATTCCCGCAACAGAGACAGAGTTTGTGGAATATGATTCTGGCTTTGTGGAACTCCCCGCTCTGAAGAACTGGGGAATCTTCACAAACACATATCAACCACCAAAAGAAAGACAGATACAACGCTAGACTAGATTAAGGACCCTCTGCCAGTAGCATGAACTTAATGAGTATGGGAAGAAAAGGCAAGTTGAATTTGAAAAGAGCTACCCTTTCCATTGAACGGGAAGTCGGGACCTCACCTTCACTTCCCACTTTCTAGGCCTTGCTTTGCTCTGGAACAGGCATTTTACATTCTTTGTATGTTCTGGTGAATTTGCTTTGCTCCCTCCACCACCACCACCAACAAAAAGAAAAACGTGACATTGTGTGATTTATGAAGTTGATATTCAAGTCCTCATATTAATAATATTGAACGATTTCATTTTATTCAAAAGATGGTTATCTTGCCGAAAGAAGTAATTTCGGAAATATCATAAGTTTCTCAGAATTATGAAGCATGCCTTAATCCCTTTTCAATGAAAGACTATATTTAATGATGCTTGATAGGTTGTCAGTGCACAACAGAGGATAATCTAATATTTTCCATTTGCACTTGTGAGTATTATAAACTGATTATGCTTCATTTGCTTGGCCAAAAGGGGGTCGGTGGAAAACTTCATGGTTGCAATTTTTGGGCATTGACCATAAATGGTACACACTACGTGACTACGGTAATTTTATACCCAGAAAAAAAAAAAAACACTATGTGACTATGATTAGTTGCTCAAGCTCAGTTCCAAATGGCATTTAAATGCACTTCTATTAAGCTTTATCATTTCATAAACACCATCTAGCAAAGCAAAAATTTCGTTGCTTTTTGGATGTGATCTATCCTCCACAATGAATTTATGCAGTTGGCCTCCCTCTTCAATGAAACTATGCCCAGCTGCCTTTGTAATTTGGCTGCCCTTCATCACCTTCCTGAGCTTTGCAACTCCATCCCATTGGCCAGCTGATGCGTAAATGTTGGAAAGAATGACATAGTTTCCTGGATTCCAAGGTTCAAGTGCAAATAGCGACTCTGCTGCTATCTCAGCCAGCTCAACATTACCATGGAAGCTGCAAGCCCCCAAAAGAGCCCCCCATATTACTGAGTCTGGTTTCATGGGCATACTTCGTATGAACTCATAAGCTTCTCTTAATTTCCCAGCACGGCCTAGGAGATCAACCATGCAGCCATAGTGTTCAAGTTTGGGAATAATATGGAAATCTGTCGTCATTGACTTGAAGATATGTCTGCCTTTTTCAACCATGCCTCCATGGGTGCATGCCAATAGGAGCCCCACGAATGTCACACCATCAGGTGAAGTTCCTTCTCTCTGTGGCATTATAAAGACACATCAATGTTAGTATCGTTCAGAACTTCGAAGGTTCAAAATCACTGCAAAAAAATAAAAGGGTTTGTTGTGACGTTGTCCGTGAAGGTAATTAAATTAAGAACATGGCCAGAGAAGCTGCTTACCAGCATTTGATCATAAAGCTTAACGGCCTTGCCACATTGTCCATGGACAGCCAAACCCATGATCATTGAATTCCATGAGCATAAATTTCTCGAGCTACCAATCTCATCAAACACCTGCCAAGCAACATCAATCTTACCACACCTTGCATACATCTCCAATATAGCATTGCCCACATATAAATTCTTAAAGAACCCATTTTTTCTTGCGTATGCTTCAATCCTCTGCCCAACATCCAGAGCCCCAAGATTTGCACAAGCTGGTAAAGTGCTTGCTAAGGTCACTTCATTGGGCTTTATGTCCTTCTCCCGTTCCATCCTCAGAAACAACTCCAATGCCTTTTCATACTGTTTGTTCTGCGAGTAACCAGATATCATTGTGGTCCATGAAACCACATTCCTAGAAGGCATCAACATAAACAATTCCAAGGCTCCCTCCATATCCCCAAATCTTGCATGGCCCGAAATCATAGCATTCCAGGTGGGTATCTCTCGCACAGCCATTTCATCAAATTGCTGGCGTGCCAACTCCAACGCACCCAGTTTGGCATACATATCAAGCAAAGCCGTGGCAGCAAAGACGTCGAGTTCAAATCCCGATTTGATGAAGTGGGTATGGAGCACTCGCCCAAGGGAAGGGGAAGAAAGGGAAGTGCAGGCCGAAAAGAGGAAGTTGAAAGTGTGTTCATTTGGTGGGCAGCCATGAAGACACATTTGGGAGTAAAGGGACAAGCATTGGTGTTGTCGTCCATGGCAGGAGTAGGCTTGAATGAGCTTGTTGTAGAGGAAGACGGTTCGCTTGGACGTATGGTGGAAGAGCAGCTGGGCATAATGGAGGTTTGGGATTTCAAGTAGCTTCTCAATGAGGATTTTGGTTTGGTCTATGCCATTTCTGAGAGTGTAGGCATGGATTTGCTTCACTTGGTTCATTACAATTTCTTTTGAGTTCGAACAGCACTCCTCAAAAGTTGGAAACTTGAAGGAAGAGACCCACAGACAGGTCCTTTTGTCTGAGAGGTTGTGACCTCAAATAATGTCACTTCAAATTCAGAGTACAATAATAAGGCCACTTGAACATAGAGATCGGCCGGAGGTCCAATCGTGGACATTCAATAAAATCAGTTGTCTAAGGTGTCGTCTCTAAATTATTAGAATGAATCTAAATCTGAAAATATAAATTTATATTGGAGATGCGAAATTTTTTTTATTAACAAAATGATACTATTGTAACATTCAATTTATTATCTCATCATAAAAAATATATATAAAAAGAAATGTATGTCTTAAGTATAAATTTATTTTTTTTAAATGACTCATCAACTAAAAAATTCAAGAATCGAACATAAATTACAGTAAAGTATGAACACAAAGCCAATTAAGTGAGCCAATCCCGTTGGCCCTTTAACTCATATTTGAGTTAGAACCATTTTGACCTAAAAACTAACTTTTAGAATTTTGATCCATCAAAGCTAAAATATCACACTTTTTTCTCTAATCATTGTAAAATTTACTTGCTTCTTCGTCACATACTTACATGTGTTTTTCAAGATCGAATAGCAATAACTTTTGTTTGAAAATTATTTGATTTCAAAGATCGAATCCCATCAAGGTCGCTTTGACTGCAACCTCCCCTCACATTCATCATAGTAGGTCTTAGACCTCTTTCGTAACTTAAAAAACAACCACTCCAATGTGACGTGTAATACTCTCATTGTGTTTCATTTTTGGTGAAGTGGTTAGCGGGATGCTTCTTCGGGCTCTGTAACATCTATCATATACAAAATAGATATTACATAGAAGATTAGACTTCTACAAACATTTTCTTGTCCACATGCTTGGAAGCAGTTGCAGTTAGTTGACATAATAAGGGAAATATGGAATGGCTGTCATGCCCATCGTCAAATATCTCGTGAGCTTTTCACTATATAATAAGAATCACAATGAGTTCAAATAGCAAAGAATACAATTGGTCGAGAAAGGGATCTGTTTTCTTTTACGCAGGTGTTTAGACAATCCAATCAATCTTCACATGTACAAGCTATTTGGGGCGTTTAATATAAGCCCCAAATAAATCCCATCATGTCCAATTGTGCTGCTGCCTTTATACACCAACAGCCTAAACTGGATGCAGGTCACCTATGGTACAAGAGCTCTGTGATTCTCCATGAGAATTAGCCAAATGCAAAGTCCCAAACTTTGGTCGCATGGTTACCAGATTGAGGAACATCGTGTCGGGTTCTCCTGGCAAGTTAAACCGGATCATGCTGTTGCACAGATGAAAGAAATTTTCTCTGTTAAAAGATGCAAAGGTCCCACTTCCTGTCCAATCATGTAGTTTGTAATCATCGATGTCATGCACAGTTAATGCATCAAGGGAAGGTTATGCCTCATGGTTAGCTCCTCAGTACATGAATTAGAATCAACATTTTTTTCTTTAGAAATATGAAGATTGATCATGAAGCACGTTCAAATGTGCCAATATTCTAGCTGCCATGGATCTCATGCCACCATTACCCCGCTGAGTTAAGTCAACTAGAGGCATTTGAGCTGAGGCTCCATACATCTGTTTAAACTCAACTAGCCGAAAAATCCTTTCCAAAGCATGCAGAGACTTCTCCTGCAACCCAGGGGAAGGGGAACCAAGAAATTTTATTATTAGTGGTATGGCGTTAGCTTCTGAAAGCACTTTACTACCACTCTGTAGTCTTTCACCTTCAATTAAAGTCAATAGAGCATCTAACGAAGCCTCACAAGCTCCAGGATCAGATTCCCCAAGAGTCTTTGCTAGTGGTCGCACTGCGTCAGCCTCCAAAAGGCAAAATGATGATTTAACGGTGCATATTCCTCCATGAACTAAGCAGCCAGTTTCTGCTGGAGCTGCGAAGCACCAAAGTCCCTTGCGCTTGGGTATTGGCCTGCTCAACCGAAGTGAACTTTTAGAAAATTGACTAAGAGACAATGCCACAAGTTGTTTTGTTAATGTGGTTCCACTTTCAAGCAACTGGACTAAAACAGTTATAATCCCAGTTTCGGCTGCAGTCTTTTGCCATTCCAAATTTGTTGGAACTGTAAAACGACATAGGGCACCAACAGCATTCTCTACTAACATACTCCTTTGAAGATCTCTGTCTTTCCCATCTTGGACATAACTATAAATTATTGGCAGTGCACCAGCATCCAGAAGCCATTGAGTGATCTGGTGAAATTCTGGAAGATAGCATATTATTCTCATAGCAGAAAAAATTTCTTCTTCATCAGACGAAGATTTCAGAATCTGGAGTAAAGTCTCAATGCACTTCTGATTTACATTCTCCAGTATGATGGGTACATCGCAACTCTCTACCAAGCAAGAAAACAGCTTTACCACACTTGCTCGTAGATTTAGGTTTTTATTCTCACACAACTGAATCAATACTTGAACAGCTGAGCACTGTACATACATAAGTAGACTAATTTAATTATGATACATTGGCATGCAACAAAACCTGATAAAAATAGTTTCAACATTTTAGGCAAGGAAAAGTGAAGGAGTGACAGAACAGAAGCCAGTGAACTTAAAGCCGACCCTGGAGATTTTGGTCCCCAATACACCACATATTGGTTTAGGGTATAATTATGCAGTCTGTATGAGGGATAAGGATAAGCAAATTGTGTGGTGCTAGCTCACCGAATAAGACAGACAATGATAGAAGAACAATGTCATTCGCAATGCCCGTTATAAAATAATAGTAAATCCTACATGGTTCTTAATCATCTAGCCTCCCGTAACGTGCATCATAATATAAACTAATAAATGTAAATCCCACTTCCGAATAAAGTTTGAACTTCTCAGATAGCATATACTAGAAAATTGCTGCTAATAACTCAAGACACCTTTATTGGAATCTACATGAATGTTGAAATGAACAATGACATAAACACGGAAAGAAAAAAGGGGGAAAAAATTTAATTGGTACTTGTTTTACATTTCGTTCAGGTGGTTAACTGTTCATTTGTAGTCAAAAGTTGAAAAACATATTTATACCACACTGGTCAGGAGGCAGGTTTCCAAAGAGTTGCAAGTTATAACATCGTCAATTATCAAACATCCGTCATAGCATATTAATATTAAAGAATAAAGATTCAGGGAATTAAGGAAATCTGAGCTACAAGTTTGTTTCTGCCACAGCTGAGCCAAATGTAATAAATTTTTTCACAATAAACTCAAAAGTGCTTGAAACTACTAACCACAACCATTAAAACGATTGCTTCCTGGATGCTTGCTTGCTTAAGCATACGATATTCATATGGCTAGACTCTACCCAAGGTTATCATTAGTTAATAGCATGTCACACCTAGATGCCTGATGTCTATGAAACTTGCAATGTCACTCTTTGCCAATCTTTAACAGGCAGGAGTTTCCATTAACGGAAATACTTGATCTACAGCCAGTATATAAATCAGGTCTTTTTGCTTTGCTAAATCCAAGATGTTTGCAATTTACTTTGTCTTTAACATGATTATCATGATAGCAGCTTAAACAGTAAACATTCTAGAACTTAAACTGTGACGTCTACCTTTTATAGACATGTCTGCTTTGACAATATTGGCTGCTTTACCTATTTGGGGCATCAGTGTTTTAGCAGAAAAACATTTCCAGCTGTGGTAAGTAGACTTAGCTTCAGTAAGATGCATACCTCTCTTAGCTTGGTGATGATATATGAAGCTGAGGGCGAATGACACAAGGCATAAAAGGTCTGGATAATGTTCTGTTGCACATCAGGCACTGTAAAGCTAACTAAAGAGAAAAAGTTAAAAACATCGTCATCAGATTCTAATAATAAAACTGATGTCTGGGCATCTTGAGAGATGGTTGATGCAGCAAGTTGCATGATTGTGGCCGTTACATGTTCCCGCAAACTTGAGGCTGTTATGCTGTGATGGAAAAGAAAGTCAAGTAATGGGCGTGCTGCCCCTTGTCGAATCATTTCCAGTCCAGTTTTCTTTAAACTGGATAGATTCCGAAGAGCTTTGATGGTCAATGTTTTCACCTGAACATCATTATGTGAGAACAAGTGAAGAAGAGGAGCCAGTACACCACCTTCAAACAAGGACTCCTTATTGTGGTCAGTTAACTCCATTTCTGCTAAAGTTGTGACCATAATCATCTTCACATCATCTGTTCCTGCATAAAGAGAGAAACAGGTTATGGTAAAGGCTTGTTCTCACACAATCTCCCAGGTCTTTTGGTAGCCGAAAATTGGATTAAGTAGTGTCCTTAACTGAAATTTATGCAGTTCTTCAAATACGTTGTCTAAACAGTGAAAATAATTTAAAGCTTTAAAAAACCGTATATTAGAACATTAAGTTACCTAATTGAAATTCAACTTTGAGATATCTGTTTTAAAGAACTTCAATAGCGCTCCACATGTAATTCAACAGGTTTCTCTTCAAAATTGCATCAGTGAAATTCAATATTTTAAACACTACTTAACTTAGGTATACGATGATGAATTTCAGAAGAAATCAATTTCCATTTTAAATTCAATAAATGATTGTACATCAATCACTGTAGAATGAAGAAGCATAGCCTACCTACTAAAACATGAACACAAGCCAACATATACATGAGCCTTTGGCACCTATTCGGTCATTCTCTGATTGCTTTCTTCATTTCCCGAGAATCAGGTTTCCAATATATTAACCATTGCTAAACACTATGAAATGCAGACATAGACATGGTCACATGGCCACACAACACAATTCGAACATATGGGCATGAAACAACATCTATGAAAACCTCAACACGTGTATGAAAATAAGTCTAAAATACGTTTTAAATGTGTTTACATATGTTAAGAGAGTATTTATAAGTGTTAAATATTCAAATTTGATAATCTTCGTTCCTAAGACTGCTGTTTGAGGTGTGTCCAACAAGTGTCAGATATGGACAGGGCTCCTCTCTTGAAGTGTCAGTGCTTCATGGGTCAAAATTGAAGTAGACCACATGAATTGGGGATAGCGGTGTGACGGTGGGTTTTTGATAGACACCTATATGTTAGGAAGAAAAGAAGGGAGTAGGGTGTTAACATTGTCATAGTTGACTGGGTCAACAGGTAGTGACCGGTTATTGGTTTTTGGGGGGTACTTGTATGTTAGAAACAAGCTAACCGAGAGAGAGTTAGAAAAGATTTTAGTAGGAGTGGAATTGGGAGAGCCTCAGGACCTCGAATGTCCCTGAAGACTATTGTTAGCAACCTATCTTGTAATTCTTTCTTTCAGCGCCTCTGCTCTGTTGTCCCATTGATAGCAGAACAATAGAGGAAGAATAACAGTACATACTTTTGGGGTCTTATTCTTGCTATTCTCTGGTCCAATGCTATCAGTTTTCATAGTGGATTAGTGAGCTAAGGTAAAACTTTAAAGGAAAAGAGTAAACGAAGAAAATAATTGAAAGAAATGCTAAAAAAAGAGTTGTACATTAAGTTTCAACTGGACAAGAAGGATTGAAAATGAATGATTTTGTTTTAATGAACTAGATATTTGGATAGAACATTTTCTTATGGTTAAACCTTTAAAACTCAATAACAAAAACATAACATGAACTTCTGGGTTTATTCTACTACTAGTTGCACAGAATAAAAAAAATTCGTAATTCTGCACTTTTATATTACTTGCATATCTTTGAAAAGAAAAAGAAGAGGGGAAAAAAGAACTTGTAAAGGAATACTAATACACTGACTCAACTTATGTAGGTTAAAGAATCAACCTGTGGAGAGACGCCACAATAAATACTTGAAATAATTTGCCTTTGCCATCTGTATAACATTCTGATCAGAGTATGAAAGATTCTCCAGTAGCTCTGTTGCATCTCTGGCAGCTTGGTTGTCATCACTGCTAGACATAGTCACCAATAGTATGCAACCTTGAACTTTTCCAATGTCTTCTCGTACCAAATCATATTTGGATAATTCGAGTAGTAATGCCACTGCCAACTCCCTTTCCCTTAGACGACGTCCAAGAGAATGGACAATAGATTCAATTCCATTATCAAAGGTTGCAATTTTTGCCTGCAAGATCTTCAGGGTTAGGGGAAAATATCTATGAAATTACATGTAGTTCTAGATGAAATAAAGCAACATTTGTGCAGGGCATTTGAAAGTTCCATTTCATGGTAAATAACACACCATCAATCTCATATACATAAATGAAACAGAATGAGAAGACAATCAGGAGGCAAATTACTTCAAAGAAGAGAAAGGAGTGTAATATAATCAAAATTCTAGATAAAAATGTGTTGACAATTTCTTTAATTCATAATCCCATTAGTTTGGTAGTGTTTTCTAATTTCTCTCTGGATCATGGATGGGAAAGGCCCTAACTAATTTGTTTTGAGGTTTTGTGTGTGTGTGTGTGTGGGGGGGGGCGGGGGGAAGTGTATCCAATCGGATCAATTATATGTCTTTGAGCTTTAGTGTGACCCACTTCTTTTCATAGGTCCTCCATAGCAAATATGTTAAAATAATGAATGTGCTTTTAGTAGAAAGGATGTATTTACTATTTGAAAGCAAACATTTTAGTTAGGTATCTCGTTTATAAACATTAATAGCCTTGATCATGAAAATTATGGATCTCTTTTATTGATTTCGGGCTGATAATTGCATGGGGATATTTCTGTTTTACACAGTAAAAATTTGCATTAGGACTGTCCTTGGATGTAAAATAAACTGGATCACATTACTCTTTCCCGGATTCTTCTTTGCAATGTTTGGTATCTAGGATAAATGAAAAGTTAGTTATAGGTTTATGTTATTGAAGATTGAATTACTTTTAACAAAAAATGTCCAGAATACATTTATTTTATCTGCAGCTATAACTGTTATTGATCAGTATATATTTAGCAAGCCAAATTTTGAATGTAGTTAAGCTGCTATATACCTTATTAAAATATAAAAAGATTATAAAAAATTGAAAGGATGAGGTAAAGGTTATTCATTTGAGTACCTTAGCATCTTCACTGTCCTTTGCCAGCATGCAAAGGATGACAAGAGCATGATTCCTTACATCACGGTTTTTTGAACCAAGAATTTGCATAAGAACTGGTATGTAACTCTCCAGTATCACCCATTGCCTGTGTTGGTCTTTTTGTTCACACAAATCCTGAAGAGTTCCCAGACAATGCAGCACTTCATCGTCATCTCCAGATTGGATTTTTTCTTTCATTGAAACAATTGTAGTCATCGCATTTCTATCCTTCCACTCTTCTATGGACTGTTTCAAGGTTTTGTTAGGTCGCAAAATTGATGTGTCTAAAGGAATCAAGGTCAGAGGACACACTTTATTTCCTTCTGCAAACCACTTCTCTATTGAACTTCTTTCAAATGTCTGCCCCGACGAAGTTTCTACAGGGTCCACCATAACATCCCGTATGATTGGGCAATAAAATGACTGCAAAGGCTCCAAGGGTTGATTACCCAAAGATTTGCGTGTGACAAAGTACTTGAGTTCCTTTTCCCTAGGCGATGAGGCTGCATCAGCCCTTTCCAATAAAGCAATGATCTGATCCATTTGTATTGCTTCAGCCAGGTCCTTCCTAAGGCGGGCATTTTCAATTTCACACTTAAAGTCATCAAGTTCCTTCTTCAATGTCAACCTCTCATTTGTAATCCCAACAGCCTCTGCAATGAGAATCAGCAAATTATTGGCATAGGAGCGATCAACATTCTCTTCCTGTATCCCTGACTCAATTTTCTCTAAAATCTCTTCTTCTGCTAAGGCTGCTTTAAACTCAGTTGTCTGCATACTGTCACAGAGCTTTTTAATATCTTCAATTATTCCAGAAGAAAGACCTGACGTGGCCAAAGGAAGAAGACCAAGTGCCCTGCTCATTTCACTTGTGTTGTTTTTTAAACGCTTAACAATGGACCTGCAGTTCATTAGGAGATAAACCTTGCTCCTCTTGTTGCACTCTAGAGCCAGTTGCTTTGCATCTGTAGTTTCACGATTCAGAATCTCAATGGCATGGTTGAATGTCTCAGAATCACTGACTTTTTCTTTCCTCAATTCTTTCAAGATGGGTACAATTCTATCCAAGTAAGCTGCAAGTTCCTTAAAACTATCCTTGTTCACAAGGACATCACTAGCATAAAATAGGAACTCAGCAATCGCATCTATAATTGGAGAAATGGCTTCTGTAGTAGGACCAGAAGTCAACACATCTAGAACCATCATCTTGCAATACAATTAGGCAAGGAAATAAAATCCCTTTCTTTCCCATCAAACAATAACACCAACTAATGTTGGCAGAAGGGTTGCAGAAATTTCCCAAGCCTTCTGATTAAGGAATGCTTCCATACCCATTTCAATTCATTTTCAAATGCCTAAATCTGATATCAGAAAAAAAAAAATGAAAAAAGAGTTCATCAGAATCATTTACCAATTATTTTTCTACAGGGCACTAATGATAAATTCTTACCAGAAATTTGTGTACTTTATGTCTCCATATGATTTCTGATGATATTGTGGATAAAGAAATCACGAAATTTTGAACAAAATGTTGACGATCTTTTGAGCTGCTGAAAGGAAGGAAGAAGAGCGAATTGAGGATCATTAGCAAAAATGATTCAGGAACCTAAATTGCTTTGACTACATACAAGGTCATCTTCTCCAATCCACAATATTCTCCGACACCAGAAAAATGCTTATGCTATTATGAATTTTGAAGAATTCTATCCAACTACGGCAGAGTTATAAGTTGACTTGACTAAGTGACACCCCCTCTTTTCCATACCCGTTTTTCAGTTATGTTGTTCTCCATTAACATTTTCTTAGCTCCCAAGCAAAGGCGATAGAGTCACTTCCACAAAAAAACCGGCCCCTCAGTCTCTTCAATTGTATCCCCTCCCTACCCTTCTTGTTAGGCAACAACATCATTCACAAAAAAGCAATGGAGTTACAACCTACAGTTTGACTATGTATTACATGAAAAAATTCAAGTTAATCAAGGTCAATGATATATTAAGAAAGCTTCTTTCTTGGTTACAAGGGGTCACAGCTGCAACTTAGGTAACCTCATTGACATATTCTGAGCAACCAACAAGGGAAGACCCAAAGTCAACAAATACCTGGGGAAGACCGAAAGACTGGAGCCACGGAAATTGAGAACCCCGTTTCAGCAAAGGGAACTTTCAGGAGAAACTGATATCGCTGCACACATAGAAACTGACACCAGAAGGCGGAGCAACTAGCAAACGGGCTAGAAATTCATTTTCAAGAGGAGAAACAGAGGAAGATTGAAATTTGAAAGAGCTTGTATGGTGTCAATGTTTTTTCCCGTCCCCCTCCCAAGAAGACTCCTTCCTTGTCCAAGTCTAAAGGGTATTTTATCTCAGTCTTTGGCTTTGACCTGGGAGGATGTAAAGGCTCTCTCAGCTACCAAGGTTTACTACCATGAATAATTACTACCTCTGCTGAAACACGCTCTAAAGTTTGTCACGAGTTCAAACGATAGTACAGAAAATTTTAATCATCTTGTCTGCAAATCTATGATGTTCTACTATTTACTATTTATCGTTGTATCAATAATATACGGGTACAATTGTCTGTTTGTGTGATTTCTTTTTATTTATTATTCTTATTATTGTGTGGTTTGTGAGGAGTTTAATGTTATAACATGGCAAAAAAAATAATACAAAAATCTTTATTGCTTTTTCTTTGTGCTTTAAAAAAAAAAACCTTGACTAATTACAGGAACCACGTACATAAAATAGACGTTTTGTTTTGTTACTAATTTTCTTTTCCAATGATATGATTTTTAATTGATAAGTGGAAAATTATCCGAGGAGGATAGCACTCTGATCTTGTACGGCTAGTACTTACAAATGAGAGCCATTTGCATGTGGATAAATCCGGATCCAGGTGAGTTATAGCATGTGATTAGAGTTATAACTTTATATATAGTTTTTTATATAACTTTACAATAAATTTTATGGTAAAAAAAATTGAGAGAAGTGTGAGAATTGCGTTACCAGTATCACAAGGCACAAAAGATCCAAAATGAAAAATTAAAAAAAAAAAAAGAGTCTTTGAAGAAATAAAAGAATTTTATTACTAACAACTTATTATAATCGTAATTGAATATAATTTCATAATTGCATCTGAGTTTAAGAAAAAGAAGTCAAATGAAATTGCTTATTTTAAACAAATTATGTGTACAATTATTTTTACTTAGATTTTTGCTAAATTTTTATATTACTTCCTAGTTAGTTCCTACCAAAAAAATTTTCAGTTTATTACATTAGCTTTTTATATATATATTTTATTACATTGACTTGGTCATGCCATTGTAACAATATAGCCGATATTGTGCATGGATAAAATTCGAATTCTAGAATGGTCACTTAAAAAAAGAGTTTTAACCTTTGTGATCTTCCAAAAAGTTTATCTATAAATGGTTGGTCAGAATAGTAACACACTGCAATTCAAGAAATAAGGACGAAGTTTAAATTTTGGAATTGCCAATTGAAAAGAAAATTTTAGCCTTTACACTTGTGACTGGAAGGAGGGAGCACTTCTTCCTACTCTTTTAATATTTTTTTAAAAAAACGTGCCGACATTGGTAGACCAGTTAGTGAAAGAGCCCACTCCACACAACGTATTTTAATTTTGTCAGTTGAATATGGTGTCACCACTACATCATATTCTGCATATTAAGTGAGTAAATATTAACAGAAGGTAGTTGGAGGCGGCCTAATAAAGTCTCTATTGATCTCACTCTATGTAATCACAACTCCAATGCTGCTAAGAGGGATTAGGGCGTAATATAGCAGTAATGAAGAATTCAAATAGGCTACTAGATAATTGAGCCATGTCCTGAAATCCTAAAATTGAGTTGCAAACGTCTAAATCATATGCTAAAGGTTTATATTAACAGAGGTTTCAGTTGTATCTACACACAGCTATATAAAAGGCCACGGATGTACTTAAGTGGTGATTCCTGTTTGTACCTTTTAAAAATCTCATAAATCATAATCTAAATGAAACATGCATCAAGATGGCTATGGAACAACAGTTCTGCAATCCCACGCTAAAATTAGGACTGAACTAAGATAACATAAGTGTCACTGCGGTTGTTCCTTCCCAAGAACTGCTAATATAATGCCTTTTTCTGCCATTGAACCAGTGATACGCACTCATGCTGAAAATATGATACATTATATGACATGATAAAATGAAAACTTTTCCGAAAAATCATCCACTGAGACCTATATTGGAAGTCATGTAAACAGAAGGTGATCATGAGTTCATAACTGTTGCATCAAAATACAAAAGAAAGCAGTGGGGAAAAAAAAAAGTGCTTGGAACCAAGAAAAGAGAAGAAGATAATTAAAAAGCTAGAAACTGGACTGCACACCTTCAAGATGATTACAATGCCCTTAAGCGCAAGGTTCCCTTAAAGGAAGAGGTTTACTTGTCCTCTTGTACACTGCCGTTACTTTCTTACATGCACACATAGTGCGCCTCTACTGATGTGCAAATATACATTGCGTAGACAGTGACTGATTACACACATATGAGTGTATGCATAAACACACAAGCATAGAACATTCTTGCAGCTTGGTTATCTAAACCCTGCCAAACAACAGTGGACATGCCTCGATTTTGATCTGAATATATGTAACAAGTTCTGTTGTCTCAGCAAAATATGGTGAGGTGTGACAGTCAGCGTTCACAAAAGTTGAAGTTTTGCACTGCATCAACTATGGTAAGTCCAAGAGTTAGTGCTTAGGTGTTCCCAAAAAAAAAAAAATAAAGGAAAAAAATCATCAGACAAAATATGCACTTACCGCAAGAAAAGAAAAATACCTCGTTTCATTTTGACATGAATGAATTTTTTTTTTTTTGTGAAGAGTTTGAACAGCAGATCTGCTTCATATTATTAGATATTTCTTCTTCTTTATTTTTCTTTAATCCAACATATTATCCATACCCATCCATTACTATGAGAGTGGAACCATATCCACCCGTTGACCTATGTTTTTGAGCTTAGAAGAAGAAAATCAACTAAGTAGGAAGTTTAAAATACAGCAGACTGCTAAATTAAAGAGCACAAATAGTGGTTTTCAACAGAAGCCCCTATACAATTTTCTAGCCAGAAAAGAAATATGAAGTTAAGAAATTAAAAATTAATTCAGATATTTTGAAGTAGCATATCGGGAACCAAACAGGCAGTTTGATAACCCAGGAAATGATTCGACAACCAATTAAGTCTCAACAATAGTACTAATTTCCACTATACTCAGTGCAGTTTTCCAGGGCCTGGGTGCAGTAAAAAAAGTAGCAAAAGATCTAGGGATGTTAATTATCAGCCACACGTACGTTAGAGTGATTTCCCTGCGTAAACTCACTGTACTTGAATCTAGAGAGTGACGGGGCATATTGGAAGCAGGAGACATAAGGCACGAAGGTGCTACAGTACCACTACTGTTCAGGCCAGGCTCTTGGTCTTTGAGGTATTTGATGCCTAACTCTTGTACGGACGAACGCAATGAATAATTGATCAAAAGAAATGAACCCTTTTTTTTTTGTGTCAACGCAAAAGAAATGAGCATAACATCTTGAGCTCACCACGATCTAATAGTATGTCACAGGCTGTAATTGAGATTAGAATTTAAAAATAATTACAATGGGACTCAAATATTTAAATTAAATTTTTTTTTACTAAATTATCAAATTAGTTCTTAAAAAATTTTATTGACTTCCCATTATTTTTTGAAAAATTTTAATCTTATTGCAGTCCCTGATAGATCATTCATCATTTAAATTAATCTCTATTCAACAACTAATATGATTAACTTTTAAATTAGTAATGTGAAGTTGGTGGAATCTTTTAGGTACAAATTTAGTAATTTAGTTTTTTTCGTTGACAAGTAACAGGTCATAAGTAATAGGTAACAAGTAACAGAGAGCAAGTGATAGGCAACAGAGGATAAGTAACAGGTAACAAGTTACATAAGACAAGTAACAGGTGATAAGTACAGGTTACAGGTCACAAATAACAGGTGACAGGTAACAGGTCACAAGTGACAAGTAACAGGTAAAAGGTCAAAGGTAAAAGCTCACAAGTAACATGTAACAGGTCATAAGGTGACACGTAATAGGTCACAAGTGACAGGTGACAGACAACAGGTAATAGGTCACAGGTAACAGGTAACAGGTAACAGCTAACAGGCAACAGGTAATAGGTAACACATAACAGGCAACAAGTGATAGGTGATAAGTAACAGGTAATAAGTGATAGGAGATAGGTAACAGGTCACAGGAGATAGGTAATAGGTCACAGGAGACAGGTGACAGGTAACAGGTAATAGGTGACAAGTAGGCAACAGGTAATAGATAACAGGTAACACGTGATAGGTAACAAGTAATAGGTCACATGTGACAAGTAAAAGGTAACAAATGACAGGAAACAGGTTACATGTGACAGGTAACAAGTGGTAGGGGACAAGTGACAGGTAACAGGTCACAAGTGACAGGTGATAGGTGGCAAGAGACAAGTAACAGGTAACATGTCACAGATCACAGGTTACAAGTGACAGGTAATAAGAGATAAGAAACAGGTGACAAGTGACAAGTGATAGATAACATGCGACAAGTCACAAGTAGCAGGTCATAGGTGACAGGTGACTTATAACGCTTACAGGTAACAAGTGACAATTGACAAATAATAGGTGATAGGTAACAAATTACAGGTAACAGGTCACATATCACAGATTACAAGTAACAGGTCACAGTGACAAGTAATAGGTAACAGGCAGCGAGTGACAGGTAAAAAATAACATGTAACAGAAGATGAGTAACAAGTAACAGGTCACTGATAATAGGTGACAGGTAACAAATAACAGGTCATAGTAGTAGGTAAAAGGTGACATGTGACAAATAACAGGTTACATGTCACAGATGACAGGTGACACGTAATAGGTGACAGGTCACAAGTTACAGGTGACAGGTGACATGTAACAAGTAAAAGGTGGCAGGTGACAAGTAACAGATTACATGTAATAGATAACAAGTAACAGGTAATAGATCATCGATAACAGGTGACAGGTAACAGGTAACAAGTAAAAAGTAGTAGATAACATGTAACAGATTACAAGTCACAAGTCACAAATCACAGGTGACAAGTGACATGAAACAGGTGAAAGGTAACAAGTAACAAGTGATAGGTGACAGGTAAAAAGTGACAGGTAACAAGAGATACGTAACAGGTGACAAGTAATAGGAGACAAGTGACAGGTAACAGGTGACTAATAAAAAGTGACAAGTCATAGGTCACAGGTGACAGGTAACTGGTGACAGGTCATAGGTAACAGGTCACAAGTCACAGGTGACAGGGCACAGGCCACAGGTGATAGGTAACAGGTGACAGGTGACAAGTGACAAGTGACAGGTAACAAGTGACAAGTGACAGGTGACATGTGACTAGTAATAGGTAGCAAATGATAGGTGATAAGTAACTGGAGACATATGACATGTAACAGGTGACTAGTAACAAGTGATAGGTTACAGATAACAGGTAATAGGTTACAGGTAATAGGGGATAGGTGACAAGTGACAAAAATAAATAATAGGTAACAGGTAACAGGTGACAAGTGACAAGTAACTTGTTACAGGTGACAGATGACAGGTAACATATGACAAGTGACGGTTGACAAGTAACAAGTAATAGGTAACAGGTGACAGGTAATAAGTGACATATAATAAGTAACAGGTTACAGGTGACAGGTCACAGATAATAGGTAACAGGTTACCAGTGACAGGTAACAAGCGACAAGTAACAGGTCACAGGTAACAGGTGGCAGGTCATAGGTAACAGGTCACAAGTAATAGGTCACGGGTGATAGATAACCGATAACAGGTGACAAGTGATAGGTAACAGGTAACATGTAACAGGTGACAGGTGATAGGTAATAGGTAACATATGACAAGCGATATGTAACAGGTGACAAGTGACAAGTCACAGGTCACATATAACAGATAACAGGTAATAGGTCATAGGTGATAGATAACATGTGGCAGGTGGTAGGTGGCAGGTGACAAGTAACAGGTAACAAGTGACAAGTAACAGATAACAAATGACAGGTAACAGGTGATAAAGGACAGGTGACGGGTAACAGGTAACAGGTTATAGGTAGCAGGTAACAAGTCACGGCTGACACGTAATAGGTAACATGTAGCAAGTAATTAGTGATAGGTAACATGTAACATGTAGTAAGTCACATATAATAGGTGACAAGTGACAGGTAATTGATCAAAGGTAACATGTGACAGGTGAAAGATGATAGGTAGCAGGTAGGTGACAGGTAACAGATCACAGGTAATAAGTTACAGGTGACAGGTGACATGTGGCAGGTGGCAGGTAACATGTAATAGATAACAGGTGACAGGTAATAGGTAATAGGTAATAGGTGATAGGTGACAGGTAACTAGTGACAGATAACAGATAATTGATAACATATGACATATAACAGGCAGCAACTGACAAGTAACATGTGATAGGTGATAGGTCACAGGTAACAGATAACAGGTCACAGGTGACTAGTAACAGGTAATATGTAACAGGTGGAATGTGATAGGTGACAGGTGACACGGAACATGTGATAAGTAACAAGTTACAGGTAACAGTTATCAAGTGACAGGTAACAGGTCATAGGTGATAGTTAACAGGTAACAGGTGATAGATGACAGATCATACATGACCGGTAACAGATGATAGGTGGCAGCTAACAAGTGACAAGTAACAGGTAACAAGTAACAGGTGATAGGTGACAGGTAACAGGTGACAAATCACAAGTGACAAGTTACAGGTGATAGGTCACAAGTCACAGGTAACAGGTTACCATTGACATGCGACAAGTAACAGATCACAAGTGACAGGTCATAGGTAACAAGTTACAAATAATAGGTGACAGATGACAGGTAGCAGGTAACAAGTCACAAGTGATTGGTAACATGTCACAAGTGATTAGTAACATGTCACATGTGGCAGGTAACAAGTAACATGTGACAAACGACAGATAATAGGTGATAAGTAGTAGGTCACAAGTCACAGGTGACAGGTAACAGATAACAGATCACAAATAACAGATAACATGTCATAACTGACAAGTAATAGGTAATGTGCAATAGGTAATAAGTGATAAGTAACTTGTGACAAGTAACAGATAATATGTAGCAAGTCACAGATAACAAGTGACAGGTGACAGGTAACAAGTAGCAGGTGAAAGGTGACAGGTAACAGGTAACAGGTGGATAACAAGTGACATGTCACAGGTAACAGGTCATAGGTGACAGGTGCCATGCAACAGGTGACAGGTAATAGGTGATACGTGACAAGTGATAGGTAACAAGTAACAGGTCACAGGTCACTAGTCATAGGTTACAAGTAACAGGTCACAGATAACAAGTTACAAGTGATAGGTGACAATTAACAGATAACAGGTAACAAGTGACAAATAATAGGTCAAACGTCACAGGTAACAGGTAACAGGTAATAGGTTATAAGTTACAAGTGACTAGTAAGTGGTGATAGGTATAGGTGATAAGTAACAAGTAACAGATAACAGCTGACAGGTAACAGGTGACAGGTAATATGTAACAAGTGACAAGTAACAGATAACAGATAACAGGTAATAGGTTACAGGTTCAGATAACAGATGACAAGTAACATGTGACAGGTAACAGGTGACAGGTGACAGGTAACATGTGACATATAACATATAATACCACATAATTAAGTGACTGTGTAAAAAAAATTTAATGTCATAGTAAATTAAAATTAAACTTTTTTATTTATCCTAATGTTCATATTTGACCAACCTCTTTATAACAAAAATATTTGAAATTTAATTCAATTAGATGATGTATTACATTTATTAATATATACAGTTGCTTTTATTTTAAGAATATATATATATATATATATATATATATATATATATATATATATATATATAGTATGAAATATGGAGTTTTGCATTTTGTGCTAAAGGATAAATAACAAGAATAAAACATATTTAATTTCGGTTAAACAATCTCCATCAACTTTAATAGAGCTAAGTAACGAATGTGATGCAATCAATGCTCACCTATTACTTGTCAACTCTTATTTGTGACATATGACATATTACCTGTTACTTGTTACTTATCACCCCTCACCTATGACTTGTTACCTATTACTTGTTATCTGTCAATTGTTACCTGTCACCTATTACATATCACCTGTTACTTATGATCTGTCACCTGTTACCTGTAACTTGTCACCTGTCATCTGTCACCTGTTACTTGTCACCTCTCACCTGTCACTTGTTACCTGTCCCTTGTTACCTGTCACATGTCACATATTACTTGTCACCTATGACTTATTATCTGTTACTTATCATCTGTTATCTGTTGCTTGTCACCAGTCACCTGTTACAGGTCACTTGTGACTTGTCACCTATCACCTGTTACCTATCACCTGATACCTGTTACTTGTTACCTATTACATGTTCCCTGTCACCTGTTATCTGTCACCTGTTACATGTTATCAGTCACCTGTCACCTGTTACCTGTCATCTTTCACCGATCACCTATAACCTATCACCTATCACTTATCACTTGTCACTTGTCACCTGTTACCTGTCAGTTATTGCATCATTAAAAATGACTTCACATATAATTGTTATTATAACTAGCATTATGATGAAACTCTTTTATCTTCTATTTGGTTTGAGAGAAACAAAATAAGGAGGATAAAATTTTAAAAAATTTGAAACTTTCTCTTGTTTGAATGAAAACAAAAGTAAGGAGAGAGAAAAAAAATTATAGAAACAAACAATTTAAAAATTTCTCTTTATTTTAAATTTTAAAATTTTATTTCTCTCTTATTTTCTTTTCTCACATTCAAACACAAAAATGTTTCATCGTCAATAGATTTAAATTAAATTTATAATAAAAATCGATTACTTCATAAAGTTTGACCTCACATTTCAAGCATTAGGTTAAGTAATTTATACAAGTTATCTGTGTTTGGAAGAGTATGGTGGGTTAGGATACTCGGCTCTCACCTGAGATGGCGTGGTTCGATTCCCGGCATCGGATTGCTTTTTGCCCAAGGAAAGAAATAGCAGTGAAGAAACAATACGAAACAGGCAGAATAATACTGAATTACAATTTTGCCAATTAAAGAAAATCCCCATATATATATATATACTAAACAGAGTTACTGCACTTCACATGGATTTATGTTAAAAAAAAAGGTATTAGTATCAGATATAATTTTAAACAAAATTTAGTATATATAAAAATGTATTATAACTTTTTATGCATTGTCTCCATCACAGAACTCTACATACAATCATTCTGATGGAAGCCGTAGGTGTCTACGTGTGATGTAGCCACGGTTGCTTGCTTCTATATTTACCCTACATGTACAAGCATGCACTCACCATTCTCAATGATGTTATCAGTATTTCGCCAATTCTGTCGGTGCGACAAATCACAAGCTACGTGCTAGTTATTGCTCCCTCGCCCTCACTGTAGTGGATTTAAAGAATGTTTTCTTTTATAATAGCCCATGCATGGAGCATGGTCACTCCAATAGCTCAACGAGGCAAAACGAATTCAGATTCTATACTGTGTGGCTGGAATAAATGGTAGGGGCCATGCTCATGCTATACATAGATACTGTATAACTCGAAAATATATAATCCTTAATTTTTTTTTTATATGGAACAACAACTTAATACTCTAAACTAATTGAAGAAAAAGATTTGTCGAATTCAAATATGTTAGTAGCCATATTTAAAGGGAAATCACATGAGGAATGTTCGTGTTGTAGTCCATATATTAAACCCTTTGCTTTAAAGTCAAAAAGTAAGGATTCGAGTCTTTAAGCATCGTAAAAAAGTTTAAGGAGTCCAACAACGTTATTAATTACCATCTGAGATGTAAATAGGTTGAAGAACATGATCCTATCTAAGATCCCCTTTGTCTTATAATAATAATAATAATAATAATACATCTTTCAATTATTTATTGTCTTGACCTCATACATATATACTTCAATTAAATGATTATGCATATAATTTTTTTTTAAAAAAAAATTTAGGGCATATTATTAATTAGCTTGAGTCTTGGAGGTTTAATTTTCCCTATTGAATTCTCCTTATCTCAGCACTTGAGGATTCCCCATGATAAATCTCATCACTATTCCATGAGCTGTTTCATCGATGTTCTAGGCCACCTGGCCCACCTCCTCTTTTCTTCAATGATGTAAACAAGCTCTTTAAGAAACCCTTAAATCATTACAATCTCAGAGGGCCATTTGAAAGAAATAAATCAACGATACTAGGAACAAGCAAGAACAAACAAGAAGAGGGGAAAATAAATAGTGGAAAGATAACTCAAGAAAGAAAAGCCAGGCATGCATCACTGGATTGTGCCTTAAATTAAGATCAAAGTGATTCAACCACTCAATAAATCACAATTCCCGGTCTCCTTAACCTGAGGCAAACCACCATAGCTATTTAGAAAGTTTTGATTAATTTATCTATATTTTTTTCTCCTTTTTGGTTAAAAAGAATTGAACCATGCTTAAGTACATCCTATGATATCTCAGCAGCAGAAGGCAATAAAGCCCAATAATAGTGCCATATAATATGAAAAGTGAGACAAACACTGGACCACCTTTCCTTGTCTATTCTTCTTCCATTAGTGATTCAACACTGGTCTTGTCTGGCTCATCTTTTCCAAACCTTTTCCCTGTTTCTCTACTTGCTTCCACTTACCTCCTAGACCAATACTTAGACAAAGTTGTATCTTTTGCTGGGGAAGACTTAGACTAAGGTTTTAGAGCCTAGTTTGGGCCAGAAAAACAGTGCCTTATTGACCTATTCTTCTTCAAGCTCTTGCTGGTCTTGGGAAGAAAATGAACCAGGAAACGAATGGGGTTGAGGCTGAGAAGCTGCACGGGAATGGGAATGAAAAAATAGATTATAATGGCCATCAGAAAATAGATTATGTGTTTAAGGTGGTGGTCATCGGGGACTCAGCAGTGGGCAAGACTCAAATACTATCAAGGTTTGCAAAGAATGAGTTCTGCTTTGACTCAAAGTCCACCATTGGAGTTGAGTTCCAGATCAAGACTGTCACTATTAATGGCAAAGTCATCAAAGCCCAGATCTGGGATACTGCTGGCCAAGAAAGGTTTCATCTCCTCTCTCTTCCTTCCCTCTCATGCTTGATTTCTCTGTCCGCTTTTCTTGGCCATCCCTTTGAACTCAAGGGAGGACATTGAGTTTCAATGATGGTACCAAGTTGAAGATTATTATATTCTACAATGTGATACCAATTTGACTTAAGAAAAGAAACATATTAATTACCAAGCACATAATATTGACTTTAGTTCTATGGGTATGTCATTTTCCTTTTCCTTGATTTGGTCCCAAAAGTTACATTAGTATTCTATATATATATATATATATAAGGGTTGTGATGAGCTAGACTGTGAACAGCTCTTGAAGATTGTAATTGAAGATTTTAACATATTATATATCTGTAAATTTTCTTGCTGATATAGGTACAGGGCTGTGACGAGTGCATACTACAGAGGTGCATTAGGGGCCATGCTGGTGTACGACATAACCAAAAGGCAATCGTTTGATCATGTTGCTAGGTGGGTTGAGGAACTGCGAGCACACGCAGATAGCTCCATTGTGATCATGCTAATTGGGAACAAAGGTGATCTTGTGGACCTGAGAGTGGTACCCACCGAAGATGCACTAGAGTTTGCAGAGTATCAGGGCCTTTTCTTCTCGGAGACTTCAGCTCTCAGTGGTGACAATGTGGAGACTGCGTTTCTCAAATTGCTTGAAGAGATCAATAGGGTAGTCTCTAAAAAGGCATTGGAATGTGGTTCTGGGAGGGGGAACGGTGACAACAATGCTGCCACCCTCAAAGGAGCAAAGATAGATGTAATCTCAGCTCCTGAATTCGAAATTAGTGAGATGAAGAAATTATCTTCATGCTCTTGTTGATCTTGTTATTTAGAAGTTTTTTCTTTTTTAATGAGAGGAATAAAATAAAAGATTATTATGTAACTCCCAAGTTTACCTTTCTCTTTAATAGTACTTCTTCCAAACATATATATTTTAAGAAATTTTTTTTTATAAATCTTTCAATCCTAGCATAAATGGCCTACCTTTAATTAAATAGAGAAGTTTAAGATATTCACAACTAACTAATAAATAATACCTGACTGCAATATATAAAAGGAAAAAGAAAATTTTCATAAACGTGACATATTTATTTTTTTTCTCTTTTTTAGTAAATAAAAGCTGTCATTTTTTGGATTTTAACCGATTTTTTTTGGGCCCGAAATTTTCAGTCATGTGAAACCTTTTCACGATAAATTTCACAAGTTGGGCTGCAAGAATTTTAGCCCACATATAATCCGTAATTATTTAATAATTTTGGACATTGAGACGGACAGAGGAGCATATGTAAGCAGCAACAATTCATTCAGGTATATAAGTATGCTGTTAGCTCTAGTTTAAGTCTATGGCATCTTTAACTTTGAAATAAGGCAACCTTTTTCTCTCCTTAACTTTGGTAAACAAACAAAAAAAAAATCAAAACTTTTCCATCCAACTCTATTTTCATTTCCTTCCAAGTTTTGTATCTTCTAATTTTTCACATTCTCAAACAAAAACACCAATGAAAATTTGCACTCATATCCACATAATATAAAATATAATTAAAAGAAATAAAGGGGCACAATTTCTACATCACATTTTTGGTCCAATAATATTTTCTCATATATCTTTAAGGATCATCAAAATTTTTGGACCTGTCACCTTGAATTAATTTTTTTCTTATATATCTCCATGTGTATTAATTTTTTTCTTATATATCTCTATGTGTTGTCTTTTTCAATATTTAGCAAGAAAAAAAAAGTTGTTTCTCTACTATTTTCCTTATTGTCAATTAAGATTACAAAAACAACTTTTAGATAGCATAAAAAGTACAATTAATATGCAAAGAAGAATAAGTGAACGAAAAATATTGATCGATATGAGTCATATGACCTTATAAAAATCTAAAAATGAATTTAATAATACATAAAAGAAATAAATTTTTATTTTTCTAATTTTCTTCATATGTTTAGCATCAATTTATCATTTAATATATATCTCTCTCGCCTAAGATCAAGTAAGTGTAGTATATGTTAAAATAAGTTAAATTATTGTAATGAATAGACATGTCCCGTACCTAAAAATGTTTTTTTTTTAAATCAATAAATTTAAACTAGTTATTAAAAAAAAGTAGAGTTGATAACTCAAGCTAGGAGTATTTGGTAGTTATGGAAGTGTGTTTTTTAGATTATTCGGAGAAAGATTTAGTTTCGATTAAACATGAAAACTGGTTTAGAGATACTTTACTTTAAAAAAAAAACTAGATATGATATAATTGAAAGCATCGATCCCTCTTGTTCTTTTTTTTTGTTTGACCAGGGTGGGGGTGGGGGCGGGAGGGGGGGGGTGGGGGAGGAGGGATTGAGATTCATTTCCATTCAAGATCGATCTCACGTGCAGTATATCAAAGCTCAAAGCTTTTGTCATTACACCAGAGCCTGACGGCATCCCTCTAATTGGTTGATAAAGGAAGAATTAATGGCGTTAAGTGTAATGGGCTGGTCATTCACTTGATCACTTTCCAAGCCATTATAATGAGTTTTTTTTTTTTTTTGGTAGAAAGAGAGAAATCAACCAAAACTACACACTAGGCAAAAGGAATATGCACAGCATCCCCTAAAAGAGTTGTAATGAGGTCTGACTTGTGAGATTTCGTGCAAATTCATATATTGAAGTCACCCGTTTTCTTAAACTTGCATATTCCTCTACTCCAAGAGTATGCAGTGCGTAAGGAGATTGACTAAACCAAAACAGAAAAAAAAAATCTATAAACATCACCATCTAATATCTCTGTTATGACTATGACTATGAGGTGGCTAAGCGCCATTCTTCTGGATTTGTTTTATTTGGTGACAAACTAGGAGTTTGTTGGACAAGTACCCTATATATTCATAATTCAAAATCAAACCAAAAGGCAAAATACAGTAATATCTTCATAGACATTATTATGAGATTAATTTAAAAAATATGATTGTAATTAGTTTTTGACTAATTTTTTTTTCAATAAATATTTATTTTAAAATTTGAATTTTAATAAGTTAAGTTAGGTATAACTTTATATAAGCAGTGCCAACACCTAAAGTCACCAATTTTAAATTAGAAAGACAAAACTACAACAAAATGAATTCTCCTTTTAGGCACAATCATGCTCCAACAGAACACGTAGCTATTTTCAACAGTGGCCCATTATTGTTCAATTCCAGTCACAATTACACCCAACGATTAGTCATTCTTCTTTTTAACTTGCTTATCACTTTGTGTTTCCACATTCATAGACAAAATGATACAAGTTGCTCAACTTGAATGTGCCTGATTTTCTTTTTTAATAATTTCATATTTTCTTAATTTATCTTTTTAATAATTTTTTTAATTATTAAATAAAAAACATTAAATATATTTTAAAATTTTAAAATATTAAATACTTTATTTTTTTATTTAATATTTTTTATTAAATATTACAAAAATTATTAGGAAGACGAATTATCAAATAAAGAGTTATTCAAATTTAGCAATACTTGTGTAAGTTGATATTTAGGCGAAGAAGCTAGCTAAGTTCAATCCATAATTTTTTAACAGAAAAAGTCAGCGAGATTTAACAAAAAAGAATGAATTATTTGTCGATTGTGTAACACATTAGACAGAAAAAAGAAGTTACTCCCAACCCATTTACTTCTTAATTAGTTATTTATATGATTTAAATTTAATTAAAATTAGTTATAATAGTACTAAGATGAATTGAAATTTTTAATGGAAATTCCAAATTTAATTATTCCAATAAGAAAAGAAAGCGAAGTAAGTCAATACTACTTAGGGCAATTTAAATCAGGGAGCTTTATTTTAATTTTATATACACTCAATCATCGATCTGAGCTAAGTCTGCTTTGTCTTCTTGGCTAATGCCTCTCTCTCTCTCTCTCTCTCTCTCTCTCTCTCTCTCTCTCTCTCTCTCTCTCTCTCTCTCTCTATATATATATATATATATATATATATATATATATATATATATATATATATATATACATACATATATGGGGTGTGTACGTGGGTGGCAGAATATGTGCTTGTCAATTCCATGTTGCTGGGCAGAGTCTGGAATTTGGTTTGATCTGTGTCCATTTCACTTCATGAATCCCGGTGAGGCACTGCATGCCCTCTGCTTGTTAAATTCATTGAAGTTTCAATTTTTTTTTTTTAAAAAAGCATGTGTAGTGTAGTCCTCTTTTGTAATTGTAGCTTGTAGGTGAGCTATTGTCCCCTTCTGTTGTTTATACTTGTTGCTAAGTTCCCATAATTTTTAAAAATTCAGCTCAATTAAAAATTTTTGTTAGAGCAATGTAGTTTAATATTGGAATCGCATATCTTATGATTTCTATTTTAAAAACCTAAAAATGCATATCATATTCTATTCGATGCCAAAACCATAATCATTATGTTTGGTGGGGGAATAAAGAAGACAACCATATTAAATAAACAAAAAATTCTTCAAAATTAGATACTATGTGTTTGGCAATCAAGCTTTTTTTTTTTTTCCTGTCTTTCTTCACCAAAGATGCTTGGTAGTGGACCAGTGCTTCAAACATAGGAAAGGGAAGATGGGACAGAGAATCATATACATGTGACTATTGAACACAATTCACTGGATACAATTAGAAAGACACAATTATCCATAAAAAAAAGAAAGACACAATTAAGTGATTATCGAAAGTGTCCTTTTTGAAAAGTAAAAGCTCAATGCAATGATGCAGTCATGTATACTTACTCGTACAGGCGATATGTATATTCTTGCTCAGTTAGCTGTTTCTGCACCTAAAGACAACAGATATGGACTCCATAGAAGAAAAGCCAAAAGTTGGTACTTATCACCAATGATGGGGAAAGGAAAATGGAGTTTTATTACACTTTGTGACAGAAAATCAAAGATGTTACTGCACCAAATTGTGGCAGAAAACACCTTCTGATCTTTCAAAAGTAGAGAATGAGACTTTCATGGAAGTCCATGCATATATATATGTATGTATGTATGTATATAAAGATGTGAGACCAAAGTGGATTTCCTTTTGGTTTTTCCCCACTTTTGTAAAATAAATTTATTTTTTTAATTAATCAATTTCAAGATACTTTTCAGAGTTTGAGTACTAGAAATAAGTTAATAAGCTGATTACTTTATAAGAGATTTTAATTATTTTTATGTATTTGGATTAGTTTATATTATGTTCAAAATAAGTTATAATAAAAATTTTATTGAAAAAGTTAAAAAATGATATTTTGCTAAAAATAATCAGTTATGTTTACTTCACTATCAAAACCCACTCCCTAACATACAAACACTTGTCTTTCTTTGTTTTCGTCTGTCTAAAAAAAATACAGACACGAATATTAGAATATTCGCCCTACAATATATCAGTGTATGAAAGATTTATTCGTTTTACTTGTTGCCAAGGATATTAGGAAGAACATTAATTAAGGATTAATGTAAAAAGATATTTATATATAAGTATAAAATAAATTTGGTCAGTATAATTATTTAGTTAAAAAAATTAAACTTAATAATTATACCGTGTGATCGTTTAGTTTTTATGAGTAAATAATTATTTAAATTGATCTTTATAATTTTGCAAGTTTCATCTCTCCTAAGTTCTAATGTTAAAATGTATAGTGATTGAAATTTTATGATTTACGCGCCAAGTATTGTGAACAATTAAACAGTACACGTAATGGTGAATTTATATTAGTAATGATATAAATAAATATAAGATACGCATGCATGGTTCTATCATTCCCAGCACGTGTGATATTGAATGATATATATATGATTCACATATAAGTACAAAGGAAGGAGAATCTTGTGCAAACTAAATTGGTTTCACTTATTAATGAACTTTATTATATTTATAATTTTGTATAAGAAACATATCAATCATACAGGTCAATTATTTAGGAGTATAATATATATCTCGTGTCTACCATGCATCTTCTTAGAAAGTAAAAATAAATTAATATAATAATTTTTTTCCTGTCCATAGAATCTTGTTTTTTTCTTTTGAAGATAACATTTGCATTGCAATATTTAATAATAAAACTGATTTAAAAAATAAGTGACACCTGCTAACACAATACAAATCACACATTAATTAGCACAACTAATTTTATTTTATTAACTATAGTTTGTTGGTGTGGAATTAAGAGTACTAAAATGATTAATTAGTGCTTGTGTGCACAAATTCACATTTTTCAGGGAAAGAAAAAGAACACTCTTAAAGATTTTTGAAATATGAAGTGCTGCCATGTTTAATATGGAATTCACCTACAAATTAGTAAATGAGACAAAAAGAGCTGTTAGGTTTATAATATTAATTAAAATCGTATAGATACCTTGGCATTCAAAGTAGTAAAGATATATGCCTGCCCAAGAACCAAGGGGAGCTAAATATATAATTTCAATTTACATAGCCATTAACAATATGCAATTTCTAGCTTATAAAATGGATTCAACATCCGAATTCAAAAGCCATTGACAGATATCATTTTCTTTTTTTTTTTCTATAAAAAGAATAAGGCAAAATCGTTAAATTGAAAGAAAGATAACCATATTCTGTCAATATAGTAATCAATCTCTTTATGGCTTGATTATCACAATCATGGAATTCTAATTGACATTTTTTGCTTTTAAAGAGGAATTAATATAAACCAAATAGGATGGTTAAAAATGGCAAAACAAAATTGATCTTTAAAAGACAAACACTTCATGAGACACATTTCCAAAGAAAAAACATTTCCAAAGAAAACATTACAATTGTTCTTCCTTTGTCTTATATCTCTTCAATTAAATAATGAAACAGGAAAAGCAAAATAATTGAACAAAAAAATATCGTTTTTCAGTGTAGAAACTTTTTTTTTTCTTTTGATAATTCCAGTGTTGAAAGTATACATGGCAGTTGACTCCCCATTCACCAAAATGGGAAAACAAAACTATACAAAGGTATAGTTGTTTTGCTAATTCTTTTCCTATATCAGTGCTCAATCTAATTCTATTGATTTGCATTCCCATTAAAAAACATCCCAATGCAAATCACTCCTAAAAGAACAAGTATTAACACTTTTAATTGCTTATCATACCCCAATTAATGCAAATCTACCAAGGTTGTGAACAATGTTCCCTAATTATGTTCCAAGTTACTGAACGGCCGAGATCTTCTGGCGTTTCTGTATCTGAAGAAACCGTACAATTTCCGCAAATCCTTAACCGTGTGGAAGCCCTCGCCACTCAGCACCCCATCCGGTGGCTCATCCAGGTTCACCCCTAGCTGCCGTCCGATCTTCCCGCACCCCCTCCCATCGCCGTCCGTTTGCAACGCGCTGATGACCGATTTGATGGCTCGACTCGGCGAGTTTCGATTCGCGATCATCAACTCGCCGATTTCGGCCGGGCTCAGACTCGCTCCGTTCTGGAAGATCTCCTGCACCTGAGGGAACAGCTTGTGGTCCTTCACCCCAAGGTAGCTGCTCGCCAGCGTCTTGAACGACGAGAAATCGCAGAGCGGGAAATGGATGTGGACGTCGACCCGACCCGGCCGGAGCACGTTCGGGTCCACGTGGTCCTTGCTGTTCATCGTGAACACCATCACCCTCTCCTCCCCGCAGCACGAGCTCAGAATCCCGTCCATGAAGTTCAGTATCCCCGAAGAGCTCACCACTGTCGATTTCTCCATCAGGAACCGGTCGAGGTCCTCGATGAGCACGATCGATTTCGCCGTGGTTTCCAGCAGCAGGATTTTCAGATCCGAATCGCCGGGGACCTTGGAGAGGTCGATGTCGTATACGTCGTAGCAGAGGAAATTGGCCATGGCCGCGACGAAGCTCGATTTTCCGGTGCCGGAGGGCCCGTAAAGGAGGAAGCTCCTTTTCCACACCCGACCTAGCCGGCGATAGTACTGTCTGGCTCTGAGGAACGATTCAAGGTCGGATTTTATCTTCTTCTTGAGATCCGTTTCCATGACCATGGTGTCGAACGTGGACGGGTGGGTGAAGGGAACGGATCTCCACCGTCCCCTTCCGCCCTCGACGCCATCGGCGTTCATGAACAGCCGCAAATCCCGTTTCCCTTGCTGCTCGATATCATCGGCGACCGCGTGGATGTGCTGGAGATAAGGGCGGAGAATTCGCCGCTTGTCGGATTTTCTGATCTTCAGAACGAACGTTCTGGTGCGGTTGGATTGCGATTTGACGTCGTCAGCTTCGTTGAGCCAGAGCACTCTGGCTCCGAGAAAATGATCCTCGATGGTTTGCTTGGGGTCGAGGCAGAGAACGATGTCGTTTGGCTTATTCCCTTTGACGTGGTTGGTGAAGTCAGAATCTTCAATGGAGGGAAGAGAGTGCAAATACAGGGAGACCTTCCTGTAAAGCTGATTCCGCTGCATGGTTTCGTCAAATTCAGGGACTTTGAAGAACTGGTATACGTGGAAGCAATCGTGAACGGTTCTGCAGAGTTTCTTCGCAACATAAATCAACCCCGTTTTGAAAAGCATCACCCGAATCAAGAAAAAGAGGAAAACAACGAGGATTATGAGAAATATGGGGTCCCAAAGAATCATGGCAATGATCGGAGACCAATACCCAATTTACAGAACTGGGTAAATTATGTCTCTCAAGTCTCAGAAAATTTGGATTTTTGGGAGCCAGAGCATGAATTTTTGTGGTGCTGTCATGTTTGGATTTGTGGGAGAAAAAGAGGGAGAGGAAGATGGAGCAGTGAGTTGCAGGTGAATGGAACAGAGAGAGCTGAATGTATTGTGTGTGACATTGAGAGGGAGAGGGAGAGGGAGAGGGAGTGTGTGGGGTTGAGGAAGGAGAAGAGGAAGGTGGTGGTGTTGTTTCTGTTGCGTGGCTTTAGGACGATGCTCTCTTATTGCTCCTCATTCGTCTCTGTTGTTTTCTATTTTAGACAATTTTTAGAGTGCCACGCTCCTTAAACATATTTCGAGATCTCCATTTGGGATATTATATATACCTCACGTAATCTGCCTCATTAATTTCCTGCTCAAGAGGGAATTAGTGAAAAGGTAATTTTTTTATTTTTTTAAAAGTAAATTAATTAAATTAAATTAAAGAATTAATTTCCTTTTATTATAATATTTTATATTATTATTTAATCATATATTAATAATTTATTATTAAAAATTTAAATTCTTTTAATAATATATGCAAAAATTGTATATTAACATTATATTATAATTAAACTCAAAATCAAATATACTTATTAATATATAACTAATGAAATAACAACTATAATTTATGCCCATAATAAAATTTGTTGAGTATAATAAATGTTATTAGATAACATAAACTAAATACTAATTTAATTTAAATAAAATTATTATTATTTTTCATTTTTCTTAAATTTTTTCTTACGATCATTTGAGTATAATAAATGTTATATGCTAAAATATATTAAATATTAATTTAATTTAATAAAATTACTATTATCGTATTATAATCTCTTAAATTTAATCACATGATTTCACATTCTTTTTTAAGATAAAAAATTAAACATTAATATAATTTAGATAAAATTATTTTTAATAAAAAATTAAAATTAAATTTCTTTAAAAAGTAAACATCCATTTTAATTCTTTAAAAAAATAAATGACACGAAGTTAGCCTTTTATAAAAACTTGATATTAATTAAGTTTTTAAATAAAAAAAAATGACATCAATTTAATTAGTCTTTTAAAAAGTTGACATATTAATCTCTTAATTATATAAAATGACATTAATTTATACTCTCAATCAAAGAAATTTATAGCAATTTGATCTATTAATTAAAGACTTTATTAATGATGTTCTCACAGTTCGTAATATAAATACTACTCTTTTCATTCACTTTTATTTGTTATTTAAGATTTTTGTATAAGGATTAAGACAGTTATTAACTAGTCTTAATTGTAAAAAAAATATAGTTTAAAATAATTAAATTATCATTTTTCTTACTTCATTAATATTTCTTTCTTTTTCAATTTTACTTACTCCACTAATTCTTTATCCATTAAAATATGAGAGTAAAGTTAAAAAAATTAATTCATACTTTTTTAATATTTTCAAATGATATATATTTTTAAATACAAAAATTTTCTTAAAAGTGAACGGAGAAAATATTTTAATGTTACTTTCTATGATTGAGAGATTAAATTAATATTAATTTTTTTAAAGAGTCAAATTAATATCACCTATATTATTATTATAGAATTACTATAGGTGTTTACTCTTGTCCAAATAATCCAAAATGGACAAGAATAATGACTATTTCAAATATATCTACAACCAAGTGGCTATTAATAACTATATAGCAAAACAAAAAGATTATATACGAGACTGAATCCGATGATTTAATCCTTAAAAAATGACTAATTTTTTAAGTTAAAAAAATGCAGCCACATAATTAGTAGTCAGTAGAGCTAATTATATGTTTGTACTAGAATCAAGATATCTAATTACGGATCACAGTAACATAGTAACTCGTATGTCCGGATCATATCCCTAGCTGCGTACTTCTGCTTTCTTAATTTATTGTTTCTGGAAGCAGCACTGTCAATTCCGCCTATACATTGTGCTCATGAAGCAAATATTGCACTATCCCATCTTGCAATCATTCTTGTTGTTTGTCTCGCTGCACAGTTGTAAAATATAATAATTAATATATTACCAACTATATAAATTAGTTGTACCTGGTTCAGTTTTTGAAATTTTAAAATTATAGTTTAACAGACAGACACAAGCTTTTATTTAAATTATAGTTTGAAGGTTTTCAAAAATTAAACCACGTAACTCGACTATTTTCCTACAAGTGTTTGCTAATGATGTCTATATTGCTCAGTGCAATGTATCAAAAATAAGTTGGGGAGATTTCTCACTATGATAATGCATTATTTTGGAAAAAAAGCCAAAACTCCATGGCTGTGTAAATACGCAGCAGGTGGTGTGTAAATGTAACCTCCATAGATATGAATTTATTTTTGTTATTGACTTCTCAAAATGTCTTGAGTAAAAGATATTATTGCTTTATTAATTAGTTGTCACTCCTGTTATTATTGTGGCTTCTATTTGCATTATTTTATGATTAATTAGGGTGCTAAAGTAAATGTAACCTCCATAGATATGAATTTATTTTTGTTATTGACGTCTCAAAATGTCTTGAGTAAAAGATAATATTGCTTTATTAGTTGTCACTCCTGTTATTGTGGCTTCTATTTGCATTATTTTAGGATTAATTAGGGTGTTAAAAACCTGCACTTACTTCTTCCAACTAATTTATGTGTGAAGGTTATCGTTATTAAAAATGATCCTTTATTTTGTCTTGCATATTTATTAATTGGTATTTGATCGCAAGAATTATTTGATTATTTTCTTTTCTTTTTCTTTTTACACTAATGGAGATGAAAGTTTCGTCAGTAAACTCTTTTTTTATATCATGTGCTAAGAGATAAAGAAAATACTTAGCGGGCATTATTTATCTTGGCGAAGCTGTATTATGGCCAAGCCAAGGGGGTATGGCCCCACCTCAGTGCATAACATGCATATAGCCTTGTAGATAATCGTTATCTGAACAAAAATTGTAATGATTATTTAGATGTTTTTACAAATTGTTCTCCTCTAGGCTTGTGTTAGTAGTTTTTAAGAATAAAGATAAATCAATGTGCTCGTATAAATTCAGTAGTTTTGTATTAAGTAGTTTACGGTTACATGTGTGTATATCTTCCTTCCACTGAGTAATCTTTGCAGCAAATTTTTATACCATTTTTTGCACAATCGAAACGCACGAAGCCCCTTCTTTTAGTTTGAGTCATGAATGGATTTTCCATTCCAAGTTTTTTTTATGACGTGTTCCATTCCAAGTTGAGTTCCATTTGAAAGTTTGTTTTTGGTCCCAAGGTTGAACTCCCAAAGCTAAACAAGCAAGCGACACATTCTTGGAACACTTTGAAAATTTCTCAAAGGCTCCCTCTTTGTTCTGTGCTCGCATCATCAACTTTCCATTTCCTTGGTCCCTTTTCCTCCCTTTTCCCCCCAACGATGACGTTCTAGATTATCTTTGATTTGTGATTACTCCAGATTCCATAATATCAGTTGGTGCTTCTTTTTCTCAATCAACTTTTGTCTCTCTCTTTGTTTTCGATTTAATTATTTTATCTGCTTTTGACAAATTAAATGCTTATTTATAAAATGTATCTTTTTTATGTGAAAAATGTATTAATTAATCAATTTCAAAACTCAGAAAGACACTTTTTAAAAAGATTGATGAATATTCTTATCTGTTTTAACTTTAAAGTTTGGTATAAATTCTGAAAGGATGTTTAATTTAATTACATTATCTTTTAACCCCCAAAATTTAAAGTACGTCTCAACAACCACAAACTATGCTTGGATATAAATGTCCATAATTATTCTTCTAAACTTTGTAAATACTATCGAAATGGGGAATGATTATTGGCTTATTAAAAATGATATAGTTTACTTTTTAATATTTCTTTTGATATACAGTGAAATTATTGTTAAGGAATATTCCGACCCCTCAGAATCTGCAGCAACTGGTAAGGAAATAAAATCCTCGTACTATAATATATGCTATGTCATGGACTTAACGTTCTAAACTTAAAACTATTAGAAAAAAAAAAGGTTAAAAATAGTTTATATCTGTAGTAGTTTTTATTACGACTTTAGAAACATTTCTTACAAATTAAATATATATACACAAGACTTTATGATAATATATTTTTCAGTCAACTTTAAGCTACTCTCGCTCAAAATGATAGTTTTGAGAGACATGATTAAGACGAAAATTGGTGTGAATCTTCTCAGCAATAAGTTTTGTGTTTTAATTCAAAATTTGCCGTAAATTATGAGTTCAAGGAACTTGGATGTAGCATGATATATTGGATGAGTACACAGAAGAATGGGAGACGTCAACCTTAATTTCACTTTCCACACAGATTTCCTGGCTACTTCCTACTTTCATAGTATGATTTGGGACTTAGCGTGTGGTTGGTGTTAGTGAGAAAGGGACAGCTCTTTCATGCGTGACGTATTTTAAGGGGCAAAATGGACTTCAGCTTAATTAGCCAATAACAATTCTCTTAATAATTCTCATAGTACTTAATAAAAAAATAAAAATATTTAATATTTTAAGTTATTAAAATATATTTAATATTTTTTTATTTAATAATTAAAAAATTATTAGAGTGTAGATTACTATTTTGGAGGATATAAAATTTTTGGTCAGCTTAAGCGTTTCCTTCCCCAGTCCTCACTAGGCTTGAAAGCCGTCCTAAACTGCTTCTACCATCGCCATAGGTTAGCTAAATTAATTATTAACTAGATTTGGGTCTTCAAAGCCAATAATCGCTTGGTTCAATTGTAAACTAAGTCAACCCGTCTGGCTTACTATTTCGATTTGATGCTACGGAAACAATCTTTATGAATTAACTACTATATGAAGACTCGATCGTTACTCTCTAAACTGATATGTGGAGCAGTTAGTATCTGTATATCTATCCACTTTGTAGCCCAAAAAGAAAAAGAAAAAGAAATGACTTCTAAGATTAGTTTATACTTCATATATTTTGATCCTATTACAACTTTAATCAACAAAACAGTGATGTTTTTATCCGTATTTCTCTTTATTTGGTGAGACCAACACATTAATATGTGGAGACTGATCATAGACATACAACAGGTAATCCAAATTCATGGTCACATAAAAAGAATACTGTCACGCTACACATGGATTCCTTTGTAGTGTGCTATATATGCTATTCAAGTCAAATAGTATATTGCTTAAAAAAAAATTAATTTATTTTCATTTTTTAAAAAGATTTCTTCAGATTTTTAACGATTTTTTTCGCTTTACTATTTTGAAGTTGTTATTTTGCAATAATTATTCTTTTTTGTCTTGTAACCCATTCTTTTTCTTCATTTTCGACACCGTTTTTTTAAAAAAAAAATTTGCCACATCAAACCGTCCTTTTTGTTTTTATTCATTTTTTATCCTTGCATTAAGTGAAGAGCCAAGAAATTGTGGACACAATTGACTGGAGCACAATATTAGATCTCCTCCAACTTGTATGTGCTGAGGTGGGCTTTTGCTGCTTTGTTTCAACCTGAGAGGCTTCTTGTGTGATACTGTTTTCTAGGTCTGATTTTTTTTAAATTCATTTCGCATTAAGTCAAGCAGAAGAATCTTTCAACAGATGAGAAATATTAAAATTCCAAATAGAAAAAATATATGGTCAAAAACCCAAATGGAGGAAAGCATATTAAACAAAATTTAAACAAAAGGAAAAGACAAAACACGCCTGGTTTTCTACATAAGCATGAGGCCTGACCACGCGCACCTGTCCCTATTGTTTTGGTTGTTAAAAAGATTAGAATCATGGTCTGTGGTCTACTTGATTGGACTTGTGCATACAGCATATTGCCAAGGCATCATGCAATATGCTTTTTAATTTGGACTGCTTCTTCGTTTTGCTTTTGTCCTAAGCAGTTTCAGAAAAGCAAATCAATGATACAACTTGTATTTTGTACGTATCTCGCATGTTCCTGTCCGTACAACAGGTGAATTTTCTGGCAATCTTTTTGTCCTTTTAATTTTGTGGGTTTTGGCTGACGCAGATGATTCTGCAAATCAATCATGAAATCAGCAGCAAATCCTCCAACAAATGCAAACCATTCTATTTCCGGTTTGTCCTCGGCTTTTCGTTGAGCCTCCACAAGCTCCTTGCTAGGGCAAATTGGTTCAGCCTGCACAGTTTATTAATTTGGCAGTGCTTGGGCAAGCATGTAACATGTAATTCTAACTATGTTGAGTGATGCTACCGCCAATCATGTGTTTCTTTTTCTTCTTCTGTTTTGAAAAAATTTCTTCATGGTTGTGTGGGTGGCTTTAGTAGTTACTTTGCTAAAAAAAGAGATTTTGTTGAAATTGGAAACATTGCCACGACCAACTTTATCCCTATGCAAAAGAGACGGGAAAGGGAATTGAGAGAGACCCATAGGGCCAGAAGTTCATGAACTTAAGTAAGCAATCAATGATAGGGAACAAAGCATTACTGTATCACTGTTGCTCAGGAAGTATAAAGATGCATGTAAGATTCAGAAACTGGTTGAAAGAAATTAATCAGCTCAGCTAATTAACATATTCTTGCAGGGGACTCTAACATGTGCAGTGTTTGTGGATGTATTTTACCTAATATTATCTATTAATTAGGTGGAAACACAAGTAGACGATATAAAGTAAATCCAAGAATGTCTCGGTTCATTGTTTTGCTTAGCCGTGACGAGTAGATAGATAAGCATCAGATTAATTTGATCACATGGCTAGCTATGGCATGGTAATCCTGCAATAACGTAAACATTGATAAACAAAATCACAAGGAAAACAAATTAAAAAGTAACTGTGCTCAATAATGTCATTTAGCAAGTATTTCAATACCCTGTACAATTTGATTAGGTTTACAAAGTGTGCCCTCTAGGTTAGTGAAGTAAAAGTAATAATAAGTGGAAACTCGCCTGGCTTTATTGCCATATTATTTTTCTAGTTCTGAGGTAAAGAATGCCTTTGCCGTTGCAACTGCAGCCAGGCAATAGATTCTAGATGAGTCCCACGTACGGATGCTATCACAATGAGTCAATGACAATGCCTCCATATGCCTAAAAATATCTTGAGGGTTTGAGTCTTGAATAGTGTTGCTAACTCAATGCTTATGCTTACAACTGAAATAAATTCAATGGGGTCACTTATACATATTGGGGTCATATATTAAATTTTAGAGTTGTGAATGTATTTTAAGGAGATGATCATACCATTATTACTTTCAACTTGAAAAAATTAAGTTTATAAAACGATTCAAATGGGTCGAATCATGTGAGAATACTCTAATTAAAAAAAAATTATGAATGTAAGTTGTACAATAAGTATCGAAGGTTAATTATTCTGCTTGATAAATATTGAAATATTTTATTTGTTAGACTTAGGCAATTAGATTCTGCTGTTAGTAATTTTTTTTTTATTGGCGATATGTAAGTATGTCCTAATTTTAACATAGGGTATGCAGCTTCCCCTCCTTTTTAACTTTTGCTTAAAAAAAAAGCTGTCAATATTAAAACTGTATAAGCAGTCACTAAATTTAGCTCTAATGAGGGTGAAAGGAGTCTTTGAACATAAATCGGAATTTTTTTTAAAAAAAAAAAGTTCCTTACTAGTAGGCTAGTAATGAAAATAAGAGCAATGGGAGGGGAAAGAAACATAATTTGGCAATATATGCAGACATGATACGTAGTTTCATACAAAGCCCAAGTTCCATTTATATTTCTTGTATTTTTATATTTATCGATTGCATTCATAGATTATATATTCTTATTTTATTTAGATATACGGTCCCATCAGATTAAATGAATAAAAGTTAATAATTTCATCAAAGGGCCTTTTTAAGGAGAAAACAAAAACCAGAAGGTTTGGCTTTCTTGAGCAACGAAAGTAATTGAATGTTTCCCATTGTCAATTTTCATCTCTATTCCTTCTATTTTCATTTCTTCAACAGGGGAAAAATAATCTCCACAAGCTAGGTTAATTCGTTCTTCATGAGCTAGCATAGCATAGGTAATTTCACTTGAATGGTTCCCATTGATTTGTGCTTGTACTATCTGGATTCTAGAATGATCTCCATCACTCCACGAGGATTGGACAGCTGGATTCGTGTCTCACTTGCCTAGAAAAACCTGAGCCACGTAAATGGATGCACCAATTTTTGGCAATAATCAGTGATATGCAGAAAGAAACCAAAATATGCACGACAAATTGACATGGATTGATAGGTCACGATCAAATCCTAGATGTGATCCTCGTAAGATCAGTGCCCAATTGTTCCGCGTTTGCTTGTCTCCTCGAAACTTTCATCATTGTACATGTGCATGACTACTGCTCAGAAAATGTCTTCGAAAAAGAACAAGTTCAACTGTCTCTTGCAGCTTTATATATCATCCAGTTCACCATAGTTCAAGTAAAGTTTCTACAGTATGGTAAAGTTTATTTTTGCAAACTCTTGCATCAACCCAATCAATGTGTATTTTCTATACTATTAAATTTTGCTAGGAAATTTTTTTTCCAAATTCATATTTTATTTAATAGTTCAAAAACCATCACATAATTACTTACACCTATATATACCAAATTAGCTGTTGCACGGAAATAAAAAAAAATTGTTGCACAAGCCAAGACTTGTATGTTACATAATGTATCCTTAATTAATCCTGAAAATTACTGTATCCAAAAAATTCATCCTGAAATTACAAACTCTGCTTAAAATAAATATTATAAATTGTGACAAAAAAAATTAGAAATGAAGAAATTATGCAGCAAGAAAGACAGCATCATGGTTGAGTTAGAAAATAAAAAAAATAAAAGTGGTTTTTTTGTTTATGTTTCATTTTTTGTTTTAGGTATGGTGGGTTTTTTTGTTTTTTGGTATTCAAGAAAAGTGGTTTTTATATGATATACTGGGCCTACTGATGTCCTTTAGGGCCAGGAAGCCCATACAGCCTTATAAACATTTAAAATTCCCCGAAGCCATGTAGGTCCATTTCGTTGGGCACATGGCCGAGCCATCATATACAGAAAAGCAAATTTCATTAGGTAGATAACCCAAAGTCCCTTTCTCCTCAATAAGTGCAAATCCCCAATAAATTTTGTCCTCACCCTTCTTCCTAATAAACAAGTTATTACTATACTAGGACAAGGGGAAAGATACCCCAGCCATACACCCATTCGGCTAGCTTCTTGATTAGGAAAAATGTGTTGAATAATACTCTAGTAGCAACCATCTCCAGTCGTATGCGGTAAAATAAAATCTGAAATGGCCCATCATGCAGGGCCAAGTTGGGTAAAAGCAATCTTGCAAAAAGCAAAAATCCTCGACTAGTTTTGGTACTGGAGGGAATCTGGCACTAGCAAAAAAAGGGCTTCCATACACATGCAACAATGGAAATCCATTGAAGTAGTAGCACAAAGACCACTAAGAAAGGTTTAATAAGGAAACATACTTTGAGTGCTTGATGTCAAATTTTGATGATAAAAGAAACTTTGCGTTGGGTCATTCCAGTTTTATGATCATTACTTTAAATTAGTATATATTTTTTTTAATATGTGACTTTTTCACTCACACAATCACACTTCATTTTTAACAATTTTCTTCTCAAATGTAATGAGTAGAAGCATTTTTTTGTGTGGGTATTTTACAATATTATCAAGAGCACAATCAGGGAAACCCAATATATTAGAGAAATTTTTTTTATGAATTGTAGTGTGAAATTATACTTATAAACTTGATACTCTAAGATATTAGGTCTATAGATCATTTTACTCATATAGTCTTCATTTAATTAATTTATTTTTAATGTGGAACTTCTTCCCTCATTAATAAATTCCCAATAAAAAAGTATAAGTAAAAATCATAAGGATCCAAAATTTCACCGAGATACTCAAGAACAGCAATATTACTGGGTAATTAAATCTTGCCAATTGAGGAATTGTTATTTTACTTTTTAAAATATATATTACATCCTTTATTTTTTTTATATGCTATATCACTTAATATTTTGCCTAAAATAATAAAAAAATATACGTCAAACAGTATAAATTATATTGAAGAATTCGCCCTCTAATTCTCCCAAGTACCTTCTCTTTTCTTCTGTAATTTGTCGTTAGGAAGACGGCACTGACTGATGTGTGATTGGCTGGGGGCCATCTTGTATTCAAAGTAAGCTCAGTCATTACCTTATCTTCTGTACTGTTGTTTTAATATATTTCTTCAACCTGTCTCTTTTCTCCTCTCTCCCTCTCCTTGACCAACCACTGCTAAACTCGGATGCAGAGAATGGCCACCACCCTCAATCTTCTAAAACTTTCAATTCTTCCCAACAAGCCACACCGATCAACCCCAAAACTTCTTCCACTTCCCCCCATCTCTGCAAAATTGAATATCCCAAAGGATTCTCGTAGCCCACAAAAGTTCTTAGATCAAAATATCAATGCTCTCAAAACTGCCTCTCTTTCCCTCACAGCTGTCACATTTCCATTCTTGTTAGAACACAAGGCAAATCATCTTCCTCCAATCCAATTCTTTCTTATACATAATGCTTCATTCTAGCTGCAGTCAATTTTCTTGCTCTTTGTTTTCCGATCGGTGTCTCTTTTTCAAAAATTATTGTTGACACAGGATGCACTTGCTGTTGATGGGGAGTTTGGGATATTGGAGGGCAGAACATTTGCTCTCATACACCCCATTGTGATGGGTTCTTTGTTCTTCTATACCTTGTGGGCAGGATATTTGGGGTGGCAATGGCGGCGAGTAAGGACAATCCAGAATGAGATTAATGAGCTCAAGAAACAAGTGAAACCGACCCCAGTCACCCCAGAAGGGAAACCACTGGAAGCACCACCATCGCCGGTTGAACTCAAAATTCAGCAACTTACTGAGGTAGCCTTGCTATTGCTGCTATTGTTGTCTTGCAAATTTCTTTATGGTATGCTTGGAACTTTGGAAGGAATGAAAATGACAAGGTGTTTGGACACAATGCATGCTTTGATGTAATGAAATAGCTAAGCAATTTACCGGTTGCATGCAATTTTCTTAATCATGGAACAAGCTTTCAGATCTGTGGCATTATTTCATTAATTACTGGATGTTGGATTGAGTTTGTAACCAATATAATCCATGGATTGACTCCTAGAGGGATTTGGGATACCTAATTTATTGTTTCATCCCTCCCCCCTCCAAGAATGCTGAATTCTGATGAGTACCTAATTTATTGGCTTCTCAAATTCAGGAGAGGAAAGAGCTGCTCAAAGGTTCTTACAGGGATAGACACTTCAATGCAGGATCCATACTTCTAGGATTTGGGGTGCTTGAGGCAGTTGGTGGAGGACTGAACACATGGTTTAGGACAGGAAAACTATTTCCTGGTCCACATTTGTTTGCAGGGGCAGGTAAAGTTTTAAATCTGCATTTGATGGTGCAAAAATAAAGAGGATAAGGATAAAACAGTATTCAATTTGAAGAGTTTGGTAATTTTTGTATCTTTGTGAACTGAACAGGCTGAACAACTATATATTTTAAAAATGCAGCTTTCTAGTTTCTATTGATATAGAAAATGATTGTTCTTGTGCGATTTTTGTAGCTATTACAGTCTTGTGGGCACTGGCAGCAGCCCTAGTACCTTCTATGCAGAAGGGGAGTGAAACAGCCAGAAATCTTCACATTGCGTTGAATGCGTTAAATGTTCTGCTCTTCGTGTGGCAGATTCCCACTGGATTTGATATTGTACTCAGAGTGTTTGAGTTCACAAAATGGCCTTGAATGTAAGTTTCTTATGTTTAAATTCCCCTGTATTTATTTACCTTCAGTTTTGCTCTCTTGATTTTCTGGCAACATCAAATAATGGGAATTTTGGCATTCCCCCCCGTCTCCCTTTTTGTGTATAGAGCCTTGTACCACAAATATGTTCCGGTCAAGCGTTGAATAATTGAACCAGACCATACTTTACTATAAAGCATGAAAATAAAGTGAAAGCATTTAGCCATTTAGATGGTTTAAATAGTGTTTGAACCCTGTTTATATGATAGGATAATTTGACTTATCAAATTTCTCATGAGTCAGAGGAGATAGGTATTTCTGATTTAGTACACCCAAGTATGTGTTGAATAAGGTTTTATGATGACAAGGAAATTCATATTCATAAAATATTTAGGGTCTGGTACTGTATATAAATATAAATCATTTTCTTTTTTTTATTTACATGATAGAGAAATTCTTAAATAAACATGTGTTTTTATAAGTATTCAAATAAACATTAGACATGTGTAATCAATTTTTTAAAGAGATGCATTTATAAAGCATGACATACAAAATTCTAGATATGTCTAATATTAATTTAAGTTGTTATGTAGGTACATGTTTACTTAAAAATTTCTCTTATACGATAATAAAACCAATATTTTCTATCATAACTTAATCTTGCCTTATACTTCTAAACGTAGATTTTTTTTTTTCCATCAAGGATGGTTCATTAACAATTTTTCTAACGAGGTAGAATACATGTTGTATTAGCTAGAGGGCATAGAAGTCAGAGAGGCGCGCAAATAACATTGTTAATGACATTTGTGATTTGTGATACAAGTGTTGAACATGAGATGGATCATGAGTTCTACAACTGATGGATAGAGAAGAGCATTGATGAGCTAAAATCCCTAAAGGACAGTTGGGCCACAAATGTTTTTTGTCCCTTTCTAATTCTTTAATTTACCTGATTCCTTCTGTAAGTAAAGGAATGGTGCATATATCCATCGGTTTCTTGCTTAAGATAAAGTATAATATCAAATGTCTATATTTATGAAAACCTTTGTTTCCGGAATTTTAAAACATTATCAAAACCACAAATTTGTAGAAGTATATATGCAAATTCTTTTTAAGTTTTATGAATGACTTCTTGGTCAGGGTACATATTCCTCTGTCCCCAAATGAAAACTTCAAGTTTCACCACTCAACGTTGACTTGTATGAGTTTGACGAATATTATGCATGCCAAGTTTCTCTAGAACAAATGAAAGCCGCATATTTATCATAGAATATGAAGACAGGGCTTCACAAAAAGTGTCAAATTGGAAAACAGTACGATCTTGATTTGAACATTTTCTGTTTTTTTTTTTCTTTGGGTGCTTTGTATGGTCGAATAAAGCATAATACTACTAAGTTTAAAGCCTGAATCCATTCTGGACGAAGGCTAATCAAAGACAAGCCATGGCCGCCTTCTGAATTTGTCTCCCTTACCTTTTACGTAAATTGGGTAAAGGTTGCACAATCTGAATAGCCAATCCCAAGATGACAAGTGTCCTCAATGAAATGTGAAATAAGAAAGATTCTAACTAGTCTTCTCTTAGAGACAAGTTGTGGAACTCTTTTATAACAGAAAAAAGAAAAAAAAGGACTCACCTGTGGTTTAGGTTCTTTTTTTCTATACCGCAGAATCAGTTATAGCAATGGCACCTCTATTACGTTCACTAATAAAGGCAGTCCCTTGAACTGGAAGCATCTTGAAAAGAACGAAAAGGAAGAAAAGGAAAAGCAGAAGAGAGACAAACAGAGACGGTAAAGGAAGGTGATTGTGTCAGAATCCAACTTTTGCAGAGATTGAATATTGTTAAGTGGCAACAAACCAACCATGATCAAGAATCTTGAGAAAGTGAGAGGTTATTTGTTAGCATAAGCGAGCCGCTACGTGCACAGTAAGCGCAACCCACCGTACAGCAGATGAAGGGTTGAACTGATAAATGGTGTTTGTGAGTTGTCTAGGAGGCGCCATTTCTCATCATGCCACACTCCACAATCCACACAGAATCCGAGATTTCAAGAATGACTGAACTGATGTGTTGTTCGATCTGTGTCAAGATAAAGTGAGATGCTACTTGAACAATTTGTCAAAGCACAACCTTCTACCGTTGCTGATATGGATGTATTTGACTTTTGAAAGTAAAAACTTAAGGAACCTTACTGTTTGTGGTGAGACAGTTGTTAAAACTTTAAAGTTTAAACAGCATTGCTCCAAGTTGAACAGTGGGTTCACATCAAATGTCTGCACGATATTATTTTTTGTGGCCTATTGGAAATATGCACATTTAAAGACGAATGACTAGACTGATGGATTGTTCAATTTGTGTAAAAACAAAACGCTGGATTAGCACAAAATGTAAATTCGCGTTTTGCTTTGAGAAGACATTTTCAATTTTCATGACATTTCTATAGAATTACCCATGACTTACATATGGGAGTTACTACACTACCTTGCATTTGAGTACAGCTAGGATGATAGCATCTACAACTGTAATTAAGGTGCCACTGTACCAGACCATTACCATTTAATTTTCATGTGTGCTACATTAGATTGATCTCAAACAGGCATTGTATATGAAAGGCTTTCAAATAAACTGAGTCCAATGAATGTTGTAGACCAGAAATCACCCAAACCGTGGGATCAAAAAGCAAACTCTTGTAAATTACTCACAGCGGATACCAATCCTACTTTGCGAGCTTGTGTCAGCTGGAGGTGCCATTTGAATCTGATGCTTTCCCCATTTTGGTTTCTCTTTTATGTGCTTTGCTGTTGGGTATGTTTCGCATGGTCTAATCGAAATTCCTTTTTGTTTCAACCTGGGACAAGTTTGTATTCTACTATTTTTTTCTATTGGTTCTGAATTCACTATTCAGGGATCTATAATTAACACTGCATCCGTCGTATATTTTTGTGCTCATTTTTGGCCTCATCACTTGCTATATTTCTCATTTCAAGGGTTGAGCATTTCCCAAACGCCATGGCTAACCAACCCCCAGTTCGTCCGTGGTTCCGCTTGGCCTCCTTGCGCTCTGTCCCTGCTGCTGCCCCAGCACCTGCACCTGCTCCTGCCCCTGTTCCTGCTCCAGGGCCACGCCCTCCTTTGGCTCTATCCACATTTAAAACTGCTTCTGCGCCACCATCTCCCCAGACTCAGCCATCTCAACCTTCAGAACCGACTCCACCGCCACCGGCACCAGAACCTACTGCTGCTACTCCGCGCCCTGCTCCGGCTATCACCGCAGCACAATTTACTGGTGCAGCTGACAGAGCTTCTGCCCCTTCATCTCCTGCTCGTGTGGCCAGTCACACCCAATCTCCAAAAACAAGAAAACCAGATGTGGAGAGCACAATGCAGTCACCAAAGCTCAAACTCATCACTCCACCGCCCTCTCCCCTGACCTTGCCACCTTCCCTGTCGAAGACTAACTCCAAGATTGAGCCTAAGATACCAGTGGAACCAGAGCCAAAAACCGTGCTAGTTCAGAAGACCATTGACAAGCCTAAGCAGTGGCTCAATGGCAATGGTGCATCGCAGAGGGAATCTGGCGAAACCTGGAAGCACGGCATTGCCCATCATGAAAAACAGGTCACAGCCAAAGAAACTGAAACGAAGGGGAAAGGAACTCACAAAAAGCTTTCGGATTCTGAGGACTCTGGCTTCAGGGTTATAACACTTGCAGGGGAAAACAGAGGAGCTTACATGGAAGTGATGCAATCCCCAACAAAGAAACACGAATTTGGAGACAAACCCAAATACCTTCACAAGAAGGGCAATTCAAAGATCAAGGACAATGGTAATGAAACAGAGAATTCTAGCAGCGGGGAAGGGAATGCAAATAGGAAGGATAAGAGTCACAAACAAAGAACAACATCTTCATCCCTATTGACCGCTTACATGAACAGCAACGTGCAGAGTGTCAACAACTCCCTGCTGTACAACACTTCTTGCTCCAGCCATGATCCAGGAACGCGCCTTTATCTCTCAAAGAAGCCATTTGGTGAAGGCTTCCATCTCAAGCAACGTGTTGATGGCCAGCACAGTTGATTAAAAGACGGTGTTCGAAGTTAGTTCCTTTTCTGTGTCTTAGGCGTATGGTATATGGAGAAAATAAAGGCTAAGAATGATCACCAATAGGGCATGGTTTCTGATTCTTGTGCTCCACATTTTGTGGAGAGAAGGTGAAGATTCTCCACTGTCTTCGGTGGGTGGACAATAAATGTATGGGTAGTAAGTATGCACGGTTTGAACCAAACACTATTTTTTTGTATGAAAAGGGGTCCTCATTCGGTATATTAGAGGAATAGAGAGGAAGGGGGGAAATTATGTAATGTTAATAATAATCCACTATTATGTGTCAATGCTGTTTTGCAGATTTAATTTAGATGCACTCTTAATATAAAAGTTTTTTTTATATTATCATTTAATTATGTATTAATATGTTGGTAAAAGAATTCAACTATGATGATAATTGTTTAAAAATTAAATTTTTTTAACAATGTATCTTAATACTGTAAAAAGCTTTATACCACAAGCAGGTCCAACCTAAGCTAAATTTATATCTTCAATAATGCTATCTTAAATATTTGTTAGGGTAAATAGTATTTATACATCTTATCTGTCCCTCTAATTGCATTACTTTTTTTCACCTTTTATTGTGAACTCATTACTCCATCATTAAAGAAACTTAATAGATTGTCCTAATACTTATATTTAATTTTTTTTATTTAAATGTTTTAAATCTTTTAAATTAAAAAAATTTTAAAATGTTCACAAAGATACTGAAACATTACTTTCAAATTCTAATTTTCTTTCTCTTTTTTTATAAAACTTTTAAATAAAAAAAATTATAATAAACTTTTAATTTCTCTTTTTTTTTTATTAATCCCCGTCCCAAAATAGGATAGAGAAATTTTTATAGAAATAGGAAGCAAACGGAGATTAGATTAAACCCACTCCGCGGCCTCGGTGTCAAATGCGGATTGCCTTGGCCCCCAAATGAAGCTTAGCAGCCCTGCATATGAGCTTGATCCAAAAAAATGATGGGGTTACTGGCTAGGCCTGTCTGTACAAAACTTTACATTTGCTTTGTTTTCTTTCCTTGAGGCCCAAATTCGCTTTCGATTTCAATATTGTAACGCAGCTGGGATGGGTTTCAATAGAAAAATATATATGGAGTTATTATTTAGTGTCATTTTACTATTGTAGATATCATATTCTAATATTCTATTTTGTTATTATATGTATTCTTTTTAAAAAATTACCCTGTAAATAACTTTCTTTATTAAAAACTAACCGCACCTAAAAGGTGTAGTCATCCTGCTATGAGTGTGGTTATTTCGTTAAAAAATTTCTGACAGTATGAATATAAACGGCTTTTTTATACAAATATAGAAACTTTTTCTTCTTTATCATAATTTGCTTTATTGGAATTATTTATTCAAAAATGCTAAAAATTATAACAATCAAAAGTTACCCTCTCTTAAGGTGACTTTTGACCTATAACAAATAATTATTTTTATAATTAGTTCATAAGTTGTTATGGACTAAGACGACTTTTAAATTAATTATAAAAAAAATTGATAACTTTATTGGGAAGCCATCCTAGCATCCTTTTGTTGAATTTTTTTTTATTTTTTTTATAATAAATTCAGAAGTTATCTAATAATAAAAAAAATATTTAATGCATCTATAACGACTTTTGACCTTTATAATTTTTAACGTATTTTGATAAATAATTTTTAAAAAATAGATTATGATAAATAAAAAAGCTGAATATAAACAAAATAACATACTGTTCATGATAAAATAATTAATTATACTCTCCTATGGTTATCATATTTTGAAGAGTGGTTACTCCAAGATAAGTTTTTTTTTAAAACAAACTGGTACCTCAAATCAGACACCAAACTAGAATACAATGCTTGATTTGGCACTATGCTATAGTTTATCAAAATAAAAAAAGGGAACTGGGCTAGGGTTTAATCTCTTTTTTTTTTTTGGTTATTAGTTGGAACATTGACAATGGAAAATGATATAATTATACAAATGACTAAAATATCATGATTTGAAATTAACATATAAAATTTTTTATAATCAATATTCTTGCAAAAGTCATACATTTCAATACAAATTAATTTTTTATTCTAAAATATTTTTAATATGAAATCATAATAGAAACTAAATCAATACTCATTGTCAACAAAGATTAATTCAACTAGTAAATTTAAACTGTATATTTTCAAAAGTCTTGGTTTTATTTCTGTTAGAGTTTTTGATTTGTAAATATTATTATAAATTTTATTAAGATTTGTGACATATCTTAATCTTAAAAAGAATAACCTATCATCTTCTTAAACTTTTGATCAACAAAATAAAAAATCGACAATCAATATTAGAACCATAGCGTCCTATAGCTTGAGGGGACCTTAACTCCTCAAAATGTTTAAAAATTTTACTATTTTTAATGTAAATTTTTTAAATAAATATTTTTTTCTTATTTTCTCTCCCCAACAATGAGAATTTTACTTTTGATCTCCCTAACTAGATTATTCTAACACTGTCCCTAAGTAGTACTTTTTGTTTTGCTACTTGCATTACTTTCTGTTCTAAATAACCGCAAAATTTATATTTAATTTGTTTATATCATCATCAAAAAGTTTGTGAAGTAATTTTCAACAAAAGTTAACTAAATTATTCCAGCATTCAATTTATTTTCCATATTTTCGAATACCTCATACCTATTCTCAAAAACGTACACTACCCTCCCTTAAATAGGGAAAGATTACGAAAGATAAAAGGAAAATCCAAGGAGGAACGTGTAGGGAATTTCAAAGGATATTTTGTCTAATATTGATAGAGGAAATATAGAGATAATTTATTTACAAAAGTATATATAAAACAAAACGTATACAATTATATATTACACTGCCGATGTATATATATAAAGGGAAAAAAAAAACTTATTGATCTTTTTATAAATAGAGACACGTTAGGAAGAACAAAACCTGCGTACACAAGAAACACCAGAAACAGAACAAAAACAATAAAACAAACAGCTAGAGCAAAACTAAAAGCCTAACACCCGTGTAGTTGCTTGAGGGTTTTTTATACATTTTTGTTGAGACATACTACATGCACCATTTGTACATTTGTACTATGCCTCTCAGCTTTTCATGGCCATAATAAATTGACTAAAAAGAAAATAGGCTTTAAGTGAAACTTAGATGGATTACTTTGATACAACCACATCAACAATTTATGTACAAGGTGGATTCCTAATTAAAAATACAAAACAACTCTCACTCCTCTTCTCTTCTTAAAAAGTGATGGCACTATATATAGTTCTATTATTGAATTCTTTTTTAACCCTTGTGTATTTGGTTAAATTTTCTAAGAGTATGTTTGGATAAGTAGAGAACAGAGAACAGAGAACAGAGAAGAAGAAATAAAAAAAATGTTTAATTTAAAATTTAAAATGTTTAAAATAAACTTTTTTTTCCTTTTCTTTTCCTCTATTCTCTTCAATCCAAACATAGTTAAGTAAAAATAAATTAATAAAAAATAAATATTCGTTGACTATTCAACTAGTTGTACATATTTTTATTTATTTATTTTGAATGATTAAATAACACAAGGGTTTTTTTTTTTTTTGGTATATAACACTTGGGGCTTTATTAAAAGTTTTCTTGAATAATCCAAATATAACAAATACACTTCCTTATATGTGTAACTATAATTTTTCCTGTCAAGCTTTCTGTGTGGGTCTGGTGTGTTGTGAAAAGTCTTGCATGTGCATTGGACAACATGTATGACACATCTATTTGCTGGGGCCGATACCTTCAAATCAAACTCTCTTTCATGTGGGACTATAACAACTTTTGGCTGCGAAAATTTTACCAAAAACTTTAGCTGTGCTGCTGCAACTTAAAATAATGAGGCAAAATAGAGTGGGAATAAAAGAGAGGACAGGGTTCTGCCTTTCAGTATGTGGTCACAGTATGCGAACATGACCTGCATTCTCATGTACCAATCGAACTCTAATCACCAAAATAATCCACTGAGAAACATCCGAATGTGGTTCATTTCCCACTTGCCAATTTTCTCTAGGGTCCTCAGTCCTTTACTGGATCTTGGCTAATTAAATCAAGAAGGTGGTGATGAAACATGCAAAAACTTAGATCTCTGAATCGATCATTAGTCGACTAAATCAAGAAGGTGGCTTGAAACAAAAGGGCCTAACTTTTAAATTTCCATAATTCTAATGTTTGATTTTCGTGTGCATAGTCTTTACTGTGAAGGATTTGACCAACTGAGCCAGATGTTTCTTTTGTAACCTTAGTTTGAATAAGCACTTCAACAGTTATTATTATAGAACCAACGGGCCCCAAAATGTAATCTGTTAGGTGAAGACTGCACATGCCTAAGAAATTAGTTAGAAATCCTATGAAGGGAAAGGAAAAAAGTAAATATGGGAGGTGAAAAAGAAGCCGGGAAGTGAACGTGAAAATGGAAGAACAGTTGCATTTGTACGTGCTGTCTCTTAAGTGTTATATGCTTCCATCATTGGTGAGATTACAAAATAACAAATGCTCTGTCTCTGATATTTTGTTATAGGGGCATAACTGCATATGTAAATTCAAAGGGCTACTTGGCTACATGCTGGCAGCAATCCCCTTTTTCTGCAAAGCTGCTTTAGATCATTTCTTGATGGCAATACTAATACTGGTCTCAAGTAAGGCCCTGCTCCTCCTTTGTAACGGTTTAGTCTTGTTTGAATGATGTATTTAGTCTGCTCTATATTATCTTTAATTTTCCATTAAATTTTCCTTTTGTCCAGAAGAAAAATTGCACAGAAAATTGAAACATCGATCCCTCTCTGTAAGTTGCATTAAAAAGGTTTAAATCTGCTGGGTCTCTAACTTGATTGTGTGTTTGAGTTTCTAACGCGTACCATCATTCAAAAGTTATCACAGTAAAGAGTCGTCTATCATTTTCCTTCCTCAAAATTTGCTTTAGCTGTGACACAAATTTGTAAGCTTGTAATCTGGAAGTACTCAATGTGACCCACTTGACCATATGCACATTCATTAGCTGAAAGATAATATCAGTTAGCTTTAACAAGGATCCAAAGCATTTTATTTGTTTTTAAGGCAACACTCAGACCCATGGAAAGACCATGGAGCAAGCGTGCCACCCCAATTGGTGCTGGGCATTTGCTCAATGCTGCTACCAGACAACTAGCCATGGGTCAAAACACAGTACCATCCATTAGAAATTAGAATCCATCCAATTTTTCTTTGCCTCTGTTTCCCCTTGGCTAAGCGCTCTTGGAGACTTTCTCCAGCTAAGCTTTCACTTTCATGGAACATTCTTCGTGTGAATGTCTGATTTGCCATCTGGGAGCTTTGCCTGCTAGCCTGTCCCTCTTCTGCTTAACACTCTGGATAACATAGCTACTTTTAATTACTCGTTTACATTACTTGACATGAATCTATTCAAATTGTGCTCATAAAAAGATACAAATTACATTGCTGTGGGCTGTGGCAGTATTGAGGAAGGCCTTGTTGGACTATATATAGTTTATTGTTGCTATTGGACAACAAATAAGCGAGAAGATTAATGACCAAGTCATGTGGCAATAGCCCCATTGATTGATAAATACTGCTATCAAAATGGGCATAACATGTATTAGGATAACATTCAATCTTGGTATTTAGAGGTGAGAAAAAGAAAAGTAGATGAACTCTTATGCAGTTAAGGAAAGATATGAAATTACTGTATAATGATTAGTTCCTAAGTATTTTCTTTCCATGTGAAAATTAACCCATACGTGAAAAGAGTAAGGCTTAGTACTTTAAATTTCTTGATATAAGATGAGGGGGTGATTTGGTTTGTTCATGTAAAGAAACCTCTTTCCACCAAATTTAAACCAAAAATAGAAAAGGAAGCAGCGCAGAGGCTCACTTACCTTCCAGCAATCACCTGATGCCAGCAACTGTAGCTGCTTCCGTGTGAATATAGTGAAGGAAATCTCTCACCACCACAGAAGGTGACTGTGATAGGTCATGGAAGAGGCAAAACTTCATCTCTTCTGAACTATATCCAGCTATTACCTAATTGTAGCATTAACATTCCCTGAGATAGCCAATCCAACTTGGTGATTTGGTATTGAAATCATATATTAGAAGCAGATGAGAGATTTATTTATTTATTTTAAAAAAGATATCAGCTACCCTTATTGTGTGAGGTAAATTATAGAGTAAAAAAAAAAATCTTGTTATCAATTATGCGTTTGTGAATAACAAGTACAAACCCTGGTCAATAGACATAAAAAAAAAAAAAAAGGTTTTCCTACATTTTGATAGAGTAGAAAATAACAAGAGCAAGTGGTTCATCAATGTGACTGTGCAACCACCAGCAATAGCACATGGACACATATTCTCTGACAATTCAGTGTTCAAACTTGCCACTAGGTGATATATACATTGACACATTGTACATAGGCGCTACATGGTACGTAGTATATACAATCTTCTTGTTCTTTTCAAAAAATATCTTCAAAAAGTATCTAAGTTACAAGAATCAGAATTGAAACCTCTACCTTAGTCCTCACCATTGTTAACTATTATTGTTACGTGCCACAATAGACTACACCCTCTTGCATTTAGTGAACAGAGCACGTAGTATATTTATGAAACCCAAATGTAATTGCTTCTCTGTTCACCAATCATTGCTACATCTTTAAAGCTGGAACTTAGGGTCTTGGCTTCCATGTCCAGTTGTAATGTTGTTGAAGGTTTTATTATTTTTTTTAAAGAAGGTCTACAATTTAATGTAAGAAAGGAGATGATAAAGTAAAGGCAAAACGATTTTAATGAAATTTAAACCCGAAATCAAATAGCCAAACGAAAAATAGGTGTGTTTGTTTTACATTTTGCGGACAACAAGTAAAAGAAGAATTACTTCCCGCAAACGGTATTGAAAAGTGTGCAAACCTCATATAGCGTTCAAACTCGTGTATTAAATAAAAAAAAAAAACTTCACATGGCATAACTAAATACTGACATGAAAAATAATACAACATAACATGTAAATATTAATGTTTTATGTCTAAAATTTTTTAACTTAAGTTACATCAAATTATTTTTTTTTGAAAACTATTTGTTCTGATAATCGAATTTCATCTGAACTGTTTTGTTTGTATTAGCCTACTCTCAAGTTTTAAACCTTCTTTGTAACAAAAAGAAATAATGTGTTATACATTTTTAAAAATAAAAATTAAGATTTAATTTTAATCTATTGTTAATATAAATTTATTTTACATTATCATCCAATCACATTTTTCACATTAAAAATTATAGTTAAAATGATGAATGACGAGAAATATTAGGCAAATAAATATATGGTTGTTCTCTTTCTTTCCCTATGTGGGTGCGCGCATCCAGCTAATACCATAATTTTTTAATTATTTTTTATAAATTATATAGAAGAAACTGTAATAATATTTGTTAAAAATTTTACATAAAGATATAAGTTTTTAATATAGCATATTTTTAGTTTGTAATTTTGAAAATAAAATATACTTAACCTAAATATTTAAAGAAATTATGTATTTTTTATTTTATTAATACAATAAAAAATTAACAACTAGTAGCTTATATTAATATATTTAATATTTATGCTATAACATCACTAATTTCTAACAATATCAAAGAATTTTAGGTACTTAATTGAGTTCCTCAAATGAGTGTTCATACAAAATTTGGGTTCACAAACCCATGTGATATCTTAAGAGGTTTTTAAGTAGACTCGGTTTTCTTAATTAGGTGAACTTAGTCTATATCTATATTAATGTGTAATAAACTCTACATAAAATTTTATTGATTCCCACTACACAGATGAATTTACACTATTTGACTCCATATCTCTTAAATATACTTTGTCTACTTAAGAATTTCAGGTCTAATATGAATTAGTAAATGTCATCACTATGATGATCAGAGTGCTCACACAAGAACTTTTTTTTTTCGTTTGTTTAGAGGAGTAATTTTATCCTTTTCACTTGTAGAAATATTTGACACTTACATAATATGCATATTGCACTTTTCTCATTTACTGACCCATTGGTTGTACTATTCTGATTATTTCATCCAAAAGTACATAAAGGTAGCACAGATTAGAGGGGAAAACTGGACTGATGCCAACTGATTGTTAAGATTGAACCCGCCCAATTGCTTGTCAAAATGACCAAGGTGTAGATATTTCAAGTCAAATGGACCATTTAGGCAATATAGATAAACTCATGAAGGATATTCAGCGGCTCAAGGTTTGCGCAATATTAAAAATTTCCCATCAGGCAGTGCAAGCACAAGTGCAGAAAGGACTGAGCAGAGAGGCACATCATTTCGAGAATTTCGGCACATCGATCATGCCAGAGAGGCCCAACATGGTGACTCGTCAAACATGCTGTGAACGCGCAAACATGGCTGAGCCATAGGCCCACTCCAGGGGGCCATGTGGCGCAATCTAAATCAACCATCCACGTTGGTCCCCCTACTGCGTTTTATTCCTGTTCCTCAATATGTTGAGCCCCCACTCCCTCACTCTCTCCATTTCATCAACCTGCACAGCACGACTCTCTGGCCAACTAGCAGAGAAGAGAAACAATGAAGGTGATGGCAATATTGCATATAACCATTTTGTTTCTCATGCATATATTCAATTTTTTTTTACTTCTCTTTTAGGCCTTTTTCTGGATGTCATGTAGTTTTCTTATAGGAATTCCTGTGATCTTCATCAATTGTTTGTCACAGATCTTCAACTGGGTGCACAAGAGGTTTCATCATAACCCTCTGAAAGGTTTGGCCTCTATAACTTCAAACTTCTCTATTCTGCAACTTATATATATGGCTTCCTTTTGGCTCCTATAAACAAATTTTCGTGATGGTTGTTAATGTTTTTTCTTTTCCTTTTAAGAGTTTCATCTCTTGCATTCTTTTTTAATGAATATTTTGCTTTTTACTTAGATGGGTTTGCTTCAAACATGAAAAAGACTGAACCTACAATGAACATTGCGGATAGCCAAGCCATACTGAAACAAGTTGCCCTTACTGATTTGCTTGGTGGTTGGAAAGATGGCATTCTAACCATTGGTACTCTTGGCTATGATCCCTTGAAGCCCTTCAACCAACACAAAGAATACTTTGCTTTGGAAAGTGAAGATGAACTAGATGAAGGTGAAGGAGAGAATATCCTGGTTGGTGATGACGGTGATGACCACTATAATGCTGTACATGAGGAACTGAATCCATTGATGCACACCACATTTGAGCACAGCTTTGAGGATGTTGATGTTGGTGCCAACCATGATGCCAATGCTAGCAAAGAGGAAGAGGCTATGGCCTTCAACGAAATTGTTCTGACTCCACTCGTGATTTCTCACGAAACCTTGGAATCAAATGATGCGGAGACTGACCAAAAGAAGAAGAAAGGAGAAAGGATCACATTAGCTGACCTCTTCTTGGCTGATTCTGATGTTAAGATAAAACTGGGCCCTGCCAAAGACTTGCTAGAGTCAAGTGAAAAACCAAGCCTTAAAGCAAAGCACGGACTGTCTTTTGCCAAGAAACTCATTCCCCGTGTTAAGGAAAATTCGCATCCAATTAAAGATATTAAAAAAGTAAGTCGTGCCTCACTCTCATGAATTTGAACAAGCTCGACCAAGTCAAAATTTTGTTGTCCTTGGCAGTGAGGGTCTTTTGTTCCTACTTCCTAGGAACATATATATATATATATATAGTTAGAGATTTCAATCTAACTTAAGCCACTGATTGATGATTTGCATGAATCGATTTGATTAAATGATTTGTAATGTTGTAGCTGATGAAGAAGATGTTAAAGAGGAAAATCCATCCGGAGATTGATGTTAAGAATCACAAACCAGAAGGCCAGGAGGTCGGTGCAGCAGGAATCATTGATAATCACAAGCATGGAGCCAACGACTCATCTTCTATGCTTCCAATTTAAGGTATGGCAGCTCCAATATCTCTTTTCCTGCATTGACCATTTTATGTTTTGATTTGCTTGTTGTGGAAG